>LR738713.1:234879176-234935687 GCA_902687465.1 Secale cereale | reverse complement strand
CCCCCCCCCGGCAAATTTGTGCGCGAGGGAACTTTGCCTTTCGCAAAGAAAAAGAACAGAAGAGAAGAGAAAATGCAGATACGGAGCCTTTGGGCTCGTTATTGCTTACCGGTAATAGGTGCTGCACAAGGTGTCAGATAACTCATGCAAAAATATAAAAAACATGGAAATGACAAGTTGTGTGAGGCACATATGCTTTACTGATGCACGGGGTCTGCGCCCGGCTTTGTACAAAGGATTAAATGCAACAACGGCAAGACTTGTACAAAAGGTGGTTGCCGGAGCTGATCACGGCAACTGCGCCTTACGGGTAAAATTTGCGAAGATGCTCAACGTTCCAGGAGTTGCTCACCGGTAAGCCATCTTCGGTCTCTAGGCGGACTGCGCCGGGCCTAGTGACTTGTTTCACCCGATAAGGGCCTTCCCACTTTGGCGTCAACTTGTTGGAATTCTTGGCGGACTGAACGCGCCGAAGAACAAGGTCGCCTTCCTCGAGACTTCTGGTTTTAACTTTGCGGCTATGGTAGCGACGCAAAGCTTGCTGGTATCGAGCGGCTCGTACAGCAGCCTGGAGACGGTTTTCCTCAAGGAGCAGCACGTCGTCTTGTCGCAGCTACTCTTGCTCGAGCTCATCATAAGCGAGCACTCGAGGTGACCCGTATACGAGTTCCGTGGGGAGAACTGCCTCTGCTCCATAGACTAGAGCAAAGGGTGTTTGTCCAGTGGCTCGATTTGGCGTCGTCCTGATCGACCAAAGAGCCGCCGGCAACTCCTCGATCCAGTTTCTTCCGCACTTGTGCAGCCTGTCGAAAGTCCTTGTCTTGAGGCCGCGCAACACTTCAGCATTTCCCCTCTCCGCTTGACCGTTGCTTCTCGGGTGAGCAACAGAAGCGAAGCAGACCTTGGCGCCAAGGTCTTGGACATATTGCATGAAGGTGCGACTTGTGAATTGCGTGCCGTTGTCGGTGATGATCCTATTAGGGATTCCGAAACGGCAAACAATCGACCTGAAGAACTTGACTGTTGACTGTGCGGTCACCTTTCTCACTGGTTCCACTTCTGGCCACTTTGTGAACTTGTCGATGGCAACGTACAAGAACTCAAAGACCCCGGCTGCGCGGGGAAAGGGGCCGAGGATGTCGAGCCCCCAGACCGAAAATGGCCAGGATAAAGGGATCGTCTAGAGAGCTTGAGTTGGTTGATGTATCTGTTTGGAATGGAACTGGCACGCTTCACACTTGGTTACTTGTGCAGTTGCATCCTGGAGGGCTTCTGGCCCAAAGAAACCTTGTCGGAACGCCTTGCCGACAAGTGCTCTTGCGCCAATGTGGTGACCACATATGCCTCCATGTATCTCTGCCAACAGCTTCTGTCCATCTTCCCGGGGAATACACTTTAATTTCACACCGTTGAGTCTTCTTCTGCACAGTGTGTTGTCCACGAACTGGTACATACTTGACTGCCGGGCTACTCTTTCAGCTTCTTCTTGTTCTTCGGGAAGTTCTCCTGTCTGAAGGAAACGGACAATCTACTGTGCCCATGCTGGAGCCTGTGGCTCAACAACAAGGACTAAAGTCATCCGTGCTGCTACGGGAACGTCAGCTTCTACGGCAAGAACTTGCGGCTCAGCCGGAGCTTGACGTTCCCCGGCAAGCTTGCAGGAGCAAAACTTGTCGGGAACGCCTGCTTCAACTGTACAAACCCTAGGGTTTGCAGGAGCAGACTGCTCCTTAGCAATCTTGTCGTTGACCTTGGGGACCTTATTGGCGGCGGCTTCAGGAAGCTCTGCCGGTAAGTAGTCACCACAAACCAACTTCCTCTTCTTACTCTGTCCAGTCGATGGTGTTACGGATGGTTGAGTTAGCTTGAGCACAAAGATCCCTGGTTCCACATGTAGCTTTAGTGCAGCACACTTTGACAGGCCATCTGCGATGTCGTTCTGAGCTCTTGGAACGTGCTCCATCTGTAAGACTTCAAAGTGCTCTTCAAGCTTTCTCACTTCGTCGACGTAAGCTTCCATTAACGGACTCTGGTAGCTCTTGTTCACTTGGCGGACGACCAACTACGAGTCACCCCGCACAATCAGCTTCTTGATCCCAAGTTCTGCCGCGATTCTGAGGCCGGCAAGCAAACCTTCATACTCTGCAGTATTATTCATTGCTTGCTCCTTGGGAAAGTGCATTTGGACGACGTACTTGAGGTGCTCTCCGGTGGGTGCGACAAGCAGCACACCGGCACCGGCGCCTTGGAGCGAGAAGGCACCATCAAAGTACATTATCCATTCTTTGCTTGCTTCTTTGACAGGGATGCTCGTCTCTGGAATCTCTTCGTCTGGCGTTGGCGTCCATTCTGCTATGAACTCTGCCAATGCTCTCCTCTGGATAGTTGAAGTACTTTCAAACTTAAGGCCAAAGCTTGACAGTTCTAGTGCCCACTCGACAATCCTGCCTGTTGCTTCTGGATTTTGGAGTATCCTCTTCAGCGGAAAGCGAGTGACCACTGTTATCTCATGTGCTTAGAAGTAGTGGCACAGCTTTCTCGAGGCCATGAGAAGGCCGAAAAGCAGCTTCTGCATACCAGAGTACCTTGACCTAGCTCCCTGCAGAAGGGAGCTGACAATGTAGACTGGGCGCTGCACCATCTTCTTCCGCACTTCCTCTTGCATCTGCGCAGTTCCATCCTTGTCGGGGCCAGAGCTTGTCAGGGAAGCCCCCTGCTTGTCGCTGGATGTGCTTGTCGGGGCCGCTGGCTCATCGTCTGCTTCCCTTTCTGCTACTAACGCAGCACTAACCACTTGATTGGTTGCTGCTAGGTACAGCAGCAACTTCTCTTGTGGCTTAGGTGCGACAAGTATTGGAGTGGAGGACAGGTAGCTCTTCAAGTCTTGCAGCGCTGCCTCCGCTTCCGGAGTCCATTTAATTGGTCCTGCCTTTTTCAAAATTTTGAAAAACGGCAGGGCGCGTTCTGCATACTTAATGATAAACCTGCTGAGAGCAGCCACGTAGCCGGCAAGTCTTCGCACATCCTTGACGCGCTTTGGTGCTTCGATCTGCTCGATGGCCTTGATCTTGTCGGGGTTGGCTTCAATCCCCCTCTGGGATACAAAGAACCCGAGAAGCTTGCCGGAGGGGACTCCAAAGACGCACTTCTCGGGGTTGAGCTTGAGTTGGATCTTGCGCAGATTCGCAAAGGTTTCATCTAGATCTTGTATCAGAGTTGCCCTGTCCTTGCTCTTGACCACTATATCATCCATGTAAGCTTCTACATTTCTGTGTATCTGTGGCTCAAAAGCTGTATGGACAACCCTTGCAAATGTTGAACCCGCATTCTTCAATCCGAAAAGCATGCGTATGAAGCAATAAGTGCCGCATGGAGTAATGAATGTGGTCTTCTCCTCATCTTCTTCAGCCATAAAGATCTGGTGGTATCCTGAATATGCATCAAGAAACGAAAGCAACTCACATCCAGCCGTGGAGTCGACAATCTGGTCAATGCGCGGCAAGGGAAATAGATCTTTGGGACAAGCTTTATTCACATCGGTGAAGTCAATACAAAGCCTCCACTTCCCGTTCGCCTTGCGCACGAAAACAGGGTTGGCCAACCACGTGGGATGGAGTACACCTCTGACAAGGCCTGCCGCTTCCAGCTTCTTGATTTCTTCAGCGATAAACTCTTGGCGCTCCACTGCTTGTTTTCTAGCCTTCTGCTTGACGGGCCGCGCGTGAGGACAAACAGCAAGCTTGTGCTCAATTACTTTCCTGGGAACACCGGGGATGTCAGACGGTTGCCACGCAAACACGTCGACATTCGCCCGCAGGAAAGCAACGAGCGCGGTTTCCTATTTGGGGTCGAGCGTGGCACTGATGGTGAAAGTACCACCAGTGCCGTCCTCCTTGGCGAACACCATCTTGGTTGCTGGTGGAGCTGCCATCGTCTTCTTGCACTTGCCGGTGGAGCTCGATGGTGCGTCCTCGACGGCACAGCAGCACTCCGAAGAGGTGCGTTTGCCGGAGTGGGCCCCGGAGCTCTTGCCAGACTTGGTCTTCTTCTTCTCCCCGGGAGCTTCAGCGGCAAGTGTTTGGTGATCTGCTGCGGCTGCTGCTTCCTGGTAAATCTTGTCGGCACAGATAAGGGCATCTTTCTTGTCGCCGGGGACAGAGATGACGCTTATCGGGCCTGGCATCTTGAGCATGTTGTAAGCATAATGAGAGGCTGCCATGAACTTGGCGAGCACTGGACGGCAAGTATTCCATTGTAGGGCAATGGAATATCGGCAACGTCGAAGGTGATCCTCTCAGTCCTGAAGTTCGGCTCTCCGCCAAATGTCACTGGCAGCGTGATCTTCCCCTTCGGCTTGCTCCTTCCCAGGTTGATCCCTTGGAACGTGCCGGTTTCTTCGAGCTCGCTGTCGGGGATTTGGAGTTTCCGGACCACAGCGGAGGAGATCAGGTTCAAGCCGGCCCTGCCGTCGACTAGCATCTTGGTGACCTTGAGGTTGCGGATGGTTGGTGAAACCAACATTGGCAAGCACCCGACCGCAGTTGTGCGAACAGGGTGGTCCTCAATGTCGAAGATGATAGGCGTGCTGGACCACTTCAGAAGTTTGCGCGACTCGACGGGTGGTTCCGCCGCATTAACTTCCCGTACCCACTGCTAGAGTTGGCGGTGGGAAGTATGCAGAGAAGCACCTCCGTCAATGCACAGAACTTCTGTGGCCTTCTGGAATTCCTGCTCGCTGTTATCTCCATCATCCATGTCTTCGTCGTCGTCTTCGTCTTCGTCCTTGTCGCGGCCGTGGGGAGGTCTATCTCCTTGTCGCTGCTTGGCCTTGCCGCGGCGTCCTCCCCGGCCGTTGAATGGCCGCTTCTTGCCGGACTCTCCACCACCTCCCTGGGCCTTCTCCTTGTCGCGTCGCTCGTACTCAGCTTGCTGCTGCTCGACGAGGTACTCGACCCTTTTGCAGTTCTGGAGGTCGTGGCCCTTGGTGCGGTGGATCTTGCAGTACTGCTTGTCGGAGCCGTCCTGCTTGTCGGCGGCTGCCACAGCTTGGCAGTTGGTGCACGCGGCAGCCTCCTTGCCGGAGCTGCCAGCCTGGGCTTTCTTGGCGCCAGCCTCCTTGCCGGACTGCTCAACGACTAGCACTTCCTTGTTCTTCTTCTTTCTGTTGTTCCGCCGCTGGCTCTTCTTTGTCTGGGCGGCATCCTCACTATCTGATCCCCCTGCACCTGTATCCTCTCCGGGGAGTTTCCTCCCCTCCTCAGCGCGTGCACACTTGTCGGCCAGGGCATAAAGCTCCTGACGTCTCGGATCTTGCACATCGCCATCTCCTCCCTCATCCGGTGATTACGCACGTTCTGATGAAACGCGCTAATAGACGCGGCAGGGTGGACGTCTGGGATGTTGTGCTGGACGCGGCTGAATCTCTGGATATACTTTCGCAGGGGTTCTCCTTCCTTCTGGGCGAGTATATGAAGGTCACTCTCCTGGCCATGGGGCTTGTGGCCACCTGTGAAGGCGCCGACAAACTGATGGCACAGGTCGGCCCAAGAAGAAATGGAGTTCTCCGGCAAGTGCATGAGCCAAGATCTGACGTTTGGCTTGAGCACGAGCGGGAAGTAATTGGTGAGTATCTTCTCGTCTCGTCCCCCGGCAGCCTGCACCGCGATGGTGTAGATGCTGAGGAACTCCGACGGATGAGTCTTGCCATCGTACTTCTCTGGTACGTCGGGCTTGAAGTTCTTCATGCTGGGCCACTGGACTTGCCGCAGCTCACGGGTGAACGCAGGGCAACCTGCCGCGTACGGCAGGTCGCCTGGTCCCCCTGGCGCTTGCATGTCAACAGTGGGCCCAGCGCGCTAGTCAGATTGACGCCGCGCTTCTCTTCGACGCTCGATGCGAGTTCGAGCGTCCTCTTGCTGTCGGTCGTCAAGGACTTGGCGCTGATCGTGATGAGCTCGCGGATCCGATGACGCTGTGGAGTCCTCGTCGATGTTGATCTGGTGAGTCGGCGATTTTGGCCTTCGGGGCGGGGAGTGCACGATGGTTGCACCCCCGACAGTCTTGTTGCCATCAGCCCGCGCCTGGCTAACTTGCCGCGGCCGCGACGTGGTCGGCTGCTGCGGAGTGTCGCCGTTGGCGAAGGCGATGAGGCTCTGGATGGTGGCCCTCCAGTCGTCGGCCTTGTCTGCCACTGGAGGGAAGTCGAGGAGCAGTTGAGCTCGAGCTAGAGTTTCTGCTGGAGTGGCGGGCAGCGGTGGCGAGCAGTGCGAGGAGCGAGGTATGCTCGGACTTCTAACTACGTTAGAAGGAGCAGCATCTCGTCCCGGCGACCGCGCCTTGCTCGTGCCAGCATGTTGGCCTTGAGCGTCCCGGGATCCGCCAGCTTGACCTTGGCCCAGCAAGCGTATGGTACCTTGTGTACCACGACGCTGCCGGTCCCGCGCCTCTTGAGATGGGTGTGATTCATGCACGAACGCCGAGGTCTTGGAGTGCACCCGGTCGTCCGTCTTGTCCTTGGACTTGGTGGTGCCGTGAGTTTCCTCGCCGACGTCCGTCCTTCCGCCGGCGTCTACCCCACTAGCCGTTGGCTCCGGCGGTGGCGGGATCGACGCGGATGGGCCTGCTGCCTCCGAAGCCTTCTTCTTCGGTGGCATGTCGATGAAGTTGGTGGAGATTTCGCTCGCGTGAACGCCGGATCAGGTTCACACAACGTCGACGCACCCCCTACCTGGCGCGCCAAAGATGTCGGGGAAACTGATTGCCCACGAACACCTATGGGACCAAAGCCCCTTTTCGGTTCGGCAAGGGGGCGGAGGATGCACAAAGAGCAGATCGAGGTGAACACGCGAGCAGTTTACCCAGGTTCGGGCCGCACAGGGGCGTAAAACCCTACTCCTACCGTGGTTTCTATTGCATTCTGGGCTCGGGAGCGAGAAGAGCTACAGTGCTGATCACTAGCAATACCGAGCATGAGAGTGATCGATGATCGGAACCCCTTCTACGTTGCGCGTGGGCCTCCTTTTATAGGTCAAAGGGGTCACCGACAGGTGGCAACGCAGTCGAGGGTAAAAATGTAAAATGGGTGGTAGTTGGAACTGTGTACGCATAGTGCTCTATACCTAACTCTGACGGCAGGGGACAAGGGCATTGAATGCCCGTCGCCGTCGCCCCAAACAGTGCAAAAAGTGACCATCAGGGCGCCTCCGTCCGCCACGATGGTGGCCATGTCATCGCCGCTTGCCACCGTGTTCCCCTGGCTGCACAGCCTCCCGCCACGTGCGCCTGGGAGGGTCCCAAGGCGACACGTGGGTGGATGAGCTGGAGCGTGGGTACTGAGTGGAAGCTTGCCGTGGCAAATGCCTTGCCGCGGTGGCTAGCTTGTCGCTGCCGGGACCTTGTCGCTCACCGGTCCTTGCCGGGATGCGTGGCGCGTCGCGGCAAGCTCTTGAAATGCCATGTTTGGCCTTCCCGGCAAGCTCCTCTTGCCAGGGTCTTGTGCCAAAGAAGTGGTCTTGAGCCTTGAGTGGCCTTCCCGGCAAGCTCCTCTTGCCGGGGCCTTGTCTCTTTAACTTGAATACTTTGTTCTTGAATGGCTCCAAAGGAACCACAGTGGACCTTGGCGGTCGCACGGCAAGCCCTGCCACGGGACGCAGCAACTGCCCGTGCACAAGTTCGGGATACTAAGGTACCCCTACTTTAGTACACCGACACACTGCATGCACTTCACATTGTTGAGGAAATCGTTAACTGGTACCTGCTCGGTTGGCTGGTGAGTAGGGGATTAATCTGCTAATCGGCAAGTTAATCGGTCATTTAATCAATTAATCGGATGATTTATAGGTTTATCGGCTACTCGGTGACCCTACGAGTAGGGATTAATCGGCAAGTTAACTGGTTAATCAGGTGAATTCTTGAATAGGGGCACTTCATCATCTGTGCTGACACTACAATCTTGGCTCAAAGAATGGCAAGTCATGCAAGACCTGATACAAGAGGAGCTCCACCGCGCGCGTCAGATCATGCAAGACTAGGTGAACAAAAAGCATTCCTTCAGGCAGTTTCAAGTCGGCGACCAAGTCTTCCTCATGATCCAACCATATATCCAAACATCAGTGCCCCCCACACCAACAACAAGCTCAGCTACAAGTTCTATTGGCCGTTCAAGATTGTCACCAAGGTCAATGATGTCGCATATAAGATCGAATGGCCTCCTCAAGAAACGATGCACCCAGTCTTCCAAGTCTCCCAACTTCGACACGCAAAGCTCGCCGGCACCACCACATCTTCGGCACTTCCTTCGGGCGCAAGCGGCACGATGATTCCAATCAAGGTGTTGCAATCAAGATGGCGTAAGTAGAACAAAGTCATGATCGAATAAGTCCAAGTGCAATGGTCGGTGGGCGCATCAATCAACATCACCTGGGAGGACAAACAGGCACTCCAAGCTCGCTTTCCCCAGGCGGAGGCTTGGGGGCAAGCCTCTTCCCAAGGAGGAGGGGATGTCAACGTTCCTGACGACCCGACCCCACCTGTCAGCGAGACACTAGCGCGGCCCCGCCGCGCCCGATGCAGCAACGTATGCTTCTTCGGCCCAGTGTGGCACACCAAGCCTGTCCCAGCTACACCCACTACTTAAGGCGTCGCTCCCCTCCTCTCTTGGTCATCCAGTGGATCACCGGACAGCGGCGGCACGAAGCCTATTTCCTTCCTTGTTCCTCCATTCGTGTAATTAGGCTTGTACTCGAATCCAAGATCAATACCAAAGAAACTAGATCAACCACTTCCCCTGGCTGTACCCTATCACTCCTGCCTCAGCAGCCACCCCAAGCGACCTTAAAGCCGAGCCGCCAACTTCCGCGATTCCGCATCAAGCCGTCGTCACCTGAATCGTGGCCTAGAGCCGATCCCTGCGCCACATGCCCACAACACTGTGTCTGCTGCGTCGAGTCGCCGGATCACCTGCGTGCTGAGTCGATGTTATGGCCGCCTCGGTCTGCTTCCCCAGAGCCTCCTTGAGCTGAGCACCGCTACCACGTGCCGGCACCCTCTTTTTTGTCCGGACGCACTCCGGTCATCCGCGAACTCTCAGCCGCCGAATGCCATCGCTGTTGAGCCGTCGTCGGGTCAAGCTCCAGTCTCAAGCCGCCCTACCGCCATGGCACCTACCTCCGCGCTCGCCCATGCCGGCTTCATGCTGCCCGCTTCCGAGCCACCATTGCAGACTGCCTCTGTCCCTGTAGTGCTTCGAGTCGCCCCCACGCTGCCTCGCCACTGCCACTCACCTCCGCCGTTGTGCCAAGTCACCGGCTGTTGCTGTGACTCTCCTACTCTCGTGAGGGCTCCAGATGCTGACATGAATAATTAGATTACCGAGGAAAAGATGCAAGCGATGGATTATAATGCTGACTGTTCTTGGTAAGATTGGATGATTATGAACAACATAACACCATGACCAATGGTGGTAATTAGGCTCCAGATGATAGCTCCTATAGAAAGAAGGAATCACAATTGCCTATCTAATTGATTCGTAAAGATGATAGTGTGATGACCCTTCCTCGGAGAAAGAAATTATCACCGATGACTGCTAACAATACTTAGTTGGAAGACAGACAATTGTTGAGGTCTGGAGTTGTTAAAGGAACGAAGTGCAGACATAATTTGATGATGAGGATGAGCTATCAGCTCAAGTATCAACTAATCCACTTCAGTTGATAACAAAATACAATAGCTACACCTGCCCAACTGGATGTTCGGTGGATGAAGTTGATCTGTCATATGAGTTGCAGCAGCCTTGTTGTCACGGCCGGCTCACAAAAGCAGTTGACCCACTATGTTGCCAGTTCATTCTACCTATAGATTCATCTTTGTGGTCATCTCGTCATCACGACTGGCTTGACATCCCACGAAACTACCAGGTGCTAACCGCCTTCTCTACTTTTTAGTACATATATTAATTTATTTAAAGAAAATAATTACTCTCGCCTGCGATATTTTTTATGCAGGACAATTTTTACTGCAAGAGTGATGGTCGTGTCATGGATATATAGCTCGCACCACCATTATCATGCGCTAGCATGTGACCGTACCATAATGCTCAACGAATGTATATGCAAGACACCGCCTCTGCATCCCTATCTTCATCAAACACGATGTGGCTGACTAGCCCGTTTGCGTGGCTTACCGCACCTGCGATTGACTCGCCCGTCCGCACCGGCTTACAACATCGCGGCCGACTCTTCTGTCCATGCCCGCGGCCCACTCGCCCGCATCCGCGCTGCTTCTGATGTTGCAGTCGTCTTTACCGCCCGTCTTTCGAGGTCTAGTCTACTTCAACACTCTGGGCCGCACTTGTCTGCATGAGTTGTTTATTGAGTGCAAGCAAGTCACTGCTCCTGCTACCTGGTCTATTCCAACAACTTTGAAGAAAGTCATAATATATTATCAGCCTTTGCTTTCACGGGATGGCTCAATGGATGGGCATAGAAGTCACCGCCATTGTGTTTTTGTTAACTTCAACAACCAGCTGGGATGGACCACTAGCCGGATTACTGACACAACTTATATGGGATCATTTGTATCCCGCCATGGTCAACCTCAACTTTCCGAGAACTCACATTGCGTTGTCAATGCCAAGGATATAAAATGGGTGTTGCAAAGATCATGAACTCGCCAGCTTGCCTCCAGTTTCAACATATTTCAGCGTTCCGCTATTCAACTATATGCTGGTTTATATCACGGTCAAATCTGAAGAATCTCAAGCCAACATCCATGAGTAGTCTTAAGACTCGGGGGCAACAATTACATGACTTAGCAAGTTTTGCCAGTTTCAACAATTCAAGAAACCCAGGTCATTGGAGGAAATAACACGGTCCGAGAGGCTACTGCGCCATTGGTAAAAATTTAAAGTCCGTCAGAAAATTTCCGACTTAAAAGTGTGTAGCAGTCAAAAAAGTTCTGGCTTAATGGAAGAGTTCCGGGTTATCAGAGAAGATTCTGGTTCAAAATCTGGCTCAAGGGAAATCTCTCTCCTACAATGTTTAGAGCTCTCAATATCCGGCTCAACATCGAGTTCAAGAGGAATTCATCTCTCGCAAGTTCGATTCTCAGAAAAATTAAATATTGCCAAAGAGAATTTGCTTCCATGATATGCGGTTCAAAATTTTGTATCATGCCTTATGCGCTTATCGTATTATGAGTTATCCTGCCTGTTTGCGACTTGCTCCTCCAGAATGACTTGCTGAGTTCTTAACAGTCAATCTGTTTTAAGACCTTGAACTCTTTAAGGTGGACAAGGCGGCTTATGTCATGTGAGAGCTGGCTTACAGTGCAATAGGTTATGGCTACCTTTTAAAGCAATTATGTGGCATCAACCCATTATGTGGCGTCAACTCATAGGCCGTTGATGCCTTTTAAGCAATTATGTGGTGTCATCCCATTATGTGGCATCAGCCCATAGGTCATTGCTACCTTTTAAAGCAATTTTGTGTCGTCAGCCCAATATGCGGCGTCAGCCCAAAGGTCATTGCTACCTTTTAAAGCAATTCTGTAGTGTCAGCCCAGTATGTGGTGTCAGCCCAAAGGTCATTGCTACCTTTTAAAGCAATTATGTGGTATGAGCCCAAAGGTCATTGCTACCTTTTACAACAATTATGTGGCGTCAGCCCAGTATGTGGCATCACCCCAAAGGTTATCGCTACTATTTAAAGCAATTGTGTGGCGCCAACCCACTATGTGGCTTCATCCCAAAGGTTATTGCTACCATTTAAAGAAATTGTGAGGCGTCAACCCACTATATGGCGTGAGCCAATAGGTCGTTTTTACCTTTTAATGCAATTGTGTGGCGTCGGCCCACTATATGGCTTCAGCCAACAGGTCGTTGCTACATTTTAAAGCAACTGTGTGGCGTCAGCCCACTATATGGCGTCAGCCAACAAGTTCTTGCTACATATTTGATATTTCCATCTTTTCTCTTTTTACTTTGATGTTTTTTCATTGGTAAATTGTTTTGAGCCAAATTATGACCTGCCGAGTAACTTAGCTCCATCTCATAATAGTCATAATTGACTATTTTGGGTTGTCACCCGCCCTGGCTTTTGACATTAAGTCGCGAGGATGCTCCGGCTTCAATAGTCGTGGTTACATGTATTTGTGTGTCACCCGTCCTGGTTATGGACTTTAAGTCGATATTATACGTTGGTTTGCGCACTTGGAATCATGCGCTGACAAATCTTCGGGTTGTCATGTAACGCCCCGGATGTAATACTTTCCCTTTTAGGTATATAATATATCTCCGGCTTCATCTATTTCCATTCCGGGTTCTTTGTCTTTCGGGTTTTCGTCGTTTTGTTGTGTGAGTGTGTGGCATTCATTCATATCATGTAGACATGTGCATTGCATTGCTTTTGTGTTGTCGGTTGCATCTGGTTCGTCGCGTTTCTTCCCGTTGTCCGTTTTGCGTTCCGGAGCTCCCTCACATGTCCGTGACGTCCCGTAGGCCTACTTTGGTGTTCGGACGTGTAATGTTACCGGTGTGCCGCGAGGTTGTTGTGTGTGTTGTTGTTTTGTTGTGTGCAACCCGCCTCTCAAATCTCGTCTCGTTTGGACTCCGTTGGTTTTTCCATCCGTTGTTCATGTGGGTCCAAAGTGCCTTCACTTCGTGTTCCGAAAACACCCCTACTGCAGTTTTTTATCTCCTCCTAGGCCTTTTAAATCTACCCCCACGATCGGATCCGTCGGATCGCGATCGGAGGGCTCCTAGCACCCCCACATCCCTCAAACCCTAAAAAACTGCTATATATAGAGCCCTCTAGGTCTATTTTGGCATTCCCTATTTTTTTTTCTCAGATCCACCATCCCCCTCCTCTCCACTTGGAAAAACCATCCATTCCCTCGAACAAGCCGCCGGCACCCGCAGATAACCAGCTCCTTCCTTCGATCCCGTCCCGCCGGCCGCTTTTTCCTTCGATCCAGCCAAGTCAACGCTTCGAGCCTCTTCGCTGGTTTAAGCCGCGCCAGCCCGATCGCTCCAGCGGCCAGGACCATCCCGCCGGCCTCGATCGATCGACCGCACCAGGCCGGGACCACATCCCCGCCGGGAGGGCCCTCCTCCACCGCGGCCCAGCGCGCCGACCGCACCGCACCAGGCCTCCCGTCGCCATGGCCCGCTCCGCGCCAGCGCGCCTCCTCCGGTGGGCCGGCCTCCCACCGCCGGGGCCCTTCTTCCTCCAGATCCAGCGCGGGCCGCCTCGGGCCAGACCGCCCCGCGCCTCCGCAGGCCTCCAGCGCCCTAGCCGCCTGGGCCCTCCACCGGGTCTCGCCTCCCCTCAGGCCCCCTCCTTCCGGGCGTCGCCAGCCTCCAGCCGCGGCTGGGCCGAGCAGCTCCACCAGGCCGGCCTCCCTTCGCCTCCGCGGGCCGGCTCACACCGAACCGCCGGGCCGCATCAGCGCCGCCGGCCCGTCTCTTCCACTGGGCCCGAGCCCATTCCGCCAGATCTGAGGTTGACTTTGATAAAAACCCTAGATCTAGTCCAGTTTTTCATCTGTCTGATGCTATGTTTGACCTGCTGTAACTTTTAGTGTGGTGCTCAGTTTCGCGCGTGTAGCATGTCCAGACGTTCATGGGAACGTGCTCTACGTTTTACCTGTTTGTCATGCATGTTAGAGTTCATCTAGGTGCTTGTTTTGCTGTTGCAAGAGTGCATCATGATATAAACTGCTGTTATGTGATATTTTTATGCCACCTTTGCCATGTGATATCTTTTAGCTCGTTTGTCCGAATGATGCAAATGACATGTCCACGTGTTCGTCTTGCCACGAACTACGTGTTGCTTGTGATAGGTTGCATGGTAGATTTATTATTGCCTTGTTATCATCGTTGCAAAGTGCCATGTGGCTATGATGTTGTTTCACTTGTTATGAAATGCCATCTTGTTGAGCTCGTTGCTATCGTTGTGTTTACCTACATGATGCATGCTTGTGTGTTTCGGGATCACCTTCATGTGCACTTTGATGAGGTGCTTACCTCTTGCCATGTTTAGTTTCGAGGTGACTTAAACTTGCTCTTTTAGTTGCTATGATGATATTGCTGTTTTAGGACTTAGTGGATTTTCACTAAGTCTGAAATATGTAACGTTCCGATGCCATGTTCGTGTGTTGTTCTAGGACAAAGCATGATAGTTTTGGAGTGGATTTTGATTGTTCCTTGTAGTATATATTGTTGTCTTTCCATTCATGTCCTCACATGTCCATTTAAGTGGCTGTAGCATGTTTATCTTTTGCTCCAAAGTTTCAATAAAATTCTGCTGCCAGAATTTTATTGTCAAGTTCAATATGTCCAAGATCATTGCTATAGATCCGTGACTCCGTTGGGGTGCACCTTTGGACTTAGTTGCTGTACTATATGTCTAGTTTGTGTTCATGTCCTTTGCCATGTTATTTGAGTGCTGTAGCTCAATTATTTTGAGCTCCGAAGATGCTATGATGTTGTAATTTTCAGCTTTCGCTCAAATCTTGTTTCGGGCATAACTTTTAGCCCGTAACTCCGATTTCAGCGAATCTTATATCAAACTTGATTGTTTTTCTGTGTAGATTAATAATATCAGCTTGTTATCTTGTTTTGTGGTGTTTTGCTTGAGTGGTGTTTTACGTGCTCCATGTGCATCCTTAGTGCATCCATCATGCATTCATCTTTTTCGAGTGCGCTTTGCATCTTGTTGATTTGTGCTTGGTGTGATTGTTTTGTTTAGAGCCGGGAGCTGAGACCGAGTACGAGGTTGAGCACGAGGTTTCCAACGAGGTTGAGCACGAGGACCCTTCTTACGATCCGAACGACTTCTCTTCAGGCAAGATGACCGAACCCCGATAACATTACTATCTTTGCCTATTGCTAGTAGTCTCGATCTATAGTTTTGCCTCGATGCCCATGATCTTCTTGTCAGCCTCCTCCTTGTAACCAATTGCCATGTTTAACCAACATACCTATGCAAACCGTTGCTTGGCTAAGTACGCTTCGCTCAGCCCTTCTTATAGCATTGCTAGTTGCAGGTGAAGATCGAAGATGCTTGCTCCATGTTGAAGTTTGGTTGGGTTATATCACACTATATAAATGCTTAAAATGAAATCATCTATATATTGGCAAGTGTGGAAGGCTAAGCCTTTTGCTTGGTGATTTGTTCCACTCATGCCGTTAGGATCCGTATAAGCCGGTATTATGTTCCTTGATTATGCGTTCCTAACACGGTTGGGGTGTATGGGACCCCCTCGATAAACCACTAAGTGCTAAGTCTTTTCCAGCAAGTCCCAACATTGGTACTATTTTCCTAATAACAAACTAAACTTGCATAGGGAGTAATTAACCCTCTTTCTTAATCAACAACCCCGGGCCAGTGCTCCACATGAGTGTTGGTCCGAAACGGGGAGACTGCGGGGCCGCCTTGGGGCAACTCGAGGTATCTGACATACACCTGTAGCTTCGCCCATCCGGTCGTGTCCTGAGACTTAGATACGCGCGGCTACTATCAGGGTGTCGACACGCCGGGAGGATTTGCTGGATTAGCCTTACCTTAGCTCGGTATATCTTGAGCACGGGATTCTGAGGATACTCGAGTCTTCCCACTTTGGAGTTGCGACTCCGCGGATCGTGGGCTTGTAATGGGTCAAGTTGGAACACCCCTGCAGGGTTTGAACTTTCGAAAGCCGTGCCCGCGGTTATGTGGCAGATGGGAGCTTGTTAATTCCGGTTGTAGATAAATTGACACAATGTTTCTAATACACTACCAGCGTGTGTTCCGTGACTGTCAATTTCCGAATAGGGATTCGGGAGTTGAACACGGAGGGGTTATGTTTGTGGAGCTTGTAGCTAGGATCACTTCATGATCACTTCTCGCCGAGGCCTTCTCTTCTCGCTCTCACTTACGTAAGCTAGATGCTAGTTGCTGCTGCAGACTTATTCTTTTCTTCAGCCTTTTCCTCACCCAAAGACTTTGATAGTCTTGTTACCCGGAGACGGGATTGCTAAGTCCTCCGTGGCTCACAGTTACTTCACACCAGATGCAGGTCCAGCTGTGAGCTATCCAGGTGATGGCACCGAGCTGGATTGGGAGTACGACGAGGAGCGTAGTCGGTACTATGTGCGATACCCGGACGATCAGTAGTGGAGACTCTTACTAGGATTCGATCCGCCTGTGGTTTATTTATCTAAGTTTGGTACTTTGACATTTGGCTTTTGCCCTTAGAGGGTTGTAGTGTTCTTAATGTATGATGTTTGAGACTTGTACTGTAATTCTGTGACGTGGCGAGTGTAAGCCAACTATTTTCTGTTTACTATCCCCTCTTTTACATGAGTTGTGCAAAGATTACCGAACTTGAGATCATTCTAGGATGGATTTATGCCTTTAAGTCGTGCCTCGACACGTAGGAGGTATAACTCCATCCTAGGCATTACAAGTTGGTATCAGAGCATTCTCCGACCTAGGAGCCCCCACTGTTTGATCGAATCGTTGACGGTCGAGTCTAGGCACACACTGGAAACTTTTTGAGTCCTATATTATATCGGAGAGTAGGATTTCTTTGCTTCTCATCCCCTTTCACTCTGGTGAGGACTCCTGACGACTACTGTTGTCTCTCCTATCTTCAAAAATTGCACAATTTTTTTTTAGGAATCCCGCGAGTATTCTGGGATTGTTTCGATGTTCTTGTGACAAGGATATTGTTCTCGATGCCTCCTGTTACCGACGAGTTGAGCTTCGGGGTATCATTGACACAAGCATATCGCGGCAGTACTAAATACTTAAGATGGTCGACATCGAAAATCTCCCCTATACGGCCAGTGGCAAGATAACCCCGACATCACCCAGTACTGGGGAGGTAGTTCGGGAGTATTGCCATAGCTTGTTATAGTGGATGCTTTTCGAAGGTCCGAGGTACACAGTTTCCGAGAAAGACTGTTTATGTGTTGAAGGATGGATACACCTGGATGTAGGTTAGAGTTGATTGCTCGGTGCTTCCCGTGTATCCCCAACACCTGATTGCATAACTGGAATCTTTCGGAAATCTATAGGTGGGTTTTATCCAGTAGATCGTAGGCATTCTTCCAACGAATGCAGGTTAGTGAGTTCGGGGTTCGACATTGAGTGAAGGGGTTATATGACCGATGTTACTATCAGGAGTTGCATCTTGAAGGGTCCTTGGCTATGCTGATCCGGGGATTGCAAAACCTTTTTGTAACGCGTTCATATGCTTTCAGCACAAAGATGTTAGAACGAAACTCCTCTCTTGTGTTTGTTCCCGTCTGTATCTTGTTGTTTTCTTATTTTATCATTTTGTCCCCTATGTGGCTTCTCGTGAAGATTGATGTTGTCATTTAACTGAGAATATCATTCGTTCCTCTTGTTCGGATGATTTCATTCGTTCTTATTGTTCGAATGATTATTGTGAAGACTTGTTGCAATTCATTCCATTGATTCAGCTTATTCCTTTTTGTCAATCAATTGCTGATTCGTGGTCATCTCTTACAGGATGGCTCCGAAAAGGGTTCCCAACGCTAACCCAGAGGTGGAAGAGATCCCAGAACAACCTCCTTCACCTCCTCCTCCGCCTGAGGCTTGGAGAGCAATTATGCAGACTACTGCCCAGAACACTCAGTTGATGATGCAGATGATGCAGCAAATGCAAGCTATGCAAGCTAATCAGGGTGTTCCAGTGAATCAAGGCAACTTCTTCCAGCAGCACCATGCTACCCTCAACCAGTTCCTGGCTAACAATCCTAAAGCTTTCAGTTACTGTGTCGACCCTCTTGATGCTGAGGATTGGTTGACCGACATAAAGAAGCATTTTGAGTGCAGTAACGTGAAAGAAGATGACTATGTGAAGTTGGCAGCCTTCCAACTGAAAGATCAAGCAGCTGACTGGTGGCAGCAGTACAAAGACTCCAGGCCGGGTCAAGTGATCTCTTGGGAGAATTTCTGCAAGGATTTCCGCTCGCACCACATTCCTACAAGTGTCATCGAGGGTATGCGTGAGCAATTCCGCAACCTGAAGTAGGGCTCCATGACAGTCTATCAGTATAATGTCAAGTTCCAAAACCTCGCTCGCTATGCTAAGCAAGACATTCCTGATGCCAAGAGTAAAATCTATCAGTTCCGTGGAGGTCTCAAAGATGAACTTCATCTTGCTCTCACTTTGTTCGAGCCGGATGAATTCGACAAGTTCTATAACATGGCTTTGAAACAAGAAGCAGCTCAGCTCAAGATGGAGGCTTCTAAGAAGAGAATTCGAGATGCTGTTCACTCTTCCTCATCGTCTCAGTTGGCTGCGAAACAACAGAAATTCTGGCTTCCTCCTCCTCTAGTGATTCGAGCTCCATTCAACAACTCCAACAACTTCAACAACTCCAACAACAGCAACTCTAGTGGTCGTGGTTTCTCCCACCCACCCAACCCGAGCAACCAGTCGAAGAAGCAGTTTCAGTCTCAAGGCTCCAAGTCCAGTGGCTCTCATTTCCGTCCTCTCTCTGAAGTGGTGTGCAACAAGTGTGGCCAAAAGGGTCATTATGCCAATAGATGTCCGAATCCGAAGCGTCTTCCTCCTCCTCCACCTGTGAGTTCAGCTATTGTCAGGCATGATCCAAAGGCAGCAAGGGTCAATCTGATGAATGCAGCGCAAGCGGAGAATGCTTCTGATGTCATTTTGGGTAACCTTCCAGTTAACTCTTTTCCAGCTAAAGGGTTATTTGATTCGGGTGCTTCATGTTCTTTCATGTCTCAACCATTTGCATCCAAGCACAATATTGCCACTTCAAATTTGCCTCAGAGGTTGCAAGTCATTTCTCCGGGGAGACGTATGTCTTCTACTGTCTATGCTCCGGATGTTTCTATTCGCATGGGTGATTATCGTTTTATGGCTAAACCGGTGGTTCTTGGTAATTCTGACATCGACCTCATCCTCGGAATGGATTGGCTTTCTCAGCATGATGCTCACATTGATTGTGCTCAAAAGGAAGTCAAGTTGACTCATTCTGATGAAGATGTGATTATCTTCGCCTCCAGGGATAATACTATCCGGCTTTTCTCTCTCAATGATAAGGGCGAAATTAATGCCATAAATCAAATTCCAGTGGTGAACGAATATCAAGACGTCTTTCCTGAAGAACTTCCAGGCATGCCTCCACACCGTCAGGTGGAGTTTGTCATTGAACTCGAGCCGGGCACTTAGCCTGCATGCCGGCGTCCATACAAGCTCTCTCCGGATGAATTGAAGGAATTGAAGAAGCAGCTTGATAAGCAGGAGAGTATGGGTCTCATCAGACCGAGTACATCTCCGTGGGGCTGTGGTGTCTTATTTGTCAAGAAGAAAGATGGCACGGAGCGTCTCTGTGTTGACTACCGGCCATTGAACAAGAATACGATTAAGAACAAGTATCCGCTCCCCAACATCAACGAACTCTTTGAGCAGCTCAAAGGAGCTAAAGTGTTCTCTAAGCTTGACCTCCAAATGGGCTATCATCAAATTCGCATTCGCGAGGAAGACATTCCCAAGAAGGCCTTCAGAACGAGCTACGGTTCATACGAGTATACCGTCATGTCCTTCGGTCTCGCCAATGCTCCTCCTACCTTTTCAAGGATGATGCATTACATCTTCAACCCCTATACTGGAGAGTTTGTGCTCGTGTATCTGGATGATATTCTGGTGTTTTCCAAGAATGAAGAAGATCACAAAAAGCACTTACGTCTGGTTCTTGATCGACTCCGAGAGCATAAATTCTATGCCAAGTTCTCAAAGAGCGAGTTTTGGCTCGATAAGGTTTTGTACCTGGGCCACATCATCTCAGCTGACGGCATTGCGGTAAATCCCGAGAAAGTTGAAGCAATTGTCAACTGGGAAGCACCTCAGAACGTCAAGCAGCTCCGCAGTTTTCTGGGTCTTGCCAGCTATTGCAGAAGGTTTGTTGAGAACTTCTCAAAGATTGCCAAGCCTCTTTCCAACCTGCTTCAGAAGAATGTCAAATACTTTTGGTCTCCAGAGTGTGAAGTGGCATTCAAAACTCTCAAAGATAAGCTTGTCTCTGCTCCAGTTCTGACTCCTCCGGATGAAACTAAGCCCTATGAAGTATTCTGCGATGCTTCTCTTCAAGGTCTTGGTGGTGTGCTTATGCAAGATAAGAGAATTGTGGCATACACTTCTTGGCAGCTCAAGCCAAGTGAGAAGAACTATCCCACACATGATCTCGAGCTAGCAGCTGTGGTACATGCTCTGATTACGTGGAGACATCTGTTGTTGGGCAGAAAGGTCGACATCTTCACCGATCACAACAGCTTGAAGTACATCTTCACACAGCCGCATTTGAACCTCCGCCAGACTCGTTGGGTCGAAATGATCCAAGAGTACAATCCCATCATTGAATACACTCCTGGCAAGGCGAATGTGATTGCAGATGCTTTGAGCAGAAAGGCATATTGCAACACCCTTCTTATCAGGCCGTACCAGCCTGAGCTTTGTGAAGCATTCAGGAAGCTCAACCTCCAAGTTGTTCCGCAGGGTTTTCTTGCAAATCTCCAAATTGCTCCTACCTTGGAAGATCAAGTCCGTGAGGCCCAGCTCAGTGATACCATGGTGAAGAAAGTGAAACATGGGATTGCAAAGGGCACTCCAAAATACAAGTGCTTCCGTGTTGATGAGAGAGATACCTTGTTCTTCGAGGACAGACTCGTTGTTCCCAAAGGTGATCTCAGGAAGCTCATAATGGAAGAAGCTCATGATTCTCTCCTTTCCATTCATCCTGGCAGTTCCAAGATGTACCAAGATCTCAAGCAGTCTTACTGGTGGACACGCATGAAAAGGGAGATTGCCCAATTCGTGAACGAATGTGATGTATGCAGAAGAGTGAAAGTAGAACATCAACGTCCAGCAGGTCTTCTCCAACCTCTTCCTATTCGCGAGTGGAAGTTCGACCACATTGAAATGGACTTCGTCACTGGCTTTCCTAAATCCAAGCGAGGAAATGATGCTATATTTGTGGTGATTGACAAGCTTACCAAAGTCGCTCACTTTGTTCCAGTCAAAGAATCAATCAATACAGCTCAACTTGCAGAGCTGTACACTTCCAGAATTGTGTCCCTACATGGCATTCCTCAAGTGATATCCTCAGACCGTGGAAGCTTGTTCACATCAAGGTTCTGGGACTCCTTTCAGTCCGCCATGGGCACTAAGATCAGGTTCAGCACTGCCTTTCACCCTCAGACTAGTGGTCAAGTCGAGCGCGTGAATCAGATTCTAGAAGATATGCTCAGAGCCTGTGTCATCTCCTTCGGCATGAAATGGGAAGACTGCCTTCCATTTGCCGAGTTCTCTTACAACAACAGCTTTCAAGCAAGTGCAGGCAAAGCACCGTTTGAAATTCTCTATGGCAGAAAGTGCCGTACCCCTCTCAACTGGTCTGAAACAGGCGAACGCCAACTTCTTGGCAATGACTTGATCTTAGAAGCCGAAGAAATGTGCAAAGTCATACGTGAGAATCTCAAGGCCGCTCAGTCGCGTCAGAAGAGCTACTATGGCGGAAAGCATCGTGATTTGGCTTTCGACATCGGTGATCAGGTCTATCTCCGAGTTTCTCTGATGAAAGGAACCCAAAGATTCGGTATCAAAGGAAAACTTGCTCCTAGATACGTCGGGCCTTTCAAGATTCTTGGCAAAAGAGGCGACCTAGCCTATCAACTTGAGCTCCCTTCAAACTTCGCCAATGTTCATGATGTCTTCCATGTGTCTCAACTCCGCAAATGCTTCAAGGCACCTGAGCGCATGATTCCGTTTGAAGAGATTGATCTTCAACAAGACCTGTCCTACCGAGAGCATCCTGTTGCTATTCTCAAAGAAACAGAACGCAAGACCCGCAACAAGTCCATCAAGTTTCTGAAAGTCAAGTGGTCACGTCACACCGACCGAGAAGCTACCTGGGAACGAGAAGATCATCTTCGTTCCGAGTACCCTTCCTTTTTCCAGTCCTAGATCTCGGGACGAGATCTTTTTGTAGTAGAGGAGAGTTTGTAATGCCCCGGATGTAATACTTTCCCTTTTGGGTATATAATATATCTCCGGCTTCATCTATTTCCATTCCGGGTTCTTTGTCTTTCGGGTTTTCGTCGTTTTGTTGTGTGAGTGTGTGGCATTCATTCATATCATGTAGACATGTGCATTGCATTGCTTTTGTGTTGTCGGTTGCATCCGGTTCGTCGCGTTTCTTCCAGTTGTCCGTTTTGCATTCCGGAGCTCCCTCACGTGTCCGTGACGTCCCGTAGGACTACTTTGGTGTTCGGGCGTGTAACGTTACCGGTGTGCCGCGAGGTTGTTGTGTGTGTTGTTGTTTTGTTGTGTGCAACCCGCCTCTCAAATCTCGTCTCGTTTGGACTCCGTTGGTTTTTCCATCCGTTGTTCATGTGGGTCCAAAGTGCCTTCACTTCGTGTTCCGAAAACACCCCTACTGCAGTCTTTTATCTCCTCCTAGGCCTTTTAAATCTACCCCCGCGATCGGATCCGTCGGATCGCGATCGGAGGACTCCTAGCACCCCCACATCCCTCAAACCCTAAAAAACTGCTATATATAGACCCCTCTAGGTCTATTTTGGCATTCCCTATTTTTTTTTCTCAGATCCACCATCCCCCTCCTCTCCACTTGGAAAAACCATCCATTCCCTCGAACAAGCCGCCGGCAGCCGCAGATAACCAGCACCTTCCTTCGATCCTGTCCCGCCGGCCGCTTTTTCCTTCGATCCAGCCAAGTCAACGCTTCGAGCCTCTTCGCTGGTTTAAGCCGCGCCAGCCCGATCGCTCTAGCGGCCAGGACCATCCCGCCGGCCCCGATCGATCGACCGCACCAGGCCGGGACCACATCCCCGCCGGGAGGGCCCTCCTCCACCGCGGCCCAGCGCGCCGACCGCACCGCACCAGGCCTCCCGTCTCCAGGGCCCGCTCCGCGCCAGCGCGCCTCCTCCGGTGGGCCGGCCTCCCACCGCCGGGGCCCTTCTTCCTCCAGATCCAGCGCGGGCCGCCTCGGGCCAGACCGCCCCGCGCCTCCGCAGGCCTCCAGTGCCCCAGCTGCCTGGGCTCTCCACCGGGTCTCGCCTCCCCTCAGGCCCCCTCCTTCCGGGCGTCGCCAGCCTCCAGCCACGGCTGGGCCGAGCCGCTCCACCAGGCCGGCCTCCCTCCGCCTCCGCGGGCCGGCTCGCACCGCACCGCCGGGCCGCATCAGCGCCGCCGGCCCGCCTCTTCCACTAGGCCCGAGCCCATTCCGCCAGATCTGAGGTTGACTTTGATAAAAAAACCCTAGATCTAGTCCAGTTTTTCATCTGTCTGATGCTATGTTTGACCTGCTGTAACTTTTAGTGTGGTGCTCCGTTTCGCGCGTGTAGCATGTCCAGACGTTCGTGGGAACGTGCTCTACGTTTTACCTGTTGTTGTCATGCATGTTAGAGATCATCTAGGTGCTTGTTTTGCTGTTGCAAGAGTGCATCATGATATAAACTGCTGTTATGTGATATTTTTATGCCACCTTTGCCATGTGATATCTTTTAGCTCGTTTGTACGAATGATGCAAATGACATGTCCACGTGTTCGTCTTGCCACGAACTACGTGTTGCTTGTGATAGGTTGCATGGTAGATTTATTATTTCCTTTTTATCATCGTTGCAAAGTGCCATGTGGCTATGATGTTGTTTCACTTGTTATGAAATGCCATCTTGTTGAGCTCGTTCCTATCGTTGTGTTTACCTACATGATACATGCTTGTGTGTTTCGGGATCACCTTCATGTGCACTTTGATGAGGTGCTTACCTCTTGCCATGTTTAGTTTCGAGGTGACTTAAACTTGCTCTTTTAGTTGCTATGATGATATTGCTGTTTTAGGACTTAGTGGATTTTCACTAAGTCTGAAATCTGTAACGTTCCGATGCCATGTTCGTGTGTTGTTCTAGGACAAAGCATGATAGTTTTGGAGTGGATTTTGATTGTTCCTTGTAGTATATATTGTTGTCATTCCATCATGTCCTCACATGTCCATTTAAGTGGCTGTAGCATGTTTATCTTTTGCTCCAAAGTTTCAATAAAATTCTGCTGCCAGAATTTTATTGTCAAGTTCAATATGTCCAAGATCATTGCTATTGATCCGTGACTCCGTTGGGGTGCACCTTTGGACTTAGTTGCTGTACTATATGTCTAGTTTGTGTTCATGTCCTTTGCCATGTTATTTGAGTGCTGTATCTCAATTATTTTGAGCGCCGAAGATGCTATGATGCTGTAATTTTCAGCTTTCGCTCAAATCTTGTTTCGGGCATAACTTTTAGCCCGTAACTCCGATTTCAGCGAATCTTATATCAAACTTGATTGTTTTTCTGTGTAGATTAATAATGTCAGCCTGTTATCTTGTTTTGAGGTGTTTTGCTTGAGTGATGTTTTACGTGCTCCATGTGCATCCTTAGTGCATCCATCATGCATTCATCTTTTTCGAGTGCGCTTTGCATCTTATTGATTTGTGCTTGGTGTGATTGTTTTGTTTAGAGCCGGTAGCTGAGACCGAGTACGAGGTTGAGCACGAGGTTTCCAACGAGGTTGAGCACGAGGACCCTTCTTACGATCCGAACGACTTCTCTTCGGGCAAGATGACCGAACCCCGATAACATTACTATCTTTACCTGTTGCTAGTAGTCTCGATCTATAGTTTTGCCTCGATGCCCATGATCTTCTTGTAAGCCTCCTACTTGTAACCAATTGCCATGTTTAACCAACCTACCTATGCAAACCGTTGCTTGGCTAAGTATGCTTCGCTCAGCCCTTCTTATAGCATTGCTAGTTGCAGGTGAAGATCGAAGATGCTTGCTCCATGTTGAAGTTTGGTTGGGTTATATCACACTATATAAATGCTTAAAATGAAATCATCTATATATTGGCAAGGGTGGAAGGCTAAGCCTTTTGCTTGGTGATTTGTTCCACTCATGCCGTTAGGATCCGTATAAGCCGGTATTATGTTCCTTGATTATGCGTTCCTAACACGGTTGGGGTGTATGGGACCCCCTCGATAAACCGCTAAGTGCTTAGTCTTTTCCAGCAAGTCCCAACATTGGTACTATATGCCTAATAACAAACTAAACTTGCATAGGGAGTAATTAACCCTCTTTCTTAATCAACAACCCCGGGCCAGTGCTCCACATGAGTGTTGGTCCGAAACGGGGAGCCTGCGGGGCCGCCTTGGGGCAACTCGAGGTATCTGGCATACACCCGTAGCTTCGCCCATCCGGTCGTGTCCTGAGACTTAGATACGCGCGGCTATTATCAGGGTGTCGACACGCCGGGAGGATTTGCTGGATTAGCCTTACCTTAGCTCGGTATATCTTGAGCACGGGATTCCGAGGATACTCGGGTCTTCCCACTTTGGAGTTGCGACTCCGCGGATCGTGGGCTTGTAATGGGTCAAGTTGGAACACCCCTGCAGGGTTTGAACTTTCGAAAGCCGTGCCCGCGGTTATGTGGCAGATGGGAACTTGTTAATTCTGGTTGTAGATAACTTGACACAATGTTTCTAATACACTACCAGCGTGTGTTCCGTGACTGTCAATTTCCGAATAGGGATTCGGGAGTTGAACACGGAGGGGTTATTTTTGTGGAGCTTGTAGCTAGGATCCCTTCGTGATCACTTCTCGCCGAGGCCTTCTCTTCTCGCTCTCACTTACGTAAGCTAGATGCTAGTTGCTGCTGCAGACTTATTCTTTTCTTCAGCCATTTCCTCACCCAAAGGCTTTGATAGTCTTGTTACCCGGAGACGGGATTGCTGAGTCCTCCGTGGCTCACAGTTACTTCACACCAGATGCAGGTCTAGCTGTGAGCTATCCAGGTGATGGCACCGAGCTGGATTGGGAGTACGACGAGGAGCGTAGTCGGTACTATGTGCGATACCCGGACGATCAGTAGTGGAGACTCTTACTAGGATTCGATCCGCCTGTGGTTTATTTATCTAAGTTTGGTACTTTGACATTTGGCTTTTGCCCTTAGAGGGTTGTAGTGTTCTTAATGTATGATGTTTGAGACTTGTACTGTAATTCTGTGACGTGGCGAGTGTAAGCCAAGTATTTTCTGTTTACTATCCCCTCTTTTACATGAGTTGTGCAAAGATTACCGAACTTGAGATCATTCTAGGATGGATTTATGCCTTTAAGTCGTGCCTCGACACGTAGGAGGTATAACTCCATCCTGGGCATTACATGTCACCCTCACTGGATATGGCGATGTAAGCCGACAGTATGAGCCAATTTTACATGTTTGTTATTAATTGTTATATGGATATGCGAGGTTTTATAACCCGCCCTGGCCTTTAACTTTAAGTCGCCAGTATATTTTGGCTTTGATGGCCTTAATTCTAGTCTTTTCCTGTAATGCCCAGGATGAGACTATATCTCTTACGTGTCGAGGCACGACTTAAAGATATAAGCCCATTCTGGAATGATCGCAAGTTTGGTACCTTTGCACATCTAATGTAAAAATAGGGATGGAAAACTGAAAAGATAGTTGGCTTACACTCGCCACGTCACACAAATTCATTACATGTTCAAACATCATTCAGATAAACAACACAGCCCATCTAAGGGTAAAGATCCAAATGACAAGATACCAAACATAACATTAAACCACAGGTCTAGATCGAATCCTAGTAGAAGCTCTACTGATCAACCGGATAGTTCACATTGTAACGGCTACGCTCCTCGTCATACTCCCAGTCTAGCTCAGTGCCATCGCCTGTGTAGCTCACCATCGTACATGCATCTGGTGTGTTGAAGTAACTGTGAGCCACAGAGGACTCAGCAATCCCGTTCCCGGGTAACACGACTATTCAAGCGTTGGGTGTGGAACAAGGCTGAAGAAAAAAACAAGAGTTTGCAGCAGCACTAGCCTAGCTTACATAAAAGAGAGCGAGAAGAGAAGGTGCCTCGATCGAGAGATGATCACGAAGTGATCCTAACTAAAGCAAGTCAAACATAACCCCACCGTGTTCACTTCCCGAATCCCTTTCGGAAAATGACCGTCACGGTACACACGCTGGTAGTGTATTGGAACATGGTGTCAAGTTTTCTACAACCGGATATTAACAAGCTCCCATCTACCACATAACCATGGGCACGGCTTTCGAAAGTTCATAACCCTGCAGGGGTGTTCCAACTTGGCCCATGACAAGCACACGATCCGCGAATTCGCAACTCCAAGGTGGGAAGACCCGAGTATTCTCAGAATTCCGTGCTCAAGATAATCCGACTAAGGTAAGGCTAATCCAGCAAATCCTCCCGGCGTGCCGACACCCTGACAATAGCCACACGTATCTAGTCTCAGGCCACGACCGGATGGGTGAAGCTATGGGTTTTTACCAGACCTCGGGTTTCCCCATGGTGGCCCCGCAGGCTCCCCGTTTCGGACCAACACTCATGTGGAGCACTGGCCCGGGGTTGTTGATTAAGAAGAGGGTTAATTACTCCCTATGCAAGTTTTTAGTTATTAGGAAAATAGTACTAATGTTGGGACTTGCTGGAAAAGACTTAGCACTTAGCGGTTTATCGAGGGGGTCCCATAACCCCAACCGTGTGAGGAACGCATAATCAAGGAACATAACACCGGTTTATACGGTTCCTAAGGCGGCATGAGTGGAACAAAACACCAAGCAAAGAGGCTTAGCCTTCCACCCATTACAAATATATAGATGATTTCATTTAATAATTAATATAGTGTGATATCCCAACAAGCTTCAACAAGAAGCAAAAATCTTCAATCTTCTCCTGCAACTAACAATGCTATAAGAGGGGCTGAGCGAAGCCTACGTATAGCCAATCAATGGTTTGCATAGTTAGGGTGGTTAAACAGGTTCATGGTTACAATAGGAGGCTGACAGGAAAACATGGGCATCGAGGCAAAACTATAAATCGAGACTTCTAGCAATAGGCAAAGATAGTAATGTTATCGGGGTTCGGTCATCTTGCCTGAAGAGTTGTCGATGGGATCGTAAGAGAGCTCCTCGTTCTCAACCTCGGTAGTAACCTCGTGCTCGTACTCATACTCGGTCTCAGCTTCCGGCTCCACTCAACACAAACACACAAGGCACGACAATCATCAAGATGCGATGCGCACAAAAATAATACTGGATGCATGGCTGATGCACTATGGAAGCAAAACAGATGCACTAAGGAAGCACAGAAAGTCTACTTAGGAAGCACAGTGTAATAGCACAAAAATATGCATCAAGCAAAATGCTTCAAAACATGATAACAATAGGATATTATGAATCTACATGCAAAAACACACAAGTTACATATAGGACTTGCTCAAAACGGAGCAACGGGCTAAAAGTTACACCCGAAACAATAAACAAGCACAAGCTAAAAAATACAGCCACATAGCAACTTCGGAGCAATAGATAAATAGTCTACAGCAGTCAAACATCATGGCAATGAGCATGGACATAAACTAGACATATCCTACAGCAAACAAATCCATTGGAGCATCCCCAAAGGAGCCATGGATCAATAGCAATAAGCTATGACATATTGAACTTGACAACAAAATCCTGACAGCAGTAATTTGTTGCAAATTGGGAGCCAAAGTTAAATATGCTACAGCCACTCAAATAAGTATGTGAGAGCATGAATGGATAGCCAACAATATATACAACAAGGAATCATCAAAAGTCACCCCAAAACTATCATGGATTGGCCTAGAACAACAAGCAAACATGGCATCTGGAAATTACAGATTCCAGACTTAGTGAAATTTCACTAAGTGTTGAAATAGCAGTTTCATCATGGCATCTTTGAGAGCAAGTTTAAGTCACCTCAAAAGTAAACATGGCAAGTGGTAAGCACCACAGCAAAGTACACATGATGGTGAATCCAAAACATCTAAGCATGCACCAAGGGGACAAACACATCAATAGCAACGAGTTCCTCTACGAGGCATCTCGTAACAAGTTTAACGACATAACAGCCACATAGCACTTTGCAAAGGAGATAAACATGGCAAGATGAAATCTATCATGCAAGCTAAAGAAATCAACATGTAGAGCATTTCATGACGAACACGTGGACATATCATTTGCATCATTTGGATAAGCATGCACCAAGTTATCACATTGCAAAGATGGCATGAAAACAACTACTAACAGCAGTTTATAACAAGTTGCACTCTTCTCATGAAAATTAAGACATCTAGATGACCTCAAACATGCATGGCACAATGGAATGAAACGTAGTACATGTCTCCACGAACATTTTTACATATCATTCACTCAAATCGGACCACCACACAAAAAGTTATCACCATTGCAAAACAGCATCAAACAATGAATAAAACTACAGACTTAGTGAAGAAAACCACCTCCTCAGTCAAATCTGGAAAAGTCAACGCGGCTGGTCACGGGCGCGGGCCGGCGGCTGAAGCGGATCAGGTCGGCGAGGCGAAACGGATCCGGTGAAACGGGCCGCTAGGGTTCGGCCCACCCGGGCGACCGAACTGGGTCGAGGGAGCCGGGCGGATCGGGCTCCTCCCGACCGTCTCGAACTGCGGCGGCTGGCTTGGTTGAAGTTGGCGAAGGAGGCCGGCCCAGGGAGGCCTGGCGGAGGCGGATCGCTGCGGGGCCGGCCCAACGGTCGGTGGAGGGAGCTGGGCGAAGCCGGCCCAGTCGCGCTAGGGTTCGGCCCAGTGGGGCCTTGCGGGATCGTACCGATCGGGATCGGCTCCCCGATCTCTTCATAGCGGCGGCGGCAGCTCCTTGGCGAGGAGCGCCGGCGGGAGGAAGAGGCGGGGACCGGCGGGGCTTGACCGGCCGGCGGCGCGGGGCCGGCGCGACGGCGGGGGCCTGAGCGGCTGGCCGGGGCACGGCGGCGGGGAAGGGCCCCGGCCGGCGGCGAGGAGAAGGCCGGCAGGAGGTGAGAAATCCAGCGGTGGTGGCGCGGATTCCGGCGAGCTCCGATCTGGAGGTTTAAGATGAAGACGTAGGAGATGATGGTGGACTAGGGTTTTTTATTTAGGGCAAAAATTGGGGAAGATGGACAAATATATAGGCACAAGGAGCTAGGTTTGTCCAAATGAGGTGTGGTTTTCAGCCACGCGATCAGAATTGGATGGCCTAGACGAAGGGAGGGGTTTGGGTTGGTTTGGTGGGCGGTTGGAGGGGTGTCTTGGGCCTCAAAGTGGAGGTACTTTCAGCCCACGAGAATAACTGTTGGGGTAGCAAACGAACTCCAAACGCGACGAGATTTGACAGGCGAGTTACACACACCAAAACAACAACACACGACAAGTCTCACGCCAAACGGGAAACGTTACATGGCCAAGCACTAAAGTAGGCCTCGGGGATGCCACGGACACGTGAGAGAGCTCCGGAACGCGAAACGGACAACGGGAAGGAACGCGTGGGACTGGATGCAAACGACAACACAAATGCAATGCAATGCACATGACTACATGATATGAATTAAAGAACACACACACACGATAAAAAAAACGAAAACCCGAAAAGACAAAGAACCCGAAATGGAATAGATGGAGCCGAAGATATATATTATATAGCTCAAAAGGGAAAGTATTACATCCGGGGCGTTACAAACTCTCCTCCACTACAAAAAGATCTCGTCCCGAGATCTATGACTGGAATAAGGAAGGGAACTCGGAACGAAGATGATCTTCTCGTTCCCACGTAGCTTCTCGGTCGGTATGGTGTGACCACTTGACTTTCAAGAATTTGATGGACTTGTTGCGGGTCTTGCGCTCGGTTTCTTCGAGAATAGCAACGGGATGCTCTCGGTAAGACAAATCTTGTTGAAGATCAATCTCTTCAAATGGAATCATGCGTTCAGGAGTCTTGAAGCACTTGCGGAGTTGAGACACATGAAACACATCATGAACATTGGCAAAGTTGGAAGGGAGCTCAAGTTGATAGGCTAGATCGCCTCTTTTGCCAAGGATCTTGAAAGGCCCGACGTATCTAGGAGCAAGCTTTCCTTTGATACCGAATATTTGGGTGCCTTTCATCAGAGAAACACGGTGATAGACATGATCCCCAATGTTGAAAGCCAAATCACGATGCTTGCCATCATAGTAGCTCTTCTGACGCGACTGAGCGGCCTTGAGATTCTCACGTATAACTTTGCACATTTCTTCGGCCTCTGAGATCAAGTCATTGCCAAGATGTTGACGTTCGCCTGTTTCAGACCAGTTGAGAGGGGTACGACACTTTCTGCCATAGAGGATTTCAAACGGAGCTTTGCCGGCACTTGCTTGAAAGCTGTTGTTGTAAGAGAACTCGGCAAATGGAAGGCAGTCTTCCCATTTCATGCCAAAAGAGATGACACAGGCTCTGAGCATCTCTTCTAGAATCTGATTCACTCGCTCGACTTGACCACTAGTCTGAGGGTGAAAAGCAGTGCTGAACCTGATCTTAGTGCCCATGGCAGACTAAAAAGAGTCCCAGAACTTGAAATTGAACAAACTTCCACGGTCTGAGGACATAACTTGAGGAATGCCATGTAAAGACACAATTCTGGAAGTGTACAACTCTGCCAGTGGGGCTGCATTGATGGATTCTTTGACTGGAAGGAAGTGAGCGACTTTGGTAAGCTTATCAATCACCACAAAGATAGAATCATTCCCTCTCTTGGACTTAGGAAAGCCAGTGACGAAATCCATTTCAATGTGGTCGAATTTCCACACGGGAATCGGAAGAGGTTGGAGAAGACCGGCTGGACGTTGGTGCTCTGCCTTCACTCTTCTGCAGACATCACATTCATTCACGAATTGGGCAATCTCCCTTTTCATGCGTGTCCACCAGTAAGATTGCTTGAGGTCTTGGTACATCTTGGAACTGCCAGGGTGAATGGAAAGGAGGGAATCATGTGCTTCTTCCATTATGAGCTTCCTGAGATCACCTTTTGGAACCACGAGTCTGTCCTCGAAGAACAAGGTATCTCTCTCATCAACGCGATATCACTTGTATTTTGGAGTACCCTTTGCAATACCATGTTTCACTTTCTGCGCCATAGCATCACTCAGTTGGGCTTCACGGATCTGATCTTCCAAGGTAGGAGCAACTTGAAGATTTGCAAGAAAACCTTGCGGAACAACTTGGAGGTTGAGCTTCCTGAATGCTTCACAAAGCTCAGGCTGGAACGACTTGATAAGAAGGCTGTTGCAATATGCCTTTCTGCTCAAATCATCTGCAATCACATTCGCCTTGCCAGGAGTGTATTCGATGCTGGGATCATACTCTTGGATCATCTCGACCCAACAAGTCTGGCGGAGGTTCAGATTCGGCTGTGTGAAGATGTACTTCAAGCTCTTGTGATCGGTGAAGATGTCGACTTTTCTGCCCAACAGAAGGTGTCTCCACGTAATCAAAGCATGTACCACAGCTGCTCGTTCAAGATCATGTGTGGGGTAGTTCTTCTCACTTGGCTTCAGTTGACGAGAAGTGTAAGCCACAATTCTCTTGTCCTGCATAAGCACACCACCAAGTCCTTGAAGAGAAGCATCACAGAATACTTCGTAGGGCTTGGAGTCATCTGGAGGAGTAAGAACTAGAGCAGAGACGAGCTTTTCTTTGAGAGTTTTGAATGCCACTTCACAATCTGGAGACCAATAGTACTTGACATTCTTCTGCAGCAAGTTGGAAAGAGGCTTGGCAATCTTGGAGAAGTTCTCAACGAACCTTCTGCAATAGCTGGCAAGACCAAGAAAGCTTCGGAGTTGCTTGACGTTCTGAGGAGCTTCCCAGTTGACAATTGCTTCAACTTTCTCGGGGTTTACCGCAATACCGTCAGCGGAGATGATATGGCCCAGATACATGACCTTATCGAGCCAAAATTCGCACTTGGAGAACTTGGCATATAACTTATGTTCACGGAGTCTGTCGAGAACGAGACGGAGGTGCTTTTCGTGATCTTCTTCGTTTTTGGAGAAAACCAAAATATCATCTAGATACACAAGCACAAACTCGCCGGTGTAGGGGTTGAAAATGTAGTGCATCATTCTCGAGAAGGTAGGTGGAGCATTGGCGAGACCAAAAGACATGACTGTATACTCATAGGAGCCGTAGCTCGTTCTGAAGGCAGTCTTGGGGATATCTTCTTCTCGAATGCGAATCTGGTGATAGCCCATTCTGAGATCGATCTTAGAGAACACTTTAGCTCCTTTGAGCTGCTCGAACAGTTCGTTGATGTTGGGAAGCGGATACTTGATCTTTATTGTCTTCTTGTTCAATGGCCGGTAATCTACGCAAAGGCGCTCCGTGCCATCCTTCTTCTTGACAAATAAGACACCACAGCCCCAAGGAGACGTACTAGGCCTGATCTGAGCCATACGCTCCTGTTCATCAAGATGCTTCTTCAACTCCTTCAACTCTTTAGGAGAGAGCTTGTACGGACGCCGGCATGCTGGCTCAGTACCCGGCTCGAGTTCAATGACGAATTCCACTTGACGGTGTGGAGGCATGCCTGGAAGTTCTTCAGGAAAGACGTCTTCGTATTCGTTAACCACCGGAATTTGAGATATGGCATTCATCTCACCCTTGTCATTGAGAGAGAAAATCCTGATTGTGTTATCCCTGGAGGCGAAGATAATCACATCATCATCGGAATGAGTAATCTTGACTTCTTTCTATGCACAGACAATTTGAGCATCATGCTGAGAAAGCCAATCCATTCTGAGGATAAGGTCAATGTCGGAATTGCCGAGAACCACCGGAGAGGCCAGAAATCGATAATCACCCATGCGAATAGAAACATCCGGAGCATACACACTAGAAGTCATACGTCTCCCCGGAGAAATAACTTGCAACCTCTGAGGAAAAAATTTGGTGACCACATAGTGCTTGGATGCAAATGGATATGACATGAAGGAACATGAAGCACCCGAATCAAACAACACTTTAGCAGGAAAAGAGTTAACTGGAAGGTTACCCAAAATAACATCAGAAGAATTCTCCGTTTGCGCTGCATTCATCAGATTTACTCTTGCATGCTTGGGATTGTGCTTGACAATAGCTGTGCTGACAGGTGGAGGAGGCGGAAGTCGCTTTGGGTTGGGGCACTTGTTGGAATAATGAACCTTCTGGCCACACTTGTAGAAAAAATTTGGGGCAATTTTTGAAAGTAGAAGAGGCAAGAGTAGTCGTCAGGAGTCCTCACCAGAGTGAAAGGGGATGAGGAGCAAAGAAATCCTACTCTCCGATATAAAAAATATAGGACTCAAAACATTTTCTGTGTGTGCCTAGACTCGACCATCAATGATTCGATCAACCAGTGGGGGCTTCTAGGTCGGAGAAGGCTCTGAATACCAACATGTAATGCCCAGGATGGGACTATATCTCCTACGTGTCGAGGCACGACTTAAAGATATAAGCCCATTCTGGAATGATCGCAAGTTTGGTACCTTTGCCCATCTCATGTAAAAATAGGGATGGAAAACTGAAAAGATAGTTGGCTTACACTCGCCACGTCACACAAATTCATTACATGTTCAAACATCATTCAGATAAACATCACAGCCCATCTAAGGGTAATTATCCAAATGACAAGATACCAAACATAACATTAAACCACAGGCCTAGATCGAATCCTAGTAGAAGCTCTACTGATCAACTGGATAGTTCACATAGTAACGGCTACGCTCCTCGTCGTACTCCCAGTCTAGCTCAGTGCCATCGCCTTTGTAGCTCACCATCGTACCTGCATCTGGTGTGTTGAAGTAACTGTGAGCCACAGAGGACTCAGCAATCCCGTTCCCGGGTAACACGACTATTCAAGCCTTGGGTGTGGAACAAGGCTGAAGAAAAAAACAAGAGTTTGCAGCAGCACCAGCCTAGCTTACGTAAAAGAGAGCGAGAAGAGAAGGTGCCTCGGTCGAGAGATGATCATGAAGTGATCCTAACTAAAGCAAGTCAAACATAACCCCACCGTGTTCACTTGCCGAATCCCTTTTGGAAAATGACCGTCACGGTACACACGCTGGTAGTGTATTGGAACATGGTGTCAAGTTTTCTACAACCGGATATTAACAAGCTCCCATCTGCCACATAACCGCGGGCACGGCTTTTGAAAGTTCAAAACCCTGCAGGGGTGTTCCTACTTGGCCCATGATAAGCCCATGATCCGCGGAGTCGCAACTCCAAGGTGGGAAGACCCGAGTATTCTCGGAATCCCGTGCTCAAGACAATCCGACTAAGGTAAGGCTAATCCAGCAAATCCTCCCGGCGTGCCGACACCCTGACAACAGCCGCGCGTATCTAGTCTCAGGCCACGACCGGATGGGCGAAGCTACGGGTTTTTACCAGACCTTGGGTTTCCCCATGGTGGCCCCGCAGGCTCCCCGTTTCGGACCAACACTGGCATGGGGTTGTTGATTAAGAAGAGGGTTAATTACTCCCTATGCAAGTTTTTAGTTATTAGGCAAATAGTACCAATGTTGGGACTTGCTGGAAAAGACTTAGCACTTAGCGGTTTATCGAGGGGGTCCCATAACCCCAACCGTGTGAGGAACGCATAATCAAGGAACATAACACCGGTTTATATGGTTCCTAAGGCGGCATGAGTGGAACAAAACACCAAGCAAAAAGACTTAGCCTTCCACCCATTACCAATATATAGATGATTTCATTTAATAATTAATATAGTGTGATATCCCAACAAGCTTCAACAAGAAGCAAAAATCTTCAATCTTCTCCTGCAACTAACAATGCTATAAGAGGGGCTGAGCGAAGCCTACGTATAGCCAATCAATGGTTTGCATAGTTAGGGTGGTTAAACAGGTTCATGGTTACAATAGGAGGCTGACAGGAAAACATGGGCATCGAGGCAAAACTACAGATCGAGACTTCTAGCAATAGGCAAAGATAGTAATGTTATCGGGGTTCGGTCATCTTGCCTGAAGAGTTGTCGATGGGATCGTAAGAGAGATCCTCGTTCTCAACCTCGGTAGTAACCTCGTGCTCGTACTCGTACTTGATCTCAGCTTCCATCTCTACTCAACAGAAACACACAAGGCATGACAATCAACAAGATGCAATGCGCACACACAAAATACTGGATGCATGGCTGATGCACTATGGAAGCAAAACAGATGCACTAAGGAAGCACAGAAAGTCTACTTAGGAAGCACAGTATTATAGCACAAAAATATGCATCAAGTAAAATGCTTCAAAACATGATAACAATAGGATATTATGAATCTACATGCAAAAACACACAAGTTACATATAGGACTTGCTCAAAACGGCGCAATGGGCTAAAAGTTACACCCGAAACAATAAACAAGCACAAGCTGCAAAATACAGCCACATAGCAACTTCGGAGCAATAGATAAATAGTCTACAGCACTCAAACATCATGGCAATGAGCATGGACATAAACTAGACATATCCTACAGCAAACAAATCCATTGGAGCATCCCCAAAGGAGCCATGGATCAATAGCAACAAGCTATGACATATTGAATACTGACAGCAGTAATTTGTTGCATCTTGGGAGCAAAAGTTAAATATGTTACAGCCACTCAAATAAGCATGTGAGAGCATGAATGGATAGCGAACAATATATACAACAAGGAATCATCAAAAGTCACCCCAAAACTATCATGGATTGGCCTAGAACAACAAGCAAACATGGCATCTGGAAATTACAGATTCCAGACTTAGTGAAATTTCACTAAGTGTTGAAACAACAGTTTCATCATGGCATCTTTGAGAGCAAGTTTAAGTCACCTCAAAACTAAACATGGCAAGTGGTAAGCACCACAGCAAAGTACACATGATGGTGAATCCAAAACATCTAAGCATGCATCAAGGGGACAAACACATCAATAGCAACGAGTTCCTCTACGAGGCATCTCGTAACAAGTTTAACGACATAACAGCCACATATCACTTTGCAAAGGAGATAAACATGGCAAGATGAAATCTATCATGCAAGCTAAAGCAATCAACCTGTAGAGCATTTCATGATGAACACGTCGACATATCATTTGCATCATTTGGATAAACATGCACCAAGTTATCACATTGCAAAGATGGCATGAAAACAACTACTAACAGCAGTTTATAACAAGTTGCACTCTTCTCATGAAAATTAAGACATCTAGATGACCTCAAACATGCATGGCACAATGGAATGAAACGTAGTACATGTCTCCACGAACATTTTTACATATCATTCACTCAAATCGGACCACCACACAAAAAGTTATCACCATTGCAAAACAGCATCAGACAATGAATAAAACTACAGACTTAGTGAAGAAAACCACCTCCTCAGTCAGATCTGGAAAAGTCAACGCGGCTGGTCACAGGCACGGGCCGGCGGGGTGAAGCGTATCGGGCCGGCGGGGCGAAACGGATCCGGCGAAACGGGCCGCTAGGGTTCGGCCCACCCGGGCGACCGAACTGGGTCGAGGGAGCCGGGCGGATCGGGCTCCTCCCGACCGTCCCGAGCGGCGGCGGCTGGCTCGGTCGAAGTGGGCGAAGGAGGCCGGCCCAGGGAGGCCTGGCGGAGGTGGATCGCTGCGGGGCCGGCCCAGCGGTCGGTGGAGGGAGCTGGGCGAAGCCGGCCCAGTCGCGCTACGGTTCGGCCTAGCGGGGCCTTGCGGGATCGAACCGATCGGGATCGGCCTCCCCGATCTCTTCGTAGCGGCGGCGGCGGCTCCCTGGCGAGCAGCGCCGGCGGGAGGAAGAGGCGGGGACCGGCGGGGCTTGACCGACCGGCAGCGGGGGCCGGCGCGGCTGGCCGGGGCGCGGCGGCGGGGAACTGCCCCGGCCGGCGGCGAGGAGAAGGCCGGCGGGAGGTGAGAAATCCAGCGGTGGTGGCGCGGATTCCGACGAGCTCCGATCTGGAGGTTGAAGATGAAGAGGTAGGAGATGATGGTGGACTAGGGTTTTTTATTTAGGGCAAAAATTGGGGAAGATGGACAAATATATAGGCACAAAGAGCTAGGGTTGTCCAAATGAGGTGTGGTTTTCGGCCACGCGATCAGAATTGGATGGCCTAGATGAAGGGAGGGGTTTGGGTTGGTTTGGTGGGCTGTTGGAGGTGTGTCTTGGGCCTCAAAGTGGAGGTACTTTCAGCCCACGAGAATAACTGTTGGGGTAGCAAACGAACTCCAAAAGCGACGAGATTTGACAGGCGGGTTACACACACCAAAACAACAACACACGACAAGTCTCACGCCAAACGGGAAACGTTACACGGCCAAACACTAAAGTAGGCCTCGGGGATGCCACGGACACGTGACAAAGCTCCGGAACGCGAAACGGACAACGGGAAGGAACGCGTGGGACCGGATGCAAACGACAACACAAATGCAATGCAATGCACATGACTACATGCTATGAATTAAAGAACACACGCACACGACAAAAAAACGAAAATCCGAAAAGACAAAGAACGCGAAATGGAATAGATGGAGCCGAAGATATATATTATATTGCTCAAAAGGAAAGTATTACATCCGGGGCGTTACATTTCCATAATGGCATAAGACTATATTATGTTTGGGCTGTTACCCACCCTTTCCTTTGACGTTAAGTCGCCAGGGCATATGTTGTTTAAACTTTGTGAAGAACATGCAGATTTATGGCTTACATAAATAATTAAGTTCAAGCCCATCATCAAAGATTAAAGTTGGTGTTTCAAAAAGCTTGTATATTCTTGATTTTTACAAAGGCTATAAGCCGCCGGGTTATAAAAATCCTGGATTACAATGAATGCACATTAAGTCACCATCGGCCGAGAGCCACTGAGTATTTAACTCTAGATTTACTTGTCAACAGACAAGATCTTGTGATAGAGGTTTTCCAACCGAGTTATATTATTCAAATATTTAATAGCCAACATGACTGGATTTTTATTATAGTTATCAATAACTAGTATTATGATTGAGGTTTTCAAGGCCACCTCAGAGCAATGACTATTATTTCTTCATCCAAAAATACTACCTCACAATAGAGAGCATGGTTAAATATTGATATGTAGGGGTTTCAGCAACATCATCTGGACGGTTGATATAGTTATATTTGCAATGGAAGGAATAGTCCCGTGTAGTTGTAGGCATACGACCTGGCACTTGGGGGCTACATTATTCAAATCAAGATTACATCAAGTATGCAAGTCCCATGTCATTGCAGGTCATTTTTAACTTGCCTCATTGAAGACCCGACCGATCACATGGTGATGAGCTGGCCCTTGGGGGCTACTAATTGCTCCTGACAAAGTCTATATAATCAGGTATGCAGAAGTCCCTAGTCGTTATAGCATAGACCCAACCCTTGGGGCTACACTGGTTGAAGTTTTATAAAGTATAAGACAGTTATCAAGTCCCAGGTTGCTGCAGGCAAGATAACCCGGCACTTGGGGGGCTACATCGCTTAGTTGTTTCAACAGATTATAAGGTCCAAACTGAAGACCCGACCATCAAATATTGATCAGCTAGCACTTGGGGGGCTACACATGTGAAATACAAAGCATTTAGTCTGTGACTGGTCACTCATATAAACAACCCGTATTTCCAAAGTTGCAACATTTATATTGAGGCAAGTATTAAAACCCTCACTACGTACATCTTTTAAGACTTGGGTGCTATAGGTGATATGCATATAAGGGAGGAACATCTTCAAGTTCTCAGTTTTGAGTAAACTAGGGATTGTATTCTCTGTTTTTGGCCCGAATAACTCTGAAAGATCAATTACATGACCTTGTGTCAGCAACAATCATGAACCAGCATTATCAATTATAACCTAGCTATTCCGGGCATCACAAATTGCCAAGCTCTACATCTTCAAATCGGTGGATCATTAGATGAATATCTTGAGTCTAATATTTCGTCAAGCCGGAGCATTAGTAGCCGACTCAAAATGGATTGTTTTTTACTCAATACTTTTCTATGAGAAACCAATGTCAGCAAATTGATTTTGAAGCTGGCATATTGACCCTAACTTTTTAGAAGAAGCGCTTGGATTTTTGCATTGGCAAAGTTTGCCTCAGTCGGGTATATTTCACAGAAGGAAATGACAAGGACTTAAGGATGATCATAGGATGGCTCAAAAAACATTTAACTTGGGGGGTAATGTCGGAATAGTTTAACATTGATAAATCCAAACTAAACTGGGGGCTAATGTCGGGGATATACCCCGCGGTATAACCCGGCCTGGAGTATGACCCGCCCGGATATGGCGACTCACCAATGACCCGGCTGATACTGGGCGATTCACTTGTGACCCGCCCGAAGTTCGGCGACTCATTAGTGACCCGGCGGGCGGTTCATACGATCGACAAGACCCAACTTCCCAGAAGGCGGGTCGTGGGAAGGTCGGCTCATTTTATGGTGGGTCGGCTTAAGAGGAAAGGCATGAGGAATATTCCCCTTACAAGGAAACAATACCCGGACTTGTATCCGGCTTGTAATAGAAGATAGACTAGTCCTAATCCTACTAGGACTACACATGTAACCTGCCCCTCCAACTTATATATAAGGAGGGGCAGGGCACTCCAAGATGAACAAGTTTTAGACAAACAGACAAGTCTAGACAAGGTCAAAGTACATGCTCTCGAGATAGAGGTAGCTAGTCATCGCCCTTGTAACCAAGATCGTCATCATCATCAATATCAATGAAGCAGGATGTAGGCTTTTACCTCCACCGTGAGGGGCCGAAAATGGGTAATATCTCGTGTCTCTCATCCCGTTCAACCCCTCTGAAGCTACCAGTTAGATGCATTGGCCTCACGACTAAGTCCTCGGACTTGGACATCTAGCCATGTGAAAATCACGACGGGAAGGTAACTACCATTTTACCCATCCCACTACACCTGCTGTTTCCACCACGTATGTTGCATGCATTGCACAGGGTTGGTGTCGGACGCGCCGGGCACGGGAATGAGTGCCATGACAGAAAAACACGGGTCGTGGATAGGCGCAGGTGGGCGGTCGTTGATCCTGGACGTCGTCGGCGACGCAGAGGGACTGGATTGGCGGAGTGAGGTGCTTGCCTTCTGGGCGGCGAGGAGCCAGCCACCGACCACGCTCCCTTATAAAAGGAGGTGTGGGCGAGGGGCTTACTCACACCCATATCCTCCTTTTTCTTCTTCTCACATTAGACCGTCCGTTTTTCTACCATGGTGAGGGAAAGAGAGTGTGGGCCAACTCCAGCGGTGGCAACATGGGTCTCTTCTTGAAAGTGCCTCTCTATCCCAACTGGGGGTGCAGGGGTAGAATCCAGCGCGTCGGGCGGCGCGGTAGGACACGGGCATGGCTACCGTGGTGCTCGGGGCCGAGGGGGCATGGTGGCGCTCCGATTGCTCCTCCCCCAGCGGCCTTGGCTCCAATGGAGGGCCATGTCGGGCACCAGCAGTTGGAGTTCATCGTCAAGCTGTGCGGGATCTGATGGGGTCAGGCTAGGCATCTTCCCAAGCTGTTGAGTTGGAGTTCTTCACCCCTCTGTAACTCCCTGGAGGAGAGGGACAAGAAAGTCATTACGGGGCACTTAACTTTTTTTCAAGCTAAAAGATGTAGGCACCTGCCAAGTTTTAGTTAAAATAGTGTAATTCCCCATCCAAAGTTGTACTTTGCAAGGTTTGTACTTGTTTATTCACGTATTAATGAAAAAAAACACGCTTGCCAGGCACTTGTGCATGTATCATGTCCATGAAGAGGAATGGTTCATCTATACTTTCAAATAAACAAGGTTCATCGGCAAGATGTCTTGCCGGTCCCATCCATTGCCGTCGTGAGGCTCAGCCTGGTAGGTTAGGAGCATGGAAGGGAACTGGCCCCTTGACACCCTTTTTTCAAATCACACTGCAACCATCCTGATCAGAACAACCCTTGAATCAAAGGATGGGAGCACAAATGTTGGAGGGTGGCAAGGTTTTTTTTCTACGCATATGTCTACCATACAAAGGTAAAGTATTGTTGACCAAAAAGGGACTAATATGCTTCGTGTTGTTGGGGAGGGCCAATATGCAAGCTTGTGCTCACTTCTTCTCCTTGGAATTTTATCCATGGCAGGGTCCCTGTAGTTAGTACAGGGGGAAAATAGTAGCATACGACCTCTTTCTAAATGATCATGGCAAAATTATTCTAAAATAAACAAGCAGGTAGGTTATTAGGTGCCAGCGCTTCGTTTTATTATCTCTGCACATGGTTTACGCCTGGCTTTGTACAAAGGGTTACACGCGCATCGACAAGTCTTGTACAAAAGGTTGCTGCCGGGACTAAGTCTGGCAGTCGCGCCTTACAGGTAGAACTTGCGAAGATGCTCAATATTCCATGAGTTTTGCACTTTACTGGCATCTTCGGTCTCCAAACATACTGCGCCAGGTTTGGTGACTCGTACTACCCGGTAAGGGCCTTCCCACATCGGCGTCAACTTGTTGGAACCATTGGCAAACTAAAAACGCCTAAGGACAAGGTCACCTTACTCAAGGCTCCATGCGTCAACCACGTGGCTATGATAGTGGCGCAAGGCTTGACGGTAGCATGCAACACGCACAGCGGCCCAGAGACGATCTTCCTCGAGGAGCACGACAACATCATGTCGGAGCTGCTCTTCCGCCACCTCATCATATGCAAGCACTTGAGGTGATCCGTATATGAGTTCTATGGGGAGCACTGCTTTAGCCCCATGTGCTAGGGAGAAGGGAGTATGGCTAGTGGCTCAATTTTGTGTCGAACGAAGGGACCAAAGAACCATCGGCAGCTCATCAATCAGTGTCTGCCTCATTTCAGCAACTTATCAAAAGTTCTTGTCTTGAGTCCACGCAGCACTTCAGCGTTCATCCTCTCAGCTTATCCATTGCTCCGGGGATGAGCAACAAAGGCAAAGGGACCTTTCTTCCAAGGTTTGGGATGTACTGCATGAAGGTGCGGCTCGTAAATTGGGTGCCGTTGTCGGTGATCACTCTGGCGGGTACTCCGAAATGGCAAACCAACCCTTTCAAGAACTTGATAGCTGAAAATGCGGTCACCACACCTCACTGGTTCTTCTTCCGGCCACTTTGTAAACTTGTCGATGCCAACATACAAGAATTCAAACACCCCGACAGCATAGGGGAAGGGGCCCGAGATATCGAGCCCCCAGACCAAAAACAACTAGGATAAAGGGATCGTTTGTAGAGCTTGAGCTGGTTGATGGATGTTCTTGGAGTGGAACTGACAAGATTCACACTTGGTTATTAGCTTAGTTGTATCCTGGAAGGCAGTGGTCCAGTAGAAACCCTGTCGGAAAGATTTCCCAATTATGGCTCTTGATCCAATGTGAGAACCACACATACCCTCATGTATTTCTTCCAAGAACTTCTGTCCATCTTCCGGGCAGATGCACTTCAATTTCACCCCATTCGGCATCCTTCTGTATAGAGTGTCATTGACAAACTGATACATACCAGACCGTCGGGCTACTCTTTCAGCTTCTTATTGCTCTTCGGGAAGTTCTCTAGTTTGAATGAGGCGGACTATGTTTTGCGCTACAACAAGGACTAAAGGCACTACTCCGTTCGTGGGAGCGGTGATCATGACCGCAAGAACCTGTGGTTCCATGGGAGGGGGCTGCTCACCCACTGGAGTAGGGTTGTTCGCGGCAACCTCTCTACCAGCAGCTTCAGGAAGCCCTGCCAGGAGATGCTTGCTGGAGTCCAACTTTCTCCTTTTTCTGGCCATCATTGAAGGAGACACCGATGGTTGAGTTAGGTGGAGGACAAAGGTTTCTGGTTCCATTGGTAGTTTTTATGTAGCACACTTTGACAGGTGATTAATAATGTCGTTCTCCATATGCGGCACATGCTCTGCTTGTAACCCATCAAAGTATTCTTCCAGCTTTTAAACCTTCTCAATGTATGCCTCCATCAATGGGCTCTTGTAATCCTTATTGACTTGTCTCACCACGAGCTGCGAGTTTCCGCGGATGATCGATCTCTTGATTCCCAACTCCACCGCAATTCTAAGTCTAACAAGGAGCCCCTCATACTCAGAAGTGTTGTTGGTGGCCTTCTCCTGGGGAAAGTGCATTTGGACCACATACTTGAGGTGCTCTCAGGTGGGCGCGACGAGAAGCACGCCGGCTCCTGCGCCTTGTAATGAGAAGGCGCCAGGAGAACGGGATCGTCTAGAGGCCTTGCGCCGGCTGGTGGATCTGCTTGGCATGAAACTGGCACGCCTCGCAAGCCCGCACAAGCTCCGTGGCGTAGTTGAGCGCCGTGGGCCAGTAGAAGCCACTGCGGAAGGCCTTGCCTACGAGGGTGCGGGACGATGAGTGAGGACCGCAGTCTGCACCGTGGATGTCAGCCAACAGCTCGCGACCTTGCTTCTTCGAGATGCATTTTAGTGAGACGTCGTTGGGGCGCCTCATGTAGAGTTCGCCATCTTGGATGCAGTAAGCTGAGGCCTGTCGTACCATGCGCTCTGCGTCTTCTTCCTTGACCGGCAGGGTGTCGGGTTGTAGGTACATCTTGAGCTCTTGGGTCCAGCAACCCTCCTCGGGCTCCGCGGCGAGCAGCTGGTGGGCTCTGGAGGCCGGTCCGCAGGGCGGGGCGTCGTCCGGGCGCCGCAGGTAACCCCTGCTGAAGGGCTGCCGGCTCATGACCTGGGGGTGCTGCCGATGGTTTGAGTAGTCGCTCCTCGAAGACGCCCGACCTCTGAGGCTCACGCCTGGAGGCTCGTTTGGCGATGTCATCCGCTTCCTTGTTGGTGCTTCTCGGTACATGCTGCACCTCCAGTCCTTGGAATTGCTTCTCCATATTGCGCACCTCCTCCAGATATTCCTCTATGTGCTCGTCCTTGGTCTCGTATTTCTTGTTGGAGAAGTTGTCGAGGAGTTGCGAATCACCCCTGATGGTGAGACGCTTGACCCCCAGTGCAGCGGCGGCCTTGAGCCTAGCAATTAGGCCCTCGTACTTTGCGATGTTGTTGGAGATCCTCTCGCCTTGCTGGAAGTAAAGCTGCACAGCATAGTACAACTTGTCCTGTGTGGGAGATACTAACACGGCGCCAGCCCCCGCGCCAAGGCACGAGAAGGCGCCGTCGAAGTATACCACCCATCCGTCTGGAGCTTCATCGCCAGGGGCAAGAGAGCGGTCCTCGCCAGCCCCCCCGCTCTGGCGCGTCAGTCCTCTCTGCCAGAAAGTCTGCCAGAGCCGCTCCCTTGATCACTCGTGTGGTGTTAAACTCCTACTGGAACGCCTGAAGCTCGATGTTCCACTCGGCGACCCTCCCGACGACGTTCGAGCCCTGCAGTACCTTCTTGAGAGGATATGACGAAACAACCTTGATGGGGTGGCCCTAGAAGTAATGGCGCAGTTTCCTGGATGCGACGAGGAGCGCCAGGAGCAGCTTCTGCGGCATCGGGTAGCATGAGCACGCGTCACGCAGTACGGTGCTACCGAAGTACACCGGGTGCTCCACAAGGGTCGGCGCAGCAGGATCCACGGGCGCTTCAGGAACCTTGGGTGCCTCTTGCTGAGTGGCGGCCGTTAGTGACCGTGGGTGAATCTACTTCTGGAACTGCGTCAGGGGGCGGCGTAGGTCGTGAAGATGCCGAGTCTCCCCGTGGCCTCACGCTTCGGGGCCTCTCCTCGCGCTCCACCACTTGCGCTGCACTGGGGGAGTGAGGTGTCGCAGCGAGGTAAAGAGTCATGGGTTCCAGGGGTCGTGGCGCTACCATAACCGGCGAGCTGGTGAGGTATTCCTTGAGGTCCCGGAGGGCGGCATCAGCCTTCGGAGTCCACTCAAAGGGCCCCTTCTTCTTCATCAGCTTGAAGAACGGGAGGGCGCGTTCACCAAGCTAAGAGATGAAGCGCCCTAGGGATGTTATGCATCCCGCACGCTTCTGCATCTCCTTCAGGTTCATGGGCGGCTTCATTCTTTCGATGGCCTTGATCTTCTCCAGATTAGCTTCAATGCCCCGGTGCGAAACCAGGAACCCTAGCAGCTTGCCGGAGGGTACACCGAACACGAACTTCTTCGGGTTGAGGCACAGCTTCACCTTGCGCAGGTTGGCGAACGGTTCTTCTAGGTCCTGGACGAGAGTCCTGGCCTCCCTGGTTTTGACCACGATGTCGTCGACGTAGGTCTCCGCATTCCTCTCGAGCTGAGTGCCGAGGGTGATGTGCATCAGGCGCTGGAAGGTGGCACCCACATTCCTCAGCCCAAAAGGCATGCAAGTGTAGCAGTAGACCCCGCATGTGTCAGGAACATCGTCTTCTCCACATCCTCCACCGCCATCTTGATTTGGTGGTAGCCCGAGAAGGCGTCGAGGAAACAAAGCAGGTCGCACTCAGCCATTGAATCCACGATTTGGTCGATGCGCGAAAAAGGGAATGGGTCCTAAGGGAAGAACTTGTTGAGGCTCGTGAAGTCAACGCACATGCGCTCCTTGCCTCCTTTCTTCGGGACTATGATGGGGTTGGCCAACCACTCCGGGTATCGTACTTCCTGTACGGCGCCTACTTCCTCTAGCTTCCTAACCTCCGGAACGATGCAGGCGTGCTTCTCCGGGGCTTGTCTGCCTGCTTTTTGCTTGATAGGGCGCGCATTGGGGCACACCGTGAGGTGATGCTCGATGACGTGCCTAGGCACCCCGACCAAGTCAGTGGCTTTCCAGGAAAACACTTCCTTGTTAGCCCTGAGAAAGCTGAACAGCGCTGCCTCTTGCTCAGGGTCCATGCCCGCGCCGATAGTGAAGGTGGCTCCTGAACCCTCTTCATCAGCGGGCACCTGCTTCGTCTCGGCAGGGTTCTGAGAGAAGAGTTGCTTCTTCTTGGCAGGCGCGGCTTCTGGTGCCTCCGGAGCCCCCTTTGCTCCTGGATGAGCTGCAGCAGCAGCCCTGTAAGCGCGCCCGAGGACCTGAAGGACGGCCTTGGGGTCCCCTTTGACGGTGATGACGCCGTTGCTCCCAGGTATCTTGATGGTGTTGTAGCCCGGGTGAGTCGCCGCCATGAATTTTGCCAAGGCTGGGAAGCTGAGGACGGCATTGTAGGGCAGGTGGATGGGCGCAAAGTCGAAGTCGATGAGCTCAGTCCGGTAGTTAGCGGGTGTACCAAAGGTGACCGGGAGGCGGATCTAGCCGAGCCCATGACCCCCGAGAAGGGCTTGGTGGGGAGGAGCTGCCTATAGGACACGGGCATATGACCGAAGGCCTCTGGGGAGAGGATGTTGAGCCTGGCGCCGCCGTCGATGAGGGTCTTTGTGACGGCCACCCTGCAGATGGTGGGCATGCACACCGTGGGGAGAACGCTGTTGCCGGCCGCTTCTGTGGCGAGGTCGCTAGGGCCGAAGGTGATGGCGTGCCCCTGCGCGCTCTTTGCCCGCGAGGCCTTCTGTGGCTGGGCGGTGGCCCCGACCTACCAAAAGTGCGAATTGACGTGCCGAGCCGACGCCGGAGCTTGGGACCCTACGAGGATGCAGGCGACCCCGTGGTAGGGCAGCTCCCGCTGGCAACGCTCCGCAGCCCGCCGCCGGGGTCCGTTCGAGCGTCGTGCTCTCCCGCAGATGGCTGATGCCAGGGCAGCCGTCGTGCAACCAAGAGCCTGACCGGCGTGGTCACATGAAGCGGGAGTGGCGGTGCAGGCCGCTCTCCGGTGGCCCGACCGGCATGAACGTCGTCGGGGGAGGAGGAGGTGTGCCCTTCGAGAGCGGGATCGTCTAGAGGCCCTGCGCCGGCTGGTGGATCTGCTTGGCGTGAAACTGGCACGCCTCGCAAGCCCGCACAAGCTCCGTGGCGCAGTTCAGCGCCGTGGGCCACTAAAATCCGCTACGAAAGGCCTTGCCTACGAGGGTGCGGGATGATGAGTGATGACCGCAGTCTGCACCGTGGATGTCAGCCAACAGCTCGCGCCCTTGTTTCTTCGAGATGCATTTTAGTGAGACGTCGTTGGTGTAGAGTTCGCCATCTTGGATGCAGTAAGCTGAGGCCTGTCATACCACGCGCTCTGCGTCTTCTTCCTTGACCGGCAGGGTGTCGGGTTGCAGGTACATCTTGAGCTCTTGGGTCCAGCAACCCTCCTCGGGCTCTGTGGCGAGCAGCAGGTGGGCTCCGGAGGACGGTCCGTAGGGCGGGGCGCCGTCTGTAGGCGCCGCAGGTAACCCCTGCTGAGGGGATGTCACACCCTGATTTTCATGCCACTTTGCTTAAGCTAATTATCATGTTAAAAATGTGGATTTGCAAAAACTTTTGAGTATCTTTGACCTTGCTTGATTGACTTTCTGTTTGCTGCTTGCTAGTGCTCTAAAAATTAAATAAATCCTCCAACTCTTATACTTCATCTCCTTGACCCAAAACTTTTTTCCAATGATCATGCCATGTGTATAGAACAATGTAGAATTTTCTTACAAAAATATTTTGGCCAAAAAGTATTTTCAAAAATTAGTTTTCCAAAAACCCCTGAATTGAGGTTTGCACTACAAGTACCTTATTTAGGGTGTGAAAAATCTTCCAAAAAGTATATTTGAATCCTATTAGGTATAGGACTCCCAGAAACCACAAAAGTATAATTTTAAAAGTTATTTTTATATTTTATTTAAAAGCTTTTTCTTAAGGCCAGAAATGGTCTTTAATAGGGAAAAATTATTTAATTATTTCAAAAATATTTGCCAAAATTCAGGGAGACTCATAGGACATATATTGTCCATATATAAGAGTTTCAGCACATGGTCATGTTCAAAATATTGGGCAAATCCTTCCAAAACCCTTTCTGGATATTTCAAGCTTTTGAAATATTTACAAAGGAAATATTCTCCAAAAATTCCAGGGAAATTCTATCATGTCAAATATGACATATTTGATGATATTGCAAAGCCTCATGCCTTGAAGATCAAGGAAACATCATCTAATCCCCTCAAAACCATTATGTCCATATTTGAAGTTTGAGCAACTCTACATTGCCAAACTTGTCCAAATGCTCTCAAACTTGGTGAACATGCTAAAATGATGTAATCATGCATCCATCCCAAATGGCACAAGTTTTGGAGAGGCATAATTTGATCTAAGTGCCCCAAAACCACTTCTTTTCAAATTCAAATTTGAACAACTTTACATTACCAACTTTTTATCTGGGGCTTCAAACTTTGTGAGCATGATCATAACCCCAAATGATGATACTACACCGAGTGGTGCATCAAGGGGAGATGATTACCTTGATTCAAACAAGGTGAAACCATTTCTGTTGATTTCTAGGGTTCACCAAAGTTACATTGGCAACTTTGCCCAGATGAGCTCAATTTTGGTGGAGGAGCCTAATTGTGTGTGACATTTCATCCTGTTAACTCCCATGCCAATTGGAAGTCTTTTGCCTCCCCAAAACATGATCAAACACCTTCTGTCATATTACCAAAACAAGTGTTTGGACCCCTTTTACTCTTTCTCTTTACCTCAAATTCCTACCACAGCTTCTCCTGATCATCTTCTACCCCCAGTAACTTCTCCATGGCCTCAGCTCAATCATTGGAGGGGGTAAAACCCCAATTTACTCTTCTGGACAACAGTTTTCACCTCCTCCTTCACCTCCCTCCTCATTCCAGTGGCTTCCTAGAGCATCCAAGGCCACAGACCATTTCTTTACTCCTCCCCTGACCCCCTAGACAGCATTGGGCATGAGGGACGCGTCCAGAGCAGCGAGGGCACGGCCATGCCGGCCAAACGGGTGCTCTGGAGCGCGCTACAGTGCCCTGGCGCACTGTAGCCGCCCCCAATCACCGGCCCCGACCACCTAGGGCCTCCCCCCTCGTGTCCCCCGAGGTTGCCTCGACGTCCGCAACCTGCTGGGCGGTCGGCCCCCTCCTCTCTCCTCCTCTCTCAGCCCTGCTCGCACGCGCACCAGCCGACCCCGAGCTCCAGTGAGCAAGCTCACACGCGCGACTCCTCTGACCGTTCCCCCGCTCCCTTTCTTCTCTCCCTCGTCCTAGACCAACTCCAGGAACACCCCGGACACACTGCGGCAGGCTCGCGTGGCCCGTGGCGACGGCAACATGCTCACTAGCGCATGGCGCCTCGGTGGACCGTCGCCCACCTACTTATAGGGCACCCCCGAGCCCCCTTGCGGCTCCTTCGGCGCTCTCCCTCTCCCGTGCGTCTCCCAAGCCGTCCCATTGCTCTCCCCGTGCCCTACAGCCTCCTCCCTGGCCGGAGCAGAGCCGCCGGCCGCCGCTCGAATTCGAGCAACCCCAAGCCCCTCTCTCCCTCCTAGCCACTCCGGTGCCACCGCTCGACCTCCAGGGAGCTCCTCACCTCCGCCAAACCTCCCCAGGATGCCGTACGCTCGAAGCCTAACATGACCGAAGCCCTTCTCCGCCGCGGTTGAACCCCTGCTCGCCCTGGTCGTCCCCGGCAGGCGTGCTACCCATGGTTGGGTGCGCCTCTCCGCGCTGGTCACTCCGATGGCCGGGGCGTCGCCGGAGACGGCCCGAGCCGACGGGGCCACGCCAGCGAGCGCTCGGCCGTGTCTCCCCTGCCTCTGCTCTCTTAGAGCGGGAGGTGGGGGAAGAACCTGCCACGGGGGCCCGCGCGTCAGCGACCTGGAGGCTGGGCCCCTCCGTTTAAGTGGAAGCGGGTCTGGCATCGGCCGCCTTCCCCCCACGGAAATGCCCTTCCTGGTGGGCGCCTTCGACGTGGCCAGGCCCCTGCGCGTGGCTGTGCAGATGGGCCGGCCCAGTGCGCCGAAGCACTAAGCCCCGCCCTGTGCGCAGTATGAGGGTAAAGCCCTTTTTCCTTTTCTTTTCTTTTTCCGGTAAACTTCAAAAACCCACAAATAATTCAAATAAACTCCAAACTTGATGATTCAAATTTCCTATGGCTCCATAAATCATGCTCTATCACATGGTGCAACATGCACATTATTCCAGAGATATTTCCTTCACACATAATTATCAAATGCCAATATTTCATTTTATGTGATGAACTTTAGAAAATCACAGAGGGCTCAAATTTGATCCAAATGCAGTGGTTCAAATTCCTAGATTCTTGTCATATAAAAACTTAGTTTTGGAACATTTTTATTAATACTTTCTATACCCCACCAAATATTGAGCCATTTATTCATATTTATCAACTTTGCAAAATCCTAGGAAATTCATTTGAATTCCAAATCCAGTGAAACCAACTCCTAGATGCTTCTAAAATCATGACTTGTTGATGGGTGCCTTGGCTCATCATTCAAGAATATATTTCTGTACACTTCTTTCAAATCCATAAACCCCTTGATTCTATCATATTGAAATGTTCCAAGTCATCAATTGATCCAATACCTATGAAACCACCTTGGTCATTTCTAATATGACCAGAGGTATCCTAGAAAATTCCAACTCCTATTTTTAGAGCACTTTTATTCTTGCTTTGATTGTGTTGATTATTATGATTGTTTCCATCTTTAGTTGACGAAATAAACGGAATACTCGGAGATGGACCAGAAGGTTTGAAGACTCGGAAGGATAAGGCAAGCAGCCCTTTGACCATGTTCGAGAAACCTTTTTATGCATGTCTCATAGCACCTTATTATCGATGCATCGGAATCATGTTGAGGTGGAGACCACTTTGGTTGCTACCTTTGTTACTTACTGTTGAAACCTGCATCAAACATGACCCTACCTTCCTATGAGGGTTATGGGGGTGGGAGTAGATAGATGTATGCTATAGTAGTTGGCTACGCAAAATGGGTCAGGGTTATGCATTGAGTGAAACAAGTGTGGTCTGACATACTTGCAAATGACCCAATGGGTGCCACTAATGCCCCTGGGACTTGATGAGAACTAGGGCACTACTTGGGGAAGAAGTAGTGTGCCGAGGCTTGATGAGAGTGTTGTTTACAGAGATGGATTAGATTTATGTGTGACTACCGTCCCAACCAAACATGCGCAACCACTCGACCCTTATATGGGAAAGGGCATTATTGATTACCTAGGTCGATACTAGGATGGTGCCCGCATTACTAGTGACGGGGGTGACATGAGGTCACTCTCGGGACGGGGTGGTGCTTGGATAGGCGGCCATGACTGTTTTCACAGGGCACCGAACACACCGTTGGTACCCCGTGTCAGTGGTATGAGATGAATATGGGAGCAAGTCTCCACAATCTTTAAGATGTGAAATGTTTGGCACAGGGCTGTTACCAATCGAGTGGACTCTGTGTTAGTGTCGTCTAGGGAAAGATAGTGATCGGGTGCTTACCCCGGGTAATTGAGGTACCGCGGGTCGTGGATGTCACGGAAGTTCCCCGGATCTTGTGGGTAAATTGTGTAACCTCTGCAGAGTGTCAAACTATTCGAACAGTCGTGTCCGCGGTCAAGGACAGTTGGGTGGTGCTACTTAGACTATGTCCATAAGTTTCTGGAAAACAACACGGTATGGTGGATTTGTTGATGTGATTGTGAGGAAGTCACAATGAGCTTGAACATGAGTTGATTACAACTCTTTCTCGATATTGATGTTTGTGACCTCCTGATACTTGTTACAGACACATGCATATCCATGTTATATGTTGATCATACTTGCATGTGAAAAACCAGGTTTTCCGCAAAACTGCCAATTTAGCAGTAGAGCTTTGCATAATTATTCTGTCATCACAATTTGGGTTGCTTGCGAGTACATTCAAAGTACTCATTGGCTTGCCACTGGTTATTTTATTGGCCAGGCATGAGAGAACATGTTATGATGAAGATTTCTTGGTGACGAGCATGCGAGCTAGGACACTTCCCAGTCAGAATGCCTGTAGGGTTAAGGCAGATGGCATGGGTCCAAGTTGTTATTGAAGATTTCCGCTGCAACGATATACTCAAGACTTGACCATAATGGTCCTATTTGTGTAATACGGTATGTATGGATGTAAGACTCTTGTTATTCAGCTTCTATGTGTTCAGTGAGCATTGATCTCTGGGATCACTGTACACGTGCATTCGATGATCACGACTTATGAGTCGGGGTCCCGGCAGGGGATGCCTGCTCATGAACTGGCGGTGCTGCCGACGGTTTGGGTAGTCGCTCATCGAAGACGCCCGACCTCTGAGGCTCACGACGGTTTGGCGATGTCATCTGCTTCCTTGTTGGTGCTTCTCGGTACATGTTGCACCTCCAGTCCTTGGAATCGCTTCTCAATATTGCGCACCTCCTCCAGATATGCATCCATGTGCTCGTCCTTGGGCTTGTATTTCTTGTTGGAGAAGTTGTCGAGGAGTTGCGAATAACCCCTGATGGTGAGACGCTTGACCCCCAGTGCAGCAACGGCCTTGAGCCCAGCAATTAGGCCCTCGTACTTTGCGATGTTGTTGGAGATCCTCTCGCCTTGCTGGAAGTAAAGCTGCACAGCGTAGTACAACTTGTCTTGAGTGGGAGATACTAACACGGCGCCAGCCCCCGCGCCAAGGCACGAGAAGGCGCCGTCGAAGTATACCACCCATCCGTCTGGGGCTTCATCACCGAGGGCAAGCGAGCGGTCCTCGCCAGCCCCCCACTCTGGCGCGTCAGTCCTCTCTGCCAGAAAGTCTGCCTGAGCCGCTCCATTGATCACTCGCGTGGTGTTAAACTCCAACTGGAACGCCTGAAGCTCGATGTTCCACTCGGCGACCCTCCCGACGATGTTCGGGCCCTGCAGTACCTTCTTGAGAGGATATGACAAAACAACCTTGATAGGGTGGCCCTGGAAGTAATGGCGCAGTTTCCTGGAGGCGACGAGGAGCGCCAGGAGCAGCTTCTGAGGCATCGGTTAGCATGAGCACGCGTCACGCAGTACGGTGCTACCGAAGTACACCGGGTGCTCCACGAGGTTCGGCGCAGCAGGATCCACGGGCGCTTCAGGAACCTTGGGTGCCTCTTGCTGAGTGGCGGGGCCGTCAGTGACCGTGGGTGAATCTACTTCTGGAACTGCGTCAGGGGGCGGCGTAAGCCGTGAAGATGCCGAGTCGCCCGGTGGCCTCACGCTTCGGGGCCTCTCTTCGCGCTCCCCCACTTGCGCTGCACTGAGGAGTGAGGTGTCGCAGCGAGGTAAAGAGTCATGGGTTCCAGGGGTCGTGGCACTACCATAACCGGCGAGCTGGTGAGGTATTCCTTGAGGTCCCGGAAGGCGGCATCAGCCTTCGGAGTCCACTCAAAGGGCCCATTCTTCTTCATCAGCTTGAAGAACGGGAGGGCGCGTTCACCAACCTAAGAGATGAAGCGCCCTAGGGATGTTACGCATCCCGCAAGCTTCTACATCTCCTTCAGGTTCGTGGGCGGCTTCATTCTCTCGATGGCCTTGATCTTCTCCGTATTAGCTTCAATGCCCCGGTGCGAAACCAGGAACCCTAGCAGCTTGCCGAAGGGTACACCGGACATGAACTTCTCCGGGTTGAGGCACAGCTTCACCTTGCGTAGGTTGGCGAACGGTTCTTCTAGGTCCTGGACGAGAGTCCTGGCCTCCCTGGTTTTGACCACGATGTCGTCGACGTAGGCCTCTGCATTCCTCCCGAGCTGAGGGCCGACGGTGATGTGCATCAGGCGCTGGAAGGTGGCACCCACATTCCTCAGCCCAAAAGGCATGCAAGTGTAGCAGTAGACCCCGCATGTGTCAGGAACGCCGTCTTCTCCACATCCTCCGCCGCCATCTTGATTTGGTGGTAGCCCGAGAAGGCGTCAAGGAAGCAAAGCAGGTCACACTCAGCCGTTGAATCCATGATTTGGTCGATGCGCGAAAAAGGGAATGGGTCCTGAGGGAAGAACTTGTTGAGGCTCGTGAAGTCAACGCACATGCGCACCTTGCCTCCTTTCTTCGGGACTATGACGGGATTGGCCAACCACTCCGGGTGCCGTACTTCCCGTACGACGCCTACTTCCACTAGCTTCCTAACCTCCTGAACGATGAAGGCGTGCTTCTCCGGGGCTTGTCTGCGTGCTTTTTGCTTGATAGGGCGCGCATTGGGGCACACCGTGAGGTGATGCTTGATGACGTGCCTAGGCACCCCGACCAAGTCAGTGGCTTTCCAGGAAAACACTACCTTGTTAGCCATGATAAAGCTGACCAACGCTGCCTCTTGCTCAGGGTCCATGCCCGCGCCGATAGTGAAGGTGGCTCCTGAGCCCTCTTCGTCAGCGGGCACCTGCTTCGTTTCGGCAGGGTCCTGAGAGAAGAGTTGCTTCTTCTTGGCAGGCGCGGCTTCTGGTGCCTCCGGAGCCCCCATTGCTCCTGGATGAGCTGCGGGAGCAGCCCTGTAAGCGCGCCCGAGGACCTAAAGGACGGCCTTGGGGTCCCCTTTGACGGTGATGACGTCGTTGCTCCCGGGTATCTTGACGGTGTTGTAGCCCGGTTGAGTCGCCGCCATGAATTTCGCCAAGGCTGGGAAGCCGAGGACGGCGTTGTAGGGCAGGTGGATGGGCGCAAAGTCGAAGTCCATGAGATCAGTCCAGTAGTTAGCGAATGTACCGAAGGTGACCAGGAGGCGGATCTGGCCGAGCCCATGACCCCCGAGAAGGGCTTGGTGGGGAGGAGCTGCCTGTAGGACATGGGCAGATGACCGAAGGCCTCAGGGGAGAGGATGTTCAGCCCGGCACCGCCGTCGATGAGGGTCTTCGTGACGGCCACCCAACAGATGGTGGACGTGCACACCATGGGGAGAACGCTGTTGCCGGCCGCTTCTATGGCTCGGCCGAAGGTGATGGCGTGCCCCTGCGCGCTCTGTGCCCGCGAGGCCTTCTACGGCTGGGCGGTGGCCCCGACCTACCGAAAGTGCGACTTGACGTGCCGAGCCGACGCCGGCGCTTGGGACCCTCCGAGGATGCAGGCGACCCCGCGGCAGGGCAGCTCCCGCTGCCAACGCTTCGCAGCCCGCCACCGCGGTCCGTTCGAGTGCCGTGCTCTCCCGCAGATGGCCGATGCCAGGGCAGCCGTCGTGCAACCAAGAGCCTGACCGGCGTGGTCACATGAAGCAGGAGTGGCGGTGCAGGTCGCTCTCCGGTGGCCCGACCGGCATGAACGTCGTCGGGGGAGGAGGAGGGGTGCCCAAGGGCGGCACGGTCCACCGATACCGCTCGGACGACGGGGAGAGTGCTAGCCTCCATGCGGATGTGGCTGGCCACGGTCATCGTGGCGGCGCGGAGTAGGAGAGGGGAGGCGAGGTCGTCGGAAAGGCGAGATTTCGACACGCCCCCTACCTGGCGCGCCAAATGTTGGATTACGGGGTCCGCAAACCCAAGAAGTTTGAACACAGGGGCGTGAACGAAGATCTCTCCCACTCACATCTACCTAGTGCCTCGCCTCACCTAGTGACGAGATTGAAGCAAACAACAAGTGAAGCACGCAAGAGTTTACCAAGGTTCAGGCCGCCTTGCGGTGTAAAACCCTACTTCCTGCTTTGGTGGATTGGCTTCAGGAGGGCTAGAATATGAACTAGTACAGTGGTTCCTGAGCTCAGGAGGAGAGCTCAGGAGGGTCGGGAGGCAAGAGTTCTTGCTCCTTTGCGTGGTGGCAGAGTTTATGGATCTCCTCGAACTGTCCCTCATAGTGGGGATCC
>LR738713.1:234868643-234879166 GCA_902687465.1 Secale cereale | reverse complement strand
CGTTCGAGTGCCGTGCTCTCCCGCAGATGGCCGATGCCAGGGCAGCCGTCGTGCAACCAAGAGCCTGACCGGCGTGGTCACATGAAGCAGGAGTGGCGGTGCAGGTCGCTCTCCGGTGGCCCGACCGGCATGAACGTCGTCGGGGGAGGAGGAGGGGTGCCCAAGGGCGGCACGGTCCACCGATACCGCTCAGACGACGGGGAGAGTGCTAGCCTCCATGCGGATGTGGCTGGCCACGGTCATCGTGGCGGCGCGGAGTAGGAGAGGGGAGGCGAGGTCGTCGGAAAGGCGAGATTTCGACACGCCCCCTACCTGGCGCGCCAAATGTTGGATTACGGGGTCCGCAAACCCAAGAAGTTTGAACACAGGGGCGTGAACGAAGATCTCTCCCACTCACATCTACCTAGTGCCTCGCCTCACCTAGTGACGAGATTGAAGCAAACAACAAGTGAAGCACGCAAGAATTTACCAAGGTTCAGCCCGCCTTGCGGTGTAAAACCCTACTTCCTGCTTTGGTGGATTGGCTTCAGGAGGGCTAGAATATGAACTAGTACAGTGGTTCCTGAGCTCAGGAGGAGAGCTCAGGAGGGTCGGGAGGCAAGAGTTCTTGCTCCTTTGCGTGGTGGCAGAGTTTATGGATCTCCTCGAACTGTCCCTCATAGTGGGGATCCTAGCTACTTGTATAGGCGGCCGGGGTCCTCTTCCCCCGAAATGTTTAGGCGGGAAGGGATCCCACAACAGTCATTTTTTAGCGGGAACACAAGGACGTTCCTACCCTAACAAAAGAAGTCTTCGCCTGCAAAAGGATCAGGCAGTGACGCGGTGGTGGGCTCGGTGATGAAATCTTGTGTGGTCCTTGCATTTTTGGTCTTGCTGCACCAATGTGGAAACCTTTGTCCCACTCCTTGGGAACCTGCGCCTGCGCTGCCTCCTTTGCACCGAAACGGCAACTACACTGCTAGCGAGCGCTGGCACCCGCTGGCGTGGTGCGTCACTACTCACGTCGCTGCCTCCTCCTGAGGCAGGCTTGGCCTTGGATTCTCCGCCCCTACGGAGCACCTTGCCGAGGCCGCTCCTGAGGGGGTCTTGACATTGTTCTCCTCACGAGGTCTAGCCCCCTCGCGAGGGTCTTGAGCAACTGGTCAATCAGCTAGGCCGTACCAGGCCCTTGCAGGAGCGTGCTGCGGCTTGCATACATGCAAGTCTGGGTACCCTGGTTCCCAGGACGCCGACAATTTTCTCAGAGTTTTTCGAATTCACAAGAAGAAAGCAAGAAAATAAATTTGGCATGGATAATACAATGAAAAAGTGCGGACACCAACGACTGGAATGAAATGTATGAACATGAACGTAATGTCGGTGGAAATACATACTCCCCCAAGCTTACGCTTTAGGCCTAGCTTGGTAATCAGTCAGTATCCTGCATAATGGTCGGAGTGATAGCTCACGGAAGCTCTTGGTGCAGATGCATCAGCCTGCCGTGCAGCCAACACTGCCGCATTATGAGCTCGGGCCTCGCTCTCCAAAACAAAATATCTTCCCTTGATGTGAACATCAAAGAGAGCAGGTGTAGGCAAATAAGTTTCCAAAACGGAATTTTATTAAACAACCAGTTATAAGTAAAGTTGTGGGATTCACCACTAAGGATCTTACGATGTCTTATAGCATCAAAGTCCAAGTATTGCGTGGAAAAATATTGTCATGATGCCAATGTGAAACACCCAACTCTCTGGCTAAGTGTGTGGCATAAATTCCACCATAAAAATATCCACTACCAGCGTTATGTTGCAGCCTGCATGCAACAATCGCTCCAACATTATAACCTTGGTCACCGGTGAGAGTGGTGCGTATGAGGCTCAGGTCTGGAGCACAAAGTGTACTACCATCCTGCTTGCCTACAATGCATTTCCCATTAAATAATGCTAAGTACTGGATAGCGGGAAAATGAATGCTTTTTATCCTACCTCGCATCACTCCCCTAGTCTAACAATAGAAAAGACTGTTAAAAATACCTCAAACTCAGACCTTGGTGGTTCATCAAGCGAACCCCAGAATGGAATTTTGCAGCAAAAAGCAAATCTCTCGAGAGATATGGTAAAAGGATTATCATACAATTTAAACGACACCTTAGACTCACGGGGATGAAACATAAATTATTTGGTAAATGAAATATAGCTATGCTCCCCAGCAACGGCGCTAGATAAAGGTCTTGATAACCCACAAGTATAGGGGATCGCAATAGTTTTCAAGGGTAGGGTATTCAACCCAAATTTATATATTCGACACAAAGGGAGCCAAAGAATATTTGTAAGTATTAGCAGTTGAGTTGTCAATTCAACCACACTAGGAGATAATTATCTACAGCAAATCGATCAGTAGAAAAGTAATATGATAGTTTTGATAATAGTGGCAACATCAATAGTGACGGTAACTGTGATAGCAATAGTTTTGTAGCAAGTGAAACAGTAATGGCAGCAGTAGTAACTTAGCAAGATCATTATAAGAGGAATTCATGGGCATTGAATCAAAGATTTGTTGGATGATATTCATCATGTGACAGTTATAACCTAAGGTGATATGGCACCACCTCTAGTTCATAAATATAATGTAGGCATGTATTCCGTAAATAGTCATACGTGATTATGGAAAGAACTTGCATGACATCTTTTGTCCTACCCTACCGTGGCAGTGGCGTCCTATTGGAAACTAAGGGATATTAAGGCCTCATTTTAATAGTGAGCCGGAAGAAAGCATTGACACATGGTGAATACATGTACTCCTCAAACTACGGCCATCATCGGGAGTTGTCCCGACTGTTGTCACTCCGGGGTTGCCAGATCACAACAAATAGTAGGTGACTATAACTTGCAAGATAGGATCTAGAACATAGATATAATGGTGATAACATAAACATTTCAGATATGAAATCTTTGCACCCGGGGCCCAAAGTGACAAGCATTAAGCATGGCAAAGTCATAGCAACATCAATCTCAGAACATAATGGATACTAGGGATCAGCCCTAAACAAACTAACTAGATTACATGATGAACCTCATCCAACTCCTCACCGACCAGTGAGCCTACGAAGGAATTACTCACTCCCGGTGGGGAGCATCATGGAATTGGCGATGGAGAAGGGTTTGTGATGATGAACATCAAAGATTCCCCTCTCCGAAGCCCCAAACGGACTCCAGATTTGGCCTCCCGAGGAAGAACGGGAGACCGCACCGGCCCTGTCTTGTGAAAAGCGATAATTCTTTCTCCCTAATTTTTCTGGAAAAAATTAGGATTTTATAGCATCGGTTCCAGGGTCTTCGGGGCCACTAGGTGGGGACAACGCACCTAGGCGTGCTTGGAGGGGGCGCACCCTGGTGGGCTGTGCCCACCCAGGTGCCCCCCACCGATGGTTCTTGGCTCTAGAAATTCCCTTTAATTGTATAAAAATCCACGCAAAGTTTCGTTCCATTCCGAGAACTTTTATTTCTGCACAAAAAACAACACCATGGTAGTTCTGCTGAAAACAACATCAGTCTGGGTTAGTTCCATTCAAATCATGCAAATTATGGTCCAAAACAAGAGGACAAGTGTTAGGAAAAGGAGATACGACACAGACGTATCAGCTGCCTCTGGGTTTGCTGCCGTGGAGGGGACTCCACTGTCAACATGTCCCCCTCGGCACAGATAGCAACCTGGGCTTTTGTTGTTCGCGGGTGTTGTGATGGCCCCGCCTGATGAGATCTTCCAGCTTCGGCGAAACCAGTCAAACTCTGGATCACCGCCCTCCACACATCCATTTGATCAGCAGCCGATGGAAATCTCAGTAGGAGATGGGCATAGCTGACGAGGCAGATCACAATGTCGCCTGACTCATGGTAACACCAGAAGGGGCCTCACCATGTTCTTGCCATCGCGAACCGGTCGCCAAGGCGGTTTGGTGATGAGTGGGCCACATTCGGGGATTGACAACCCCATTCGGCACTCCGTCTTGTTCGCCTTGCTCGGGGGAGGCGCGCGCCCACCAGCCGCGGCCATGAAAGGCGCGGCTGGTGGGTCCCAAATCGCGCCAGAACGGGCATCGTCATTGCGGTTGCGCCCGCTAGCGTGGTGGGGAGGTTAGGATCGAATGTTGTTGTTCGCAGTTGCGCCTGCGGGTTATGCTTGTCGCACTATTGTTGATGTTGCTCGCCCCCGACACTTTGTGCTCCCACTTCAGCCGCAGGGGATACAACGACGGCGCCGCCTACACCAGTCATGTCACCCACCGCACCCGCCTCACTCAACATAACTGTGGTGCCTACGGTGTCCGCGGCTAGTTGTGAGGGAGCCTTCCAAGTGGAGGGATGTGCAGTCATGCTGGATTTCGTCATGGGCACCATGAATGGAGAAATTGATGATGAAAAGGACGGTGACGATGGTTGACGCGTTGTGCACAACCTCGGGTTTGCGCAAACGATTCCCCCCTACCTGGTGCGGCCAAGATGTCATGGGTGAACACGATCACCTATGGGGGCATGAGCCTCTTTGTGGTTCGGCGTGGGGGAGAACACATTGCACAAAGAGCGAAGGCCTTGGGACAATGCGACGAGGATGACACGGGCGGTTTTTACCCATGTTCGGGCCGCCGTGAGGCGTAAAATCCTACTCGTGCTTTTTGGTGGATTGGGTGGACAGACACGAGGAGAACGCAACACTCAAGCCCGGCAGGATGGCCTCAGAGAGAGCAACTATGCACGTACAAGTGTGCGCGGGTCTGAATCCCTTTCTAGGTTTCCTTGGACCTCCTTTTATAGCTAAGGGGTAACCACAATGGCAAAACAGTCTTTATCAAGGGATTAGATAGCTAACGGTGCTATCATACCTAACTATGGCAGTTAGGAAAAAGCGCATTAAATGCACTTCTAGGTGTCATGCTGAGGATGAACCCGGCAAGCATGTCGCGTCGCTAAATCACCTTCTGCTTATTTGCTTGACATGCCTCCCGACAGGTGTCAAATGAGTGTAGTCTTTCTTCCAATGGGACGCCATGTTCTTAGTGGAGGCCACTTAATCATCTGAATGGTTGACACCACATTGATTGGTCATTTGCGTTGTGATGTGGTGGAGCGGTAGTCTCATGGCGGCCCCAGCAAGCCCGTCGGGGCGATCTTGAACTTGTCCTTTGGGGCGGTCTTGACCAGGCAGAGCCTTTCGGCCCGGCAAGGGAGGTCTACCCAACGTGTGCCATGTTGTCTCGTATGTTGGCTTGGTCTTCTTGATCCTCCCCTTAATCTCACAGAGTGGTTTCTCTGGATTGGCCTTTAATAATACGCTGGTGCCAGTCATCAAACATGAATGTTTGTTGCACTGATAGGAGCCCCCGGGCCTGGCCCATACGTGTCGCCGGGCATCATTGGGGTAGGCTCGAACAAATACTCTGGCGAGCACCTGAGTCATGCTGCTATGGGGTTTATGTCTATTTTGATATCTTCCTTGCTTCTTCGTTAACCTGTGATAGAATCAGTTTTTGATTTTCCGATGAGTTGTGTTGAACGACGTGGGGTAATCAAAGTCGTGGCCCGCAGACCGCCCGCCTTCGTGGGAAGGTAACTACCATTTTACCCATCCCACTACACCTGTTGTTTCCGCCACGTACGCTGTATGCATTGCGCAGGGTTGGTGGCGGACGCGTAGGGCGCGGGAATGACTGCCATGATAGAAAACCCAGCGACCTGGATAGGCACAAGTGGGCAGTCGCTGATCCTAGACGTCGTCAACGATGCAGAGGGACTAGATTGGCAGAGCCTTATGGGCGGCGAGGAGCTAGCCCTTGCTATGTATCCAACGCATCTATAATTTATGATTGTTCCAAGCTGTTATATTATCATTCTTGGATGTTTCACAATAATTTTATAATAATTTTATATCATTTTTGGGACTAACCTATTGACATAATGCCTAGTGTGAGTTGTTGTTTTCTGCTTGTTTTTTACATCGAAGAAAATCATTACCAAACGGAGTCCAAATGCAGCGAAACATTTTGGAGATTTTTTCTGGGCCACAAGACACCCAATGGGCCAAAGAAGCACCTAGGGGGTGCTCCGTGGGGAGCACAACCAACCAGGGTATGCCTAGGCCCCCAGGTGCGCCCTGGTGGGTTGTGCCTACCTCGGTGGCCTCCCGCACTGCCACTTCTCTCTATGAATACCCCAATATTCCAGAAACCATAGGGGAGTCGACAAAATTTTATTCCAGCTACCGCAAGTTCCAGAATCATGAAATCAAATCTAGAGCCCCTTTTTGGCACTCCACTAGAGGGCAACACGATCAAGGAGGGGTTCATCATCCTCATTGGTGCCTCTCCGATGATGCATGAGTAGTTCACCTCAGACCTACGGGTCCGTAGGCAATAGCTAGACGGCTTCTTCTCTATTTGTTTCTCAATACAATGGTCTCTTGGATATCTATTTGATGTAATGACTTTGTGCGATGTGTTTGTTGGGATCCAATGAATTGTGAGTTTATGATCAACTTTGCCTTGATTTAATATCCATTATTGATTACTATAGCCTCATATTTTCTTCTCCGATATTTGGGTTTTATTTTGCCAACTTTATGTATTTGTCTTGCAATGGGAAGAGGTGCTTTGTAATGGGTTCGATCTTGCGGTGTCCTTTCCCAGTGACAGAAGGGGCAGCAAGGCAGGCATGTATGGTTGCTATTAAGGATAAAAAGATGGGGTCCATTCCTACATGAATAGATCTTGTCTACATCATGTGATCTTTCTTATTGCATAACTCTATTTTTTCATGAACATAATTCACTGGACGCATGCTGGCTAGCAGTCGATGTGTGGAGTAATAATAGTAGATGCAGGCAGGAGTCGGTCTAGTAATCTTGGACGTGATGCCTATGTCGGCATCCTGGGAACGGGGTACCCAGACTTGCTTGCCTATGTGATTGAAGTTTTCAAGTTTTGATTGTTAATTTGTCACAATCATCCTTGTTGGACACACCTATTTGAGAGAGCCAAAATTTTGCTATAATTTTTTTAGAGCTATGGAATTTCTCTAGTACTTCACTTATGTCTTTTCGAGCATGGTGTGCTATTTTTTAAGAAACTCTATCATGATTCAGTTAGATTAATTTCAGAGAAATAAAAATTTATGCTCATGTTCTTCGCTTATATTTGTTTGAGCTTATCAAAAGCAACATATGAAACTAGTCCCAGTATGATAGATATTCAAGAGGGATATAATAAAAACTTTCATGAAGATCATTGGACAGCATAAAATTGATTCTTTGTAATAGTTTCGAGATATGATGACCGTGATATGTAAGTCATGTTAATGAGTAATTATGTTTTAGTAAGAATATTGATGTTATGGTTTGTGACTCCCTATGCAAGCACAAAAGTCAATAGTTATGCAATGAAATTACATCCTAGTTGTGGTGCATTATTCGGTGTTAGTTATGCTCAATGCTCACTTATATGATTTTTCGTTTCTTGGTTGGTTGCTTCTCAATCTATTTGCTAGCCTCCACTTGTACTAAGTAGAAATACTACTTGTGCATCCAAAATCAGTAAACCCAGTTTTTCCATATGAGTCCACCATACCTACCTATATGTGGTATTCTATTGCCGTTCTAAGCAAATTTGTATCTGCCATCTCTAAATTTCAAAATAAACTTATGTTTTGTGTGGCCGTATCGGTCATTAGGCGGTGAGGCATGGCCGATATTTTTCCATGCTAGATGTGTTATTGTCAAGATGAGTGTTTGTTCACTTGTCATTGCACGAGAGTACGGCAAAGGTATTAGGGATGCACAGTCCTGAAATGAAAAATGAATTTAATGTATGTCAAATAATAAATTCCGTGGAAAGTGTTGGTATGGAGGGCACCGGTGGATACAGTTAGGCATCAATTGTTAAAGAATGGTGGGAAAAGGAATAAACTTTTTTTTCTGTTTGGGAACCACCTATGATGTATCTACCATGTAAAGTATTTGGAACTCTAAGTCATTTTCGTTGACGGGAAAAGTATGCCTCCCAATTTTTTTATCTCAATTTAACCTTTGAGCTTTGGCACCTCTCCAAATCTGTACTGCCCTATGTGAAGGGCCTTTCTATTAACTTTTATGCAATTTTATTTTTATTTGAGTCTCCATCTTCTCTTATAAAGCACCAACTAAGGGTCACTATGATCGTACTTAAGCATTAGTTGTAGCTAATATGCGATTGTGTTTCATTAATGGTCCAATGATTGAGCATGATGGGCTAGGGATAACTTGCTTTAGTATTGATATTTTGAAAGACATGGTTGCTTGTTGGTATGCATGAGTATTAAATTCTTCATGTCAAAACTAGACTATTGCTTTGAACCATATGAAAGTAGAAATGTACATGCTATAAAGAAAATAATATGTAATGACCATGATAGGCAGCATTCCACATCAAAAATTCTATTTTTATCATTTAACTATTCGAGGACGAGCAAGAATTGAGCTTGGGGATGCTGATACGTCTCCAACGTATCAATAATTTTTTATTGTTCCATTTTGTTATATTATCATTCTTGGATGTTTAGAATCATTGTATATCATTTTTGGGACTAACCTATTTACATAGTGCCCAGTTCTAGTTGTTATTTTCTCCTTGTTTATTACATCACAGAAAATCAATAACAAACTGAGTCCAAATGCAGTGAAACTTTTCGTAGATTTTCTCTGGGCCAAGAGACACCCAATGAGCCAAATAAGCACCTGGGGGTGCTCTGAGGGGAGCACAACCCACCAGGGCATGCCCAGGCCCCCATGCGCGCCCTGGTGGGTTGTGCCCACCTCGGTGGCCTCCTGCATCGACTCTTCGCTCTATAAATAATCCAATATTCCAGAAACCCTATGTAATGCCCAGTATGAGATTATACCTCCTACGTGTCGAGGCACGACTTAAAGTTATAAGGTCATACTAGAATGATCTCAAGTATGGTATCTTTGCACGACTCATGTAAAAGAGGGATGAAATTGCAAAAGAGTAGTTGGCTTACACTCGCCACGTCACACAATTCATTACATAAGCAATCATCATCCAAATAACATCACAGTCCGTCTACGGACGAAGATCCAAATGTAAGATACCAAATAAATAAAGCCACAAGGTCCGATCGCCCCTAGTAGAAGCCACTACTGATCCTCTTAGTAAGACACATAGTATCGCCCACGTTCTTCATCGAACTCCCAGTACAGCTCGGTGCCATCACCTATGTAGTTCACCACGGTACCTGCATCTGGTGTTGTGTAGAAACTGTGAGCCACGGTGTCAGGACCCCGATCCTAAGTCACACCGATCTAGCTGTAACACGTCATATCACTTTGCGGCCTCATGCACGGTAACCCCACGGGTGCCACCTTACCTGGCCCGGGACCGTTTGCGCATTTTGGCACATGTATATGACAGTGTCGCTAGCATCCATATGACAGAGAACCCGGGCCGACATGGCTAGTTATAAACCAAAAGTGGCACTAGATTACAGAGACAGGCATCCATGACCCAGCAACGAATGTGTCGGTCATCAACGTATGAACCCAAGTCGTAGCAAGCTACATGGACTTAAAGGAACAACGCGTGACATTTCCCCTAAGGGACAGACACAGGAACGAAGAAGGACACATGCCGGCCAGCCTACGTGTTCCGAGCAGTAGCAAGCTACCAAGGCTCATTGGAATCACTAGGAGGCATTTCCCTGTAAGGTAGGCTACCAAAGGAAAACAACTAGGTGTCGGATCCCACACATACCAAGCATTTCAACCATACACACAATATGCTCAATATGTGCAAATACAACATTGCATCACAACAGAACTCTATGACTCAAAGTACTTTATTTAAGAGGCTCCAAGAGCCAAACATAACATATCCATACAGGTAGGGGTCACATGACCCAACACTCAAGTCATACAGTCATACTAGCATAAGCGGAAGCTACATGTCTGAGTACAGACAACTTAGAAAATAAAATAGGCTTGGTGTAGCCTGACTATCTACAAGGCCCTTCACAAGCTCCAGATCACCGTCTGGTTGTCAAGCTACTCGTCGACGTCAACGTCTATGTAGAACCCATCAGTAGGGGCAGGGTTCTCCTCTGCAACAGTTATTAAGCAAACATGAGTACAAAGGTACTCAGCAAGTCTTACCACAGAACCTATCATACATGCAACATTATCAACAGGGGGCAGTGGATTTTATAGCAGAAAGCCAGCTTTGACTCTTGGCTAACCTATACTACAACTCTCAACAGATTGCAAGATGTTATTACGAACACGAGTCCTCTACTCACCACATCAATACACTACCGAGGATCCTCTTCCGTCATCCTACGGAAGGGCCATCCACGGCACTCACACTTATCTTGAGGCTTTTAGTAGTATCCATCAACTTGTCTATGAACTGTAAGAGTAACCAAGTAGTTCGTACCGCGAACAACGGCTATTCGAATAGTTTGATAACACTGCAGGGGTGTACCTCTTCACACACGCTTTCACCACTT
>LR738713.1:234813512-234868361 GCA_902687465.1 Secale cereale | reverse complement strand
TCGCCGTTTACTCGGCGTGTACTCGGCAACCTTCAAGCGGAAGCCCAGCGAGGGTGTCGGCCACGACCTGACTAACTACTCAAGTCTCTCGTCCAGGTTTATCGCCTATTTGGGTTCCATCCGTGGGGAGATCCGGCCGGGGTGTCGCTCACGGCCCCAAACGATGTGTACAGGGTTCCCGAGTCACCAAACGGGCAACCGGTACACCGTGCCACGTACCTGTCGCATCACAACCCACCCCGAGGGTTAGCGCTGTGCACGACCTCCAGTAAACTATAAACACCAGAAACTAGTTGCATCTCCTGGACAGAGATTGAGGGTAATTAATAAGCCGAGAGGGTCCATTGATTTCGGGCCCAATGCATGGTAGTAACTTCAACTTGAACCACACATACAGATCTGAGGTCCTATGGACGATTCCAATGTAACAACCCACCATGTACTCCTACATGGCCTTTCATCGATACCTTTACCAAGCGTATTCCACACTTCCTTCTCTTTATCGGTATGATCATTTCACTCTGATCCATCACCCAGATGAATCAGACCAGACACAACTCTAAGCATAGCAGGCAACATAAACAAATAGCATGGTGGATCACACATCACATGGCTCAATCAACTCCTACACATGCTAGTGGGTTTCAACTATTTACTGTGGCAATGACAGGTCATGCAAGGGATAGGGTTCAACTACCGCAGCAAGTAGCAGTTCACACGCTGTTGCCTTAATGCAGTAAAAGAGAGCAGGAGCGAGAAGATTGGGTTTGTATCGGAATGATCAATGATTGCTTGCCTGACAAAGTAGTTGTCGGGTACTGCTCTTCAACTGGATACGCAGCAGTTTCCTCGGGAGCAGGACCTAATACAGAAAATACCGACGATACAATCATTAACAAACAAATGCAACAATATGATGCATGCTCATGACATGGAAAGATGCATGTGTGTTGGCTAATGCAACTAGGACCAGAAGGGTTTGAGCTTATTTGAACCAAAGATTCAAATTCGCATTTTAGCTATTATTTAAATAAGTGCATTATCATGTTTTAATGTATACAGCAAGGTTAACTTGCTCAAACATGCATGAAACCAGTGCCATTGGAAAGATTGGATTTTTTTGATCATTTTTCATATATAAAACTTTCCATCTGAGCTATGGTTGATTTTATATGATTTTTAGAAGTTTTGGGTATTTTCTGGAATTTCTTGAATTAATTTAAATCTAAAAATCCCAGAAAAACCTTTACTGCGTCAGCATGACATCATGCGGACGTCAGTCAGTCAACAGGAGCTGGTCCAGTCAAACATGACATGTGGGCCCAGCATGTCAGTGTCACAGCTAACTAACAAAGTTAATTAGAGTTAAACTAAAACTAATTAGCTGTCAGTGGGGCCTGGGCTGTTGGGACCCCGACTCATAAGTCGTGATCACCGAATGCACGTGTATAGTGATCCTAGAGATCAATGCTCACTGAACACACAGAAGCTGAATAACATGAGTCTTACATCCTTACATACCGTGTTACACAAATAGGACCATAATGGTCAAGTCTTGAGTATAACATCGCAGCGGAAAATCTTCAAAGACAACTGGGACCCATGCCATCTGCCTTAACCCTACAGGCATTCTGACTGGGAAGCGTCCTAGCTCGCATGCTCATCACCGAGAAATCTTCATCATAACCTGTTCTCTCCTGCCTGGCCAATAAAATAACCAGTGGCAAGCCAATGAGTACATTGAATGTACTCGCAAGCAACCCAAGTGTGATAACAGAATAATTATGCAAGGCTCTACTGCTAGGTTGGCAGTTTTGCGGAAAGCTAGTTTTTCATATGCAATTATGATCAACATATAACAAGGGCATGCATGTGTCTGTAACAAGTATCAGGAGGTCACAGACATCAATATCGAGAAAGAGTTGTAATCAACACATGCACAAGCTCATTGCGACTTCCTCACAATCACATCATCAATGTCTCTGAATCGTGTTGTTTCCCAGAAACTTATGGACATAGTCTAAGTAGCACCACCCAACTGTCCTTGACCTCGGACACGGCTATTCGAATAGTTTGACACTCTGCAGAGGTTGCACACTTTACCCACTGGATCCGGGGAACTTCCGTGTCATCCACGACCCGCGGTACCTCAAGTACCCGGGGTAAGCACCCGATCACTATCTTTCCCTAGGCGACACTAATATGGTGTCCACTCGATTGGTAACAGCCCCGTGCCAAACATTTCACATCTCAAGGTTTGTGGAGTCTCGCTCTGAATTCATCACATATCACAAGCACGGGGTACCAACGGTGTGTCCGGTGCCCTGTGAAAACAGGCATGGCCGCCTATCCAAGCACGACCCCATCCCGAGAGTGACCTCATGTCACCCCCGTCACTAGTAATGCGGGCACCATGCTAGTATCGACCTAGGTAATCAATAATGCCCTTTCCCATATAAGGGTAGAGTGGTTGCGCATGTTTGGTTGGGACAGTAGTCACACATAAATCTAATCCATCTCTGTAAACAACACTTTCGTCAAGCCTCGGCACACTACTTCTTCACCAAGTAGTGCCCTAGCTCCTCATCAACTCCCAGGGGCATTAGTGGCACCCACTGGGTCATTACAAGTATGTCAGACCACACATGTTTCACTCAATGCATAACCCCGACCCATTTTGCGTAGCCAACTACTATAGCATACATCTATCTACTCCCACCCACATAACCCTCATAGGAAGGTAGGGTCATGTTTGATGCAAGTTTCAACAGTAAAGTAACAGGGGTAGCAACCAAAGTGGTTTCCACCTCAACATGGTTCCGATGCATTGAATAATAAGGTGCTATGAGACATGCATAAAAAGGTTTCTTGAACATGGTCAAAGGGCTGCTTGCCTTATTCTTCAGAGTCTTCAAATCTTCTGGTCCATCTCCGAATACTCCGTTTATTACGTCAACTAACGATGGAAACAATCATAATAAGCAACACAATCAAAGCAACAATAAAATCACTGGATTTGGATTTGAAATGGATTTCCTAGGATTTTGCAAAGCTGATAAATAGGAAGAAATGGCTCAATATTTGGTGGGGTACAGAAACTATTAATAAAAATGTTCCAAAACTAAGTTTGGACATGACAAGCATCTAGGAATTTGAATCACTGCATTTGGGTCAAAAATGAGCTCTCTGTGATTTTCTAAAGCTCATCACAGAAAATGGAAAATGGGCTTTTGATAAATATTTGTGTAGGAAAAGTTTCTGGAATAATGTGCATGTTGCACCATATGATAGAGCATGATTTATGGAGCCATAGGAAATTTGAATCATGCAATTTGGAGTTCATATGAATATTCTAGGCATTTTTGAAGTTGACAAAAAAAAGGGAAAAAGGAAAGGAGTAGGGGTTATACCCTTATGCTGTGCTCCGGGCGAGGCCCAGCTAACCAACGCCTACTGGGCTCAGCCCAGTGGCTCAGCGGCGGGATGGAGGTGGTGACGCCGAAGGCATAGTTACGCGGGGCGCCTCCACCACAGGAAAACGCAGCCACCGAAGTGCGCTTCCACTTATCGAGGGGGCCACCCGGCAGCTTCTCCCACCGGGCCTGTGGCGCTTACAGGCGGGGCCCGCCTGTCGGGTTCGTCGTCCTCCCCCCGCCTGACGCAGAGGAGGAGGCAGGGGCGATGCCAGCGCCGTTCCCCGGCGGCTCCGGCCGTCCTCGGTGGTGCCCGGCGCACCGGAGGCCCCAGCGGAGCAAGCCGCGCCCATCCCTGGCCTCCAAGCTGGCCGGGAGGAGCAGGAGCAACGGCGGCCGAGGCATCAGCGGCGGCTTCGGGTCAAGACGGGGCGGCGCCAGAGGTGCTAGGGGGAAGGAAGGGTGGAGTGGGAGGTAGCTCCATGGTCCTGGGGTTCTCCTCCTGGCGGCCAACAGAGAAGGGGAAGGAGAGAACGGCCGTGGTGCCCGATGCCGAGCGGTGGCTGGCGGCGGCACTTCGGCCGTGGAGAGAGGAAGAGCGCCGGAGAGGGAGAGGGGGCGTGTCTAGGAGGTGCACGGGGAAGAGGAGGATCCAGCAGAGGCAAGAGGTGCTCGGGGGGAGACCTTTTATAGCTGCAGCCGCGGTGCACCGTGGGCGACGCCCATGGACGTGCCGGGCGAGCTCATGGATAGAGGAGGGGGACCGGGGAGGATAAGGCCGACCGTCCTGCAGGTCGTGGACGTCGAGGGCACCTCGGGGGACACGCTCTCTCTGCCCAAGGTTGTCTGGAAACCTCGGGAGGGCCGAGCTACAGTGCCACGGTGCACTGTAGCGTGCTCCAGAGCGCGCCTTTGGCCGGCATGCTCGTGTCTTTGCTGTCCAGGCCGTGTCCCCCAGTGTCCAGTAGTGCTAGGGAGTAGTAAACAATGGGGAGGCAGTCTTGGATGCTCTGTTGAGCCACTGAAATGAAGAGAGAGGTGAAGGAGAGGGTGAAAACTGCTGTCCAGCAGTAGAAATTGAGGTCTTACCCCCTCCAATGATTGAGCTGAGGCCATAGAGAAGTTACTGGGGGTAGAGGATGATCAGGGGAAGGTGTGGTAAGAATTTGGGGTAAGGGGAAATAGTAAAAGAGGACCAACCACTTGTTTTGGTAATTGGACAGAAGGTGTTTGATCAGTGTTTGGTCAAGCAAATGACCTCCACTTGACATGGGACTTAACAGTATCAAATGTCACATATAATTAGGCCCCTACACCAAATTTGAGCTCATTTGGGCAAAGTGGCCAATGTAACTTTGGTGAACCCTAGAAATGAACAGAAATGGTTTCACCATGTTGGAGTCAAGCAAATCATCTCCCCTTGATGCACCACTTGGTGTAGCATCATCATTTGGGGTTATGAACATGCCCACAAAGTTTGAGGCTCCAGATAAAAAGTTGACAATGTAAAGTTCAAATTTGAATTTGAACAGAAGGGGTTTTGGGGTGATCTGATCAAGTTGCTCTATTCCAAATCTTGTGCCATTTGGTCTAGATGCCTTATTAGGCCATTCTAGCATGTGCACCAAATTTGAGAGCATTTGGACAAGTTTGGCAATGTAGGGTTGCTCAAACTTCAAATATGGACAGAATGGTTTTGAGGGGGTTTGAGGATGTTTCCTTGATCTTCAAGGCATAAGGCTTTGCAAGATCATCAAATATGTCATATATGACATGATAGAATTTCCCTGGAATGTTTGGAGAATATTTCCTTTGTAAATATTTCAAAAGCTTGAAATATCCAGAAAGGGTTTTGGAAGGATTTGTCCAAAATTTTGAACATGACCATGTGTTGAAACTCTTATATATGGACAATATATGTCCTATGAGTCTCCCTGAATTTTGGAAAATATTTTTGAAATGATTAAATAATTTTTCCCTATTAAAGACCATTTCTGGCCTTAAGAAAAAGCTTTTAAATAAAATATAAAAATAACTTTTAAAATTATACTTTTGTGGTTTCTGGGAGTCCTATACCTAATAGGATTCAAATATACTTTTTGAAAGATTTTTCACACCCTAAATAAGGTACTTGCAGTGCAAACCTCAATTCAGGGGTTTTTGGAAAACTAATTTTAGAAAATACCATTTGGCCAAAATATTTTTATAAGAAAATTCTATACTGGTCTAAACACATGGCATGATCATTGGGAAAAGGTTTTGGGTCAAGGAGATGAACTATAAGAGTTGGAGGATTTATTTGATTTTTAGAGCACTAGCAAACAGAAGACAGAAGTCAAATCAAGCAAGGTCAAAAACACTCAAAAGTTTTTGAAAATCCACATTTTTAACATGAAAATTAGCTTAAGCAATGTGACATGAAAATCAGGGTGTGACAGACCTACACCCTTATAACAATCTCATCCCCGAGATTCCCAGACTAGGCGTGGAAAGAAAGGCGGAGTCTTGGATACGGGGTAGTCTTCACTTCTTCTTGTTGGTTCTGCTTCCGAGCGGTGCTCCTTGGAATCTTGAAGTGCTTGATGGTATGGCTTCTTGCTTGATGTCGTCCTTGATGGAGGTTGCTGAGGGGTCTCTTGCATAGGTTAGGTTGGGTTAGCTGCCAAAGGCTCGGTGATCGATGTCCTTGCGGGCATCGGGCTAGCTAGGAGGTAAGAAGTACTTCCAGAGTGGGGGCTCGTGGAAAATTTGGTGCACGGAGGGTATCTCAGGTGGTAGATCTAGCTGGGGAGCCGTCTACTACATGACTTGCAGTGATCTCAAAGGGTCCAATGAACCTTAGTGCGAGCTTCCCCTTGACGTGGAAACGCTTGTTTCCATTCAGAGGAGTTACCCGCAGGTGCATGTGGTCCCCGATATGGAAACTCATGTCCCGACGGTGAGTGTCAGCATAGCTCTCTTGCCTTGACTTGGCTGCCTTCAAACGTTCTCTGACTAGTTGGACTTGCTCTTCCGCGGCGCGGAGAACATCCGGTCCAAGGACTAGCCCTACTCTAGCCTCTGACCAGTTGAGGGGCGTGCGACCTCAGTGTCCGTACAACACCTCAAATGGTGCCATCAGAAGGCTCGACTGGTAACTGTTGTTATAGGAGAACTCGGCAAAAAGGGAGACAATCCTCCCACTTGGCTCCATATGCCAAGACACAGGCTCGGAGTCGTGACTTCGAGAATCTGATTGACTCGCTCAGTCTGACCTCCGGTCTGTGGGTGGAAAGCCGTGCTGAAAGATACTTGGTTCCCAGGGCTTCTCGGAACTTCTTCCAGAACCTTGAGGTGAACTGGGTTCCTCGACCTGACACAATTCCTGGGGAAATTCCGTGAAGACTTACGACTTGGTCGATGTAGAGAGCTGCCAGCCGGTTGCCATCATAAGTGGTTTTGAGAGGAATGAAAATGGGCCACCTTGGTCAAATGATCGACTATGACCCAAATAGAGTCATGTCCTCTATCCGACCTTGGTAATCCAGTGACGAAGTTCACTCCGTCTTTATCCCACTTTCACTCAGGAGCCTTGAGTGGTTGAAGCAATCCGGTGGGTCGCTGATATTCAGCTTGACCCTTTGGCACACATCACACTTTGCAACATAGGTTGCAAATCTCTCTTTTCATCTCGTGCCACCAGAATCGTGCCTACAAGTCTTGATACAATCTTGGTGTGAGCGTTCCTTCGACATGGAAATGCTCGGCTCCTTGAGAGGGGTGGTTTGCAGATACGCCCGGTCTTCAATGCGGAAGTTTCTTCTTGATGACGGTGGTCGGTGTAGATCTTCCTTCTTGACAGGGCGGTCTTCAAACGTCTTCCATCCAGCTGTCCGTCTCTTCTTTGTCTTCGGGCAGACAAGTAGGCCATCAAATAATGATGTTACCCATCTTGTCCACTTACTCCAGGAGGTCTAAGGGGTACGCAAGGTAAGCTGGGGTATTGGTGGTGGTCTCGGTTGAGTATTGCAGAGGCCTTCCTGACTCTGAGTCAAGGCCCGTGGTCAGAATCTGACCAAGTGGTGGCTTGGTGGGGCTTAAGGGTTTCAAGGATTCTAGTGAGTGAGTGAACTTATATCATCTTATCCTTAAGCACAGTTTCTGAGATGCCAATAGCTCTATCTAGTACTCCGAACGGAAAAAGCATCTCTCGCATAGACCAACTTTAATCACCACTCATGCCATGCATATCCTCATGACTCTCAAGAGACGGTCTAACAAAATTATACTTGTCTAAGATCCCCAAATCCATATGTACGTCTACCTCTAAAATCCAAAGGTAGATCTTACATGCTGCTGAGCTGAAATTAAACTCCATAATCCAAGCACTCAACCTATTCTTGCAAGGCTCAAGATAATGCATCTCTAATCTAAGGAAACACGTCATATGCCACTCCAAGATTTGTTTCCTTCCTATAGATCAACTCCAATAGCCCGGTAATTACCATCAATCACCACATAATCCAACAATCCTACAAATCCTGTGTCTGCGGTGCTCCACAAGATCTCAAGTCTCTATAATACCCAAATACTTGGAAGGACTATGCATCACGATAGTATGTCCACCAAATTCCCATCATTCGGGTCAAGTAAACTCCAAGATCACGACTAAATAGATCCCTAAATCAACTCCAACAAATAATCCAATCTCCTAGGTTATCATCCACCGAGAAGCATGATATCATAATCAGGATCATAGGCCTAAATCCAATCTTACTCCGAATCATGCAGACATATCCAGGATTATACCAACCAGAATCATCTACATAAATCCAAATCTCATGCCCAACGGGCACTCCTACATGCTTCCCCAAGGTCATGATCCTACCAACATGAAAACCTCACAATCCATCAAGGTCTCTCGATCGTTCCTCGAAGTCACTGATACAAACCACCAAGTCATCTGTCCATTATCCTCGAACTGGTCTATCTATGGCATCGTCAGACCTCGTGCTATATCAGGATGAAAATGTGCTCACTCATCGGGTCCACTAGCTCCTTTACGAACCCAGTGTTGTGCAAGGTTATAAAGGCTTAACAGGTTCTCTCGCTTTACCATGGGTGAGGCACATGGTTAAGGATTCGTGCTGGAGTGTCTCGGGAAGTCTCAAAGGGTCTAGGAATGGGGTTACTGGTCTGGAGGGTTAAACATAACCCTACGGGGTTGCAATTGATCGTGGAGGTTGTAGCAGAAGTCTTCAGTGCCAGTTGGCTATCGAGGTAGAATCCTTGGTGCATCTTGTCTTGCGGGTCTTCAATTAGGGAGAGGGGGAAGAAGCAGCGTAGAGGAGGGAAATGCCTAAAGGGGGTTCTATAGTGCAGGTGCAACAAACAGGGGCAAAAAGGCCGAAACAAAAGAAACAAGGCAAGGAAGGTGATATAGCCATGCACTTGTTGCCTGGGGCAAAAGTGCGACTTATATCAAAACACAAGCAAATAAAAGCAAACAACACACAATCATGGTTCTATTCGAACCATCATATGGACTCGACTGCGCATAGGGGGTACACGACTCATCCTACCCTAGGGGTTCTCGGACTCTGTGTCGTGACTTGTGCCTCGTGCAGTCTTCTGGGCTTCCTCATGTGTTGCCATGTCCCTTGTAGTTGCTTGATGAATGATCCGGGTTGAGCCTGAAGAATCTTCAACATCTTCTCGCCTGATGAGGTGATGGGGTGAAGGTGCCTCCTTGTAGCTGGCGTTGACTTGGTCTTCTCTTGTCTCTTTAATCATGACGATCCCTTGTGCCTTCTGGGGCGTCGAGGGTACCAGGTAGGCAATCCATATGTAATGACAATAACAAGGCATAATAGAGGTCCACCATGTCGGGTTCGTTGATGAAAACATCGACACCAAGAGCGGGGGATGAAGAGAACCATTTTCCTGCTCACTATAGTGAGGCGGACCAAATGGCAAGGTTCTCATCCACCGGTGGTTGCCGATACAACAACGGTAGTGACAGGATTACTCTATTAGCGATGCATATCATGATTTTGCAAAACCTATACCCTGGCCATTTGTAGGCCAAGGTTGCACCATCTTGGGGGCTCTTGTCAAGGGTGTCCCCCATCTTCTGGGTCTTCATGTCCTCACTCATCGAGGATGTAACTTCCGTTGGTATCATCTTGTCGTGGTGTCACCAATCTTGTGTGCAAAAGTGGTGGGTGAGTGTTTGGCAAGGTGCACTCCACGAGGATTATGGAAAATCCAGTGGTCAGGGGCACAAGGGTTCTAGCGACCAAGGTTTTGAAGGGGAAGAGATCAAGTATAGCCTAGTTTTCAAAAAACTGAGAAGGGAAGAGAAGTATAGATAGTTTTGAAAACTAGTAATAGTTTTGGAAATAGTTTTACCCTAACTAACGACCATGCTAACTAAGGCTTCCTACAGTCAGGATGGCTCTGATACCAGCTCTGTGGGGACCCCGACTCATAAGTCGTGATCACCGAATGCACGTGTAAAGTGATCCCAGAGATCAATGCTCACTGAACACACAGAAGCTGAATAACAAGAGTCTTACATCCTTACATACCGTGTTACACAAATAGGACCAGAATGGTCAAGTCTTGAGTATAACATCGCAGCGGAAAATCTTCAAAGACAACTGGGACCCATGCCATCTGCCTTAACCCTACAGGCATTCTGACTGGGAAGCGTCCTAGCTCGCATGCTCGTCACCGAGAATTCTTCATCATAACCTGTTCTCTCCTGCCTGGCCAATAAAATAACCAGTGGCAAGCCAATGAGTACATTGAATGTACTCGCAAGCAACCCAAGTGTGATAACAGAATAATTATGCAAGGCTCTACTGCTAGGTTGGCAGTTTTGCGGAAAGCTAGTTTTTCATATGCAATTATGATCAACATATAACAAGGGCATGCATGTGTCTGTAACAAGTATCAGGAGGTCACAGACATCAATATCGAGAAAGAGTTGTAATCAACACATGCACAAGCTCATTGCGACTTCCTCACAATCACATCATCAATGTCTCTGAATCGTGTTGTTTCCCAGAAACTTATGGACATAGTCTAAGTAGCACCACCCAACTGTCCTTGACCGCGGACACGGCTATTCGAATAGTTTGACACTCTGCAGAGGTTGCACACTTTACCCACTAGATCCGGGGAACTTCCGTGTCATCCACGACCCGCGGTACCTCAAGTACCCGGGGTAAGCACCCGATCACTATCTTTCCCTAGGCGACACTAATATGGAGTCCACTCGATTGGTAACAGCCCCGTGCCAAACATTTCACATCTCAAGGTTTGTGGAGTCTCGCTCCGAATTCATCACATATCACAAGCACGGGGTACCAACGGTGTGTCCGGTGCCCTGTGAAAACAGTCATGGCCGCCTATCCAAGCACGACCCCGTCCCGAGAGTGACCTCATGTCAACCCCGTCACTAGTAATGCGGGCACCATGCTAGTATCGACCTAGGTAATCAATAATGCCCTTTCCCATATAAGGGTAGAGTGGTTGCACATGTTTGGTTGGGACAGTAGTCACACATAAATCTAATCCATCTCTGTAAACAACACTTTCGTCAATCCTCGGCACACTACTTCTTCACCAAGTAGTGCCCTAGCTCCTCATCAACTCCCAGGGGCATTAGTGGCACCCACTGGGTCATTACAAGTATGTCAGACTACACTTGTTTCACTCAATGCATAACCCCGACCCATTTTGCGTAGCCAACTACTATAGCATACATCTATCTACTCCCACCCACATAACCCTCATAGGAAGGTAGGGTCATGTTTGATGCAAGTTTCAACAGTAAAGTAACAGGGGTAGCAACCAAAGTGGTTTCCACCTCAACATGGTTCCGGTGCATTGAATAATAAGGTGCTATGAGACATGCATAAAAAGGTTTCTTGAACATGGTCAAAGGGCTGCTTGCCTTATTCTTCAGAGTCTTCAAATCTTCTGGTCCATCTCCGAATACTCCGTTTATTACGTCAACTAACGATGGAAACAATCATAATAAGCAACACAATCAAAGCAACAATAAAAGTGCTCTAAAAATAGGAGTTGGACTTTTCTAGGATACCTCTGGTCATATTAGAAATGTCCAAGGTGGTTTCATATGTATTGGATCAATGGGTAGTTTGGAACATTCCAATATGATGGAACCAAAGGGTTTATGTATTTGGAAGAAGTATACAGAAATATTTCCTTGAATGATGAGCAAAGGTACCCATCATCAAGTCATGATTTTAGAAGCATTTAGGAGTTGGTTTCACTGGATTTGGATTTGAAATGGATTTCCTAGGATTTTGCAAAGCTGATAAATAGGAAGAAATGGCTCAATATTTGGTGGGGTACAGAAACTATTAATAAAAATGTTCCAAAATTAAGTTTGGACATGACAAGCATCTAGGAATTTGAATCACTGCATTTGGGTCAAAAATGAGCTCTCTGTGATTTTCTAAAGCTCATCACAAAAAATGGAAAATGGGCTTTTGATAATTATTTGTGTAGGAAAAGTTTCTGGAATAATGTGCATGTTGCACCATGTGATAGAGCATGATTTATGGAGCCATAGGAAATTTGAATCATGCAATTTGGAGTTCATATGAATATTCTAGGCATTTTTGAAGTTGACAAAAAAAAGGGAAAAAGGAAAGGAGTAGGGGTTATACCCTTATGCTGTGCTCTGGGCGAGGCCCAGCTAACCAACGCCTACTGGGCTCAGCCCAGTGGCTCAGCGGCGGGATGGAGGTGGTGACGCCGAAGGCGTAGTTACGCGGGGCGCCTCCACCACAGGAAAACGCAGCCACCGAAGTGCGCTTCCACTTATCGGGGGGGCACCCGTCAGCTTCTCCCACCGGGCCTGTGGCGCTTACAGGCGGGGCCCGCCTGTCGGGTTCGTCGTCCTCCCCCCGCCCGACGCAGAGGAGGAGGCAGGGGCAATGCCGGCGCCGTTCCCCGGCGGCTCCGGCCGTCCCCGGTGGTGCCCGGCGCACCGGAGGCCCCAGCGGAGCAAGCCGCGCCCATCCCTGGCCTCCAAGCTAGCCGGGAGGAGCAGGAGCGACAGCGGCCGAGGCATCAGCGGCGGCTTCGGGTCGAGACGGGGCGGTGCCAGAGGTGCTAGGGGGAAGGAAGGGTGGAGTGGGAGGTAGCTCCATGGTCCTGGGGTTCTCCTCCTGGCGGCCAACAGAGAAGGGGAAGGAGAGAACGGCCGTGGTGCCCGATGCCGAGCGGTGGCTGGCGGCGACACTTCGGCCGTTGAGAGAGGAAGAGCGCCGGAGAGGGAGAGGGGGCGTGTCTAGGAGGTGCACGGGGAAGAGGAGGATCCAGCAGAGGCAAGAGGTGCTCGGGGGGAGACCTTTTATAGCTGCAGCCGCGGTGCACCGTGGGCGACGCCCATGGACGTGCCGGGCGAGCTCATGGAGAGACGAGGGGGACCGGGGAGGATAAGGCCGACCGTCCTGCGGGTCGTGGACGTCGAGGGCACCTCGGGGGACACGCTCTCTCTGCCCAAGGTTGTCTGGAAGCCTCGGGAGGGCCGAGCTACAGTGCAACGGTGCACTGTAGCGTGCTCCAGAGCGTGCCTTTGGCCGGCATGCTCGTGTCTTTGCTGTCCAGGCCATGTCCCCCAGTGTCAATTAGTGCTAGGGAGTAGTAAACAATGGGGAGGCAGTCTTGGATGCTCTGTTGAGCCACTGAAATGAAGAGAGAGGTGAAGGAGAGGGTGAAAACTGATGTCCAGTAGTAGAAATTGGGGTCTTACCCCCTCCAATGATTGAGCTGAGGCCATAGAGAAGTTACTGGGGGTAGAGGATGATCAGGGGAAGGTGTGGTAAGAATTTGGGGTAAGGGGAAATAGTAAAAGAGGTCCAACCACTTGTTTTGGTAATTGGACAGAAGGTGTTTGATCAGTGTTTGGTCAAGCAAATGACCTCCACTTGACATGGGACTTAACAGGATCAAATGACACATATAATTAGGCCCCTACACCAAATTTGAGCTCATTTGGGCAAAGTGGCCAATGTAACTTTGGTGAACCCTAGAAATGAACAAAAATGGTTTCACCATGTTGGAGTCAAGCAAATCATCTCCCCTTGATGCACCACTAGGTGTAGCATCATCATTTGGGGTTATGAACATGCCCACAAAGTTTGAGGCTCCAGATAAAAAGTTGACAATGTAAAGTTGTTCAAATTTGAATTTGAACAGAAGGGGTTTTGGGGTGATCTGATCAAGTTGCTCTATTCCAAATCTTGTGCCATTTGGTCTAGATGCCTTATTAGGCCATTCTAGCATGTGCACCAAATTTGAGAGCATTTGGACAAGTTCGGCAATGTAGGGTTGCTCAAACTTCAAATATGGACAGAATGGTTTTGAGGGGGTTTGAGGATGTTTCCTTGATCTTCAAGGCATGCGGCTTTGCAAGATCATCAAATATGTCATATATGACATGATAGAATTTCCCTGGAATTTTTGGAGAATATTTCCTTTGTAAATATTTCAAAAGCTTGAAATATCCAGAAAGGGTTTTGGAAGGATTTGTCCAAAATTTTGAACATGACCATGTGTTGAAACTCTTATATATGGACAATATATGTCCTATGAGTCTCCCTGAATTTTGGCAAATATTTTTGAAATGATTAAATAACTTTTCCCTATTAAAGACCATTTCTGGCCTTAAGAAAAAGCTTTTAAATAAAATATAAAAATAACTTTTAAAATTATACTTTTGTGGTTTCTGTGAGTCCTATACCTAATAGGATTCAAATATACTTTTTGGAAGATTTTTCACACCCTAAATAAGGTACTTGCAGTGCAAACCTCAATTCAGGGGTTTTTGGAAAACTAATTTTAGAAAATACCATTTGGCCAAAATATTTTTATAAGAAAATTCTATACTGGTCTAAACACATGGCATGATCATTGGGAAAAGGTTTTGGGTCAAGGAGATGAACTATAAGAGTTGGAGGATTTATTTGATTTTTAGAGCACTAGCAAACAGCAGACAAAAGTCAAATCAAGCAAGGTCAAAAACACTCAAAAGTTTTTGCAAATCCACATTTTTAACATGAAAATTAGCTTAAGCAAAGTGACATGAAAATCAGGGTGTGACATGGGCCCACGGGTCAGTGACTAAATTAATAACTAATTAAATTAACAGAAACTTAATTAAACTAACTAATTAGCAAAAGGGTGGCCCACACGTCAGTGACCCAGGGGTAGTCAACCCCCCGGTCAAACAGGTCAAACCCGCCGGCGACGTGACGCCGGCGAGGCCAAGTACGGCGGCGTGCTTAGGAAATCGTCTAGGGGGCACGGCTCGAGCTGCGGTTGGGTGCGTTGGGAAGCTCTTGTCGTTGCACGTCGAATGGTGGTGGTCGCCGGACCTGGGGTGGCCGGAGAGGACGGCAACAAGCTCGACGGCGGCGACCGGCGTCGGGCGTGTGTGGAGACGCGGCTGCAGTGGCCTAGGCGATGCGTGCGTAGTACCTAGCGCATCTACGTGTTGCGGCGAGTGTGATGGACGTGTGCCAGTGACCAAATGGTCACCGGAGCATCGCCGGCGGCGAGCACGGCGGCGGTGCGTTTCGGTGATCAACGGAGCGGTGGCTACAAGGCGCAATCGAAGCAAAAGAAGGAGGGGAACGGCGTAGGAGCTCACTGCGGTGCTAACGAGCTCGACGGAGGGGTCGGGGACGCGCTGTAGCTTCGTAACGGCGGCGAGGTGCTCCGGCGATCCGAGGAAGGGGACGGCGGCGTGAGGACGTTGCAGGGCTTCCGACGATCCGTGGCTCAGCGAGGAGGAAGAGGACGACGCGGCGCTCCTTCTGGACACACTCACGGGGCGAGGGGGTAGCTCTAGGTGCGGCAACGACGAGCGGCGGCAACGGGCGGCTCGGTGATGTGAGGAGAGAGGGCCAGGAGAGGCGACGGGGACGAGGGGGAGAGTGCGAGAGGGGTCGGGCAGCTGCTTGGCGTCGCGGGGAGTCATTCTGGCCGTCGGGATGCAGGCAGGCAGGGTGGAGGTGGCCGGACGCGTGCCGGCGCGCGGCGGCCACGCGCGCGTCCTTCTGGCGCGAGGAGGAAGGCGACAGAAGAGGCTGTGGGCTGGGCCGGCCTGCTACAGGGCTGGGCCCGAGGTAAGTGCTTTCTCCCTTTTTCTTTTTCCTATTTTCTTTTCTGTTTCATTTGTTTTGCATCTTTGTTTAATTAATAAAAATGCTAGGACATTTTTATAACTCATGAAACATGTCAGGCCCACTGTATATAATATGAACAGTAGGAAACATTATAGTTTATGATTATTTGAGCATTTAAAATATTTTAAAGTATTTAAATCCCAAATACAAATACCATATGATTTAATCCAAAGGCCTTTGATGTCCTAGAAAATTGTACACCATTTTTGGCAGAGGTTTAAGACCAAGGCAGAAGTGATGAACATTTTTGAAGGGCATTTTGGGTACATTGGAAAATATTTTAACAAACCCTAGTTGTTAGAAGAGGGGTGCTGGGGTTTCTGTCATTCCCATTTCAAATTTCTTTGATAAGTAAAACATCATGCACACTCTAGCTAGCCCTAATGCAAGTGCTAAACTAGGGATGTGACAACTCACCCCCACTTAAAAGAATCGCGTCCCGAGATTCGGGTTCCTCCGGAAAGAGGGTGGGGTACTCAAGTCGAAGACGATCCTCCCTTTCCCAAGTAGCTTCACTCTCGGAATGATGTGACCATTGAACCTTGAGAAACTTGATATTGTGGCGTCGAGTGGTGCGCTCGGTTTGATCAAGAATACGAACGGGGTATTCTCGATATGTGAGATTGTCCTGGAGATCAAGCGTTTCGTGGTCCACTCCGCGGATAGGATCCGAGAAGCAACGCCTGAGTTGAAAAACGTGGAAGACATCATGAACTCTGGAGTGGTGCGGAGGTAGTTCCAATTGGTAGGCAACTTCTCCTCGTTTGGCAAGAATGCGAAAAGGACCGATGTAACGAGGGGCCAGTTTGCCTTTGGTACCGAAACGATGGGTTCCCTTAAGAGGAGTAACCCGAAGGTAAGCCTTATCGCCGACTTCAAAAGTCACAGCCTTATGATGACTATCATATTGGCTCTTCTGGCGAGACTGGGCTGTTTTCAATCTCTCACGAACGATGCGAACTTGCTCTTCTGCTTCCTTGATCATATCCGGGCCAAAGAATTGTCTTTCCCTGGTTTCTGACCAGTTAAGAGGTGTTCGACACCTTCGTCCATATAGAACTTCGAAGGGAGCTTTGCCCAAGCTGGCTTGATAACTATTGTTATACGCAAATTCGGCAAATGGAAGACACTTTTCCCATTCCATGCCGAAAGAAATGACAGAGGCTCGAAGCATGTCTTCCAGAATTTGATTGACTCGTTCCACTTGACCACTTGACTGCGGATGGAAGGCAGTACTGAAAGAGAGATGAGTTCCCATAGCATTCTGGAAACTTTCCCAAAATCGGGAAGTGAAAAGACTTCCACGGTCTGAGTTAATCTCCAACGGCACACCATGAAGTGATACTATCCGAGAGACATACAAGTCTGCTAGCTAGCTAGCGGTAATACTTTCTCGAACAGGGAGGAAATGAGCTACTTTAGAGAGGCGGTCGATAACGACGAAGATAGCATTATTCCCTTTCCTGGTCCTGGGAAATCCGGTAATGAAGTCCATACCGACTTTGTCCCATTTCCATTCAGGAATAGCTAAAGGTTGAAGGGTGCCAGCAGGCCGCTGATGCTCTGCTTTGACTCGATGACAAACGTCGCAGTTCGCAATGAATTGAGTGATTTCTCTCTTCATCCTAGTCCACCAGAATCTCTGACGTAGATCCTGATACATTTTGGTACTACCGGGATGAATCGTGAGAGGAGATTCATGAGCCTCCTTAAGGATTAAACGTCTCAGGTTTCGTACTTTAGGGACCACTAAACGGTTGCTAAAGAATACGACTCCTTGATCATCAATTGAGAAACATCCCGCAACTCCTTTCTTGATGTTCCTCCTAATACGGGAAATTCCCGGATCAACCTTCTGTGCTTTGATGACCTAATCCGTAAGGGTAGGTTTCGCCACCAAGGTGGAAAGGAATCCTCGAGGAACAATGTGAAGGTTAAGCTTACGAAATTCCTCGTGGAGAAGTGGTTGTCCTTGTTGTAACATCAAGTTGTTACAATTAGACTTACGACTTAGTGCATCAGCCATGACATTGGCCTTTCCAGGAGTATAAGTAATTCCTAAGTCGTAATCCGTGAGCAACTCAACCCAACGTCTTTGCCTGAGATTTAGATCCGGCTGGGTGAAGATATACTTCAAACTTTGGTGATCAGTGAAGATTTCACAGCGATTACCAAGAAGGTAATGTCGCCATGTTTTGAGTGCATGGACTACAGCTGCAAGCTCTAGATCATGGGTAGGATAGTTATCCTCATGTGGACGCAACTGTCGAGATGCGTATGCAATCACTTGACTATCTTGCATGAGTATGCAACCTAGTCCTTGTCGCGAAGCGTCGCAGTAGATTATGAAATCCTTGGAAAAGTCTGGTGGTACCAGTACAGGTGCAGATGTCAGGCGTCTTTTCAGTTCCTGAAAACTGGACTCGCACTGTGGGGTCCACTCAAACTTTTTATCTTTCTTGAGGAGTTCAGTTAGAGGTTTAGCAACCTTGGAGAAATTCTCGACGAAGCGTCGGCAATAGCTCGCTAAGCCAAGAAAACTCCTAACTTGCTTGACCGATTCAGGGGGAGTCCAATCAAGGACGGCTTGAACTCGCTCGGGATTAACACCAATACCCTTGCCAGAAATCACGTGACCTAGATAGGTTACTTCCGGCAACCAAAATTCACATTTGGAGAACTTGGCATAAAGGCGGTGCTCTCGAAGTTTCGTCAATACCAGCCTTAAATGCTCGGCATGATCTTCCTTGTTCTTGGAATAGATGAGTATGTCATCGAGGTATACCAGGACGAATTTATCCAGGTACTCCATGAATATAGAATTCATTAACCGAGAAAAGGTAGCTGGGGCATTGGTTAATCCGAAAGACATGACGTTGTACTCACATTGGCCATAACGAGTAACAAAAGCCGTTTTAGGAATGTCCCCGTTCTTGATTTTGATTTGATGGTAACCCAACCTCAAATCCATCATAGAGAAGACTGAGGATCCAGCGAGCTGATCATACAGGTCGTTGATCCTGGGAAGCGGATACTTGTTGTTTATGGTGACCAAATTAACAGGTCGGTAATCTACAACCATCCGCTCCGTTCCATCCTTCTTCTTGACGAAGAGGACGGGGCAAGCCCAAGGGGAAGAACTAGGACGGATGAAACCTTTCTGCAAGGACTCATCGAGTTGTTTCTTTAGCTCAACTAATTCTAGTGGTGCCATCTTATAAGGTCTCCTAGAGATTGGGACAGTTCATGGAATAAGATCTATCACGAACTCGACATCTCTGTCAGGTGGAACTCCTGGCAGTTCTTCTGGGAAAACATCCGGAAAGTCACGGACTACCGGAATATCTTCGAGTTCTGGTAGAGGGCTGGCATTAAGAGAGTAGAGCTGACGTTCAGCCATTCGGGCCAAGACATTGACTATCTTGCCGGATGGGTGTGTAAGTTGAACGGTCCTAGTATAGCAATCAATCTTGGCGTAATGAGTTGTCATCCAATCCATACCCAAGATGATGTTTATGTCCAAGGACTTGAGAGCGATTAGAGATGCTAGGAAAACAAGTCTATCGACAAGGATTTCATTTCCATGGCTTACCCTAGAGGTTTGCCACTTTGAGCCAGGAGTTTGAATAACCATGGAAGTAGGAATGTCACAAAAAGTCATGTTGTGCAATCGAGCATAGCTCTCAGATATGAACGAATGGGATGCTCCAGTATTGAAAAGAACAGATGCCGGATGGCAGTTAACGAGAAGCATACCAAGGACGACGTTAGGATCCTCATAAGCTTCCTCAGCAAAAACATAGTTGACATGACCTCGTGCAGTGGGGATTGGCTTGACATAATTCACCTTGCCGGTTGGCTTACCACGGCCAACGGGTTTTCCTGGTTGGTTCTGGGAACAATCACGCATGTAGTGCCCTGGTTCTCCACAATTGAAGCATGTCAGAGTGGTGGTGCGTGGAGCAAAGTTGGAAGGTGGTCCTCCATAGGTCTTAGCAGGTGCAAACTGTTGAGTTGGGCGAGGCGCCTCATAGGATGGCCTCGGTGTGTACTTGGGTGGCAGAGCAGTGTTAGGAACCCACACACGGCGCTTGTGAGAGCCAGAGCCGGATGAGGAACCAAAGTCTCGAGTATGCTTGCGGGCGGCCTCGAAGTCGGTCTGGCCTGTTTCAGCACTGATAGCCTTGTTTACCAACTTTTGGAAGGAAGTGCACTCATGCAGACGTAGATCTCGGCGGAGTTCAGGGCTGAGTCCCTTGCGGAACCTCGCCTGTTTCTTGGCATCGGTGGAAACTTCTTCAGGTGCATAGCGTGCCAAGTTGCCAAACTCACGGCTATAACCATCCACAGTTAACCGACCCTGGGTGAAATTGCATAATTCCTCCCGCTTGCGATCCATGATACCTTCCGGAATGTGGTGTTCACGGAATGCCTCACTGAACTCAACCCAAGTAGTGATTTGGCCAGCGGGACGCATAGCTTCAAAGTTTTCCCACCAAAGACTGGCAGGGCCCTCAAGATGGTAGGCGGCGTAGGTAACCTTGTCAGCTTCGGCCACACGGGCAGAGTGTAGCTTATGGGTAATACTACGTAGCTAGTCATCCGCATCCAGAGGTTCAGTGGAGTGATGGAACTTCGGTGGACACATCTTGATAAAGTCATTGATTGACACCACATCATTCCTCTGACGGAACCCAGTGTTCTGCTCTATGCGTTCCAGCAGACGGTTGGTCTCTCTCTTGTTCCGTTCTGCCTCGAGCATAACTTCTGCCAAGGAGGGTGGCTGGGGCAGATTCCCATCTCTAGCCCCACTAGCCTCATCCTGCTCCTGAGCAGCAGGAGTGTTGCGAGTATTGACCATCCTAGGAAAACAAAACAATGGTTTAGACAAGGATGGCAAAAAAATTGACATAGAAGTGCAGAATGTAATGGATGACACGGAATGCAGAGATGTTCATCCGTACGACATGGTAATATAGAAACTTCTATATATACACCAGTGGTCATACACACCATACATAGTTTAGTACAAGCCAAGGCTAAAGTACAACTGCGATGAAAGACGATACATCCCATCAGAGGCATTCCAAGCTCCTATACATTATTTAACTACACCTCCGGAACTCAGTACACACTAAGTCATATTCCAAAAGACGCGCAGGACTGTGGAAATACAACTACTACAATACTACTACAACCATGGTCTAGCTCAGACATTCCCGTAGTAATCTTCGTAAAGATTACCACCGTAGCCTGGAAGTGGAACAGATGGATCTTGAAACTCGCGAGCGCTCGAAGGCTGTGGACCATAGGGACATGGGTGTGGCCTCGGTCCCGATGCTAGTGGTAACCGACGCCCACGTGGAGGTGTAATACCCCCAACGTCACGCCAATCCATGCGATCAGGCAGACGAGTACGCACGGGGTACAAATCCCGCATGTCCAGATATCCGGCGTGCACAGCAGGTGCAAGCCGTGTCAAAGTAGTCCAGTGGGTAGCTCGAGTGTTATACAGCTCCATTCGGAGAGCACGGACCTCACGGTCCCTATCCTCCAGCATCTGAACAGTAGTCTGAAGCAGTGGCTCTTCATGAGCAGCATCAGTATACAGACCAGTGTAGTAGCCTTCCTCTCCGGGAAGTGAGGCTGGCATGTAATAGAACTCAGTGTTCAGCAACAGGGCATGCCTAGCCCGGAGAATGGTCATCATCGAATAGGCGGCATCCTGTACTGCCATCTCGATGGTAATCCCGAGTCCATAAGACCAATGGATGGGGTCATTAGCTCCAGGATATGAGGGGTATATCCGGACTGTGCAGAAATACTGACTCTGATTGAAATCCCGGTACTGTTCCTCCATAGTGTACTCAGGATACCAGCGATAACCGGTCTCAGTCAGCACACGGACTAGCATGGCCGTGTGACCGGGCAAATTAATGCACCGTGTCAGACGAACCACTTGGTGAGGGATGCGGCCAGACATCTGAAACACGAAATAATGCAAAGGCATTAGTGTTTCTGGAAGAAATCGGGCAGCATAACAATTGTAAATGCTCAAACAACAATTTGAGACATCATACAAATGATAGCAAAGCCACTCAACAATCCATATCAAGGTTCCGGTCCAACAATCATCATACTAAAAAGGATAGAAACTGAACTGAGGCTTGAAACCAACAATCCTAAGAGTCTACGGATTAGTAACACGTGAACCTAGTAAGGATAAGAGGCCAAGTCCTAAATCCCCGTAGAAAGAATAGACTGACTCAGATCAGAAGGGCATAAGGTAAAGGAGTAAAAAGAGCCTTACGTTCCCTTCCACAATCAATTCCCCTACATATAACTAAGAATTTTTCTAGACTCAACATCGACCAGTTTGGCTTGAGAAACCTACAGGCAGTCCAGCTCTGATGCCAACGCTGTCAGGACCCCGATCCTAAGTCACACCGATCTAGCTGTAACACGTCATATCACTTTGCGGCCTCACGCACGGTAACCACACGGGTGCCACCTTACCTGGCCCGGGACCGTTTGCGCATTTTGGCACACGTATATGACAGTGTCGCTAGCATCCATATGACAGAGAACCCGGGCTGACATGGCTAGTTATAAACCAAAAGTGGCACTAGATTACAGAGGCAGGCATCCATGACCCAGCAACGAACGTGTCGGTCATCAACGTATGAACCCAAGTCGTAGCAAGCTACATGGACTTAAAGGAACAACGCGTGACATTTCCCCTAAGGGACAGACACAGGAACGAAGAAGGACACATGCCGGCCAGCCTACGTGTTCCGAGCAGTAGCAAGCTACCAAGGCTCATTGGAATCACTAGGAGGCATTTCCCTGTAAGGTAGGCTACCAAAGGAAAACAACTAGGTGTCGGATCCCACACATACTAAGCATTTCAACCATACACACAGTATGCTCAATATGTGCAAATACAACATTGCATCACAACAGAACTCTATGACTCAAAGTACTTTATTTAAGAGGCTCCAAGAGCCATACATAACATATCCATACAGGTAGGGGTCACATGACCCAACACTCAAGTCATACAGTCATACAAGCACAAGCGGAAGCTACATGTTTGAGTACAGACAACATAGAAAATAAAACAGGCTTGGTGTAGCCTGACCATCTACAAGGCCCTTCACAAGGTCCAGATCACCGTCTGGGTGTCAAGCTACTCGTCGACGTCAACGTCTATGTAGAACCCATCAGCAGGGGCAGGGTTCTCCTCTGCAACAGTTATTAAGCAAACATGAGTACAAAGGTACTCAACAAGTCTTACCACAGAACCTAACATACATGCAACATTATCAACAGGGGGCAGTGGAGTTTATAGCAGAAAGCTAGCTTTGACTCTTGGCTAACCTATACTACAACTCTCAACAGATTGCAAGATGTTATTACGAACATGAGTCCTCTACTCACCACATCAATACACTACCGAGGATCCTCTTCCGTCATCCTACGGAAGGGCCATCCACGGCACTCACACTTATCTTGAGGCTTTTAGTAGTATCCATCAACTTGTCTATGAACTGTAAGAGTAACCAAGTAGTCCGTACCGTGAACAACGGCTATTCGAATAGTTTGATAACCCCGTAGGGGTGTACCTCTTCACACACGCTTTCACCACTTATCGTCGTTTACTCGGCGTGTACTCGGCAACCTTCAAGCCGAAGCCCAGCGAGGGTGTCGGCCACGACCTGACTAACTACTCAAGTCTCTCGTCCAGGCTTATCGCCTATTTGGGTTCCATCAGTGGGGAGATCCGGCCGGGGTGTCGCTCACGGCCCCAAACGATGTGTACAGGGTTCTCGAGTCACCAAACGGGCAACCGGTACATCGTGCCACGTACCTGTTGCATCACAACCCACCCCGAGGGTCAGTGCTGCGCACGACCTCTAGTAAACTATAAACACCAGAAACTAGTTGCAACTCCTGGACAGAGATCGAGGGTAATTAATAAGCCGAGAGGGTCCATTGGTTTCGGGCCCAATGCATGGTATTAACTTCAACTTGAACCACACATACAGATCTCAGGTCCTATGGACGATTCCAATGAAACAACCCACCATGTACTCCTACATGGCCTTTCATCGATACCTTTACCAAGCGTATTCCACACTTCCTTCTCTTTATCGGTATGATCATTTCACTCTGATCCATCACCCAGATGAATCAGACCAGACACAACTCTAAGCATAGCAGGCAACATAAACAAATAGCATGGTGGATCACACATCACATGGCTCAATCAACTCCTACACATGCTAGTGGGTTTCAACTATTTACTGTGGCAATGACAGGTCATGCAAGGGATAGGGTTCAACTACCGTAGCAAGTAGCAGTTCACACGCTATTGCCTTAATGCAGTAAAAGAGAGCAGGAGCGAGAAGATTGGGTTTGTATCGGAATGATCAATGATTGCTTGCCTGACAAAGTAGTTGTCGGGTACTGCTCTTCAACTGGATACGCAGCAGTATCCTCGGGAGCAGGACCTAATACAGAGAATACCGACGATACAATCATTAACAAACAAATGCAACAATATGATGCATGCTCATGACATGGAAAGATGCATGTGTGTTGGCTAATGCAACTAGGACCATAAGGGTTTGAGCTTATTTGAACCAAAGATTCAAATTCGCATTTTAGCTATTATTTAAATAAGTGCATTATCATGTTTTAATGTATACAGCAAGGTTAACTTCCTCAAACATGCATGAAACCAGTGCCATTGGAAAGATTGGATTTTTTTGATCATTTTTCATATATAAAACTTTCCATCTGAGCTATGGTTGATTTTATATGATTTTTAGAAGTTTTGGGTATTTTCTGGAATTTCCTGAATTAATTTAAATCTAAAAATCCTAGAAAAACCTTTACTGCGTCAGCATGACATCATGCGGACGTCAGTCAGTCAACAGGAGCTGGTCCAGTCAAACATGACATGTGGGCCTAGCAAGTCAGTGTCACAGCTAACTAACAAAGTTAATTAGAGCTAAACTAAAACTAATTAGCTGTCAGTGGGGCCTGGGCCCACGGGTCAGTGACTAAATTAATAACTAATTAAATTAACGGAAACTTAATTAAACTAACTAATTAGCAAAGGGTGGCCCACACGTCAGTGACCCAGGGGTAGTCAACCCCCCGGTCAAACAGGTCAAACCCGCCGGCGACGTGACGCCAGCAAGGCCAAGTACGGCGGCGTGCTTCGGAAATCGTCTAGGGGGCACGGCTCGAGCTGCGGTTGGGTGCGTTGGGAAGCTCTTGTCGTTGCGCGTCGAATGGTGGTGGTCGCCGGACCTGGGGTGGCCGGAGACGACGGCAACAAGCTCGACGGCGGCGACCGGCGTCGGGCGTGTGTGGAGACGCGGCTGCAGTGGCCTAGGCGATGCGTGCGTAGTACCTAGCGCATTTACGTGCTGCGGCGAGTGTGATGGACATGTGCCAGTGACCAAATGGTCACCGGAGCATCGCCGGCGGCAAGCACGGCGGCGATGCGTTTCGGTGATCAACGGAGCGGCGGCTACAAGGCGCAATCGAAGCAAAAGAAGGAGGGGAACGACGTAGGAGCTCACTGCGGTGCTAACGAGCTCGACGGAGGGGTCGGGGACGCGCTGTAGCTTCGTAATGGCGGCGAGGTGCTCCGGCGATCCGAGGAAGGGGACGGCGGCGTGAGGACGTTGCAAGGCTTCCGGCGATCCGTGGCTCAGCGAGGAGGAAGAGGACGACGCAGCGCTCCTTCTGGACACACTCACGGGGCGAGGGGGTAGCTCTAGTTGCGGCAACGGCGAGCGGCGGCGACGGGCGGCTCGGTGATGTGAGGAGAGAGGGCCAGGAGAGGCGACGGGGACGAGGGGGAGAGTGCGAGAGGGGTCGGGCAGCTGCGTGGCGTCGCGGGGAGTCATCCAGGCCGTCGGGATGCAGGCAGGCAGGGTGGAGGTGGCCGGACGCGTGCCGGCGCGCGGCGGCCACACGCGCGTCCTTCTGGCGCGAGGAGGAAGGCGACAGAAGAGGCTGTGGGCAGGGCCGGCCTGCTACAGGGCTGGGCCCGAGGTAAGTGCTTTCTCCCTTTTTCTTTTTCCTATTTTCTTTTCTGTTTCATTTGTTTTGCATCTTTGTTTAATTAATAAAAATGCTAGGACATTTTTATAACTCATGAAACTTGTCATGCCCACTGTATATAATATGAACAGTAGGAAACATTATAGTTTATGATTATTTGAGCATTTAAAATATTTTAATGTATTTAAATGCCCAAATACAAATACCATATGATTTAATCCAAAGGCCTTTGATGTCCTAGAAAATTGTGCACCATTTTTGGCAGAGGTTTAAGACCAAGGCAGAAGTGATGAACATTTTTCAAGGTCATTTTGGGTACATTGGAAAATATTTTAACAAATCCTAGTTGTTAGAAGAGGGGTGCTGGGGTTTCTGTCATTCCCATTTCAAATTTCTTTGATAAGTAAAACATGATGCACACTCTAGCTAGCCCTAATGCTAGTGCTAAACTAGGGATGTGACACACGGAGGACTCAGGAATCCCGTTCTCGGGTAGCAAAACTATCTAAGCCTTGGGTGTGGAACAAGGCTGAAGAACAAAGGTTGCAGCTGCACTAGCACTAGCTTACGTGTTTAGAGCGAGAAGAGAAGTGCCACAAGCGTCAAAGTGATCACGAAGTGATCCTAACTAAGCACGTCAATCATAACCCCATCATGTTCACTTCCCGAACCCCTTTCGGAAAATGACAGTCATGGTTAGTCACGCTGGTAGTGTATTCTGAACATGGTGTCAAGTTTTCTCTGCCACATAACCGCGGGCACGGCTTTCGAAAGATCAAACCCTACAGGGGTGTCCCAACTTAGCCCATCACAAGCTCGCGATCTGCGGAGTCACAACTCCAAGGTAGGAAGACCCGAGTATTCTCGAAATCCCATGCTCAAGATATTCCGACTAAGGTCAAACTAATCCAGCAAGACCTCCCGGCGTGCCGACACCATGACAGTAGCCGCACGTATCTCTTCTCAGACCACGACCGGATGAGCTATGGTTACAACATCCGGATACCCCTAGTTGCCGAGGGGCGGTGCCGCAAGCTGCTCTAGGTTGGACCAACACTCATGTGGAGCACTGGCCCGGGGTTGTTAATTAAGATCACGGGATAGCTAGTCCCTATGCAAGTTTTTAGTTATTAGGCAAATGGAGTACCAATGTCGGGCCTTGCTGGAAAAGCTTTAGCGCTAAGAGGGTTATCGAGGGGGTCCCATAACCCCAACCATGTTAGGAACGCATAATCAAGGAACATAACACCGGTTTAAACGGTTCCTAGGGCGGCATGAGTGGAACAAAACACTAAGCAAGAGGCTTAGCCTTCCACCCATTACCAATATATAGATGATTTAGTTTAACATATATATATATATATATATATATATATATATATATATATATATATATATATATATATATATATATATATTGTGATATCCCAACGAATACTTCAACATGAAGAAAGAATCTTCAAATCTTCACCTGCAACTAACAAAGCTATAAGAGGGGCTGAGCGAAGCTTACATAGCCAATCAAAGGTTTGCTAGGTTGGGTGGTTAGAGAGATTCATGGCTACAATAGGAGGCTACCAATCAAACATGGGCATCAAGGCAATAAGCTAAAGAGTGAGACATCTAGCAATAGGCAAAGATAGTAATGATATCTGGGTCAGGTCATCTTGCCTGTCGAGTCGTCGATGGGATCGTAAGATGGCTCCTCGTACTCAACCTCGGTAGGAACCTCGTTCTCGGTCTCGGCTCCCGGCTCTACTCAACACAAGAACACAACATGGCACAACATCAAACATGGTGCAATGCACAATCAACATGATGCAAGACAAGTCTATATGATGCATTTAATGTCAAGGGATGAAGCACACAAGAACAACACAAAACAACAAGTTTAAATGATGCCGGAATCAACATATAGCTAATCCGGTAAGTCCTCATATGCATATTTTGAAATTGGTCCAGATCTGAACAAACCTTAAGTTAAAGTTGTTACACAGCAAGTTAACATGCACCATGATGATTTACACGAAATTCTAGTCAAGTTTCATATAAAGTTTGTTTAATTCGGAGCTACGGTCTAGAAGATATGAGCAAAACAAGACAAGCAAGGAAACGGTGCAAGATGCACCCAAACATCAAGCAAACACACTCCAAACATGTAAACAACATGATATTATGATTCTACATGCAAAATCACACAAGTTTCATATAGGGCACGCTCAAAATGGAGCAACGGTTCACAACATACACACGAAACAAGATACAATGCAAAGCTGAAGATAACATCCACGTAGCAACTTTGGAGCAAGAGATTTTAGCTACAGCACCCAAACATGATGGCAAGAAGAATGGACATGAAGTAGACATGTTCTACAGCAAACAACTCCATTGGAGCAACTCCATAGGAGGCATGGATCAATAGCAACAAGCTACACCAAATTGATCATGCTGTTAAAAACCTGATAGTTATAATTTATAGCAACTTGAGAGCAAGAAATAAATAAGCTACAGCAAGCCATATGTGCAAGTGAGGGCATGGATGGATAGAAAAAAAACATGTACAACAAGGAATGATCATTGGCCACTCCAAAGCAAGCATGGATTTGAGTGGGGCATCACGCAAACATAACATCAGGTTAAGAAGTAACAACAGTTTATAACAAGTAGCACTCTTGTCATGAAGATTAGGTCATCAAGATGATCTCAAACAAGCATGCCACAATGTAACAAAACGTAGAGCACATCACCACGATCATTTTCATATATCATATGCACAAAACGGATCTACGAGCGAGAAGTTACAGCCATGCAAAGGAGGCACCAAAATATAGCAGATCTGGGACTTAGAAGAAATTATACCCTCTGAAAAGTCAACGGGACGGAGGGATTCCGGGACGGAGGGATTCGGCTGTGGGATGCGTGTTTTGTTCGCGGATGGGTGGATCTGGTCCCAGTGACCGGATCCGGGATGGCGGCGGTGGCGGCTCGTCGGAGCACCGACGGAGACGGCGGCCGGCGGGGCCGAGGTGCGGCGAGGCGGCGGAGGACGCGGCTCGGGGCGGCGGCTGGAGCGCCCGGCGGGACGGAGGAGCGCCGGCGGCTAAAGGGCGGCTGGCGGGGCGGCGGCAAGCCCCGCGGTGGCGACGGCGAGGCGCGCGGCGGCGCGGGACGGCGGTGAGGCCGGCGGGAGGAGGGACGAAGGCGCTGGGCGACGGAGTGGATCGGCCCGGGAGGCAGGCAGCAGAGGGCCGGAGGAGGGCCTCGCGGGCCCGTGCGGCGGCGCGGTGGCAGAGCGCCACATGGCGGCTTCCAGTTCTTCCGAGCGCGGCGGCGGACACGTCCGGCACGCAGTGGATCTGCGGGGCACGGGAAAAAAAGAAAAAAAAAGGATGGACTAGGGTTTCGCCCGAAAATGGAGGGGGTGGACGTTTTTATAGGCATAGGGAGCTAGGAGACTCCAAATGGAGTGGTTGTGCTGGGTTAGTGGGCTATTGTGAAGGGTGTGTTGGGCCAAAAGGAAGGGGTGTTTTTAGCCCACTAGGTTAACCATTGGAGTACCAAACGAACTCCAAATGCAACGAAACTTGACAGGCGGCCTACACGTACCAAAACAACATCGCACGACAGGACTCACCGCATTCCAGAACGTTACACGGCCACACACGAAAGAAGGACTCGGGGGTGCCACGGGCACGTGTGTGAGTGTCGGAACTCGAAACAGATAACGAAAAGAGACGAGTAGAAACGGGTGCAAGTGACAACACAAATGCAATGCAATGCACATGATAACATGACATGGATGAAATGCACACACGCACACGACAAAACGAAGAAACCCAAAATGAAAGAAGAGCCTAGAATGGAATTGATGATGTCAAAGTTTCATATATTGCCATAATCAGAAAGTGTTACATCTGGGGCATTGCAAACTCTCCTCTACTACGAAAAGATCTCGTCCTGAGATCTAGGACTGGAAGAAGGAAGGGTACTCGGAACGAAGGTGATCTTCTCGTTCCCACGTAGCTTCTCGGTCGGTATGGTGTGACCACTTAACTTTCAAGAACTTGATTGATGTTGCGGGTCTTGCGCTCAGTTTCTTCAAGAATAGCAACAGGGTGCTCACGGTAAGACAAGTCTTGTTGAAGATCAATCTCCTCGAACGGAATGGTGCGTTCAGGTGTCTTGAAGCACTTGCGGAGTTGAGACATGTGAAACACATCATGAACATTTGCAAAGTTGGCGGGGAGCTCAAGTTGATAGGCTAGATCACCTCTTTTGCCAAGGATCTTGAAAGGGCCCACATATCTAGGAGCAAGCTTTCCTTTGATACCAAATATTTGGGTGCCTTTCATAGGAGAAACACGGAGATAGACATGATCTCCAATGTCGAAAGCCAAATCGCGATACTTCCCGTCATAGCAACTCTTCTAACGCGACTGAGCGGCCTTGAGATTCTCACGTATGACTTTGCACATTTCTTCGGCTTCTGAGATCAAGTCATTACCAAGAAGTTGAGGTTCACCAGTCTCAGACCGGTTGAGAGGGGTACGACACTTTCTGCCATAGAGGATTTCAAAAGGAGCTTTGCCGGCACTTGCTTGGAAACTGTTGTTGTAAGAGAACTCGGCAAACGGGAGACAATCTTCCCACTTTATGCCAAAAGAGATGACACAAGCTCTGAGCATGTCTTCGGGGATCTGGTTCACTATTTTGACTTGACCACTAGTCTAAGGGTGAAACGCAATGCTGAAACGGATCTTAGTGCCCATGGCTGACTGAAAGGAGTCCCAGAACTTGGATGTGAACAAACTTCCACGGTCTGAGGAGATAACTTGAGGAATGCCATGCAACGAAACAATTCTAGAAGTGTACAACTCTGCCAACTGAACTGCATTGATGGATTCCTTGACGGGAAGGAAGTGAGCTACTTTATTTAGCTTGTCAATCACAACAAAGATAGCATCATTCCCCTTCTTGGACTTGGGAAACCCAATGACGAAATCCATTTCAATGTGGTCGAATTTCCACTCGGGAATATGAAGAGGTTGGAGGAGACCGGCTGGACGTTGATGCTCTGCCTTCACTCTTCTGAAGACATAACATTCATTCACGAATTGGGCAATCTCCCTTTTCATGCGAGTCCACCAGTAAGATTGCTTGAGGTCTTGGTACATCTTGGAACTTCCGGGATGAATCGAGAGGAGGGAGTCATGTGCTTCGTTCATTATGAGCTTCCTTAGATCACCCTTGGGAACCACAAGTCTGTCCTCAAAGAACAAGGTGTCTTTCTCATCAACACGATAGCACTTGTATTTGGGAGTACCCTTTGCAATACCATGTTTCACTTTCTGCACCATAGCATCACTGAGTCGGGCCTCACGGATCTGATCTTCCAAGGTAGGAGCAACTTGAATATTTGCAAGAAAGCCTTGCGGAACAACTTGGAGGTTGAGCTTCCTGAATGATTCACAAAGTTCAGGCAGGAACAGCTTGATAAGGAGACTATTGCAATATGCCTTTCTGCTGAAGGCATCTACAATGACATTGGCATTGCAAGGTGTGTATTCAATGCTTGAATCATACTCTTGGATCATCTCAACCGAACGAGTCTGGCGAAGGTTTAGGTTCGGCTGTGTGAAGATGTACATCAAGCTCTTGTGATCGGTGAAGATGTCCACTTTTCTGCCCAATAGAAGGTGTCTCCACGTGATCAAGGCATGTACCGCTGTTGCTAGCTCGAGAACATGTGTGGGGTAATTCTTCTCATTTGGCTTCAACTGACGAGAAGTGTATGCCACAATCTTCTTGTCTTGCATGAGAACACCACCAAGTCCTTGAAGAGAAGCATCACAGAATACTTCGTAGGGGTTGGACTCATCCGGAGGAGTAAGAACCGGAGCAGAAATGCGCTTTTCTTTGAGTGTTTTGAATGCCACATCACAATCCGGAGTCCAGTTGTACTTGAAAGTCTTCTGCGGCAAGTTTGAGAGAGGCTTGGCAATCTTGGAGAAGTTCTCAACGAACGTTCTGCAATAGCTAGCGAGACCAAGGAAGCTTCGGAGTTGCTTGACGTTCTGCGGGAGTTCCCAGTTGACAATAGCTTCAACTTTCTCGGGGTTGACAGAAATACTCTCAGCAGAGATGATATGGCCAAGATATAAGACCTTATCCAGCTAGAATTTGCATTTAGAGAACTTCGCATAGAACTTGTGTACATGGAGTCTGTCCAGGACCAAACGGAGGTGCTTGGCATGGTCTTCTTCATTCTTGGAGAATACCAAGATGTCATCCAGATAGGCAAGAAAAAATTCATTGGTGTAGGGGTTGAATATGTAGTGCATCATCCTTGAGAAGGTGGGTGGAGCATTTGCAAGGCCAAAATACATGACCGTGTATTCATAGGAGCCGTAGCTCGTTCTGAATGCGGTCTTGTGAATATCTTCTTTACGGAAACGGATCTGGTGATAACCCATCCGGAGATCGAGCTTTGAGAACACTTTTGCTCCTTTGAGCTGCTCAAACAGTTCATTGATGTTGGGAAGTGGATACTTGTTCTTTATTGTCTTCTTGTTCAATGGTCGGTAATCAACGCAAAGGCGCTCCGTGCCATCCTTCTTCTTGACAAATAGAACACCACACCCGCAAGGAGAATTGTTAGGCCTGATTAGACCCATACACTCTTGCTCATCGAGTTGTCTCTTCATCTTCTTCAACTCTTCTGGAGAAAGCTTGTACGGACGCCAGCATGCTGGCTCGGTACCGGGCTCGAGTTCAATGAAGAATTCAACTTGACGATGCGGAGGCATGCCTGGAAGCTCTTCAGGGAAAACATCTTCATATTCATTGACCACCGGAATTTGAGAGATGGCATTAATCTCGCCCTTGTCATTGAGAGAGAATAGCCTGATTGTGTTATCTCGAGCTGCGAAGATAATCACATCCTCGTCTAGATGAGTAAGCTTGACTTCCTTATTTGCACAATCAATGTTTCCATCATGCTTGGAGAGCCAATCCATCCCTAGAATAAGATCAATGTCGGAGTTGCCGAGAGCAATAGGAGAAGCTAGAAATTTATAATTGCCCATCTTGATAGAAACGTTAGGAGCTACAATATGAGAGCTCATCCACATACCCGGAGAAACCACACGAAAAGGATCTTGCAAAATTTCTGTAGGCAACTCAAGCTTGGACAAGAAAGGTTTTGAGATGAAGCAATGCGATGCACCTGAATTGAATAAAACTTTTGTTGGAGCAGAGTTAACTGAGAGGTTACCCAATATCACGTCAGCACAATTCTCTGCTTGACCTGCATTCATCAGATTCACTCTTGCTGCCTTGGGATTGTGCTTGAGAATAGTAGTACTGATAGGTGGAGGACTCGGAAGGCACCTTTGAGTACACTTGTTAGCATAGTGACCCTTCTGGCCACACTTGTTGCAAGTCACTCCTGAGAGAGGACGGTGATAAGGAGCACTTGACTTCGAAGCTTGAAAGTGAGTCTTTGACTGATTGCTTGGGTTGGGTGGGTGGGAGAAGCCACGGCCACCACAGTGCTTGTTGTTGTTGTTGGAAGGTCGGATCACTGGAGGAGGTGGAAACCAAAACTTCTGCTGCTTTGCAACCACTTGGGAAGAAGATGAGGAGTTGACAGTATCTCAGATTCTCTTTTTGGAAGCTTCCATCTTGAGCTGGGCTGCCTCTTGCTTAAGTGCCATGTTATAGAATTGATCAAATTCATCCGGCTCAAACAAGGTGAGAGGTAGCTGGAGTTCATCCTTCAGACCACCACGGAACTGATAAATCTTGCTCTTGGAATCTGGGATGTCTTTCTTGGCATAGCGGGCAAGGTTCTGGAACTTGACATTGTATTGATAAACGGACATGGTGCCTTGCTTCAGGTTGCGGAATTGCTCACGCATAACTTCGATGACACTAGTTGGAATGTGGTGAGAGCGGAAATCCTTGCAGAAGTCAGTCCACGAGATTTCACGTCCTTCTCAGGAGTCTTTGTACTGATGCCACCAATCAGCGGCGTGGTCCTTGAGTTGGAAGGCGGCAAACTTGACATAATCCTCAGGTCTCACATTACTGCACTTGAAATGCTTCTTGATATATGTTATCCAGTCTTCAGCATCTAGCTGATCCACACAGTAACTGAACGCCTTCCGTTGGTTTGCGAGGAATTTGTTGATAGTAGCAAAGTGAGGTTGGTTGAACAAATTGCGTTGTCCTTGGTTCCCATGACCACCTTGATTTGCTTGATTTGCTTGAAAGTTCTGCATCATTTGCATAAGCATCTGGGTGTTCTGGTTTGTCGCTTGCATAATTTCTCTCCAGGCCTCAGACGGTGGAGGAGGGGAAGTTGGACGATCAGGAACTTCTTCACCCTCTGGGTTAGCATTGGGAACCTTTTTAGGAGGCATCCTGAATGAGATGACAACTATTAGCCATTGATTGAAAATATATAAGCTGAATCAACGGCTAGAAATTGCAACATAAGTCTTCACAAGAACATTCAAACAAAATGAACGACTGTAATCCATAGTTTAATGGTACAACAATCTTCTCGAGAAGCCGCTTGGGAGAACAAAAGGTAAATAAAAACAACAAGGAGCAGATAGAACAAATACAAGATAGAAGCTTCGTTCGACATATTCATGCTGAAAGCTTATGGAACGTGTTACAAAAGGGTTATGCAATCCCCGGATCAGCATAGCCAAGGACCCTTTAAGATGCAATTCCCGTTCAGAACAACGCCCATAAAACCACTTCACTCAATGTAGAACCCCGAACTCCATATCATGCATTCTTTGGAAGAATGCCTACGAGCTACTAGATCAACCCACCTATTAATTTCCAAAAGTTTCCACTTATGCAATCAGGTGTTGGGGATACAGGGGAAGCATTGCGCACTCAACTCTAATCCTACATCCAGCTGTATCCATCCTTCAACACATAACCAGATATTTCCGAAAACCGTCTACCTCGGACCTTCGAAATGCATCTGCTATACAAGCTATGGCAATACTCCCGAACTACCTCCCCAGTACTGGGTGATGTCGGGGTTATCTTGCCACTAACCGCATAGAAGAGTTTTCGATGTCGGCCGTCTTAAGTATTCCAGAACTGCTGCGATAGCTTTGTGACGACAACACCTCAGAGCTCAACTCCCCGGGACACTGCCACAACCCCTAAATGATAGGAGGCATCGAGAACAATGATCTCGTCACAAAGACATCGAAACAATTCAAAAAATACTCGCGTGATCCTAAAAAAAAATTAGTGGATTTTTGAGAGTAGAAGAGATAAGTAATCGTCAGGAGTCCTGTGACACCCCGAGACCTGTGCGCCAGGTGTCAGCCAGTTATTCGTTGTCAGTGCCATGTCAACTGCTTGAGTGTTGCATCTTGCCATGTCATCTTGTGTGTTGCATCATCATGTTTTCAAAACTAGCATCCGTCCGAGTTCCCTCGTCCTCTCCATTGTCCGTTCTGAGCCAGACACACTTGCACGCACCCGCGGTGCCTCCGAATATTTATTTTATAAGTGGGCGAAAAACGTTCTCGGAATGGGTTGAAACTTGGCGTGTGGTCTTATTATGGTGTAGACAGGCCGCCTGCCAAATTTCATCGCATTCGGAGCTCGTTTGATAGCCAAACGGATATATATAGCGGCACTAGTCGCCGGTTAATTCGTCGGACGTTTTCGGTCTCCGAAAACCTCCGCGGGCCTTCCTCTCTCTTCTCTTCCCTAAGCCCAAGGCCCTCTGCACAGCCCACTAACCTCCCCTAGGCCCATCCTACCTCACCTTGCGATTGGATCCGTCGGACTCCAAACCCTAGCCCTACTGCAATAAATGGACTCCCCCTAGTCCATTTTTGGCCTTCCCCTACCTCCCTCCTCAAATTCCGCGCAGTGCTTCCACCCTCGCCGCGCCGTGCTTCCACCCTCGCCGCCCCGTGCTTCCACCATCGCTGCGCCGTGCTTCCACCCTCGCCGAGCAGTGCTTCCGCCGCAGCCGCCACCTTCTTCACCCACCGCGCGGGCCCGCGGAAGCCCAGATCCGGCCCGCCCGGGCCCGGATCCCGTCCGCCGCCCGCCCGCCGCCGCCCGAGCCGCGCCTCCCGAGCTCCCGACCGTCCTCTGCCCCATTACCGTTGGCTCCTCTACCGGAGCAGCCCCTCCCCGCGGGGCCCCACTCACCGTCACCGCCGCCAGCTAGTCGCCGGACCCCGCCGCCCGCACGTCGCGCGAGCCGCCTGGTTCGGCCTGCCCGCCGCCCAGGTGCCCTCGCCGGTCGGCCACCGAATCCAGCTCCTCTCACCGGCGCCTGCCGGATCCGGCGACCCTGCGGCCGGATCGGCCTTCTCAGGCCGGCGTCCATCGTTGCCGTGACGGCGTCATCCCTGCTCGCCTCGGCCTCATTGGGAGGTCGGGGATGAGCCCCATCCCGCTCGTGGGCTAGCCTCGCCACGGCCCGTCTTCCCGCCGGCCGAGTGGGCCTGCCAGCTCCGCTCGACCTCCCAGGCCCAAGCCGGCCCACCTCCTCCTCTCCAGTTCTGGGCGAAGCCCAGTGGTGAGCCCGCTATCTCCCGCCCGAGCGTCTTTTAATAAAATTGCGCTCGTTGTGTCCTGTGTTTTTGACTAAGTCCTTTTTTTGTCATTATAATGTTGCATGTTGTGATGGTTGTATCTTTTTGTGTGGTGATCCAAATTGAGTGAATGATATGTCAAAATGATCGTGGTGATATGCTCTACACTTTGTTCCATTGTGCCATGCTCATTTGAGTTCATCTAGATGCTTAAATATCTGTTGCAAGGGTGCTACTTGTTATAAACTGGTGCTACTTGTTATTTTGTTGCCATGTTCGAGATATGATAACTTGGTGCATGTTTATCCAAATGATGCAAATGATATGTCAAAATGTTCATCATGAGATGCTCTACATGTTGGTTGCTATAGCACGCTTGTTAGAGTTCATATTGCCATGTTTATCTATGTTGCAAAAGTGCATGTGGTTGTTAGGTTTTGTAACTTGTTATGAGATGCCTAGTTGAGGAGCTTGTTGCTATTGATGTGTTTGTCCCCATGTCACACGCCTAGGTGTTTTAGAATCTCCATGATGTGTTCTTTGATGTGGTGCATTTAACTTTCCATGATATTCCTTGTGTTGACTTAAACATGCTTGCAAACTTGCCATGTTGTTGTTACTGTTTTAACACTTAGTGAAATTTCACTAAGTCTGGAATCTGTTTTATCCAGATTGTCGGTGTACTAAGGTAGGGGTACCTCAGTACCCCAACTTGTGCACGGGCAGTAGCAGCTTCCCGCGGCAGGACCTACCACGTGCTCGCCGAAGACCTTCCTGCTCCATATAAAACCATTCAAAAACAAAGTATACAAGACAGAAGCTCAAGGCCCCGGCAAGTGGAGCTTGCCGGGAAGGCCGTTCCAGGCTCAAGATTACCTCACTAGTACAAGACCCTGGCGAGAGGAGCTTGCCCGGAAGACTAGAAGATTGCACTTCAGAAGACATGCCTCGGCGCGACGTGCGCCCCGGCAGGGCCCGGGGAGCGACAAGCTTCAGAGCCCGACAAGCTCCCGGGCCCGGCAAGGTGCTTGCCGGGGAGAGTTACGCTGTGTGCCCACGCTCCAGCTCATCGAACCACGCGTCGCCCTGGGGCCACTCCAGGGACGCGTGGCGGATGGCTGTGCAGCCTGGGGGACACGGTGGCGCTCCACGGTGATAAAGCCATCGCCGTGGCAAACGGAGACGCAAGGGCGGGCGCTTTTGGGGTCGACGGCGACGGGCATTAAATGCTCTTGTCCCCCACTGTCAAAGTAGGTGGTGACCACTGTTCATGCACTGTTCATCCACTGTTCCCGCACTGTTACAACTACCACCACTATTACATTTTTACCCTTTCTCCTACGTTGACACCTGTCGGTGACCCCTTGAGCTATAAAAGGAGGCCCATGCACAACGTAGAAGGGGTTCGGAACCTTGACCGCTCATACGCTCGGTGTAGCTAGTTCTTCAAGCTCCCGAGCTGCCCAACTCAATACAATCAAGCAGGAGTAGGGTTTTACGCGTCCTTCGCAGCCCGAACCTGGGTAAACTGCCCGCGTGCTCACCACGATCTGCTCTTTGTGCTCCCTCCGCTCCCTTACCGCACGAACAAGGGGCTCCGGTCCCATAGGTGCTCGTGGTGGACAGTTTCCCCCGACATCTTTGGCGCGCCAGGTAGGGGGAGTCGAGGTTGTGCGAACCTGATCCGGCGTTCACGCGGGCGCATTCTTCATCAACCTCTCCAAACTCTTCAGCTTCATCGACAACAGCAACATGGCCCCGAAGAAGAAGGCTTCGGAGGTCGCAGGCCCGTCTGCGTCACATCCGCCGCCACCGGAGCCAACGGTGGGCGGGGGAGACGCCGTCGGAAGGGTGGTCGCCGGCGAGGAAACTCCCGGCGCCACCAAATCCAAGGACAAGACGGACGACCGAGCCTCGGTCTCCGTGGACGCGCCACGTCCATCTCAGCAAACGACAACCCAGCAGCGCCATGCCACAGGAGGTGGCATCCGCTTGCTGGGCCCAGGGCAAACCGGAGGCTCGCGGGACGCTCCGGGCCATCGTCCTGGCACGAGCAAGGCGCGGTCGCCGGGGCGGGACCCTGCTCCTTCTAACCCAGTTAGGAGTCCGAGCATATCCCGCTCCTCGCACGGCTCGCCCCCGCTCCCCTCCTCTCCAGCAGAAGCGCTCGCAAGGGCGCAACTGCTCCTCGACTTCCCTCCAGCGGCAGACAAGGCCGAAGACTGGAGGGCAACCATTCAGAGCCTGATCGCCTTCGCAAACAACGACTCTCCACAGGAGCCGGCGACCTCGCGGCCACGGCAAGTCGAGAAGACGAAGGCCGACGGCGACAAAACCGCCGGGGGTGCGACCACCGTGCACTCCCCGCCGCGGAAGCAGAAGACGCCGCCCCGCCGGAACAACGCCGACGACGGCTCCACGGCGTCGTCGGATCCGCGGGCTCGTCGGGACCAGCGCCAAGTCCTTGACGACCGGCGACAAGAAGACGCTCGAACGACGATCGAGCGCCACCGAGAAGCTCGGCGACAATCAGATCAGCGAGCTGGGAACGCTGTCGACACGCGCGCGCCTGGTGAACCGGGCGACTTGCCGTACGCGGCAGGTTGCCCCGCGTTTACCCGTGAGCTGCGGCGCGTCCAGTGGCCCAGCATGAAGAACTTCAAGCCCGACGTACCGGAGAAGTACGACGGCAAGACGCACCCCTCGGAATTCCTTAGCATTTACACCATCGCGGTGCAGGCTGCCGGGGGGCGCAACGAGAAGATATTGGCGAATTACTTCCCGCTCGTGCTTAAGCCGAACGTCCGTTCTTGGCTTATGCACTTGCCGGAAGGCTCCATTTCTTCTTGGGCAGATCTTTGCCACCAATTTGTTGGCGCCTTCACGGGCGGCCACAAACCCCACGGCCAGGAGAGTGATCTCCACATTCTGGCCCAGAAGGAAGGAGAACCCCTGCGCAAGTACATCCAGCGCTTCAGCCGCATGCAGCACAACATCCCCGACGTCCACCCTGCCGCGGTTATCAGTGCGTTCCATCAGAACGTACGTAACCGCCGCATGCGTGAGGAGATGGCCATGACCAAGATACGGGATGTCAGCGAGCTCTATGCTCTGGCTGATAAATGCGCGCGCGCCGAAGAGGGGAGGAGACTCCCCGGGGAAGATGCTGGCGCAGGGGGAAGCGACAGCGACGACGCCGCCCCGGCAAAGAAGAGCCGGCGGCGGAACAACAGAAGAAAGAACAAGAAGGAGGTGCTTGCCGTCGAGAAGTCCGGCAAGGAGGATCCCGCCAAGCAAACACAGGCTGGCAGCTCCGGCAAGGAGCCTGCCCCTGTAGCGGCAGCCGACAAGCAGGACGGCTCCGACAAGCAATACTGCAAGATCCACCGCACCAAGGGCCACGACCTCTCCAACTGCAAACGCGTCGAGTACCTCGTCGAGCAGTAGAAAGCTGAGTACGAGAGGCGCGACAAGGAGAAGGCCCAAGGTGGCGGAGGAGAACCAAGCAAGAAGCGGCCGTTCAATGGCCGGGGAAGACGCCGCGGCAAGGCCAAGCAGCGGCAAGGTGACCGACCTCCCCGGGGCCGCGACAAGGACGTAGAAGACGACGACGATGACATGGAGGATGAGGATAACAGTGAGCAGGAGTTCCAGAAGGCCACGGAGGTCCTGTGCGTCGACGGCGGCGCCACTCTGCACACTTCCCACCACCAACTCAAGCAGTGGGTGCGGGAAGTGAACGCAGCAGAGCCGCCCGTGGAGTCGCGCAGGCTCCTCAAATGGTCCAGCACGCCCATCATTTTTGATCTTGAGGATCACCCTGACCGCACCACTGCGGTCGGGTGTTTGCCGATGCTGGTCTCACCCACCATCCGCAACCTCAAGGTCACCAAAATGTTGGTTGACGGCGGGGCCGGGCTGAACTTGATCTCCTCTGCTGTGATCAAGAAACTCCAAATCCCAGATGGCGAGCTCGAAGAGACCGGTTCTTTCCAAGGAATCAACCCGGGAAGGAGCAAGCCCAAGGGGAAGATCACTCTGCCGGTGACCTTTGGTGGGGAGCTCAACTTCAGAACTGAGCGCATCACATTCGACGTCGCCGATATCCCATTACCGTATAATGGGATACTCGGCCGTCCCGCCCTCGCCAAGTTCATGGCAGCTTCCCACTATGCCTACAACGTACTCAAGATGCCGGGGCCGATAAGCGTCATCACTGTCCATGGCGACAAGAAAGATGCGCTTGTCTGTGCCGACAAGATCTACCGGGATGCAGCAGCCGCAGCAGAGAAGGATACACTTGCCGCTGAAGCTCCCGGGGGGAAGAAGACGATGACCAAGTCCGGCAAGTGCTCTGGGGCCCACTCCGGCAACCGCACCTCTTCGGAGTGCTGCGCTGCCGTCGAGGACGTCCCATCGAGCTCCACCGGCAAGTGCAAGAAGGGGATGGCCGCTCCTCCGGCAACCAAGAAGGTGTCCGCCAAGGAGGACGGCACTGGTGGTACCTTCACCATCAGTGCCACGCTTGACAGCAAATAGGAAAGCGCGCTCGTTGCCTTCCTGCGGGCGAATGTCGATGTGTTTGCCTGGCAACCATCTGACATCCCCGGTGTTCCCAGGAAGGTAATTGAGCACAAGCTTGCTGTTTGTCCTCATGCGCGGCCCGTCAAGCAGAAGGTGAGGAAGCAAGCCGTGGAGCGCCAAGAATTCATTGCTGAAGAAATCAAGAAGCTAGAAGCAGCGGGCCTAGTTAGAGGCGTGATCCATCCGACGTGGTTGGCAAACCCAGTCGTCGTGCGCAAGGCCAATGGGAAGTGGAGACTGTGTATAGACTTCACCGATGTGAATAAAGCATGTCCTAAGGATCCATTTCCCTTGCCGCACATTGACTAGATTGTTGACTCCACTGCCGGATGTGAGTTACTCTCTTTTCTTGATGCATATTCAGGCTACCACCAGATTTTCATGGCCAAAGAAGATGAAGAGAAGACTGCATTTATCACTCCATGTGGCACTTATTGCTTCATACGCATGCCATTTGGACTGAAGAATGCAGGATCAACATTTGCAAGGGTAGTGCACACTGCTTTTGAGCCACAGATCCACAGAAATGTAGAGGCTTACATGGATGATATCGTGGTGAAGAGCAAGAGCAAGGATACCCTGGTCCAAGATTTGGAAGAGACATTTCAGAACCTGCGCAAGATACAGCTTAAGTTGAACCCCGAGAAGTGCGTCTTTGGAGTCCCCTCCGGCAAGCTTCTCGGGTTCTTTGTGTCACAGAGGGGGATTGAAGCCAACCCCGACAAGATTAAAGCCATCGAGCAGATCGAAGCCCCGAAGCGCGTCAAGGATGTCAGAAGGCTTGCAGGTTGTGTGGCTGCCCTCAGTAGGTTCATTTCAAAGTCTGCAGAACGCGCCCTTCCTTTCTTCAAAATTTTGAAGAAGGCAGGTCCAATGAAATGGACTCCGGAAGCAGAGGCAGCGCTACAAGACTTGAAACGGTACCTATCCTCTACTCCGATACTTGTCGCACCTAGACCACAGGAGAAGTTGCTGCTGTACCTAGCGGCAACCAACCAGGTGGTTAGTGCTGCGTTAGTAGCGGAGAGGGAGGCCGACGAGGAATCAGCACCACCGGCAAGCGAATCCAGCGACAAGCAGGGGGCTCCTCCGACAAGCTCTGGCCCCGACAAGGACAACTCTACGCAGGAGCAAGAAGTGCGGAAGAAGATGGTGCAGCGCCCAGTGTATTTTGTGAGTTCCCTCTTGCAGGGGGCTAGATCAAGATACTCCGGGGTGCAGAAGTTGCTTTTCGGCCTCCTCATGGCCTCGAGAAAGTTGCGCCATTACTTCCAGGCACATGAGATAACAGTGGTCACTCGCTTTCCGCTGAAGAGGATATTGCACAATCCAGAAGCAACGGGCAGGATCGTTGAGTGGGCACTGGAATTATCAAGCTTTGGACTCAAGTTTGAAAGTACCTCAACCATACAGAGCCGAGCTTTGGCAGAATTCATAGCTGAATGGACCCCGACGCCCGATGAGGAAGTTCCAGAGACAAGTGTACCCGTACAAGAAGCGACAAGTGAATGGGTAATGTACTTTGATGGTGCCTTCTCGCTGCAAGGCGCTGGAGCCGGTGTGGTACTCATAGCACCCACCGGAGAACACTTCAAGTATGTTATCCAGATGCACTTTCCCAGGGAGCAAGCGACAAACAATACTGCAGAATATGAAGGCTTGCTTGCCGGCCTCAAGATTGCGGCCGAACTTGGGATCAGGAAGCTGATTGTGCGGGGAGATTCCCAGTTGGTGGTCCGACAAGTTAACAAGAGTTACCAGAGCCCTTTGATGGAAGCTTATGTAGATGAAGTGAGGAAGCTTGAAGAGCACTTTGAAGGTCTGCAAATGGAGCACGTCCCGAGAGCTCAGAATGAAATTGCAGATGGCCTTTCGAAGTGTGCTGCGATGAAGTTACCTGTGGAACCAGGGACCTTCTTGCTCAAGCTAACTCAACCATCCGTTACACCATCAATTGGGCAGTCCAAGAAGAGAAAGTTGGTCTCCGGCGACTACTTGCCGGCGGATCTCCCCGAGGCCGCCGCCAAGGTCCCCAAGATCAACGATCAGAACGCTGAGGAACAGTTTGCTCTTGCAGATCCTCGGATCTGTACAGTTGAAGCAATCGTTCCCGACAAGCCTCGCCCGGGCGAGCTTGCCGAGGGACCATCAGCTCCGGCAGAACTGGAGGTTCTTGCCGTGGAAGCTGAGGTTCCCGCAGCGGCCCTCATGCCTTTAGTCCTTGCCGTTGAGCCTCGGGCTCCGGCATGGGCGTAGCAGATCGTCCGTTTTCTACAAACTGGAGAACTTCCCGACGACCCAGAAGAAATAGAGAAGATAACCAGGCAGTCAAGTATGTACCAGTTCGTGGACAATGAGCTGTACAGAAGAAGACTCAATGGTGTCAGGTTGAAGTGCATTTCCAGAGAAGATGGACAGAAGCTGTTGGCAGAAATACACGGAGGCATATGTGGCCACCATATTGGCGCAAGGGCGCTTGCCGGGAAGGCTTTCCGGCAAGGGTTCTTTTGGCAAGAAGCCCTCCAAGATGCAACTGCACTAGTAACCAAGTGTGAAGCGTGCCAGTTCCATGCAAAGCAAATTCATCAGCCAGCTCAAGCTCTCCAGACGATCCCTTTATCCTGGCCCTTCTCGGTCTGGGGGCTAGATATCCTCGGCCCTTTCCCTCGCGCTGTCGGGGGCTTTGAGTACTTGTACGTCGCAATCGACAATTTCACAAAGTGGCCAGAAGTGGAACCAGTGAGGAAGGTGACAGCACAGTCAGCGGTCAGGTTCTTCAGGTCGATTGTTTGCCGTTTCGGAATCCCTAACAGGATCATCACCGACAACGGCACACAATTTACAAGTCGCACCTTCATGCAGTACGTCCAAGACCTTGGCGCCAAGGTCTGTTTCGCTTTTGTTGCTCACCCGAGGAGCAACGGTCAAGCGGAGAGGGCAAATGCCGAAGTGCTGCGCGGACTCAAGACAAGGACCTTTGACAGGCTGCGCAAGTGCGGAAGAAACTGGATAGAGGAGCTACCGGCGGCTCTTTTGTCAGTCAGGACGACACCAAGTCGAGCCACCGGACAGACACCCTTTGCTCTAGTCTATGGAGCAGAGGCAGTTCTCCCCACGGAACTCGTATACGGATCTCCTCGAGTGCTCGCTTATGAAGAGCTCGAGCAAGAGCAACTGCGACAAGATGATGCATTGCTCCTCGAGGAGGAACGTCTCCAGGCTGCTGTACGAGCTGCTCGATACCAGCAAGCCTTGCGTCGCTACCATAGCCGCAAGGTTAAGGCCAGGAGTCTCGAGGAAGGCGACCTTGTTCTTCGGCGTGTTCAGTTCGCCAAGAATTCCAACAAGTTGACGCCGAAGTGGGAAGGCCCTTATCGGGTGAGATAAGTCACAAGGCCCGGCGCTGTCCGCCTTGAGACCGAAGAAGGCTTACCGGTGAGCAACTCCTGGAACATAGAGCATCTTCGCAAGTTTCACCCATAAGGCGCGGTTGCCGTGATCCGCTCCGGCAACCACCTTTTGTACAAGCTTTGCCGCTGCTGCATGTAACCCTTTGTACAAAGCCGGGCGAAGACCCCGTGCATCAGTAAAGCTTTCGTATTTTGCGCTATTTGCCTTTTCCATGCTTTTCTTCGCTATTTGCATACGTTATTTGGCATTTCTTGTGCAACATACGTATCCGGTAAGCATTAGCACGCCGAAAGGCCATATACTTGTTTTCCTCTCTTTTTCCTTGCTTCTTAAGCAGAAGGAATGTTCCTCGCGCACAAGTTTGCCGGGGGGGAAGGAGATAGAAGGGGAACCAAGTGCTGTTCAAGAAAAAGAAGCTTGCCGGAGAACGCACAGATCATGAAAGCTAAGTTACTAGAATTTGAGCAATTCAAATTTTTAAATTTTAGTTGTCTTCCTTGAACAATCACACTTTGTATGGAAAACCTGTGCGCGGAGGAACCTACCCGTGGCTAGCCGCACCCTTATCTTGTTTTCGAGTACGCTCAACGACTTAAGCGAGCTGCGACAAGTGTCGCGCCCTTGTTTCGTTTTCGAGTTCACTCAACAAGCTGAGTGCGCTGCGACTAGCTGCGGCAAGGTTGCTTGCCGGTAAGACCTTGGCCAGCAGGCTGCTCAGAGTCCAGCACTCAGCGCTCGCGGCAAAGGGCCCTTGCCGGCAAGCTCCCTGGAAGCGTAGGGTGAAAAGCATACAAAGTAAAGGACCAAGACAAGGGAGATAACATTGCACTAATTGATCAAAATAAGATAAATATCTTACAAGGGATAACTTGTCGCAATGACTAATGAGTTCAAAGCACACTATGCAGCAACAAAAGAGATAAAGGAAAAGGAGGCCTAGTCTACGCGGTCGCCTTCAATCCTGGAGATCTTGTTCACTTTGGCGATAATGTGGGCGACCTGCGCCTTCAGCGCCTCCATATCCGCGTCGGCCGGCAAGCTGCGGAGAACGTTGGCGAGGTTTATACCAGGATTGCGGTATACAATCTTCGTCAGAACGCGCTCCAAGGTTCCCACGCAGAGCTGGCGCGACTCCTCGGCCAGTTGCGCGGGGAGCTTCTTCCGAAGATCTGCAAGAGCCGGCGCGATCCCTCTGAAGAAGAGGCTGAGCTTAGCGCTGTGGGGGAGGTTTGGATCCGGAGAGTATATAAGATGCTCAACCTTCAGCGCCAACAGCTCCTGGTCAATGTTGGATGCAGAGGCCACCAAGTCATCGGTCCACACTTCAACGGTCCGGCGGAAGTTCTCAGTCGCAGTGGTGGCGCTCTCCACCAAGCCTCGCTCCTTGCGGAGCTCTTCCTTCAGCATGGTTTCCCGGTCTCGGACGGCGTCAAGCGAGTCCTTCAACGTGGAAACCTTCAGCTCCAGATCCTCAATGGAATCCTTGGCAGCCTTCAGCTCGTCGCCCTGCTTGGAGAGACGCACCTGGAGTTCAGAGTTGGTGTGGGCGTCCTTCTCGTGCTCTGTGTTGAGCGCGGTGACCCTCTCCGCGCTCGCTTTCAGGGACTCCTCCAGTTGCGCAACCTTGGTCGCGAGCTCCTCCTTGGCGGTCTCCGCGGCAGCCGCGGCGGCCTTCGCCTCCTTCAGCTCTCCGCCAAGGGCCTGCTCCCGGGCGGCAAGGTCTTCCTCGTGGGAGTCGAGGTTGACCTTCCATTGGGTGAGCTCTCCTTCTCGCCGGGACAGCTCCTCTCTGGCGAGTCGCTGCTGCTCCTCAGCCTCGGCCTTCTCCAGGAGCCACTCCTGGTACTCCCCGGCGAGCCTCTCGCGCTCCTCCGCCACGTCGCGGAGGGCAGCCTGGTTGGCGGCGCGGAGCTCCGCCGCGCGCTTCTCCATGTCAGCGGCGGCCTTGGCGGCGAGGGCCTCCCGAGACGCAAGCTTTGCCTGCCTGGCCCGGTAAAGGGCCAGGAGCCGGTGGAGCAGCTTCTCCTCCTCGGGCTCGTCGCTCCCGCCGGGCGCCTCGACAACCTTCAGACCCGCTGAGGCGAGGAGCTCCCTATCAAAGGCCTCTCCCTCCGCGGGGGCTCGCGACGAAGATCCCCACGGCACCTGGATGTAGACGCCGTTGGGGGCCTCAAGATAGTACGCAGACGGCTCCTTCTCGGTGGAGGGGTCGGCGGCCGGCGCAGCGCTCGATGCTCCTGCCGCCTCCGGGTCGGCAGTATGGCCGCCGTCCCCCTCCCCGGCCGCCGCGTCTGCGGCCGGAGCAGTCTCCTCCACAGCCGGCTCGGCGGCTCCCGCCGTGTCCTCAACGACAGGGGCGTTGCCGCCGTCGCCCTGCGTGCCCTCCTCCACAACGATGGTTTCTGTCTCCATCTGTTCTGGGGGAGGAGGACCTAGAAGAAGAAGAAAAGAAAGAAGAAGTTCAAGCAAATATCCAAAAAAGACGAATTCAAGAAGACGGAGTTGCAAAACTTACCTTGGCGGATTTCGTCGGCGGCAGGCTCCCTCGCCGGGGAGCTCTGCCTTGGCGGGGTGGCCGCCCTCGCCGGGCTGCTCGCCCTTGGCGGGGTACTCGCCCTTGGCGGAGTACCCGCCCTTGGCGGAGCACTCTCCCTTGCCGGAGAGTTCGTCCTTGGCGGGGACGGCGGGGCCTGCGGCTCCTCGGGAGTGACCTCTGGGTGCTCTTGTGGCTGCGGCTCCCCCTCTGCACAAGAAAATCAAGACAACAACAAGAACAACAAAATGTTAGTATAAACGAGATCCTCAAGCGCGCCCGGCGAGCGGAAAGGTTGAAACCAAACTTACGCTGAGGGCTGCGCTGGGGGCTGCTCCTCGGAGCAGCGCTCGGGTCCGGCAGGCTCGTCTCCGGCGCATCCCCAGTCGCCGCGACGGGCGAGTCGTCCGCGACCTCGACGACGGGAACCTTGGCCTTCTTCGCCACTCGCTGGGCCAGGGTCCTGAAGTCAAAGCAAGAAGCAAGATCAGAATCAACAAGAATCAAGACAAAGTTAAAGAAGATACAAGACCTCGAGTTCTTACTCCTGTTCCTCGTCGTCGTCGTCGTCGCTCAGGGCAGAGAAGTCGAACGCCACCTGAGGCGCGTCCGCGCGAGGAGCAGGAGGCGAAGACTCCCTCGGGCGCTTGGCGGTCCCCGGGGCTGGGGGCTGCGAGGACCCGGCCCCTGTGGACGCCGAGGCCCGGGGAGCAGGCGGAGCAGCCGCTGCGCTCTGTGAAGACCCTCCTCCGCTTGGCGCTGACGTGCGGGACGCCTCCGCCGTGGCCTGTGTGCGGGTCGCCCCCGCCGCGGCCTGTGTGCGGGTCGCCCCCGCCGTGGTTGGTGCGCCGGGCGCCCCCGTCGCAGCTTGACTCCCCCGGGTAGCTCGCGCCGCCCGGCGAGTTGGTTGTTGTTGGGGCGCCTGCGCCCTCGTCCCCGTCGTCGCCTTGCGGAGACGTTTCAGCGGAGATCGCCTGGGACTTGCCCGAGGCGGGGAGGTCTCCGATGACGAGGAGACGTCGTCGGCATAGAGCCCCAGAGACCCGTCGGAGTCCTCGTCGGCCCCGACGTCCTCCTCCTCCTCCTCCTCCTCGGCTGGCTTGCTGGGCCCAGCGCCCTGCCCTGCGGCCGTCTTCCCTCCGGCGCCTCCACCCCCTCCGGCGCCTCCGCTCCCTGCGGCGCCCCTGTTTCCTCCGGCAACGCCGCCTCTTGCCGCGGCCTCGGTCACGATTCCGGGGATCCCGGAGTGCCTCAAAGAAGGGACCCCGGCGAGTTCGTCGGGGGGAAGCTGCAGCAGCCTGCGGATCTCCGCCTCCTCTGCTTGGCTGGACGCATCCGCAGCCTCTGCCTCATCAACTGAGAAGCCAAACTCTCCTGCCACTGCGGCTGCAGCGGCCTCTTATACCCGAGAAGCTATATAAGCAATCTCCTGGTCGGTGGTGTCCCGTGTGAGCCCCTTGATCTCATCCTTGTTCTTCGCCACCTCCACCAGGTTGTCGAAGAAGCTTATGATGTCTGATGACTTGGGCGGAATCCATGTGCGGTCCACGCCATGCGAGTCACACGCGCGCATCATGGCGCGAAGAGGATCCCGGGCCGTGCTGTTGCAGAGGGGCACCACTCCCCGGGGAGCTCTGAACCACTCTGGGTGGGCCGGGTCGTGCTTAAAGAGTTCCCGGACCATCCCCTTCAGCTCCAGCGATGTGAAGTTGAAGTTTAGCCCCGGGCGCAGTCTCATTACGTCCGCCGCGTTGCCGTACTCCCATGCTGGCCTCTTTCTATCCTGTAGAGGGGCAATGCGGCGGCGGAGGAAATCTGCTCCTACTTCTCCGACAGACAACTTAGCTACCCGGAGACGAAGAATTCTGACGAGGGCAACGTTGAGCTTGATGTCGTCCGAGTCCAACTCACTCCAGTCCCTGCCGCGCACGATGGCTGTTGTGCGCGGCGCAGTGAAAGGTTGCGGCTCGTCCTCAACTATCCAGCACCAGTCCGCGCGCCACTCCTCCCACTTGCCGCGGAGTTCCCCCGGCAAGTAGGACTCCTTCTTGTTCAGACGGAAGACCCAAGAGATTCCTCCGGAGAGGGGAGCGCGGGCCTCTACTCTAGGGGTGAAGAAGTGCCTAAACAGCGCTACATTCGGATAGATCCCAATATAGTTTTCGCACAGATGTGCGAAAACCGCCATCGTGAGGATGGCGTTGGGGGTGAAGTCTAGAAGGTGGAGGCCGTAGGTGTGCATGATGTCGCAGAAAAATTCAGAAAAAGGGGGACAAAGGCCGCAATGGAAGAAAGCAGCAAAGAAGAAATACCCGCCGGGGTAATGGTCCTTGGCAGCGGCGGGATAAGCTCTGGTCCGGGGATGCGCCTTGGTCTCCTTGGCCCAGAACAAGTAATACTTGTTCCAGAGCTCTCGCGCGCTAAGCCTCGGCGAGAAGACGACGTTCCGCTTCCGCAGCAGAGTAAGCCTCGCCGCCTGCTCGGATTTCTCCTTCTTGGTCTTCTCCGCCTTCGCCTTCTCGGTCTTCGGGGCCATGGCGGAGGCGGCGAGGGAGGGGGGGACGAAGAGTCCGGCGGCGCCGCGGATGCGGAAGACGGCGGAGGAGATGTGGAGGCGGAGCGCAAGGAGGAATCTCTGGAGATGGAAGAAGAAGCAATGAAGGCGTAAGAGGGGAACCGCTCCTGCTTCCTCTGCTTTTATGGGGAAGTGGGGGACGTTTCGCTCTTTCCATTAAAAGAACGTGGCCACGTCCCATCCCACGACGCCGCAATCGACGCGTGCCGTTACGGAGGGACGCAGCGGATGCGGAAGTGGATTCGGCGTGCCGTGGGCTGCGCGTGCCCGTGCACTGTTTTGGGCCTGGCCCAACAGCGCTCGGCACCGTGTGTGGCCCAGGCCCGGGGGCTCCTGTCGGTGTACTAAGGTAGGGGTACCTCAGTACCCCAACTTGTGCACGGGCAGTAGCAGCTTCCCGCGGCAGGACCTACCACGTGCTCGCCGGAGACCTTCCTGCTCCATATAAAACCATTCAAAAACAAAGTATACAAGACAGAAGCTCAAGGCCCCGGCAAGTGGAGCTTGCCGGGAAGGCCGTTCCAGGCTCAAGATTACCTCACTAGTACAAGACCCTGGCGAGAGGAGCTTGCCAGGAAGACTAGAAGATTGCACTTCAGAAGACATGCCTCGGCGCGACGTGCGCCCCGGCAGGGCCCGGGGAGCGACAAGCTTCAGAGCCCGACAAGCTCCCGGGCCCGGCAAGGTCAAGACCCCGGCAAGGTGCTTGCCGGGGAGAGTTACGCTGTGTGCCCACGCTCCAGCTCATCGAACCACGCGTCGCCCTGGGGCCACTCCAGGGACGCGTGGCGGATGGCTGTGCAGCCTGGGGGACACGGTGGCGCTCCACGGTGATAAAGCCATCGCTGTGGCAAACGGAGACGCAAGGGCGGGCGCTTTTGGGGTCGACGGCGACGGGCATTAAATGCTCTTGTCCCCCACTGTCAAAGTAGGTGGTGACCACTGTTCATGCACTGTTCATCCACTGTTCCCGCACTGTTACAACTACTACCACTATTACATTTTTACCCTTTCTCCTATGTTGACACCTGTCGGTGACCCCTTGAGCTATAAAAGGAGGCCCATGCACAACGTAGAAGGGGTTCGGAACCTTGACCGCTCATACGCTCGGTGTAGCTAGTTCTTCAAGCTCCTGAGCTCCCCAACTCAATACAATCAAGCAGGAGTAGGGTTTTACGCGTCCTTCGCGGCCCGAACCTGGGTAAACTGCCCGCGTGCTCACCACGATCTGCTCTTTGTGCTCCCTCCGATCCCTTACCGCACGAACAAGGGGCTCCGGTCCCATAGGTGCTCGTGGTGGACAGTGTTTGCTTGTTGTTCTAGGCAAATCCATGATAGTTTTGGGGTGACTATTGATGATTCCTTGTTGTATATGTTGTTGTCTATCCATTCATGCCTTCACTTGCTCATTTGCCTTGCTGCAGCTTATTATATCTTGCTCCCAAGTTGCTATAAAATACTGCTGTGAGGTTTTTAGTGTCATGATCAAAATGTTGTAGCTTGTTTCTATTGATCCATGCCTCCTATGGAGTTGCTCCAATGGAGTTGTTTGCTGTAGGATATGTCTACTTCATGTCCACGCTTATTGTCACCATTTTTGAGTGCTGTAGCATATATTTACCTTGCTCCAAAGTTGCTATGTGGCTGTTAATTTCAGCTTGTTGTTATATCTTGTTTCATGTGTATCTTTTAGCCCGTTGCTCCGTTTGGAGTGTTCCTTATATGAAACTTGTGTGATTTTGCATGTAGATTCATAATATCATATTGTTAACATGTTTGGAGTGAGTTTGGTTGATGTTTGGGTGCATCTTGCACCATTGCCATGTTGTGCTTCCTACCTTGTCAAGTTATGTTTCCCACCTTGCCATGTTATGCTTCCTGTATATACTTGTTGTGCTTCCTGTATAGATTTGTCATGCATCATATCTTGCCATGTATTGCATCATATAAACTTGTGTAGTTTGCTGTGCTTCCTACCTTGCCATGTCATGCTTCCTGTTTAGTCTTGTTATGCATCATACCTTGCCATGTATTGCATCATATATAAACTTGTGCTGTTTTGCTGTGCTTCCTACCTTGCCATGTTTTGCTTCCTGTGTAGACTTTCTGTGCATCACATGTAGACTTGTCGTGCATCCTACTTGGTAGTGCATATTGTCATGTCTCGTGTGGTGTGTTTACCGTATTGCTTGCTTCTTCTCGTTAGTGCTTGTTCCGTTGCGATCGTGAGGATTCGTTCGTCTACTCGTGGTTCTTCTTCAAGGCTTCTTCTCCGTCTTCTTCATGGATCCGTTCTTCTTCCTTGCGGGATCTCAGGCAAGATGACCATACCCTTGGATACCTTTACTATCATTGCCTTTGCTTACTTGTCTCGATGCTATCGTTACATGTCGCGCTACCCATCATTATTGTCAGCCTCTCCTTGTTGCCATGAAACCTCTAACCTTTGAAACCTTCCTAGAAAAACCTTTGTTTGGCTATATTACCCGCTTGCTCAGCCCCTCTTATAGCGTTGTTAGTTGCAGGTGAAGATGAAGATTGTTCCAGGTGGGAACTTGTTGTTGGAATATCACAATATCTATTATTATATATTAACACACCTATATACTGGGCATGGGTGGAAGGCTTGGCCTTTTGCTCGGTGTTTTGTTCCACTCATGCCACCTTAGGCGCCGATAAACTGGCATTATGTTACTTGATTCTGCGTTCCTTACACAATGGGTATATGGGGACCCCTTGACAGTTCGTCTTTGAATAAAACTCCTCCAGCAAGGCCCAACTTTGGTTTTAATTTGCTCATAATAACAACTTAATTATTTAATTAAATTGCATAGGGAGTTAGCGCTACCCGAGGATTCTTTCTACATAGTAGGGGGGCCAGTGCTGATGGTGTTGGTCCCAAACGGGCAGACTGCGGGGCCACCACGGGGAAACTCGAGGATTGGCTTTACTCGTAGGATCGCCCATCCGGTCGTGGCCTGAGACGAGATACGCGCGGCTACTATCAGGGTGTCGACACACCGGGAGGTCTTGCTGGACTTGTTTTACCATTGTCAAAATGTCTTGTGCACCGGGATGCCGAGCCTGATCGGATTTCCCTAAGATAAGCGGTGATGATATTATATTTATCACTTCAGCTAATCGTGAGAGCTTGTGATGGGCTAAGTTGGGACACCCCTGCAGGGTTATGATCTTTCGAAAGTCGTGCTCGTGGTTATGTGGCTGATTGGAATTTGTCAATGTCTGGTTGTAGAAAACTTGACAGAGGATCCGAAGTAAAACACACAACTATGTGAGTAACCGTGACTGTCTCTTTTCACTTTGAGAAGAGAACACGGTGGGGTTATGTTCGACTCGTATGTAGTTCAGGATCTTTAGCGATCACTACTAGTTGCGACCGTTTTGCGAAGATGCTCATCTTATTCTTGTACTCGTAAGTTAGCCACCATATATATTGCTTAGCCGCTGCTGCAACCTCACCACTTTACCTCTTCCTACCTATTATGCTTTGATAGTCTTGTTACCCATGGTTATGGGATTGCTGAGTCCTCGTGGCTCACAGATACTACAACAACAGTTGCAGGTGCAGGTTTTCGATGTCTTGACGTGAGAGCGTTGTTCTTTTGTTGGAGTTCTTCTTCTTCAATCTTGGGTTAGGTTTCGGGTCGGCAGCCTGGGATAGCAAATGGATGTCTTTGTGCTTTTCATGTTTGTATCCGTAGTCGGGTACTTGTATTGATATTGTTGTATTCATATGACTTGTATGTATTGTGGTATCCCCCCATGTATGTATGTAATGGTACGATGTAATGATATCCATCTTGCTAAGCGCCCAAAATGCGGTTGTGCCCCAATCACGTAAGTGTCACGTGATCGGGATAGAATCGCATCTTGGGCATGACAAGTCCTCACCAGAGTGAAAAGGGATGAGTCGCAAAAAGAAATCCTACTCTCCGATATATATATAGGACTCAAAACATTTTCATGTGTGTGCCTAGACTCAACCGTCAACGATTTGATCAATCAATGGGGGCTTCTAGGTCGGAGAAGGCTCTGATTACCAACGTGTAATTCCCAGTATGAGATTATACCTCCTACGTGTCGAGGCACGACTTAAAGGTATAAGCTCATACTAGAATGATCTCAAGTATGGTATCTTAGCACGACTCATGTAAAAGAGGGGATAAAATTGCAAAAAAGTAGTTGGCTTACACTCGCCACGTCACACAATTCATTACATAAGAAATCATCATCCAAATAACATCACAGTCCGACTACGACGAAGATCCAAATGAAAGATACCAAATAAATAAAGCCACAAGGTCCGATCGCCCCTAGTAGATGCCACTACTGGTCCTCTTGGTAAGACACGTAGTATCGCCCACGTTCTTTGTCAAACTCCCAGTACATCTCGGTGCCATCACCTGTGTAGTTCACCATGGTACCTGCATCTGGTGTTGTGTAGAAACTGTGAGCCACGGAGGACTCAGCAATCCCGTTCCCGGGTAGCAAAACTATCTAAGCCTTGGGTGTGGAACAAGGCTGAAGAATAAAGGTTGCAGCTGCACTAGCACTAGCTTACGTGTTTAGAGCGAGAAGAGAAGTGCCACGAGCGTCAAAGTGATCACGAATTGATCCTAACTAAGCACGTCAATCATAGCACCACCATGTTCACTTCCCGAACCCCTTTCGGAAAATGACCGTCACGGTTACTCACGCTGGTAGTGTATTCCCAACATGGTGTCAAGTTTTCTACAACCGGATATTAACAAATTCCCATCTGCCACATAACCGCGGGCACGACTTTCTAAAGATCAAACCCTGCAGGGTGTCGCAACTTAGCCCATCACAAGCTCACGATCTGCGGAGTTCCAACTCCAAGGTGGGAAGACTCGAGTATTCTCGGAATCCCGTGCTCAACATATTCTGACTAAGGTAAAACTAATCCAGCAATACCTCCCGGCGTGCCGACACCCTGACATTAGTCGCGCGTATCTAGTCTCAGGCCACTATCGGATGAGCTATGGTTACAGCATCCAGGTACCCTAAGTTGCCAAGGGGCGGTGCCGCAAGCTGCTCTAGGTTGGACCAACACTCATGTGGAGCACTGGCCCAGGGTTGTTAATTAAGATCACGGGATAGCTAGTCCCTATGCAAGGTTTTAGTTATTAGGCAAATGGAGTACCAATGTCGGGCCTTGCTGGAAAAGATTTAGCGCTAAGCGGGTTATCGAGGGGGTCCCATAACCCCAACCTTGTTAGGAACGCATAATCAAGGAACATAACACCGGTTTAAACGGTTCCTAGGGCGGCATGAGTGGTACAAAACACCAAGCAAGAGGCTTAGCCTTCCACCCATTACCAATATATAGATGATTTAGCTTAACATATATATATTGTGATATCCCAACAAATACTTCAACATGAAGCAAGAATCTTCAAATCTT
>LR738713.1:234800731-234813502 GCA_902687465.1 Secale cereale | reverse complement strand
GTGCCGCAAGCTGCTCTAGGTTGGACCAACACTCATGTGGAGCACTGGCCCAGGGTTGTTAATTAAGATCACGGGATAGCTAGTCCCTATGCAAGGTTTTAGTTATTAGGCAAATGGAGTACCAATGTCGGGCCTTGCTGGAAAAGATTTAGCGCTAAGCGGGTTATCGAGGGGGTCCCATAACCCCAACCGTGTTAGGAACGCATAATCAAGGAACATAACACCGGTTTAAACGGTTCCTAGGGCGGCATGAGTGGTACAAAACACCAAGCAAGAGGCTTAGCCTTCCACCCATTACCAATATATAGATGATTTAGCTTAACATATATATATTGTGATATCCCAACAAATACTTCAACATGAAGCAAGAATCTTCAAATCTTCACCTGCAACTAACAAAGCTATATGAGGGGCTGAGCGAAGCTTACGTAGCCAATCAAAGGTTTGCTAGGTTGGGTGGTTAGAGAGATTCATGGCTACAATAGGAGGCTGACAATCAAACATGGGCATCGAGGCAATAAGCTAAAGAGCGAGACATCTAGCAATAGGCAAAGATAGTAATGATACCTGGGTCAGGTCATCTTGCCGGTCGAGTCGACGATGGGATCGTAAGACGGCTCCTCGTACTCAACCTCGGTATGAACCTCGTTCTCGGTCTCGGCTCCCGGCTCTACTCAACACAAGAACACAACATGGCACAACATCAAACACGGTGCAATGCACAATCAACATGATGCAAGACAAGTATATATGATGCATTTGATGGCAAGGGATGAAGCACACAAGAACAACACAAAACAACAAGTTTAAATGAGGCCGGAATCAACATATAGCTAATCCGGTAAGTCCTGATATGCATATTTTGAAATTGGTCCAGATTTGAACAAAACTGAAGTTAATGTTGTTAAACATCAAGTTAAGATGCACCATGATGATCTAAACGAAATTCTAGTCAAGTTTCATATAAAGTTTGTTTAATTCGGAGCTACGGTCTAGAAGATATGAGCAAAACAAGACAAGCAAGGCAACGGTGCAAGATACACCCAAACATCAAGAAAACACACTCCAAACATGTAAACAACATGATATTGTGATTCTACATGCAAAATCACACAAGTTTCGTATAGGGCATGCTCAAAACGGAGCAACGGTTCAACACATACACACGAAACAAGATACAATGCAAAGCTGAAGTTAACAGCCACGTAACAACTTTGGAGCAAGAGATATATAAGCTACAACACCCAAACATGATGGCAAGAAGCATCTAGATGAAGTAGACATGTTCTACAGAAAACAACTTCATTGGAGCAACTCCATAGGAGGCATGGATCAATAGCAACAAGCTACACCAAATTGATCATGCTGTTAAAAACCTCACAGTTATAACTTATAGCAACTTGAGAGCAAGAAATAAATAAGCTACAACAAGCCATATGTGCAAGTGAGGGCATGGATGGATAGACAAAAACATGGACAACAAGTAATGATCATTGGCCACTCCAAAGCAAGCATGGATTTGAGTGGGCCATCACGCAAACATAGCATCAGGTTAACAAGTAACAGGAGTTTATAACAAGTAGCACTCTTGTCACGAAGATTAGGTCATCAAGATGATCTCAAACAAGCATGCCACAATGGAACAAAATGTAGAGCACATCACCACGATCATTTTGATATATCATATGCACAAAACGAATCTACGAGCGAGAAGCTACAGCCATGCAAAGGAGGCAACAAAATATAGCAGATCTGGGACTTAGAAGAAATTATACCCTCTGAAAAGTCAACGGGACGGGGTGATTCCGGGACTGAGGGATCCGGCTGCGGGATGCGTGTTTGGTTCGCGGATGGGTGGATCTGGTCCCAGTGACCGGATCCGGGATGGCGACGGTGGCGGCTCGCTAGAGCACCGCCGGAGATGGCGGCCGGCGGGGCCGAGGTGCGGCGAGGCGGCGGAGGACGCGGCCCGGGGCGGCGGCCGGAGCGCCCGGCGGGACGGAGGAGCGCCGGTGGCTGGAGGGCGGCCGGCGGGTCGGTGGCGAGCCCCGCGGAGGCGACGGCGAGGCGCGCGGCGGCGCCGGGCAGCGGTGAGGCCGGCGGGAGGAGGGACGAAGGCGCGGGGCGTCGGAGTGGATTGGCCCGGGAGGCGGGCGGTGGAGGGCCGGAGGCGGGCCTCGCGGGCCCGTGCGGCGGCGCGGTGGCGGAGCACCACTTGGCGGCTTTCGGTTCGTCCGAGCGCGGAGGCGGACACGTCCGGCGCCGGCGGACAAGTCCGGCGCGCGGTGGATCTGCGGGGCACGGGAAAAAAAAGAAAAAAAAGGATGGACTAGGGTTTCGCCCAAAAATTGAGGGGGGTGGACGTTTTTATAGGCATAGGGAGCTAGGAGACTCCAAATGGGTTGCGGTTTTCGCCCACACGATCACGATCCGACGACCGAGATGATGGGAGTGGTTGTGCTGGGTTAGTGGGCTGTTGTGGAGGGGGTCTTGGGCCAAAAGGAAGGGGTGTTTTTAGCACACTAGGTTAACCGTTGGAGTACCAAACGAACTCCAAACGCGATGAAACTTGACAGGCGGCCTACTCGTACCAAAAGAACATCGCACGACAGGTCTCACCTCATTCCGGAAACGTTACACGGCCACATACGAAAGAAGGACTCGGGGAGCCACGGGCACGTGTGTGAGTGTCGGAACTCGAAACGGACAACGGAAACAGACGAGTGGAACCGGGTGCAAGAGACAACACAAACGCAATGCAATGCACATGATAACATGACATGGATGAAATGCACGCATGCACACGACAAAACGAACAATCCCGAAATGAAAGAAGAGCCCAGAATGGAATTGATGAAGTCAAAGTTTCGTATATTGCCATAATCGGAAAGTGTTACATCTGGGGCATTACACCCTAAGGGGGTCGACAAAATTTTGTTCCAGCCGCCGCAAGTTTTAGAACCACGAGATTAAATCTATAGCCCTTTTCCGGAACTTCGTCAGAAGGGAACACGATAACGGAGGGGTTCATTATCATCATTGGTGCCTCTTTGATGATGCGTGTGTAATTAACCTCAGACCTATGGGTCCATAGGCACTAGCTAGATGGCTTCTTCTCTCTTCGTTTCTCAATACAATGGTCTCTTGGAGATCTATTTGATGCAATGACTTTGTGCGGTGTGTTCATTGGGATCCGATGAATTGTAAGTTTATGATTAGATTTGCCTTGATTCAATATCCATTCTTGATTATTATACCCTCGTATTTCTTCTCCGATATTTGGTTTTTGTTCGGCCAACTTGATCTATTTATCTTGCAATGGGAAGAGGTGCTTTGTAATGGGTTCGATCTTGCGGTGTCCTTTTCCAATGACAGAAGGGGCAGCAAGGCACGCATGTATCTTTGATATTAAGGATAAAAAGATGGGGTCTATTCCTATATTAATAGATCTTGTCTATATGATGTCATCATTCTTATTGCATTACTCTATTTTTCCATGAATTTAATTCACTAGATATATGTTGGATAGCGGTCGATGTATGGAGTAATAGTAGTAGATGCAGGCAGGAGTCGGTCTACAAATCTTGAACATGTTGCCTATGTCGGCGTCTTGGGAATGAGGGTACCCAGATTTTCCTGCCTGCGGCCTGTGACATGGCTCCATTAGCTGCCTGGTATGGCCCAGCTTCGGCAACCGCAACTCAAGACCCTCGCGAGGGGCCAAGCCTCGCGAGGAAGGAGACATCAAGACCTCCCTGGGGGCAGTCTATCTAGGATGGCTCCTGAGGAGCGGAGATACCTATGCAAGGTGCACCGCACGAGGTTCATGTGACGTGAGCCATGACGACCAAGGCCAGGTGGGCGCTAGCGGGCGTAGTGTATCAGTTTCTTCTTTGGTGCTAAGAGGGCAAGCACAGGCGCGGAGTCCCGAGGGATCAGGCAAAGGTTTCCATATCGGTGCAACAAGACCAAGGACTGTCAGGGCTGCAGAATAGAGGTCATCGTGGAGCCCGGCGCGGTGTCACCACGAGAGCCTTTGGCAGGTGAAGACTACTTTTGTCAGGATAACTTGTAGTAGTTGTTCTCCTTCAAATTTGGCCGTTGTGGGATCCCTTCCCGCCAATATCTGGGAAGAGGATGAAGGCCACTATAAATAGGACCTAGCCACCAACATAGAGACAGACCGGATCATCTCATCTTGATCTTAGAGAGAACTCGCCTAGTAGAAGAGACACCACAAGATCATCCGAGCCCAAGAACACCTCTCTTCCGGAGGTTGTTCATCCCTTGTACTAGTTTGTCCTCAGCCATACAAGGAAATCCACCACACACACTGGATTAAGGTATTACACCACAGGGTGGCCTGAGCCAGTATAATCTTGTGTGTCCCTTGTTCTTTGAGTTCGTCGAGCTAGGCTGTGGTATCGCAGGGTGAGCGCGCTAGGGAGACAGTGTTCTTTGTGCGCACCCTAGAGTTCGAACCTCTCGAGGGTTTGCGGAACCCAAAATCCGACATTTTGTGCACCAAGTAGGGGTGTGCCGAAGCCTCTCTTCCTTCGGTCGGCGCGTCAATGCTCCATCGCTTCCATGGCTGACGCTCGCCATGCTCGTGCTGAGCGACGGGCCGCCCTCGCTGCCCGCATCGCTCAGATAGCTCCCGCCGGCGGACCTCCTCGCCGTCTCCATCGCCTGCCGCCAATGCAACCACGGGCAGTAGGCCTCGTCGTTGCATCACTTGGTGCTGTGGGATGGACGCACTGCAACCCCGTCGCTGATCCTTGCTGGCTCATCGTCCCACAGCCATGACCGACCCGCGGACGTGCAGGCTACGCTGCTAATGGCGCACGAGCTCCTGCGCTACCACCCCGTCGACGACCTCTATGAGGACTGGCTCGACCGCATCGACGAGCTCTTCTACGCCACTGGGGCTCTCCTGGCCCGTCTCTTCTCGCTACCTCACCAGCCACCCCTTGTGGGCGACGTGGCCCATGAAGCGCCTCCACCACCTCCGCATCAAGGCGTCGTCGACGATCCAAGGCACGCAGCCCCGCGGCATGACCCATCGCGTGGGGCGCCCGTGCATGAAGAAGGAAGCTGCCAAGAGATCTAGCGGCCTCAAGGAGGAGTGCCCGCGCTCCCTCCACCGCCGCGTCGTGACCGTGCGCCCCCCGCCGTGGCGGTGCGTGGAAACCAAGACCAAGCTCCGCCTCCGTGACAAGCTCCGATGTCAACAACAGGCTCCAAGGCCCTCACCCCTGAGTTGAGCAACATCATCTGGACCGGGAAGTTCAAGCCCGACCTGCCTTCACGCTCTGACGGCACCATCGACCCCGCTAAGTTCATGCAGCTTTACGAGCTGAGCATCAAGGCATCCAACGGTGACGAGAAGATCATGGCAAACTGGTTCCCCATGGCTCTCAAGAACGGCGCGCGCTCTTGGCTCCAGAACCCGCCCGCGGGATCAATCTCCTCCATGGGTGAGATGCGCGAGCGTTTCATAGCCAATTTCTAGTGGACCCACGATCGACCACCGGCCGCAAGTGACCTGCAGTGCATCAAGCAACAACCAAGAGAAACCCTGCAGAAGTTCATCAAGTGCTTCAACATCATCGGCCACAAGATCCCCAAGGTCACGGACGAGGCCATCATCTTAGCATTCTCCGATGGAGTCCGCGATGTCAAGATGACGGAGGAGCTCGCCATCCACGATGATCTGTGCAGGGCCCTAGAGTTGTTCAACCTCGCGACCAAGTGCGCCAGAGCTGAGGAGGGGCGCCTTTCCCTCGTCAAGCTCCCCACTGCTGACCCTGAAGACAAGAAGGCCAAGGCCAAGGACGTGAAACGCAAGGGGGTGGTCATGCTCGAGGACGAAACAGAGATGAAGCGTGGCCGCGACCACCGGGAGTCATCCAAGAGCATCTACCCATTCTGCGCCTTCCACAACATGCACACGCGCAACACCAACGAGTGCCAAGAGCTGAGGGCCATCCGCGACGGGCGCATCGGCCAACGCCCCGAGCGCAGCGACCAGGGCTACGGCCGTGGAGGAAGCCAGACCGGGGGCGCTGGGACGACTGCGGGCCCCGTCAAGAGTAGCGTGATCAGCCTTGTGAGGACTGCTGTCACGATCAGCCTCACGAGGGTGCCTGGAGGGACCAGCCTCGTGAGGGTGCCTGGAGGGACCTGCCTTGTGAGGACCGTCCTCAAGGTAAAGCCAGACTCCCTCCGCTGCCACCACCAAGAAGGAATGACGACCAAGACGAGGGGGCTGGGGGTTTCCAGGACCCTCGCGCCATCGCTTGTATCTTGGGTGGTGCGCAGGCTCCAGCCTCTCAGCACCTCTTCAAGCAGTTCGCCCGAGAAGTAAACGCATCTCTTCCCGGGATAGAAGCCACACGGCCGCTCAAGTCGTCCAAGTGCGCCATCACCTTCTGCTCTGCTGACCAGCTTAAGTGCACGGCAACCGCCGGCACTCTCCCAATGCTCTGCTCACCCGTCATCGACAATGTCCAAGTCACCAAGACCCTCATCGATGGCGGTGTAGGGCTCAACGTTCTCTTTGTCGACACATTTGACTGTCTCCAAGTACCTTATGACCAGCGGCAACCCACCAAGCCTTTCTCAGGAGTGACCTACGGCTCCACCACAGCAATCGAACAGATCCGGCTCCCCGTCACCTTCAGCACCAGCGACAACTACCACACTGAGCTTATCGACTTCAATGTTGCTCACATCCGCCTGCCGTACAACGCCATCCTTGGGTATCCAGCCCTAGCCAAGTTCATGGCCATGACTCACCATGGCTACAACGTCCTTAAGATGCCAGGGAGCCAGGACATCATCACCGTCGCTTGCGTCAGACAAAGGTTTCCATATTGGTGCAACAAGACCAAGACCAGTAGGACAACGGAACGGAGGTCACCACGGAACCCACAGCGGCGTAACCACCAGAGCCTTTGGCAGGCCAAGACCACCTTTTGTCAGGATAGCTTGTACTAGTTGTCCCCCTTCAAATTTAGCTATTGTGGTATCCCTTCCCGCTCAATACTTGGGAAGAGGACCCGGGCCACTATAAATAGGACTAGCCACCACAATTGGGATCATCTGCTCTAGAGCTGATCAGATAGAAGGCTAGGCACCACAAGCTCACCCGAGCACAAGAACCCCTCTCCTCAGGAGGTAGTTCATCCATGTACTAGTTCTTCATCATCCTACAAGGCAATACACCACACCACACTGGATTAGGGTATTACACCACAACGGTGGCCTGAACCAGTATAAACTGTGTGTCCCTTGTTCTTCGGATCTGACGAGCTAGGCCTATGATCGGTGAGTAGATGAGCTAGGGCGGAAGGAGAGATCTTCGTGCGCACCCCACAGTTCGAACCTTAAGGGTTTTGCCAGAACCCGAGATCCGACATTTGGCGCGCCAGGTAGGGATGTGCCAATATTTCTCCCCCGTCCGTCCCGCTCTCCATCCGCCAAGCTCCCATGGCAGGTGTCCCTCCTCCGGCCGGCTTGGCAGCCACGCGCGGCGGCGCTCTGCGCCACCGGGCCTTCAACCCCGCCTTCCGACGGGTGTAGTGGCCACCCAGGATTAGGCCGGATCTGCCGCCCCATTACAACGGGGCAGAGGACCCGACCGTCTTCCTCCAGGCTTAAGAAGAGGCCATCTCGGCGGCCGACGGCGACAGCAATGTATTGGCCAGCTGGCTCCCCTTGGCACTCACCGGTGTGCCGCATGCCTGGTTCTTCAGCTTAGCTGAATCATCTGTGGCGTCTTGGGAGCAGCTGTGCGACATCTTCGTCGCACGCTTCGGGGCGCCGGTGCCAAACGTCATCGCGGCACTCCTCGGCGGCTCCCAAGCGCCACCCTCCGGCAGCCACATCAAGCAGATCTTTTGCCAGGAGGGCGTGACCTCCATATAACAGGGGGCTCCTCCTGGATGGGTGACGCCCAAGACCAACCTCACCTTCGAATTGGGGGACCACCCCGCCTCCACCGCGGGCTCAGGCGCTCTCCCGATGCTCTGCACCCCCACCATCTACAACATAGCAGTCACCAAGACCCTCATCAACAGTGGGGCTGGCCTCAACGTGTTCTCGGTGGAGGCTTTCAGCTTGCTTCAAGTGCCACTCGAGCGGCTGCGCCCCACCAAACCCTTCTCAGCAGTCAGCAGCAGTTCTACCAGCCCTCTGGGGCAAATCTGCCTCCCGGTCACCTTCGGCACCCAAAACAACTAACGCATCGAGCTGGTCGACTTCTACATTGCTCGAATCGGCCTCCTGTACAACGCCATCCTCAGGTACCCCATGCTGGCTCAGTTCATGGCCGTGGCCCATCCGGCCTACAACCTCATGAAGATGTAGTGAGCAGCGGTGTCCTTACCGTGGCGGGGGACACCAAGGAAGCTCTAGCGGCCCTCAAGCACGTCTTCCGAACCGCTGCGGTGGCGCATCCGTCCGGTGAAGCCGCCCATGGAACCAAGGGGGCTGCACAGACCAAGAACAAGCAACTTTTCTCTCAAGACTGAGCCGAGACGAAGCAGGTGCCTGTGGATGAAGACGAGTCGTCGAGTGTCGCCTTCACCATAGGCGCTGGTCTCCACCCAGCTCAAGAAGAGGCGCTGGTTGGGTTCCTGCGCGCGAATAGGGATGTGTTCGCGTGGGAACCAAAGGACCTCGCGGGAGTCTCGAGGGAGGTGATCGAGCATCACCTGAACGTATGCCCCAATATGCGCCCCGTGAAGCAGAAGGCCAGCCGCTAATCTACGGAGAAGCAGTCCATCATCATGCAGGAGACTCGCAAGCTGGAGGCCGCTGGTGTCATCCGCAAGGTCCGGTACCCGGAGTGGCTGGCGAACCCCGTCGTTGTGCCCAAGAAAGGAGGAATAGAGTGCAGGTGTGTCGACTTCACCAACCTCAACAAAGCATGTCCGCAAGACCCATTTCCTCTACCCCGCATCAATCAGATCGTGGACTCCACCACCGAGTGCGACTTGTTGCGCTTCTTGGATGCCTTCTCAGGTTACCACCAGATCAAGATGGCGGTGCAAGACGTCTAGAAGACCGCCCTCCTCACCCCGTGTGGAGTATACTTCTACACCTGCATGTCGTTTGGGTTAAGAAATGTAGGAGCAACCTTTCAGCGGTTAATGCACATTGCACTAGGAAAATAGCTCGGAGGAATGCTGAGGCGTACGTAGATGACATCGTGGTAAAATCTCAGGAGGCCGTAACCCTTATCACAGATCTGGAAGAAACCTTCGCCAACCTGCACAAGGTAGACCTGCGGCTCAACCCGGAAAAGTGCGTGTTCGGTGTCCCGTCAGGCAAGCTTTTGGGCTTCCTGGTGTCACACCGAGGGATCGAGGCAAACCCCGAGAAGGTCAAGGCCATAGCAAGATGAGTCCACCCAAGAAACTCAAGGAGATGCAGAAACTGGCCGGCTGTGTAACGTCGCTCGGGCGTTTCATCTCCAAGATGGGGGAGAGAGCCCTCCCTTTCTTCAAGCTGATGAAAAGGAAGGGCCCATTCGAGTGGACCACTGAGGCTGATGCGGCGTTCGAAGACCTCAAGAGATACCTCACCATTCCACCAGTAATGGTAGCACCCAAGCCTCAAGAACCATTGGTGCTTTACCTAGCCACAACACCACTTTCAGCTAGTGCGGCGCTGGTGGCTGTTCGAGAGGAGCATCAAGACAAGACCTTGCAACCCAAGGGCGCACTCCCGAGGCCCCATTAGGGCCAGAGGACGACCACGTCCTGCAAGACGTCCTCCCTAAGGCCGCAGCTGCCCCAACTGACGACCAAGCCCCTGGAGCACCTTTACCTAGTCAGACCACACAGCCGCAGGCGAGTCCGGACTTCGCCCTTGTCGAGTAGCAAGTATACTTCATCAGCACGGTGCTCTGTGATGCCTGAGCACGCTACCCCATGCCGCAGAAGCTCTTGCTTGTGCTCCTCGTCGCTTCACGTAAGCTGCACCACTACTTCCAAGGCCACCCCATCAAGGTCGTCTTAGCTTACCCTCTGGAAAGGGTACTCCGGGGCCCAAACGCGGCAGGAAGGGTCGCGGAATGGAATATTGCGCTGCAGGCATTCCAGCTAGAGTTGAGCACCACCAGAGTCATCAAAGGGGCCGCACTTGCTGACTTTGTGGCAGAATGGACTGACGCCCCGGGACCCGAAGCAAGTTAGAACCAATCCCTCTCGCCGGGGAGCGAAGCGCCGGATGGCTGGGTCATATACTTCCACGGCACGTTCGCCCGCCAGGGCGCGGGGGCTGCGGTTGTGCTCATCTCACCCACTCATGACAAGCTCTACTATGTCGTGCAAATCTGCTTTCTGCCAGGCGATAAGGTCTCCAAAAACATCGCGGAGTATGAGGGCCTCATCACCAGTCTCAAGGCGGCGAAGGCCCTGGGGGGGGGGGAAGCGCCTCGTCATCAGGGGCGACTCTCGGATCCTCGTCAACTTCTCGAAAAAGGTATACGAGCCAAAGGACGAGCATATGGAGGCCTACCTCGCGGAGGTACACAAAATGGAGAAGCAGTTATTGGGCCTGGAGCTGAACCATGTGCCTCCCGGCACTAATAAGGAGGCTGACGACATTGCCAAGAGAGCATCCAGATGCCTGCCCCAAGAGCCGGGTGTCTTCGAGGAGAGGCTCCTGAGGCCCTCGGCATCACCCCCGCGAGAAGGGCCGGCGAAGCCTCAGGAGGAACTCCCCAAGCCACTAGCCTCAAGGGCCCCCGCCTGCGGCCTGACCTATGGAGCCTGCTTGCTCCTGGGGCTCGAGCCTCTAGAGGGATGCTGGACCGAGGAACTCAAGTCATACCTGGTGTGAGGAGCACTGATTCAAAATGAGGAGGACGCCGAAATGCATGGCCTGACAGGCTACAGCATACTGCCTCCAAGATGGTGAGCTTTACAGGAAGTGTCCAAATGACGTTTCTTTACGATGCATCTCCAGGAAGCAGGGAGGCGAGCTACTAGCTGACATCCACGCCGGGGACTGCGGACATCACTCATTATCGCGCACCTTAGTCGGCAAGGCGTAACGCAGTGGTTTTTACTGGCCCACGGCACTCAACGATGCCGCCGAACTAGTAAAGTCTTGTGAGGCTTGCCAGTTCCATGCCAAGCAGATCCACCAACCGGCCCAGGGCCTCCAAACCATCCCACTCTCTTGGCCATTTGCGTTCTGGGAGCTGGACATCCTGGGCCCTTTCCCTCGAGCGCCCGGGGGCTACCGATACCTCTACGTCGCCGTCGACAAATTTACCAAATGGGCTGAGGTGGAAGCTGTCCGAACCATCCCAGCCGGCTCCGCAGTCAAGTTCATCAAGGGCCTTGTAAACCAGTTCGGGGTCCCTAACCGCATCATCACCAACAACGGCTCACAGTTCACTAGCAACCTTTTCAAGACATATTGTGCTAACCTTGGAACGAAGATTTTCTACGCCTCTGTAGCACACCCCAGAAGCAATGGCCAGGCTGAGCGCGCCAACGCAAAGGTCCTGAGAGGCCTCAAGACCAGGACCTACAAGAATAAGCTTGATGCTTGCGGAAGGGGTTGGCATGAAGAGCTCCCGTCCGTGCTATGGTCAATCCGCACCACTGCCACCAAGCCAACAAACGAGACCCCATTCTTCCTCGTCTATGGAGCTGACGTGGTCCTCCCTCACGAGGTTAGGCACCGGTCCCCGCGAGTCCTAGCGTTCGACGTGGCATGGCAGGGCGCTGTCCAAGGGGCGGACCACGTGCTGGGGGAGGAGCGCCGGCGTGACGCTTCACTCCGAGCGGCAAGATACCAGCATGCGTTGCAGCGGTACCATTGCCGCAGCATTCGCCCCAGGACACTCAAGGTAGGTGACCTCGTCTTTAAGAGTCCTATCAAGGAGGGGCTGCACAAGCTCTCACCCATCTGGGAAGGCCCATTCATGATCACCCACGTCTCCAGACCTAGCGCCATGCGCCAGGAAACAGGGGACGGCGTCCCCGTCCCGAACGCGTGGAACATTCGGCACCTCCGGAGGTTCTATCCGGGAAATAAGGCCCTGCGCCTGAGAAGACTAGGCTCCGTGCATGTGAGGAACAAGGTCTTGCGCCTGAGAAGACTAGGCTCCGTGCCTGCGTGGAACCAGGCACTTGCGCCTGAGAAGACTAGGCTCCGTGCTTGTGAGGAACCAGGCCCTTGCGCCTGAGAAGACTTGGCTCCATGCCTGCGAGGAACAAGGCCCTTGCCCCTGAGAAGACTAGGCCCAGTGCTTGCGAGGATCAAGGCCCTTGTGCGTGAGAAGATTAGGCTCCGTGCCTGCGAGGAATAAGGCCCTGCGCCTGAGAAGCCAGGCCCAGTGCCTATGAAGCAAGGCTCACGCCTGCGAAGATCTCTGCCTATGACACTCTCACGTAATAATGAGTGGGGCTGTACACGCCCGAAGTCTCCGAAGAGCCGCCCTCTGGCCTCGGGAGCTCCCTCCCACGTCCTAGTGGCCGCACTTAGCTCCGCGCTGGTGAGAATACGAGATTAGGTGCCGGACGCGGCCATTCATTTGCTTTCTGGAGTTGGCTTGCCCCTGTCTTCTCTTTTTAAGGGATTCTGAAGGTTCTGGTGTTCCTTGATTGCTTGGTTTTTAGTTCCCTCTGTGGTCCTTCCCTTAGTTTTCGGGCTAGCTCAGGGAGAGCAGCAGTTGCACGGCGCTCTACCCAGCGCTCCCCCTAGCCTTCACGAAACGCCCAAACCAGGGCTTGTGATTGGCACGCC
>LR738713.1:234787863-234800697 GCA_902687465.1 Secale cereale | reverse complement strand
CCTTATGTCCGTGCCCCACGGGTACCGTTACAAGGGGTGGCCGACCATGCTCAGCCCGCGTCGAGTGCCTCGGGCAGTAAAGGATAATAACCACCTAACAAGTTTTTGTAGCCTCACGAAGGGTCAGATGTCATGAGATAGTCAAGATAGGTCTCCTCACCCTAAGGGCGTGTAGCGCACAGATCGCACAATAATGGACAGCGACAGTAAGCATGGTGCTTAATATCATAAAACCATGGTTCATTACATGCCCTTCCAGGGCTCCATACTTGTTTGTTTGAATGATGCAGGAAGAAAGAAAAACCAAGAACGGATGACGACGACCCTCGTGGCGCGACTGCTCACGAGGACCTACACCCCGAGCTCAGCTCGAGCCCTCCTCACGCTTCACCTGAGTATGACGACGAGACGACCCAGCACCACGTTCCAGGCAGGCACGAAGGCATGGCGGCTGGTCATAGCCACCGGTGCTGGAGCTGTAGCTGAAGGAGGAGCTGCCGTAGCTGGACGAGCTGCGGCCATCGCCCAGGCCAAGCACCTCGGGGCAACACTCGGCGCGGTGCCCGTCTTTCCCAAACACCCTCACGAAGAGGGTCAAGTCGTCGCCATATCTGAAATGAAGGGTGCACCGTCCGCCCAAGCCACGCGCGCGGGCAAACGTCTGCAAGCCACGAGCCAAAGCCACGGCGCCCGAGGCGGAGACCTCCACCGCGACCCATGAAGCTCTGCTGCAACAACCATCTGCATGTAGCCAAAAGCATCCGGAGCTCGCAGCGAGAAGTTCGCCGGCCTGGGAGCGCGGGAGCTGGAGTTGGGTGCCGACTGGTCTCTCTGACCACACGACGAACTCCAACGTCACCTCCGCCAAATGGGAGCGCCGCTGGGGAGGCCTAGCGACCCCAGAGGGCCTTCCTTCATTTACAACACCGCCAGCACCACGGCGGCCCCCGCCACTCGAAGAGCCGCCGCCACGGTTACCAGGATCGGCTGCCGGCGCCGTGAAGGTCCGCCCATGCTCTCTATCAGCTCCGATAGGAGTCGCGGCATGCTTGTGGGGACGGCCTCGTCCCCTCTTAGCTGGCTGTGAGCCGGGCCCCTCATGCCGAGCCTTCACCTTCTCCATAGACGAGAACTTCCTGTGCGGCGCCATGAGCGGCTCGGTCAGGCGAAGGGCGAGGGAGAAGAAGGAGCAAGAGGAATGAAGGAAGACGATAGGTAGCAACGACTCTGCCTGCCACCTTATTTATAGCCAGAAGAAGGCCAACCGCCGGCTTCCTTAATCGTAGGTAATGATGACTTCTTTGCATGAAGGGAGTTGTCAGGTCGCGCAGTCACCAAGCATGCGTGGGAAAGTGGAGACGCCCACGTCCCGTCAATAGCCATGCGCCAGCCGAGGCCGCAGGCTTTTGGGGACCGCGGCGCTTCACACTTGACCCTTGGCTTCGCTGCAAAGCCAAGCCCGAGTGCACCTTGGGCCCGGGGGCTACTGTCGGCATCCTCGGAACGGGGGGTACCCAGACTTGCCTGCCTGTGGCCCAGGGCGTGGCTCACCAGGCGGCCTGGTACGGCCCATCATCTTCAATAGAACACTCAAGACCCTCGCGAGGGGCCAAGCCTCGCGAGGCGGACGACACAAGGCGTCCACTGAGGCGGCCTCACTAGGCCGGCTCGTGAGGATCAGAGATATCAAGGTGAGGAACACCTCACGAGGTCCTCGTGACGTGAGCATTGACGACCAAGGCCAGGCGGGCACCAGCCGGCGCAGAGTGCTAGTTTCCTCTTTGGTGCTAAAGGAGTAGGTGCAAGCGAAGAGTCCCGAGGCATTAGGCAAAGGTTTCCATATTGGTGCAACAAGACCAAGACTAGCAGGACATCCGAACGGAGGTCAGCATGGAGCCCACGGCGGCATCAGCACCAGATCCCTTGGCAGGCGAAGACCACCTTTTGTCAGGATAGCTTGTACTAGCTGTGCCCCTTCAAATTTGGCTGTTGTGGGATCCCTTCCCGCTCAATATTTGGGAAGAGGACATGTGCCACTATAAATAAGACTTGCCACCACCATTGGGATCATCTGATCTAGAGCTGATCAGATAGAAGGCCAGGCACCACAAGCTCACCCGAGCGCAAGAACCCCTCTCCTCGGGAGGCAGTTCATCCATGTACTAGTTCTTCATCAGCCTACAAGACAATCCACCACACCACACTGGATTAAGGTATTACACCACAACGGTGGCCCGAACCAGTATAAACTTTGTGTCCCTTGTTCTTAGTATCTGACGAGCTAGACCTAGGATGGGTGAGTAGACGAGCTAGGGCGGAAGGAGAGATCTTCGTGCGCACCCCAGAGATCGAACCTTAAGGGTTTTGCGGGAACTCGAGATCCGACAGCCATGATAAGTATAGGCTAGCCACCACCAAGAAGGGGGATCGAAAGCTCATCTACCAAAACCCACACTAGAGGAGACCTCGCAAGGTTGTTCTTCCCTTATACTAGTTCATCCTCAGCCCCTCATGAAGCAAATCCACCACAAAGCTGGAGTAGGGTCATACACCGCCAGGTGGCCCAAACCTGGGTAGACTGATGTGTCCATCGCTTTCCTTGTTCACTGAGCTAGTCCGTATGGGCGACAAGCTGGTTGGCGAGGGAGGTTGAGTTATTCCTACACGCCCTAGAGTTTGAACTTTTTTGGATCTGCGGAGCCCGGAATCTGTCATTCGGCGCGCTAGTTAGGGGTGTCTCTAAGTCATTCTTCTTCATCAACCTCCCACCGCCAATGCCTCGCAGTCCCCATGGCGGATGCCACTCTAACTGTCGTGTTGTCGGGCGCATACGGATGTGTCGTAAGCCTCCGCGCGTTCGCCCCTGGCATGCGGCCGGTGCGGTGGCCGCCGAAGTTCAGGCTGAAGCTGCCCCCGCGGTACGATGGTGCGGCTGAACCCCCGGAGTTCCTCCAGAAGTACGCGGAGGTCATATAGGTGACAAGCGGCGATGAACAGGTCATGGCAAGCTGGCTCCCTATGGCCCTTACAGGTGTGCCACGCTCCTGGCTACTCAACTTGCCGGAGTCCTCGGTGGCCTTTTGGGAAAGGTTGTGCGATTTATTCATCACGCGTTTCGCGGCACCGGCTCCCCATGTCGTCGTGTCCATCCTCGGTGGGTCACGGATACCAGCCTCGCGCTGCGATGTCAAGCAGCTCTTCCGGTAGGTGGGGATCGCCCATTCCCGGCAGGGAGCTCCCACAGGCCTGATGACTGCTGGAACTACATATGTATTTCCCCAAAGAGGAAGGGATGATGTAGTATAGCAGTGGTAGGTATTTCCCTCAGTGATGAGACCAAGGTTATCGAACCAGTAGGAGAACCAAGCAACACAATGTAAACAGCACCTGCACAGAAATAACAAATACTCGCAACCCGACGTGTAAAAGGGGTTGTCAATCCCTTTCGGGTAACGGGCGTGATAGGGTTGTAAATATTGATAAATTGATTGATAAATAAGATAAATTGCAAAGTATTTTTGGGTTTTTGGTTTAGTAGATCTAAAAATAAAATCAAAGGAAAATACTGTCAGGACCCCGATCCTAAGTCACACCGATCTAGCTTGTAACACATCATATTACTTTGCGGCCTCATCCACGGTATCCCCACGGGTGCCACCATACCTGGCCCAGGACCGTTTGCGCATTTTGGCACACGTATATGATAGTGTCGCTAGCATCCATATGTAACACCACAGATGTAACACCTTCCAATTATGGCAATATATGAAACGTTGACTTCATCAATTCCATTCTGGGCTCTTCTTTCATTTCGGGTTTCTTCGTTTTGTCGAGTCAGTGTGTGCATTTCATCCATGTCATGTTATCATGTGCATTGCATTGCATTCGTGTTATCACTTGCACCCGGTCCCACACGCCTCTTCCCGTTGTCCGTTTCGAGTTCCGACACTCACACACGTGCCCGTGCCACCCCCGAGTCCTTCTTTCGTGTGTGGGCGTGTAACGTTCCCGGAATGAGGTGAGACTTGTCGTGCGTTGTTGTTTTGGTACGTGTAGGTCGCCTATCAAGTTTCGTCGCGTTTGGAGTTCATTTGGTACTCCAACGGTTAATCTAGTGGGCTAAAAGCACCTCTTCCTTTTGGCCCAAGACCCACCACAACAGCCCACTAACCCATCACAACCACTCCCATCATCTCAGTCGTCGGATCACGAACGTGTGGGCGAAAACAGCTCCCCATTTGGAGTCTCCTAGCTCCCTATGCCTATAAAAACGTCCCCCACGTCCATTTTTGCGGACGAAACCCTACCTCCTCCCTCCTTGCGCCGCCGGACACGTCCTCCCGGACGCGCCGGACGAATCGGAAGCCGCCACATGTCCGCTCACCGCCGCCTCCCACCAGCACCTCCACGGGCCCGCGAGCCCGAGGTCGTCCCGCCCGGCCCGCACGCCCGTCCGCCGCCGCTGCGGTTCCCGCTTCGTTCCCGCTGCCTTCGGTGGTACGCGCCGCCGCGCCACCCCGCGGATCCCTGCCGCCATCTCCGCCCCGGCGCCCCTCGCCGCCGGGCCCCGCCGCCCGCTGCCACCGCAGGCTCCCGCTGTCGCGCCGTCTCCAGCCCGCGACGCCGCCGCCCGCCGGCCGGCCACCGCCCGCCGCCTGTGCCCCGCACCACCGCCGCCTTCTCCATCGCCGGCGATCGGCGGAGCCGCCGCCGTACCGGATATCCTCATCCCGTTGACTTTTCGGGAGGTATAATTTTCACTAAGTCCCCAGTTTTCCATGATTTGTTGCCTCCTTTGCATGGCTGTAACTTCATGCTCGTAGATCCGTTTTGGGCGTGTAATATATCAAAATGCTCGTTGGGATGTGCTCTTCATTTTGTTCCACTTTGGCATGTTTGTTTGAGTTCATCTTGATGCCCTAATCATCGTTGCAAGAGTGCTATATGTTTAAAACTGCTGTTATTTGTAATTTTGTTGCCATGTTTGAGACGTGACAACTTTGTGCATGTTGGTCCAAATGTTCATTGTGAAGCGATCTACATGATGGTTGCTGTAGCATTCATGTTAAGTGTCATATTGCCATGTTAATCTCTGTTGCAAAAGTGCATGTGGCTGTTAAGTGCTGAAACTTGTTATGAGATGCTGATTGGAAGTGCTCATTGCTATTGATGTGTTTGTCCTCATGTCACACGTCAATATGTTTTAGAAGCACCATCATATGGTCTTTGCTGTGGTGCAATCCACTTTCCATGATTTGCCTTGAGGTGACTTAAACAAGCTTGTAAACATGCCATGCCAATGTTGTTGTTTTATACTTAGTGAAAAAACTGCCAAGTCTGGAATCTGTTTAACCTGATGCCATGTTTGCTTGATGCCCCACTCAATTCCATACTTGTTTTGGAGTGGCGAATGGTCAAATCTTGTTGTCCATGTTATGCTCTATCCATCCATGCCCTTACTTGCACATATGGCCTGCTGTAGCTTATTTATTTCTTGCTCTCAAGCTGCTATAAATTTTACCTATCAGACTTTTATCAGCATGATCAATTTGGTGAAGCTTGTTGTTATTGATACATGTCTCCTATGGAGTTGCTCCAATGGAGTTGTTTGATATATGCTATGTCTACTACATGTCCATGATCTTTATATACTTAGTCGAGTTGATATGCATGTTGTTTTGTGCCTCCAAAGGCAGCATCGTAATGATGTCTTTGCCTTCCCAGATTGTGGCTAAGTCTGGATAAAATTATGCAACTTGCCATGCTTGGTTAATTGTGTTCCAGTAGGTTTTTGGGTGTGTTCTAAGTTCATGCTTGTTAAGTATCATGTTTACTTCACATCCATGCCCTTTGTCTCCATGTTTGAGTGCTGTAGCATAATTATTTCTTGCTCCAAAGATGCCATGTGGCTGTTAACTACAGCTTTGTGTGAATATTGTTTTGCTTGCCTTTTGCAAACCGTGTGTCCGTTTTCGACGATCTTTATATCGATTTCAACCGAAATCTTCCCCTCTATCCAGTGGCATGCTTGGTTTTCTAAGATGTGGCCTTCTCAAACATCTTCTCCTTAGGCTCAAGTGCTTCCACATGCATACACACATCATACTTGCATCATGTTGATTGTGCATTGCACCATGTTTGATATTGTGCCATGTTGTGTTCTTGTGTTGAGTAGAGCCGGGAGCCGAGACCGAGTACGAGGTTCCTACCGAGGTTGAGTGTGAGGAGCAAGGTTACGATCCCATCGACGATTCAACAGGGAAGATGACCTGACCCAGATATCATTACTATCTTTGCCTGTGCTAGATGTCTCGCTCTTTAGCTTATTGCCTCGATGCCTATGTCTGTTTGTCAGCCGCCTATTGATGCCATGGAACTCTCTAACCACCCAACCTAGCAAACCTTTGATTGGCTACGTAAGCTTCGCTCAGCCCCTCTTATAGCATTGTTAGTTGCTGGAGAAGATTTGAAGATTCTTGCTTCATGATGAAGTTATTGTTGGGATATCACAATATATATAATCTGTTAAACCAAATCATCTACATATTGGTAATGGGTGGAAGGCTAAGCCTCTTGCTTGGTGTTTTGTTCCACTCATGCCACCCTAGGACCCGTTTAAACCGGTGTTATGTTCCTTGATATTGCGTCCCTAACAAGGTTGGGGTTTATGGGCCCCCCTTGATAACTCGCTTAGCGCTAAAGCTTTTCCAGCAAGGCCCAACATTGGTTTTACATTTGCCTAACAACTAAAACTTGCATAGGGAGTTATAAACCCTTTTCGTAATCAACAACCCGGGCCAGTGCTCCACATGAGTGTTGGTCCAAACTGGCCAACCTGCGGGGCCACCTTGGGGAAACCCGAGGGCTGGTAAAAACCTGTAGCTTGTCCCATCCGGTCGTGGCCTGAGATGAGATACGCGCGGCTACTATCAGGGTGTCGGCACGCCGAGAGGTCTTGCTAGATTAATTTTACCTTAGTCGGAATATCTTGAGCACGGGATTCCGAGAATACTCGAGTCTTCCCACCTTGGAGTTGCGACTCTGCGGATCGTGAGCTTGTGATGGGCTAAGTTGAGACACCCCTGCGGGGTTTGATCTTTCGAAAGCTGTGCCCGCCGTTATGTGGCAGATGGGAATTTGTTAATATCCGGTTGTACAAAACTTGACACCATGTTCATAATACACTACCAGCGTGAGTAGCCGCAACTGTCATTTTCCAAAGGGGTTCAGGAAGTGAACACGGTGGGGTTATGAATGACGTGCTTAGTTAGGATCACTTCGTGATCACTTTGTCGATCGTTGGCACTTTCTCTTCTCGCTCTAAACACGTAAGCTAGTGCTAGTGCAGCTGCAACCTTGTTCTTTAGCCTTGTTCCACACCCAAGGCTTAGATAGTTTTGCTACCCGGGAACGGGATTGCTGAGTCCTCCGTGGCTCACAAATTCTACACAACACCAGATGCAGGTACCATGGTGAACTACACAGGTGATGGCACAGAGTTGTATTGGGAGTTCGATGAAGAGCGTGGGCGATACTATGCGTCTTATCCCGAGGATCAGTAGTGGTTTCTACTAGGGGCGATCAGGCCTTTTGTTGTTTATTTATGGTATATTTCATTTGGATCTTCGTCTGTAGTCGGACTCTGATGTTATTTGGATGATGAATGTTTATGTAATGCATTGTGTGACTTGGTGAGTGTAAGCCAACTACTCTTTTGCAATTTCATCCCTCTTTTACATGAGTTGTGCAAAGATACCATTCTTGAGATCATTCCACTATGATATTATGCCTTTAAGTCGTGCCTCGACACGTGGGAGGTATAATCTCATACTGGGCATTACAAGTTGGTAATCAGAGCCTTCTCCGACCTAGGAGCCCCCACTGATTGATCGAATCGTTGACGGTTGAGTCTAGGCACACACTTGAAAATGTTTGGAGTCCTATATATATCGTAGAGTAGGATTTCTTTTTACTCCTCATCCCTTTTTCACTCTGGTGAGGACTCCTAACGATTACTCTATCTCTTCTACTCTCAAAAATTCACTAATTTTTTTTAGGATCACGCGAGTATTGTTTGGATTGTTCCGATGTCTTTGTGACGAGAACATTGTTCTCGATGCCTCCTGTCATTTAGGGGTTGTGGCAGTGTCCCGGGGAGTTGAGCTCCGAGGTGTTGTCGTCACAAATCTATCGCAGCAGTTCTGGAATACTTAAGTCGGCCGGCATCAAAAACTCTTCTATGCGGTTAGTGGCAAGATAACCCCGACATCACCCAGTACTGGGGAGGTAGTTCGGGAGTATTGCCATAGCTTGTATAGCAGATGCGTTTCGAAGGTCCGAGGTAAACGGTTTCCGGAAATAACTGGTTATGTGTTGAAGGATGGATACAGCTGGATGTAGGATTAGAGTTGAGTGTGCGGTGCTTCCCCTGTATCCCCAACACCTGATTGCATAACTGGAAACTTTCGGAAATTAATAGGTGGGTTAATCTAGTAGTTCGTAGGCATTCTTCCAACGGATGCATGATATGGAGTTCGGGGTTCTATATTGATTGAAGTGGTTTTATGGGCGTTGTTCTAATAGGGAGTTCTTAAAGGGTCCTTGGCTATGCCGATCCGGGGATTGCAAAACCCTTTTGTAACACGTTCCATAAGCTTTCAGCACGAATATATCGAACAAAGCTTCTATCTTGTATTTGTTCTATCTGCTCCTTGTTGTTTTATTTTACCTTTTTTTCTACCAAGTGGCTTCTCGAGTATATTGTTGTACCATTGAACTATGGATTACATTCGTTCATTTTGTCCGAAGGTTCTTGGGAAGACTTATGTTGCAATTCTAGCCGTTGATTCAGCTTATATATTTCAATCAAAGGCTAATAGTTGTCATCTCATTCAGGATGGCTCCTAAGAAAGTTCCCAATGCTAACCCAGAGGGTGAAGAAGTTCCTGATCGTCCTCCTTCCCCTCCTCATCCGTCTGAGGCCTGGAGAGCAATTATGCAAGTGACAAACCAGAACACCCAGATGCTTATGCAAATGATGCAGAACATTCAAGCAAATCAAGGTCGTCATGGGAACCAAGGCCAAGGCAATTTGTTCAATCAACCTCACTTTGCTACACTCAACGAGTTCCTGGCAAACCAACCGAAGGCATTCAGTTACTGTGTGGATCCGCTAGATGTTGAAGACTGGATAATAGACGTCAAAAAGCATTTCGAGTGTAGTAACGTGAGACCTGAGGATTATGTCAAGTTTGCCGCCTTCCAACTCAAGGACCAAGCCGCTGATTGGTGGCAACAGTACAAAGATTCCAGAGAAGGACGTGAGATCTCGTGGACTGACTTCTGCAAGGATTTCCGCTCTCACCACATTCGAACTAGTGTCATCGAAGGAATGCATGAGCAATTCCGCAACCTGAAGCAAGGCACCATGTCCATTTATCAATACAATGTCAAGTTCCAGAACCTTGGCCGCTATACCAAGCAAGACGTCCCAAATTCGAAGAGCAAGATTTATCAGTTCCATGGTGGTCTGAAGGATGAACTCCAGCTAGCTCTCACGTTGTTTGAGCCGGATGAATTTGATTAATTCTATAACATGGCCCTTAAGCAAGAGGCAGCCCAGCTCAAGTTTGAAGCTTCCAAAAAGAGGATCAGAGATGCTGTCAACTCCTCCTCTTCTTCCCAAGTGGTCGCAAAGCAACAGAAGTTTTGGCTTCCACCTCCTCCAGTGCTCCGCCCTCCCAACAACAAGAACAACAACAACAAGCACTCTGGTGGCCGTGGTTTCTCCCACCCACCCAACCCAAGCAATCAGACCAAGAATCACTTTCAAGCTTCAAAGTCAAGTGGTCCTTATCACTGTCCTCTCTCAGAAGTGGTTTGCAACAAGTGCACTCAGAAGGGTCATTATGCTAACAAGTGTCCCAGCCCAAGGCGCCTTCTGCCTCCTCCACCTGTCAGCACTGCTATTGTCAAGCACAATCCCAAGGCAGCAAGAGTGAATCTGATGAATGCAGCTCCAGTAGAGAATTCTTCAGATGTGATACTTGGTAACCTTCCAGTTAACTTTATTCCTGCAAAAGTGTTGTTTGATTTGGGTGCATCATGTTCCTTCATGTCATATCCTTTTGCATCCAAGCATAATGTTCGCACCAAAGCTTTACCAAGAACTTTGAGTGTTATATCTCCTGGAAAGAGATTGAGTTCTAGTATGGTGGCTCCAGATATATCTATTTATATGGGTGATTACCGCTTTCTGGTTTCTCCGGTTATTCACGGCAACTTCGACATTGATCTTATTCTTGGGATGGATTGGCTTTCCAAGCATGATGCTCACATTGATTGTGCAAATAAGGAAGTCAAGCTTACTCATCCTAACGAAGACGTGATTATCTTCGCCTCTCGAGATAACACAATCAGGCTATTCTCTCTCAATGACAAGGGCGAGATTAATGCCATCTCTCAGATTCCGGTGGTCAATGAATAAGAAGATGTTTTCCCTGAAGAGCTTCCAGGCATGCCTTCGCATCGTCAAGTTGATTCGTCATTGAACTCGAGCCCGGTACCGAGCCGGCATGTCGGCGTCCGTACAAGCTTTCCCCTGATGAGTTGAAGGAGCTGAAGAAACAACTCGCCTAGCACCTCTCCTTGGGGTTGTGGTGTTCTATTTGTCAAGAAGAAGGTTGGCACGGAACGCCTTTGCGTTGATTACCGGCCATTGAACAAGAAGCCAATAAAGAATAAGTATCCGCTCCCCAATATCAATGAATTGTTCGAGCAGCCACGGTCAAAAAAAATTCAAGCATCTCAAAGGAGCAAAGGTGTTCTCAAAGCTCGATCTACGGATGGGTAAGCACCAGATCAGTATCCGTGAAGAGGATATTCAGAAGACCGCATTCAGAACAAGCTATGGCTCCTATGAATAACGGTCATGTATTTTGGCCTCGCAAATGCTCCACCCACCTTCTCGAGGATGATGCACTTCATATTCAACCCCTACACCAATGAATTTGTTCTCGTCTATCTGGATGACATCTTGGTATTCTTCAAGAATGAAGAAGACCATGCCAAGCACCTCCGTTTGGTTCTGGACAGACTCCGTGAACACAAGTTCTATGCGAAGTTCTCCAAATGTGAATTCTGGCTGGATAAGGTCTTATATCTTGGCCATATCATCTCTGTTGAGGGTATTTCTGTCAACCCCGAGAAAGTTGAAGCTATTGTCAACTGGGAACCCCTGCAGAACATCAAGCAACTCTGAAGCTTCCTTGGTCTCGCTAGCTATTGTAGGAGGTTCGTTGAGAACTTCTCCAAGATTGCCAAGCCTCTTTCCAACCTGTTGCAGAAGAATGTCAAGTACAACTGGACTCCTGATTGTGATGTGGCATTCAAAACACTGAAGGAGAAGCTCATTTCTGCTCCGGTTCTTACTCCTCCGGATGAGTCCAAGCCCTATGAAGGCTTCTGTGATGCTTCTTTACAGGGACTCGATGGTGTTCAAAGCAAGACACGAAGATTGTGGCAGACACTTCTCGTCAATTGAAACTAAATGAGAAGAACTACCCCACACATGATCTCGAGCTAGTAGCAGTGGTACATGCCTTGATCACGTGGAGACACCTTCTGTTGGGCAGAAAAGTGGACATCTTCACCAATCACAAGAGCTTGAAGTACATCTTCACACAGCCTAACCTGAACCTTCGCCAGACTCGTTGGGTTGAGATGATCCAAGAGTATGATCCAAGCATTGAATACACACCTGGCAAGGCCAATGTCATTGCAGATGCCTTGAGCAGAAAGGCATATTGCAACAGTCTCCTTCTCAAGCCGTTCCAGCCTGAGCTTTATGAATCATTCAGGAAGCTCAACCTCCAAGTTGTTCCGCAAGGCTTTCTTGCAAACCTTTAAGTTGCTCCTACCTTGGAAGATCAGATCTGTGAGGCCCAACTAAGGGATGCTATGGTGCAGAAAGTGAAACATGGTATTGCTAAGGGTACTCCCAAGTACAAGTGCTATCGCATTGATGAGAAAGACACCTTGTTCTTTGAGGGCAGAATTGTGGTTCCCAAGGGTGATCTCAGGAAGCTCATAATGAACGAAGCACATGACTCCCTCCTCTCGATTCATCCCGGAAGTTCTAAGATGTACCAAGACCTCAAGCAATCATACTGGTGGACTCCATGAAAAGGGAGATTGCCCAATTCGTGAATGAATGTGATGTCTGCAAAAGAGTGAAGGCAGAGCATCAACGTCCAGCCGGTCTCCTTCAACCTCTACCTATTCCCGAGTGGAAATTCGACCACATCGAAATGGATTTTGTTACTGGGTTTCCTAAGTCCAAGAAGGGGAATGATGCTATATTTGTTGTGATTGACAAGCTAACTAAAGTAGCTCATTTCCTTCCGATCAAAGAATCCATCCATGCAGCTCAGTTGGCAGAGTTGTACACTTCCAGAATTGTTTCGTTGCATGGCATTCCTCAAGTAATCTCCTTAGACCATGGAAGTTTGTTCACATCCAAGTTCTGGGACTCCATTCAGTCAGCCATGGGCACTAAGATTTGCTTCAGCACTGCGTTTCACCCTCAGACTAGTGGTCAAGTCGAAAGAGTGAACCAGATCCTCGAAGACATGCTCAGAGCTTGTGTCATCTCCTTTGGCATGAAGTGGGAAGATTGTCTCCCATTTGCCGAATTCTCTTACAACAACAGTTTCCAAGCAAGTGCCGGCGAAGCTCCTTTTGAAATCCTCTATGGCAGAAAGTGCCGTACCCCTCTCAACTGGTCCAAGACTGGTGAATGTCAACTTCTTGGCAATGACTTGATCTCAGAAGTCG
>LR738713.1:234743058-234787853 GCA_902687465.1 Secale cereale | reverse complement strand
CAGAATTGTTTCGTTGCATGGCATTCCTCAAGTAATCTCCTTAGACCATGGAAGTTTGTTCACATCCAAGTTCTGGGACTCCATTCAGTCAGCCATGGGCACTAAGATTTGCTTCAGCACTGCGTTTCACCCTCAGACTAGTGGTCAAGTCGAAAGAGTGAACCAGATCCTCGAAGACATGCTCAGAGCTTTTGTCATCTCCTTTGGCATGAAGTGGGAAGATTGTCTCCCATTTGCCGAATTCTCTTACAACAACAGTTTCCAAGCAAGTGCCGGCGAAGCTCCTTTTGAAATCCTCTATGGCAGAAAGTGCCGTACCCCTCTCAACTGGTCCAAGACTGGTGAATGTCAACTTCTTGGCAATGACTTGATCTCAGAAGTCGAAGAAATGTGCAAAGTCATACGTGAGAATCTCAAAGCCGCTCAATTGCGTCAAAAGAGTTACTATGACGGCAAGCATCGTGATTTGGCCTTCAACATTGGGGATCATGTCTATCTCTGTGTTTCTCCTATGAAAGGAACCCAAATATTTGGTATCAAAGGAAAGCTTGCGCCTAGATACGTGGGCCCTTTCAAGATTCTTGGAAAAAGAAGCGATCTAGCCTATCAACTTGAGCTCCCCTCTCAACTCCGCAAGTGCTTCAAGACACCTGAACGCACCATTCCGTTCGAGGAGACTGATCTTCAACAAGACTTATCTTATCATCAGCACCCTGTTGCTATTCTTGAGGAAACTGAGCGCAAAACACGCAACAAGTCAATCAAGTTCTTGAAAGTAAAGTGGTCACACCATACCGACCGAGAAGCTACGTGGGACCGAGAAGATCACCTTCGTTCCGAGTATCCCTACTTCTTCCAGTCCTAGATCTCGGGACGAGATCGTTTTGTAGTAGAGGAGAGTTTATAACACCCCAGATGTAACACCTTCCAATTATGGCAATATATGAAACATTGACTTCATCAATTCCATTCTGGGCTCTTCTTTCATTTCGGGTTTCTTCGTTTTGTCGCGTGAGTGTGTGCATTTCATCCATGTCATGTTATCATGTGCATTGCATTAAATTCGTGTTGTCACTTGCACCCAGTCCCACTCGCCTCTTCACATTGTCCGTTTCGAGTACCGACACTCACACACATGCCCGTGGCACCCCCGAGTCCTTCTTTTGTGTGTGGGCGTGTAACGTTCCAGGAATGAGGTGAGACTTGTCGTGCGTTGTTGTTTTTGTATGTGTAGGCCGCCTATCAAGTTTCGTCGCGTTTGGAGTTCGTTTGGTACTCCAACGGTTAACCTAGTGGGCTAAAAGCACCTCTTCCTTTGGGCCCAAGACCCCCTCCACAACAGCCCACTAACCCAGCACAACCACTCCCACCATCTCGGTCGTCGGATCACGAACGTGTGGGCGAAAACCGCTCCCCATTTGGAGTCTCCTAGATCCATATGCCTATAAAAACGTGCCCCACGTCCATTTTTGCGGACGAAGCCCTACCTCCTCCCTCCTCGCGCCGCCGGACACGTCCGAGACGGACCGGACACGTCCGCCCGGACGCGCCGGACAAATCGGACGTCGCCACGTGTCCGCTCACCGCCGCCTCCCACCAGCGCCGCCGCGGGCCAGCGAGCCCGAGGCCGGCCCGCCCGGCCCGCACGCCCGTCCGCCGCCGCTGCGGTCCCTGCTCCGTCCCCGCCGTCATCTTCGCCCCGGCGGCCGGCTAGCCGCCCCAGCGCCCCTCGTCATCGGGCCCCGTCCTCCGCCGCCACCGCAGGCTCCCGTCGCCGCGCCGTCTCCAGCCCGCGACGCCGCCGCTCGCCGGCCGGCCACCGCCCGCCGCCGGTGCCCCGCACCGCCGCCGCCTTCTCCATCGCCGGAGCCACCGCCGTCCCGATCTGTATTTTGGGACTAGATCCACCAGTCAAGCCAACCAAACGCGCCTCGCCCCAATCCGCTCCGTCTCGTCCCGGATATCCTCATCCCATTGACTTTTCGGGAGGTATAATTTCCACTAAGTCCCCAATTTTCCATGATTTGTTGCCTCCTTTGCATGGCTGTAACTTCATGCTCGTAGATTCGTTTTGGGCGTGTAATATATCAAAATGCTCGTTGAGATGTGCTCTACATTTTGTTCCACTGTGGCATGTTTGTTTGAGTTCATCTTGATGCCCTAATCATCGTTGCAAGAGTGCTATATGTTTAAAACTGTTGTTATTTGTAATTTTGTTGCCATGTTTGAGATGTGAAAACTTTGTGCATGTTGGTCCAAATGGAGCATATTATATGTCAAAATGTTCATTGTGAAGCGATCTACATGATGGTAGCTGTAGCATTCATGGTAGGTGTCATATTGTCATGTTAATCTCTGTTGCAATAGTGCATGTGGCTGTTAAGTGCTGAAACTTGTTATGAGATGCTGATTTGAAATGCTCATTGCTATTGATATGTTTGTCCTTATTTCACATATCAATATGTTTTCGAAGCATAATCATATGGTCTTTGCTGTGGTGCAATCCACTTTCCATGATTTGCCTTGAGGTGACTTAAACAAGCTTGTAAACATGCCATGCCAATGTTGCTGTTTTATACTTAAGTGAAAAAACTGCTAAGTCTGGAATCTGTTTAACCTGATGCCATGTTTGCTTGATGCCCCACTCAATTCCATGCTTGTTTTCGAGTGGCCAATGGTCATATCTTATTGTCCATGTTATGCTCTATCCATCCATGCCCTTACTTGCACATATGGCCTGCTGTAGCTTATTTATTTCTTGCTCTCAAGTTGTTATAAATTTTACCTGTCAGACTTTTATCAGCACGATCAATTTGGTGAAGCTTGTTTTTATTGATCCATGCCTCCTATGGAGTTGCTTCAATGGAGTTGTTTGATGTATGCTATGTCTACTACATGTCCATGAGCTTTATATACTTAGTGGAGTTGATATGCATGTTGTTTTGTGCCTCCGAAGGCAGCATCGTAATGATGTTTTTGCCTTCCCAGATTTTGGCTAAGTCTGGATAAAATTATTGCAACTTGCCATGCTTGGTTAATTGTGTTCCAGTTGGTTTTCGTGTGTGTTCTAAGTTCATGCTTGTTAAGTATCATGTCTACTTCACATCCATGCCCTTTGTCTGCATGTTTGAGTGTTGTAGCATAATTATTTCTTGCTCCAAAGATGCCATGTGGCTGTTAACTGCAGCTTTGTGTGAATATTGTTTTGCTTGCATTTTGCAAACCGTGTGTCCGTTTCCGGCGATATTTATATCGATTTCAACCGAAATCTTCCCCTCTATCCAGTGGAATGCTTGGGTTTCCAAGATGAGGCCTTCTCCATCATCTTCTCCTTAGGCTCAAGTGCTTCCACATGCATACGCACATCATACTTGCATCATGTTGATTGTGCATCACACCGTGTTTGATATTGTGCCAGGTTGTGTTCTTGTGTTGAGTAGAGCCGGGAGCCGAGACCGAGTACGAGGTTCCTACCGAGGTTGAGTGTGAGGAGCAAGGTTACGATCCCATCGACGAGTCAACATGCAAGATGACTAACCCATATATCATTACTATCTTTGCCTATGCTAGATGTCTCGCTCTTTAGCTTATTGCCTCGATGCCTATGTCTGTTTGTCAGCCTCCTATTAATGCCATGAAACTCTCTAACCACCCAACCTAGCAAACCTTTGATTGGCTACGTAAGCTTCGCTCAACCCCTCTTATAGCATTGTTAGTTGCAGGAGAAGATTTGAAGATTCTTGCTTCATGATGAACTTATTGTTGGGATATCACAGTGTATATAATATGTTAAAACAAATCATCTATATATTGGTAATGGGTGGAAGGCTAAGCCTCTTGCTTGGTGTTTTGTTCCACTCATGCCACCCTAGGAACCATTTAAACCGGTGTTATGTTCCTTGATATTGCGTCCCTAACACGGTTGGGGTTTATGGGCCCCCCTTGATAACCCGCTTAGCGCTAAAGCTTTTCCAGCAAGGCCCAACATTGGTTTTACATTTGCCTAACAACTAAAACTTGCATAGGGAGTTATAAACCCTTTTCTTATTCAACAACCCGGGCCAATGCCCCACATGAGTGTTGGTCCAAACTGGGCAACCTGCGGGGCCACCTTGGGGATACCCGATGGCTGGTAAAAACCTATAGTTGTCCCATCCAGTCGTGGCCTGAGACGAGATATGTGCGGCTACTATCAGGGTGTAGGCACGCCAGGAGGACTTGCTCGATTAGTTTTACCTTAGTCGGAATATCTTTAGCACGGGATTCGGAGAATACTCGGGTCTTCCCACCTTGGAGTTGCGACTCCGCAGATCGTGAGCTTGTGATGGGCTAAGTTGGGACACCCCTGCAGGGTTTGATCTTTCGAAAGCCGTGCCCGCGGTTATGTGGCAGATGGGAATTTTTAATATCCGGTTGTAGAAAACTTGACACCATGTTCATAATACACTACCAGCGTGAGTAACCGTGACGGTCATTTTCCGAAGGGGTTCGGGAAGTGAACACGGTGGGGTTATGAATGACGTGCTTAGTTAGGATCACTTCATGATCACTTTGTCGATCGTTGGCACTTTCTCTTCTCGCTCTAAACACGTAAGCTAGTGCTAGTGTAGCTGCAACCTTGTTCTTCAGCCTTGTTCCACACCCAAGGCTTAGATAGTTTTGCTACCCGGGAACGGGATTGCTGAGTCCTCCGTGGCTCACAGATTCTACACAACACCAGATGCAGGTACCATGGTGAACTACACAGGTGATGGCACAGAGTTGTACTGGGAGTTCGATGAAGAGCGTGGGCGATACTACGTGTCTTATCCCGAGGATTAGTAGTGGCTTCTACTAGGGGCGATCAGGCCTTGTGTTGTTTATATATGGTGTCTTTCATTTGCATCTTCGTCCGTAGTCGGACTCTGATGTTATTTGGATGATGAATGTTTATGTAATGCATTGTGTGACTTGGCGAGTGTAAGTGAACTACTCTTTTGCAATTTCATCCCTCTTTTACATGAGCTGTGCAAAGATACCATTCTTGAGATCATTCCAGTATGATATTATGCCATTAAGTCATGCCTCGACACATGGGAGGTATAATCTAATACTGGGCATTACACCATATGACAGAGAACCCGGGCCGACATGGCTAGTTATAAACCAAAAGTGGCACTAAATTACAGAGATATGCATTCATGACCTAGCAACGAACATGTCGGTCATCAACGTATGAACCCAAGTCGTAGCAAGCTACATGGACTTAAAGGAACAACGCGTGACATGTCCCCTAAGGGACAGACACAGGAACGAAGAAGGACACATGCCGACCAGCCTACGTGTTCCGGAGCAGTAGCAAGCTACCAAGGCTTAGTGGAAGCACTAGGAGGCATTTCCCTGTAAGATAGGCTACCAAAGGTAAACAAGTAGGTGTCGGATCCCACACATATCAAGCATTTCAATAACATACACACAATATGCTCAATATGTGCAAATACAACATTGCATCACAACAGAACTCTATGACTCAAAGTACATTATTTAAGAGGCTCCGAAGAGCCATACATAACATATCCATACAGATAGGGGTCACATGACCCAACACTCAAGTCATACAAGCATACAAGCACAAGCGGAAGCTAACTTGTCTGAGTACAGACAACTTGGAAAGAAAACAGGCTTGGTGTAGCCTGACTATTTACAAGGCCCTTCACAAGCTCAGGATCACCGTCTGGGTAGGAAGCTACTCATCGACGTCAACGTCTATGTAGAACCCATCGGAGGGGGCGGGGTTCTCCTCTGCAACAGTTATTAAGCAAACATGAGTACAAAGATACTCAACAAGACTTACATCAGAACCTATCATACATGCATCATTATCAACAAGGGTAGTGGAGTTTATTATAGCAAGCCAGCTTTGACTCTTGGCTAGCCTATACTACAACTCTCAGTAGTTTGCAAAGATGAGACTACGCACATGGGTCGACTACTCACCACGACAATACACTACTGTTGATCCTCTCCCGTCATCCTACGGAAGGGCCATCCACGGCACTCACACTTGTCTTGAGACTTTTAGGAGTAACCATTAACTTGTCTATGAACTGTATAAGCAACCAAAAATAGTCCTTAACCGCGAACAACGGCTATTTGAATAGATTGGTAACCCTGCAGGGGTGTACTTCTTCACACACGCTTCCACCACTTATCGCCGTTTACTCGACGTGTACTCGGCAACCTTCAAGCGGAAGCCCAGCGAGGGTGTCGGCCATGACCTGACTACCTAGTCCAGGTTTATCTCCTATTTGGGTTCCATCCGTGGGGAGATCCGGCCGGGGTGTCACTCACGGTCCCAAACGATGTGTACAGGGTTCCCGAGTCAACAAACGGGCGACCGGTACACCAGGCCACGTACCTGCCGCATCACAGCCCACCGCGAGGGTCCGCGCTGTGCTCGACAAACAGTAAACTACAAACACCAGAAACGAATTGCAACTCCTGGACAGAGGACAAGGGCAGTTAATTAGTCGAGAGGGTCCACTGGTTTCGGGCCCAATGCATGGTAGTAGCTAATCTTAAATCACACATACATATCTCAGGTCCTATGGACGGTTCCAATGAAACAACCCGCCATGTACTCCTACATGGCCTTCCATCGATACCTTTACCAAGCATATTCCACACTTCACTCTCATTACCAGACATGACCATTTCACTCTGATCCATCACCCAGATGAACCAGACCTGACACAACTTTAAGCATAGCAGGCAGCATAAATAAATAACATGGTAGGAAACACATCACATGGCTCAATCAACTCCTACACATGCTAGTGGATTTCAACTATTTACTGTGGCAATGACATGTCATGCAAAGGAATGGGGTTCAACTACTGCAGCAAATAGCAGTTCACACGTTGTTGCCTTAATGCAGTAAAAGAGCGCAAGAGCGAGAATATGGGTTTGTATCGGAATGATGAATGGGTTGCTTGCCTGACAGATTGGTTGTCGGGTACTACTCTTCAATTGGATACGCAGATGTTTCATCGGGAGCAGAACCTATCACGGAGAACACCGGTAATACAATCAATACACAACCAAATGCGACAATATGATGCATGCTCATGACATGGTGATACGTCCAAAACCTATCTATAATTTCTGCTTGCTTCATGCCTTTTTTGTGTGATATTGCTATGATATTTATGCACTTCCATACACTTTTCATCATATTTGGACTAACCTACTAATGGTTGCAAAAGTGCACAATGTTCTTGTTTTACACTTTATTGTGTAGAAATTACTTGGAAATTGACAAAAACGCAAAAGGAGTCGTATTGGAGTAGGACTCTGACTTTCCTGAAATCTGTCTGAGAACGTTTTTTAAAGATGGTCACGTTCCGGCCCGAAGACGATGTCAAACGGAAAACGTCTAGTTGCGAAAGTTGTGGGGAATTTCGAGGCGATGCTTCTGGATATAAAATTCGTCCAAATCGCAGTCCGGACGGCCGAGTAAAGCCCGTTTTACTGAGGCCCAAAATCTGATGACGGGAATCCGAGAGTCTATATAAAGAGAGGAAACCTAGGTCACCAAGGGCCACGAATTTTCCTCCTCCCGAGCCGCCGTCTTGGAGGGGAGGACCAGCACCATTGCAGCACCATCCACAAGGAAGAAGGGGGGCCAAGGAGCCGCTGCCCCCTAGGGCCGCCACCGCCCTGAGGGCCGCCGCCGCCGCCGCCAAGGGCCGCCGCCGCCGCCTCCGTGGCTGTCGCCGGCTGTCTCCTCCTCGCGGGGCTGCACCTCTCCATCAACACCATCATCAACCTCCTCCTCACCATGTCCATGTGTGAGTAGTCTCCTCCGGGGCTGAGGGCTCGTACGTGTAGCTATGTGGTTATCTCTCTCTCCCATGATGTGATCTTCGTTGTGATCATAGGCTATGTTAATCTAGGGTAATCCCATGATATTTCCCCTTCCTCTATGTATTGGATTGATGTACTCACTTGTCTTTATCTACTATAATCCCCAAGACCGAGGTGACAGCGGTCTATTGGACATGGATTAGAAGAATATTTTCATGAGTGATTTCCTCTCTTGTGTGTTGATTGAAGATTGAGAGTCTCTTGGTGCTTGTCTTTGACTATCCTTTAGATATGTTGTGGTGATTGTGGTAATCTCTTTGGATGGCCGCGGTGACATTGGGAAATCCATAGATTGAGAACTACGAACTTTGAGGTGTGCTTTTGTAGCCCTACATAATTTTCGTCCTCTCTTGACCACGAAGGAATGACCTCCGGGTGCGTCTCCATTGCATGTTTTATGGGAAATATCATGTGATTCGATTATGTTAATGTTGTTGGGAGTTGCCACTAGTTAAAGTATGACCCCTAGGCCTTGTTTCCACCATTGCAATACCATTTGTTCTCACGTTTACCACTTGTTTGCTTACTGCACTTTTTATTACAGATTTATATTACTTTGCTTTGCCACTCCTATCATCCATATTTTACCATCTCTTCGCCGAACTAGTGCACCTATACAACTCCTAGTTATATTAGGTGTGTTGGGGACACAAGAGACTTCTTGTATCTTAGTTGCAGGGTTGCTTGAGAGAGACCATCTTCAACCTCTACTTTCCTGAGTTCGATAAACCTTAGGTCATCCACTTGAGGGAAATTGCTGCTGTCCTACAAACCTCTGCGCTTGGAGGCCCAACATAGTCTACAAGAGTAGAAGCGTGTGTAGACATCAAGCTGTCCTACAAACCTCTGCACTTGAGGGAAATTTTCTTTAGATCTTGCAATTAAATCTTTTTATTTCTTGTTTTTATTTCACTAGTTATGTTTATGGAAAACCGCAATTTTAATTCGCTTCTTGGGGAAGGCCGCTTTACCACACCCGTGGTAGAGAAGTCTCCTCCACCTACTAAATGTATCCCGTTCAAAATACCACTAGTGATAATTGAAATAATTATGAATGATCATTATGATGGGACAGTCAATCCTAGTATTCATTTGTTGAAACTTACAGAACTTTGCGAGTTGTTTAAGATTTCAGGTTTGACAAGAGATGGAGTCATGAGGAAATTATTTGCCTTGTCCCTGAAAGGAAAAGCATTGGAATGGTATAGGCTACTAGATGACTCTCACCTGCTAGATTGGGAAGAGATCCAGTCTCTCTTTTACTCCAAGTTTTATCCTCTTCATGAAGTCCATGAGAATAGGAATTATGTTTATAATTTCTACCCTCATGACGGAGAGAGCGTAGCTCAAGCTTGGGGGAGACTGAAAACGTTAATGCTAAAAAGTCCTAACCATGGGCTCCCCAAAGATGCTTATGTGGAGAGTAAGAGTACCTTTTTGCATGTGGATCATGGTAACAATGCTTTATGTGATGCTTATATTATTGAGTTACTCGTGATCCCACTGAAAATTATTATGAGAAGGGAACATATGCTTATAGATATTTCAATAATATCAAGTTCCCTCTCTTTATGTTGAAGGTTTTGAAGCTGCACTTGTTTTGTCTTCTATGCATATTGCTTTGTGCTTCAATGAATTATTCTATTGCAATATTCCTATGCATAGGAAGCATGTTAGGCTTAAATGTGTTTGGTATTTGCTTCTTGATGCTCTCTTTTGTTCCTCAACTCTTATTCCTATGAGAGCATCATTAAAGTCTTAAGCCTATCTTTATGGCTATAAGAAAGAGCTCTAGGGAGACAACCCTTGTTATCTTTGCTTTCAGTTTTTAGTGGTCTTGTTGTTTGTTAGTACTGTAGCAACATCATTGTATCTTTATTTTTCAGCTTTGTGCCAAGTTTAGCCTCCGATTGCAAGAAAGTTCAAAACTTGTGACGTGCTGTCCAGGAAACAGATTATGTCCTTGGACAGAAAAATTCGTATAAAATCACCAGATCATCTTTTTGGTCTGAATTGTTTCGACAGCGTGATCTATACAATTGGCTTTCGGGCGTCTGTTCTGAGTTTTTTGATTTGAGTTGCAGAAGTGCCCCGAAAAAATCATTTACTACCTGCTGGTCTGTTTTTCACAGATTCTGTCCTGTTTTGCCTTTCCTTCGTTTTGCAAACCTTGAGCTTGCTTTTTCTTTGCAAAAACCTTTTGGCAATCTTGAGAAACAGTAGACCTTCAAGAATATCCTTATTTCCAGCAAGGAAAAATTATTTTATTATGGGTACTAACCTCGCTAATCAGATTATGATGAGTTATGTATGAAGGGAGTTTTCAAGTGTGCGAGGGAAGATGATAAAAAGATTCAGGAGTGTCAAACGCTCAAGCTTGGGGATGCCCCCATGCACCCCCAAGAAATATTCAATAAGACTCAAGCGTCTAAGCTTGGGGATGCCCCCGTGCATCCCCTTCTCCATCAACATTATCAGTTCGTCTTTCGTTCCACTATATTTTTATCACTTCATGTGTTATGTGCTATGCTTGGAGCGTCTTGCTTTTAGTTTCCTTTTTAGTTTTCTTTAGCTTTACTTGCTTTTCATAACGAGTTGGAACTCAGCTTTCTTCGTGTGGGAGAGAAACACGCTCCACTTCAACCTAGAACGTAACATAGAATTTTGATGTTTATCTTTGCTGTGTATGTTCTTTGTCTTTCAATAGCTACTATCATGTTCAGCTCTTAGTTTTCATGCTTTACTTTTTAAAGAGTTTTTGTTTAGTTGGTCGCTAGAACTCTCTTTAGTTATCATGCTTATCTTGTTAAGAGAGTTGGCTTCTGTTGCACTGGTTGATATGTCTGTGATAAAAATGCTATGTGCATAATGGTGCTTAGTAGTTCATGTTTTCTTATGGTTAGTCTCAAATAGCCGGGGGGTTCTCAATGTGTTATTGGAGTACCAACATGATTTGTTTGCCTATGATGTGGTATGGTCTAGTGATATCTTCCTCCAAGAATTTATTTGATTGACTTGGCATATGCTCACGGATATTTAAGACTGTAAAGAAAGTCCATCAAGCCTTGATGATCTTTAATTTCTGAGTAGCGGTATAACTTCCATGCCTGATTCAATGTTGCTTTGTCGCTCTGCATGATTATGACCGTCATTGCTCTCTTAGTTGGTCGCTCCTAGTCTTTTGCTAACCTTCGCCTGTACTAAGCGGACTGACTGCTTGTGCATCCAAAATCCTTTAAACCAATTATGACATATGAGTCCACCATACCTTCCTATGCATGGTATTTACCTGTCATTCCTAACGAAGACTTTTCATGTACCATCTCGAAATTATTCAAAAAAAGGCATTTCTCTTTTGTGCCTCTGTTTTAGCTCATGAGGAAGTAGTAGTTAGTTCATGATTTTTTTAAGTTGGACAAGCTTCACCCCGGGAATGCATGTCTAATGTGCAAACCCCTAATACGAGAAGGAACTGGCAAAGAGTGCGCCCGGCTCATTAAAAAATATATAACAAACAAACCCTCCTTCACGCTTTGTTCATGAGAAATCAGAAAACTTTGGCAGTGATAAACAAAGGAGATTAAGAGGATGTGATCGTCCTCATTCGGGAGCCATTCCTCGAAACTTGTCCAGCTCAAGAAGTAATTGAGTTATCTGCTAGCATTCGTTGACGAAACATGCATATTCAAAAAAATAATTATTACCTCTGTTTTTAAAAACCAAGAGCTCTGGTACATGTTTAGTTTTTGTTTCCGACCACGGGTTTTCAACCTTTCCATCAAAAGCCACGGTTCAAGAGTCTCCACCTTCTTTAAAGCACCAACTATTGAGAGCATGATTGTCATTCTGGGTGTAATGTGCATTGTTCCAAAGTACCATTGTCTTTTGCATGATTATGATATCGTTTATTCTGAAATCATTGTATCTAGTCGTCACCTAAACCTTGGAGGTGCCCCTGCATTTATGTTTTGCTTCACTAAAGGGGGCAAGCGAGATGTCACTTTGTCATATTTGCACACCATGCTCATTACAAATCTATTGAGTGTTTCAGTATCATATTGTAAAACTTTCCGTTCTTTGTGATACTCTCATGAGGCAACTTAATTACTATAGACACGTTGTCTCAGTAAGCACTTGTCATGTGACTGTGAAAAGTCCTTATATGGTCAATAGCATGTCACCACAGAAATTATGCTTGTTATCATTTACCTACTCGAGGACGAGCAGGAATTAAGCTTGGGGATGTTGATACGTCCAAAACGTATCTATAATTTCTGCTTGCTCCATGCCTTTTTTGTGTGATATTGTTATGATATTTATGCACTTCCATACACTTTTGATCATATTTGGACTAACCTACTAATGGTTGCAAAAGTGCACAATGTTCTTGTTTTACACTTTATTGTGTAGAAATTACTTGGAAATTGACAAAAACACAAAAAGAGTCGTATTGGAGTAGGACTCTGACTTTCCTGAAATCTGTCTGAGAACTTTTTTTAAAAATGGTCACGTTCCTGCCCGAAGACGATGTCAAACGGAAAAAGTCTAGTTGCAAAAGTTGTGGGGAATTTCCAGGCGATGCTTCTGGATATAAAATTCGTCCAAATCGGAGTCCGGACGGCCGAGTAAAGCCCGTTTTACTGAGGCCCAAAATCTGATGACAGGAATCCGAGAGTCTATATAAAGAGAGGAAACCTAGGTCACCAAGGGCCACGAATTTTCCTCCTCCCGAGCCACCGTCTTGGAGGGGAGGACCAGCACCATTGCAGCACCATCCACAAGGAAGAAGGGGGGCCAAGGAGCCGTTGCCCCCTAGGGCCGCCGCCACCCCGAGGGCCGCCGCCACCCCCTAGGGCCGTCGCCGCCGCCTCCGTGGCTACCGCCGGCCGTCTCCTCCTCGCAGGGCTGCACCTCTACATCAACACCATCATCAACCTCCTCCTCACCATGTCCATGTGTGAGTAGTCTCCTCCGGGGCTGAGGGCTCGTACGTGTAGCTATGTGGTTATCTCTCTCTCCCATGATGTGATCTTCGTTGTGATCATAGGCTATGTTAATCTAGGGTAATCCCATGATATTTCCCCTTCCTCTATGTATTGGATTGATGCACTCACTTGTCTTTATCTAGTGTAATCCCCGAGACCAAGGTGACAGCGGTCTATTGGACATGGATTAGAAGAATATTTTCATGAGTGATTTCCTCTCTTGTGTGTTAATTGAAGATTGATAGTCTCTTGGTGCTTGTCTTTGACTATCCTTTAGATATGTTGTGGTGATTGTGGTAATCTCTTTGGATGGCCGCGGTGACATTGGGAAATCCATAGATTGAGAACTACGAACTTTGAGGTGTGCTTTTGTAGCCCTACATAATTCTCGTCCTCTCTTGACCACGAAGGAATGACCTCCGGGTGCGTCTCCATTGCATGTTTTATGGGAAATATCATGTGATTCGATTATGTTAATGTTGTTGGGAGTTGCCACTAGTGAAAGTATGATCCCTAGGCCTTATTCCCACCATTGCAATACCATTTGTGCTCACGTTTACCACTTGTTTGCTTGCTGCACTTTTTATTACAGATTTATATTAGTTTGCTTTGCCACTCCTATCATCCATATTTTACCATCTCTTCGCCGAACTAGTGCACCTATACAACTCCTAGTTGTATTAGGTGTGTTGGGGACACAAGAGACTTCTTGTATCTTAGTTGCAGGGTTGCTTGAGAGAGACATCTTCAACCTATACTTCCCTGAGATCGATAAACCTTAGGTCATCCACTTGAGGGAAATTGCTGCTGTCCTACAAACCTCTGCGCTTGGAGGCCCAACATAGTCTACAAGAGTAGAAGCGTGTGTAGACATCACATGGCAAGATGGATGTGTTTTGGTCTAATGCAACTATAAACATAAAGGTTTGAGCTTGTTTGAATCAAAGATTCAAATTCGTGCCCAAACTATTATTATTTAAAGTGCATTATCATGTTTTGTTGTGAACAGAAAGGTTAACTTGCTTAAACATGCATGAAACCAACACCAATGGAAAGATTGGATTTTTCTGATCATTTTTCATATATAATTCTTTTTCATCTGAGCTACTGTTGAATTTATATGATTTTTAGAAGTTAGGGCATTTTTGAAAATAAATAAATCATTTCTGATTTATTTAAATCACAGAAAACACTTACTGCGTCAGCATGACCTCATGCTAACGTCAGCAGGTCAACAGAGCTGGTCCAGTCAAACCTGACGTGTGGGGTCCACACATCAGTCTAACAGAGTTAACTAACTGGGTTAATTTAAACTAACTACTAATTAGCAGGGTCATGCCCACATGTCAGTGGGTCAGCTAATTAGCAGAATTAACTTAACACTAACTAATCCTAAACTAACACAGTCAACGGCTGGGCCCATATGTCAGTGGCACAGGGGGAGGTCAAACCCCCTGGTCAGTGGGTCAAACCAGCCGGCGGCTAGTCGCCGGCGAGGCCAGACGCGGCGGAGCGCCTCGGGTTTGGTCCTCCGACGACCAAATCGACGGCGGAGCACGTCTACGGGCAGCTGGGAGTGAGCCGCGTCGTGTGGTGCTCGACTTGGAGCTCGAGATCGCTGGAAACGAAGCCGGCGACGAGTCCCGCGGCTGCCGGAGTTCGTGCACTGACGAACTCGGCGATGCAGTGCTCGTGGAGGCTTGTGGGGTGGTCCTACAACATCTACGCGAAGCAGTGAAGACGATGGGCACGACGGCCTGGCCGTTAGGTGGCCGGAGCTACGTAAAAGAAAGGCCCTTCGCAGAGGGAAGTAGAGATTTGTAGAGGGGCCAGATCTCAAAGCTTAAATTGAGAGATAAAAATATTTTGGGGGGTATATTTTTCCCACCAACAAAAATGACTTGAGGTTCCAACACTTTCCATGCTAGATATATCATAGGCGGTTCCCAAACATGAAATAATGTTTATTCCTTTTCCACCAACTTTCACAAGCCATGGCTAGCCAAATCCACGGTTTGCCTTCCATACCAACACTTTCCAAGGAATTTATTATTTGACGACATAAAGTAAATTTGTTTTTCATTTCGGGACTGGGCATCCCTAATACCTTTGCCTTACTCTCGTGCAATGACATGTGAATGGACACTCATCGTGAGAATAACACATCTAGCATGAAAAATATAGGCCACCCCTCACCGCCTCGCGAGCGGTATGGGCACACAAAAGGGAAATTTATTTTGAAAGTTAGAGATGGCACATACAAATTTTCTTAGAATGGCAAGGAGATACCACATATATGTAGGTATGGTGGACTCATGTGGCAAAACTGGGGTAAAGGATTTTGGATGCACAAGTAGTGATCATACTAAGTGCAAAATGAGGGCTAGCAAAAGACTTGGAAGTGACCAACCATGAAACGAATAATCTCATAAGCGAACATTGAGCATAAATAACACCGAATAATGCACCACAAGTAGGATATAATTTCATTGCATAATTATTTACTTTCGTGCTTCAATAGGGAATCACAAACCTTAACACAAATATTCGTACTAAAGCATAATTACTCATTAACATGACTCACGTATCACATCTTCATGTCTCAAAACTATTACAAGGAATCAAGTTAATTTTGTCCAGTGATCTTCGTGAAAGTTTTTATTATATCCTTATCGGATATATATCACTTTGGAACTAACTTTCATGTGATGCTTTTGATAAGCTCAAACAAAAATAAGTGAAGATCATGAGCATACAATTTTTCTTTCTCTCAAAATAATTTAAGTGAAGCAAGAGAGAATTTCTTAAAAGTTTACTAACTCTCAAATAAATCTAAGTGAAGCAAGATAGTATTTCTTCAAAAGTATTAAAGCACACCATGCTCAAAAAGATATAAGTGAAACACTGAGTAAATCCATAGTTCATAAAAATTTAAGTGAAGCATAGAGAGCTATTCTAACAAGTCATAGCATAATTTGGGATCTCTCAAATATATGTGTACAACAAGGATTGATGACTTAAAAAGCAAAACAAAATAAGAAAAGACTCATATCATACAAAGACGGTCCAAGCAAAACACATATCATGTGACGAATAAAAATATAGTTTCTAGTGAAATACCGATGGTCGTTAGAAGAAAGAGGGGATGCCACTAGGGGGCATCCCCAAGCTTAGTTGCTTGCTTCTCTCTGGATAAAATCTTGGAATACCGGGGCATCCCCAAGCTTAGGCTTTTTCTTACTCCTTATTCCTTCATCCATTGTAAGATAACCCAAAACTTCAAAACGTCAATCACATAAAACTCAACAAAACTTTCGTGGGGACCTTTAGTATAAGAAACAAATCACTACCATAAGTGATGTAGTAAACCCATTCATATTTTGTATTTGTATTATATCTACTGTATTCCAAATTTACTATGGCAAAAACTCATCAAAGAAAACCATAGAAGCATCAAAACAAGCACATAACACAATAAAAACAGAATCTATCAAAAACAGAACAGTCTATAGTAATCTAGAAGTTTCGAATACTTATGCAACTCCAAAAATATTGAAAAAATAGGGCCATGTGGGAAATTGTATATTAATCTTCTGCTAAAAGAATCAACCGAAAAGCACCCTTCTGTTAAAAATGAGATTTTTTTCTCGTGCGCGCAAAAGTTCCTGTTTTTCAGCAAGATCAAATCTACTAACACCCACCATGATCCTAAGGCTTTGCTTGCCACAAACATTTATTCAAAAGACAAAAACACATATAAACAGAGGTATTAAACGGTATTTTCACAAGAACAGAAAATAAAATGCAACATTTAATTTTATTCTTTGGGTTGCCTCCCAACAAACTCTTTCTTTATAGCCAGTATGATAGGCTTGGAATTTCAATGATGCTCATATGAAAGACAAGAATTGAAGGACAAAGAGAGCATCATAAAATAGGTGACAAACACATTTAAGTCTATCATACTTCCTATGTATAGGAATTTTATAAGAAAATAAATTATCAAGACAAGAAATTTCTAGCATATGCAAAGGAGAGGAATAAAACATTGAAAATCTCAATATAACGAGGGGTGATTTAGTAACATGAAAATTTCTAGAACCATATTTTCCTCTCTCATAATAATTACATGTAGGATCATACTAAATTTCAACAATATAACAATCGTATAAAATTTTATTTTCATTATCCACATGCGTAAAAGTCTTATAATCTTCCAAGATAGTGGGACTAACATCAAATAAAGTCATGACCTCTCCAAACCCACTTTCAATATTATCGCAAACATATTCATCATCAGGCTTAAATAAATTTTCATGATCGTAACAAGAATCACCCCAATCATGATCATTGCAATAAGTAGATGACATATCAAAATTAGCATCTCCAAGCTTGTGGTTTTGCATATTACTAGCATAATTGACATTAATAGGATTTATTATAACACCATTGCAATCATGATTTTCATACAAGGAGGTATCATGAATCACGTCATAAATTTCTTCTTTTATCACCTCATCACAATTATCAGATTCATGAATCATAAACAGAACTTCATAAAGAGAATCTAGTGCCCTTAGTTCACTAGCAATTGGTTCAATATAATTGGATCTTTTAAAAAATATTGGCAATTGGATGAGCATCCATAGACGCTTTCCTTATGATTTCCAATAAAATACCCAATTATACCAAACAACCAAGCAAAGTAACTAGGAAAGACATAAGAACAAACGAAAATAGATCTGACAAGAAAACGACAAACGAAAAAGAGGCAGAATAAAAACGACATTTTTTTGTGAAGTGGGGGAGATGAAAACGAGAGGCAAATGGAAAATAATGTCAATTGCGAGGAGATGAGATTTGTGATTAGGAACATGGTATATGTTGAAGGTGCTCCCCGACAACGGTGCCAAAAATTTCTTTTGGTGACTACTAGAACTACGTCGGTATTTCCCCAAAGAGAAAGGTGATGCGGTAAAGCAGCGGTAGGTTTTTCCCTCAGTGATGAGACAAAGGTTATCGAACCAGTAGGAGAACCAAGCAACACAACATAAACAGCACCCGTACACAAATAACAAATACTCGCAAGGGGTTGTCAATCCTTTCGGGTAACGGGCGTGATAGAGTTGTAAATATTGTTAAATTGATTGATAAATAAGATAAAATGCAGCAAAGTATTTTTTTTGGTTTTTGGTTTAGTAGATCTGAGAATAAAAGCAAAGGAAAATAGATCGCAAAGGCAAATAATATGAGAAAGAGAACTGGGGGCATAGATTTCACTACTGGCTTCTCTCGTGAAAATAGCAAGGGGTGGGACAACAATTACTGTTGGGCAATTGATAGAACTTCAAATAATCATGACGATAACTAAGCAATGATCATTATATAGTCATCATGTCCAAGATTAGTAGACCCACTCCTACCTGCATCTACTACTATTACTCCACACATTGACCGCTATCCAACATGCATCTAGTGTATTAAGTTCATGGAGAAACAGAGTAATGCACTAAGAATGATGACATGATGTAGAGAAGATCTATTCATGTAGAAATAGACCCCATCGTTTTATCCTTAGGAGCAATGATACTTACGTGTCGGGTCCCCTTCTGTCACTGGGATCAAGCACCGTAAGATCGAACCCACTACAAAGCACCTCTTCCCATGACAACATAAATATATAGATCATGTTGACCAGACAAAACCCAATATCAGAGAAATATATACAAGGCTATAAGAAATCATGCATATAAGAGATCAAAAGAAGACTCAAATAACTTTCGTAGATATAAAAAGATAGATCTGGTCATAAACTCAAAGTTCATCGGATCCCAACAAACACGACACAAAAGAGATACATCATATGGATCTCCAAGAGACCATTGTATTGATAATCAAAAGAGAGAGAGATGAAGCCATCTAGCTACTGACTACGGACCCAAAGGTCTACAAGGAACTACTCACGCGTCATCGAAGAGGCACCAATGGAAGTAGTGTACCCCTCCATGATGGTGCCTAGATTGGATCTGGTGGTTCTGGACTTTATGGCAGCTGGATCAAAATTCCGTCGACTCCCCTAGGGTTTCTGGAATATTGGGGTATTTATAGAGCAAAGAGGCAGTCCGGGGGGCACCCGAGGTGGGCACAACCCGCCAGGGCGCGCATCGGCCTCCTGGCGCGCCCTGGTGGATTGTGCTCCGCTCGGAGCACCCCCCCAGGTGTTGCCTTGGCCCATTGGGTGTCTTCTAGTCCATCAAAAATCTCTGTAAACTTTCACTGCGTTTGGACTCCATTAGATATTGATTTCCTGTGATGTAAAAAACATGAAGAAAACAGCAACTGGCACTTGGCACTATGTCAATAGGTTAGTACCAAGAATGATATAAAATGACTATAAAATGATTGTAAAACATCCAAGAATGATAATAGTATAGCATGGAACAATAAAAAATTATACATACGTTGGAGACGTATTAAGACCTAACGGCGCCGGAGACCGGCATCGTCTTCGATTCCGGGGATCACCCCAAGACTATGGTTGATGCCGGAGCGCATCCCATGCTCTGCACCCCCACCATCTGCAACATCGTGGTCACCAGGACCCTCATCGACGGTGGCGCTGGCCTCAACGTCCTCTCCGTGGAACCCTTTGATCAAATTCTTGTGCCCTATGATATTCTTGCCCCCACCAAGCCCTTCTCGGCGGTGGGCGACGGATCCACTCTTCCTCTGGGGCAGGTCGGCCTCCCCGTCACCTTCGGCACGCACTGCAACTACCGCACCGAGCTCATCAACTTTGACATCTCCCACATAAACCTCCCGTACAACCCCATCCTTGGGTACCCGACCCTTGCCAAGTTCATGGCGGCGACGCACCCGGGCTACGGCATCGTCAAGATTCCTAGGAGAAGTGGCATCCTCAACATGGCGGGAAATAGCAAGGATGCTCTCTTGGCCCTCAAGCTCTCCTTCAAGGCTGCCGCGGCCGCATGACCATACGCGAAGGATGCTCTGGAGACACCAAAGGCCGCGCCTGTGAAGAAGAGGCTGTTATTTTGCCAAGATGGGGCCAAGACGAAGCAGGTGCCAGTAGACAATGGGGTTGAGGCCCCACCTTCACCATAGGTGCTGGCCGCCCCCAGATCAAGAAGAGGCACTAATCAGCTTCCTCCGCACGAACAAATATGTATTCGCATGGCAGGCAACGGGCTTGGTTGGTGTTTCTTGGGACGTAATTGAGCATCATTTGATGGTATGCCCGGGTGCGTGCCCGGTGAAGCAGAAGGCGCGATAGCGGGCCCCGGAGAAGTAGGCGTTCATCACCCAGGAGGTCCACAAGCTGCCAGAAGCTGGCATCATCCGGGAAGTATGGCACCCAGATTGGCTGGCCAACCCGGTCATCATTCTCAAGAAGGAGGGAAAGGAGCGCATATGCGTCGACTTCACAAACCTCAACAAGGCTTGTCCCCAGGACCCTTTCCCCCTTCCGCGCATTGACTAGATCGTCGACTCCACCACCGAGTGTGATTTGTTGTGCTTCTTGGACGCCTTCCCGGGGTACCACCAGATCAAGATGGCAATGAAGGACGCCGAGAAGACAACCTTCCTGACCCCATGCGGGTTGTATTGCTACACCTGTATGTCGTTCGGGTTGCGCAATGCTGGCACAACCTTCCAGCGGCTGATGCTCATCGCCCTGGGCCGGCAGCTCGGGAGGAATGCCAAGGCGTACGTCGATGACAAAGTGGTAAAGTCACGAGAAGCAAGGACCCTCGTCGATGACCTCGAAGAGACGTTTGCCAACCTGCGGAAGGTGAACCTGGGCCTCAACCCGGAGAAGTGCATGTGAGGCATTCCGTCCAGCAAGCTGATGGGTTTCTTGGTATCACACCAAGGCATCGAGGCCAACCCAGAGAAGATCAAGGAGATAGGGAGGATGAGCCCTCCGTAGACCCTCAAGGAAATGCAGAAGCTCGCGGGCTGCGTGACTTCGCTAGGGCATTTCATCTCCAAGCTCGGTGAGCGCACCCTTCCATTCTTCAATTTAAGGAAAAGGAAGGGCCCTTTTGAATGGACTTAGGATGCCGAGGCTACCTTTCAGGACCTCAGGAGGTACCTTACTAGCCCCTCGATGATGGTGCCACCTCGACCTCGTGAGCCCCTGGTGCTTTACCCGGCCGCCACATCTCACTCGGCCAGCGCCGCACTCATGGCAGTCCGGGAAGAGCGCATGGGCGCAGGTCCATGGCACAACACACCATCATCAATCGCACCATCGCCACTTCAGGACGGAGCCCCTGAGGCAAAGACTGCCTCGCCAAATGGTCAGGCTCCTGAGACCCCAGTGTCTCAGGAGGGGCCGGACGCCGTCAACAACTCTTCCCTCGTCGAACACCCCGTGTACTTCGTCAGCACGGTGATGCATGACGCGTGTGCGCGCTACCCCATGCAGCAGAAGCTCCTGGTCGCGCTCCTCGTCGCCTCTAGGAAGCTGCGACACTACTTCTAAGGTCACCCTATCAAGGTTGTTTCGGCATACGCCTAGAGATGGTGCTCGGGAGCCCCAATGCCGCGGGCAGGGTTGTTGAGTGGAACATCGAGCTGCAGGCGTTTGAGCTGGAGTTCAGCACCACCAGGGTCATCAAAGGCGCGACCCTCGCTAACTTTGTAGCAGAATGGATTGAAGCACCTCATTGAGGGAGGGAGAATATTATTCCCTCATGCCCGGAGACGAGGCACCGGATGGCTGGGTCATGTACTCTGATGGCGCATTCGCACGACTGGGTGTGGGGGCTGGAGCCCTGCTCATCTCACCTACTCAGGACAAGATCTACTACACCATGCAACTCTGCTTCCAGCATGGTGAGTAGGTTTCCAACAACATAGCAGAATATGAAGTCCTGATCGCCTGCCTCAATATCGCGATGGCTTTGGGGTTCAGGCGGCTCACCATCCAGGGCGACTCCTAGCTCGTCGTCAACTTCTGCAACAAGGAATACAAGCCGAAAGATGAGCACATGGAGGCATACACAAGCACAACGAGGTTCAATGCAAACGTTTTTAACCCCTTTATGTGACGGTGTTAGGAACCGTTGCTAAGTGAGTGTGTGCGATAGGGAGTCCTTACCACACGACCCAGAAACTATCTGGGATAGGCCCTCCTGGCACAAAGGCTGGGGCAAAATGAGCTCATGTGCGATCTAGTGAGGCATCGAAACCCAATCGTTTCCGTTCGTATGTACATTCCACATGGCGAATCCTAGAAAAATTTCCGTTCGTATGTATATCATACAGTTTTTTGTGTGGAAATGTTTGTGTAAGATGGCCTAACGCAAACAGTTCTCTACTGGAAGTCGTGTGTGATTGTTAGTTGATCGAACACGCCTACTTTCTAGAAACTGTGTGGTTTGTTTGAGTTCATCGCCCACGCTGATGTCTGAGTTACCATCTGCAATATAAAACCCCAATAAGTAGGGCAATTAGCCTATTATTGATAATCCATGTACTAATCAAATTGATATTTCTTATAAAAACACACCAGATATTTCATATTCATATAACGGCAACCAGGATTTCATATTCGAGTTACATCAGATATCTTCGGCACTCAGTTACGCCATTACACAACAGCACCAAGTTTCACATGCAACATCGAAAACCTTTCCAAAGTAGCATCATACACGGTAAATAAACAGATGAATCTCATTTGGGAAACTGCATAAGCAGAAGGCAAATATTGAACCTTCACTGATGTTGAATATCCTTGCAACTTTAGGCCAGTGGCTATGGATAATTGCCCGCCCAATCTTCGTCCTATTTGGGAATACATCAATATTGTACCAGATGTGTTGAATGAATACCTTCCTCGCCTCTTGACCTTGCAGGTGGTTTCAGAGGTAATCATCGATGAATTGCTTTGAAAAGTACTAAAAACAAAGATATGCATAAATCGTTATTATAAATTTTGAAATGGCGAAAGGGGTAAAAACAAGGTAAAAGAGTTAGTACCATCCTATAGTTTACTGATGTCTTCTTCATTGTGCAAACAAAGATCTTGCTGTTATTTGTCGAACGTTTCTTCATCCTAACAATCTTTCTAAGTATCTTGACTTGACTGATATTCATGGACATCTCATTTCCCTATATGCAAAATGGGTCTAAGCCTTTGGCAGCATGACCTACATGTGCAAGACCAAATTGTTAGAAACCTAAGTATTAGAATGATTCCTACAACTGCACAATAATGTGCTATTAGCGAAAGGACCATGCATGAGCAAACCTTGATGGTAAACCATAGTGTCTCCCATTGTTTCCCTGCAACACAAAGAAGGAAGATCTTGATCAGGTTAACTGAGAGTTGCCATACGATTAGTCCAATAATTATTGAGTATAGCCAAATTCGATTTATTTCACATGCATAACAATACAAAATTGTACCCATAGCAAATGAAAATCAAATTGCAGAATTGAACCAAACAGTTAAATGGACAGCAGAACAAATGAACCAAAATAGTTAACTGAGCATGACATTGCAGAATAGAAACAAGTACTAGAAGACAAGACACATAACAAAACAAAAAATGCTTGAGAACAGTACTACGAAATGTAGCAATTGTTGGACCAAACTATTACTGAATATTATATTTCAGAGGACCAAACTATTAACTAAACATTACATTTCAAAGGACCAAACTGTTAACTGAACATCAGATTACACATTAACATTACAGAGGACAAATCACTAGAAGGCACTGGCGGTGGCCTTGAGAAAACAGCACGAACTGTATTTTAAAGTTGACAACCGCATGGCGGTGTCGACGGTGGCCTCGAAGACGAGGTGCTCCTACAAGATCTGGCGTTCGACACGCATGGGAGCCATAGCGACCTTCTGCGCACGTGCGGCCACGATTTGCTTCTCCACTGCCAGATGCTACTGAGTTCCACATTAAACTGCATGCAATATGGCTGTGGGAGGCGCTTAATTGGAGGAGGGGGACAATGATTTCGGCGAAAGGTGTCGGGCCATCGGTCGGGGCACGTGGGACAGGGAAGGAGGATGATGGTGTGGGTGGGGTGTGGATTACTTGACCATATCGATGAGGCCGCGCAGCAAGGAGAATGGACGGCAGTAAGGAGGTCGCATAGCAAGAAGAAGGGTCAATGGTGAGGAGGTGGCGCTGCAAGAAGAATGGTCATGGGTGAGGAGGTGGCGCTGCAAGGAGAAGGGTAGCAGGCGAGGAGGCGGCGCTTCAAGTAGAAGGGTTGCCAGCGAGGAGGCCAAGCTGTTAGTAAGAAGTAGTGAAGGTTTGAACTTGGAAAGCAAGGAGGAACAATGTAAATGTGGCTTTTGGTGGGAGGGAGGGGACGGGGAGATAGATATTTCTGCGGTGGCAGAAAATTTTCGCTCGGTGCCGAGAGAAACTGGAGCGCAAGTGTGGTTCACGCGGGGGCGGTGGACAATAGATGATGAAACTTCCTACATAAGACAGACAAGACGGTGCACCAAGATATTATATATTGCATCCCACACGATTCTTTCTAGTAAACTGTTTGTGGTATACCTGATTTTTTTCATTATGTTTTCAAAGAAAAAATGGTGTTACGGAGGGAAAGTGTGGTGTTTGAATTTCTATAACATTTATGTACAGAGAACATGCAATTACATGAGTGTCGTGTTTAAAATTGGAATTATTCCGGGTTCGTTTGGCATTTGTATGCATTAATTGAGTTTCTAGGCATTTAATGTGCATAATTAAATTTGAACAACAAGCACATGCTCCAGTGCACAAAAGTTTGTTGAAAAATCACATGTGTGTCTTTGGGTGAATTTATAGGTCCCATGCAAGAAATGGGAATGAAATTCAAACATCTGGGCGTCGTGGCTCGGCCTGGAACATTGAGAAACTTGGTTTTAAAAATTCCTAGAAATTCAAAACTCCCCTGAAAATCATGAAACTTGGCATGGTGTCATTTCATGGCACCAACATGTTGAGGTTAAAAAATGGCCACATTTGGACAAGTTTTTGGTATAAGCTTCTTGCAAACCGGAGCTTCTCTCGAGAAGACTCGTGGTTCTCGAGGGGGGCGTGTCGCCTTTGTGTGTGAAACGATATACGATTCCTCCCCCCCCCCCCCTTGATTTTTTACGAAGGCAACATAAAACTATATGAGTGATGTGTTAAAATTTGGAATTATTCTGGGTTCCTTTGGACTTTCTTATACATTAATTGAATTTCTAGTCATTTAATGGGCATAATTCAAATTTGAACTACAAGCACATGCTCCAGTGCACCAAAGTTGGTTGAAAAATCACATGTGTGTCCTTGGGTAAATTTCTAGGTCCCATGCAAGAAATCGGAATGAAATACAAGCATCTGGGCATCGTGGCTCGGCCGGAAAGATTGAGAAACTTGGGTTTTAAATTCATGTAAATCCAAAGCACACCTGAAAATCATGAAACTTGGCATGGTGTCATGACATGGCACCAACATGCTATGATAATTTTTTTGGCCGAATTGGAACAAGCTTTAGTACAAGGTTCTTGCAAACCAGAGCTTCTCTCTCTGAGAGGGAATGTGTCACCTCCGTGTGCGAAACGACATATCTACACTGCCTTCTCTCGCCTTAATTTTCTTACACAGGCAGATTAGACGAAATAGAAGTATCATGGTAAATTTTGGAATTATTCTGGGTTCATTTGGCCTTTTTTATACATTAATTGAATTTCTAGTCATTTAATGGGCATAATTCAGATTTGTACTACAAGCACATGCTCCAGTGCACCTAAGTTGGTTGAAAAAACACAAGTGTGTCCTTGGGTGTCGGTGTACAAAAAGAGGGGTACACTTTTTGTACCCCTATGACTGTGCACGGGCAATCTGAGCCACGGCGCCCAAGCACGGCGAGGGAGGCAAGCCGGGGCAAGACCGAAGCTCAATGGAGACTGGAGCGACGCCAAGAACAAGACCACAAAGAGCAAAGGGACGAAGCGGCTCTCCCCGGCAAGATCCTTGCCGGGGCCAGCGCTGGCAGCCCCGGCAAGACCCTTGCCGCGGCAGCTCGCCCCACGCCTACGGAGCGAATCACCCATTGAGTCCACCGCCCCCATGGGGCGAGGATTTGGAAGATATCCCCGTGGTGGCATGCAGATCTTTGTGAAGACATTCAAGATCAGATGCAAGTTAAGAACACGACGACCCTTGGCGAGATTCCAGCCAAGGGGAACCACAAGGCCCCCAGCAAGCACCTTGCCGGGGATGACTGCAGGTGCCACGGCAGGACCCTTGCCGGAGCCCCGGCAAGGCCCTTGCCAAGGACACCCGCGGGACCATCGTCAGGACCACATCAACCGGGTTTCCACCGACCCGACCAGCTGGATGGGCTCTTGCGTGGCAACCCACAGATCTTCGTGGAGACCCGCCACTGCGCCACCTCAGCTGCCTGTCTGCCTACATGGCGCCTCAGGCACCGCTGGCCAGGGCGCGTGTCAACACGAGGAGGGGCGGTGACGGACAAGACGGACGTCTTCCCCCCGTCCCCGATAAAGCAAGGACACCTAAGCTGGCGCATTAAATGCACCTTGTCCTGTAATGCGAGGGATAACCTCGCATCACTGTACCCTTTCCACCTCCTGTGTGCCACTGTGGCAGCCCCTTTTTCCTATAAAAGGAGGCCCGAGGCGACCAGGAGGGGGATTCGGCTTTTTGGAACTGCTCGCGACCCTCTTGGAGCTCCTCATTACCTGAGGAACACCAACATATAATCCACCAAAGCAGGAGTAGGGTTTTACGCATCTTTGCGGCCCGAACCTGGGTAAAGGAACCGTGTCCTGACTATTAGATCCGCTCTTCTCTCAACCCCGCGCCCCGCAACCGTGGTAGGGATTCTTGTGATCCCATAGGTGTCGATCCAAATACACCTACATCTTTGGCACGCCGGGTAGGGGGTCGCAGTTGTGAGAATCGTCCCTAGTGGCTAGCCCGACGCTCTCTCGTCTTTGTGGCCCTTTGAGGAGGCCGAAATACCTACGCTCGAGCGACTGCAAATAAAAGCTAGGTTACATCGAACCTTGGATATTCCTATCCTATTATTTGGAGTTGTTGCCCTTGAAGCTGTCATTCTTTGTGCAAAAAGAAACCTGCACGCAGATGGGGCCCTTCGCAATCGGCAGCGCCTTTGTTCTGTTTCGAGTCAGCTCAACAGTTCAGACGGATGCGCTTGAAACGGTAGGGTAGCCTTCCGCAGTCGACAAAGCTCTCGACTCTGACTCGAGTCAAACTCGACAGTTCGAGCGGCTGCATGGAGAGCGGCAAGGTGGCAGACCCGGCAGCACGCTCACCCGGCAGGCCAATGGGGACCCGTCCCCAAGACGCCGCCTTGGGTATTTCGCGCCGGCAAGCCTACCCAGTTAACATAGGGTGGAAACACAAAGAGACAACAAACAGGAAAATAACATGCATGATTCTGAAGATATTTCAAAGTTATATTACATCATGCCATCGCTGCGGTTCTAACTAAAGATAAAATTTGTCTTGGGCATGAACCCGCAGCGGCAAGGAAGAACGGGATGCTTATTCCCGGCGCTGGCCCTCCACCCTCTTGATTTCGTCGATGCGGCTGATCATAGGCTTGATGCGCTCCTTGAGCGTCGTGAGGTTGGCATCCTCCGGCAAGCTGTCCATCGCGGCTTCGAAGTCGAGGGAGGGGTTCCAGAACGCCACCTTGGTGAGGACCTTGGTCATGACTCCCCGGCAGAGCCGCCGGGCCTTCCCGGCGAGCGTGGCCGTTCTGTTGGAGTGAAGATCAGTCCAGGCGCTGAGGACGCCCTCGAAGAACATGGTCAACTTGGCGTTGATGGACCCACTCCATTTAGGGGCATACCTCACGTTTGGCATCCCCATGAGGGCCAACTATGAGGTAACCCTGCCGACGATGTCCTCCAGCCGGCTGATCCACCTGTTCTCCTCCACCACGTATTCTTGGTGGGAGGCGCCCTCATCCGCCCGCAGCTGCTTCTCCTCCTCCAGGCTCTTGGCCAAGGCCTCCTCCCGAGTGGAGCTCTCCGCCAACATCTTTTCGAGATTCTCCAGCCTCAGCCTGAGATCTCTGATGGAGTTTTGTGCCTCGGAGAGCTCCCCAGTCCTGCTGATGACAGCTCCCTGCGCCTCTGTCAAGGCGTAGTTGAGCCTGTCCTTCTCGTCGGACAGCCTGAGGGCCTGCTCCTTCAGCCCGTCCTGTTCCACCTCCAGCTCTTGTATCTTGCCGGCATGGGCCAGAGCCTGGGCATTGAGCGCCTCCTTGTGCCTCTGCCCCAGCTCGCGAGTCCGCCGCTCGACAAGAGCCTCAAGCTCCTCATCCTTGCCGCGGAGTGTTGCGGCAAGCTTCGCCTCACGCGCGGAGAGGTCTTCTTCCTGGGAATCGAGGGCGGCTTGATGCTGGTTCCGGGCGGCCTCCGCCGCGGCAGCCAAGTTCGCCGCCTCTTCCTGGGCCTTCTCGATGGCGCCCATCTTCATGATGAGCTCCACGTTACGCTTGGCCAGTTCTTCCCGGGAGGCCCTCTGCTCCTTGCGGGACTGGTGGAACCAGGTTTGCGCCTCAGCGACGCGCACCTGGAAGTCCACCTCCACATCGTCCACCGACGCCGTTCTGGACTTAACCTTGTCCAAACGGGCACGGTAGAGCGCCTGGAGTTTCCGGAAGTTGGCCCCCATGGCCCGGAAGAGCTGCTCCTCTGGGGAGCCGTCGGCGCTGGCGCTCGGTTCATCAACAACCTCGAGCCCAGTGGCGGCGAACACCTCGCCATCGAAGACTTCCTCCCCGGCGGGCGCCCGGGAGCTTGACGCCCCGGCGAGGTGGACGAAAAGGTTGTCGCCCACCTTCAGATACCTGCCGGGGCCCGAGGTCGCGAAGGAAGAAGGCTGATCATCGATCGCCTCTTCCTCAGCTGTGGCCTTGCCGGCCTCCCCGGCAGGCCCACCGCCGGCGCCCTCGGCGGCACCCTTGGCAGCATCCTCAGCAGCCTTGTCCGCGGCAACCCCGGCGGCGTCCATGGCGGCCTCCTCGGCGGCGATCTTGTCGTCCTCCGCCACGGCCTCCTCAGCAACCTCCTTGATGACGGCGTCCACGTCCTCCGCATCCGTTGAAGGAGGGCATGGGCCGTGATGGGGGTAATGAAGTCAAGAAAAAGCACAAGGGAAAAGCAAAGACAAAAGGCAAGCGACTCACCAGCGCCGGGCTGTGAGGCGGAAGTTCCCTCCCCGCTGGCGTCGGACGCCGGGGCCGGACCACCAGCGCCCAAGTTCCCCTCCTCCTCCATGCGTGCGGGCTCCATTCTTGGTGCCCTTGATGGGGACGCCCCTCGTGGCGTCGTAGTCGATGGGGGTGGTGTGTTGGGAGTAGCCCCCTGCGGCTCCTCCTGCTGCTACTCCCGTCCTACAGAACCGGCAAGGTCAGCACCTTTAGCATCCAACGCCAACTGCATGTCGAGCGAGAAAAGGTTGGCGGACTTACGCTAGGGGCTGTGCCGGGGGCTGCCGTCGGAGCTGCTCAACACCACCAGTGGTGTCTCTGTAGCCCCGGCCGGGGGCTGGCTGCTCGCCAAAGCCTTGGCCCTCTTCACCCTCTGGGCCAACGTCTCTGCGTCCCTGAAGAAGCAAGAACAAGTCAAGATGAGTGGCGTGGTAAAGGGAGATGGGGATGACGATAAAGAATGGAATACTTACTCATCGTCCATCTCCTCCTCCTCTGCCGTCTTCCTCTTCCTCTTCGGGCTGAGGGGCCCGAGGTCGAAGGGGAACTCCACGTCGCCCTCTGAATCGACGTCTGCCGGGGGAGGCGAAGAAGGGAGCGGATTTTCTGCGCGCCTCGACGAAGAGGGAGCTGCCGTTTTCTCCTTCTCGGTGGCCTTCGTCGACCTCTTCGTAGCTGTGGCCCTCGTAAGGCGCCCGGACCCCTCCAGGGCCAATTGAGGCTGCGCAGTCTTGCGGGGCCGGACCGGCTCGCCGGAGCAGGCCCGCCGCAAGACTCGCCCTCTTCCCCTGGCTGGCACCGGGCCAGCCGCCACATCCTCCTCCGACGACGACTCGTCGGCTGCGTCCTCAACCAGTGGAGCCCCAGTGCTGGCCGCCCACCGGACGAACTCCTCCTCCTCCGCAGCCGCGGCGTCCTGGTCCTCCATACCTCCGGCGCTGCTGGCCTCCCTGATGAGATGTGCCTCCCTCGCCCAGGCGGCGATGTAGTCCACCTCCTCCGGGGTGGTGTCCCTGACGAGCCACCGCTCGGCGTCAGGATTGACACACACCTCGACCAGAGTATCGAAGAACTGCTGCACGACCTCGTCCTCCGGCTCCTGCTAGCTCAGGACGGGGCCGTGCGCGCTGCACTCCGGCATCATGGCAACGATCTCGGACTGGCGCGAATTGTTGCACAGCGGGAGCACTCCCGCTGGCAGCCTGAAGAACTGCCCCTTGACGGCCTTGCCAGCCTTCGCGGCAGCCTTCGCAGCCTTGCTGGTCTGCTCGACCTCACCACCGTGACCCACATCCAGCTGGAAGAGCCGCTGGCAGAAATGGGCGTGTCCCATCACTTTGAGGTTGTGGTTGTGGCCAGGGCGGAGCCGCATGACGTCGGCCGGGTTCCTGAAGAGCCAGGCTGGCCTCCCCTTTTTGTGCAGCGGAGCGATCCGACGGCGAATGAAATCCTCCCCGATCATCTCGAGGGTGAGTCTGGCCTAGACGAGCCGGTTGATCCTGGTGAAGGCAACAGTGAGCCTCCTGTCGGCAGCGACGACGTTGCTCCAATCGCTACCACGGACCGGCGGCGTCTGGCGGACCCTGCAGAACGTTGGCGGCTCGTCTTCCTCAATCCAACACCACCGGCCGCGCCATTCGTCCCACCTCTCCTTCACGGCGCCCTCCGGGTACACTACCTTGGGTCTTGGGATCCAGGTAATGCATCCAGAGACCGCGCCTCCCGGCTGGATCCGAGGTGCGAAGTAGTGGCGGAAGAGCGCCGTGTTGGGCTGCACTCTGACGAAGCCCTCACAGAGATGTGCGAAGAAAGCCATGCACGCCAACACATTTGGGGTAAAATCCAAAAGGCGGAAGCCAAAGGTGTGCATGACGTCGCAGAAGAAATCGGAGAAGGGAGGACACAACCCGCAAGAGAAGTAATCAACAAAGAAAGGGTGCCGATTTGAGCTGGGCGGGGCGCAAGCGGCCGGGACGACGCGCGTCGCCGGATGACCCAAGTCCTTTGCCCGATCCCCCATCTCCGCCCCCCAAATGGGTTTGAAAGCATCCGAGAGCTCGAAGAAATCGACCGACGACGGGATGAAGATAGCGGCCTTCGTCCGATCCCCCGTGATCACGCCCTCCGGCTGAATGGGAAGGCTGAGGGAAGGGGATGGCGAAGCAACGGCGGCGGGCGACGGCGAAGGCTTCGGAAGGAAGGAAGCAAGGAATAGCGGCTGAATGGGAAGGCTGAGGGAAGGGGATGGCAAAGCAACAGCGGCAGGCGATGGCGAAGGCTTCGGAAGGAAGGAAGCAAGGAACAGCGGCTCTCAGATTGGAAGAGGCGCGAGGAAAATGGAGGAAGTGAGCAGCGCGCTCGCGGTTATTCCTTTTTATGGGGGAAAACACGAGCCGCCTCCTTTCGCATTTACTGCGACGTGACGCATGCCTGCGGAAACCGCCCCACGCATGCCGCCCACGTCACGCATGCCCCTCCACCCCGTGCTGCGCGCGCGGGTCGTGGGAGGCGCAGCGCGCGGAAATTTTACCACGGTGAAAACCACCCCGCCTGCCCGCGCACCGTTCTGGGCCTGGCCCAACAATGTGTCGCGCTTATGTGTGGCCCAGGCCCGGGGGCTCCTGTCGGTGTACAAAAAGAGGGGTACACTTTTTGTACCCCTATGACTGTGCACGGGTAGTCTGAGCCACGGCGCCACCACACCAAGCACGGCGAGGGAGGCAAGTCGGGGCAAGACCCAAGCTCGATGGAGACTGGAGCGACGCCAAGAACAAGACCACAAAGAGCAAAGGGACGAAGCGGCTCTCCCCGGCAAGATCCTTGCCGGGGCAAAAACTGGCAGCCCTGGCAAGACCCTTGCCGCGGCAGCTCGCCCCGCGCTTACGGAGCAAATCACCCTTGAGTCCACTACTCCCATGGGGCGAGGATTCGGAAGATATTCCCATGGTGGCATGCAGATCATTGTGAAGACATTCAAGATCAGATGCAAGTTAAGAAGACGACGACCATTGGCGGGATTCCAGCCAAGGGGAAACACAAGGCCCCCGGCAAGCACCTTGCCGGGGATGACTGCAGGCGCCATGGCAGGACCCTTGCCGGAGCCCCGGCAAGGCCCTTGCCAAGGACACCCGCGGGACCACCGTCAGGCCCACATCAACTGGGTTTCCACCGACCCGACCAGCTGGACGGGCTCTTCCGTGGCAACCCACAGATCTTCGTGGAGACCCGCCGCTGCGCCACCTCAGCTGCCTGTCTGCCTACATTGCGCCTCAGGCACCGCTGGCCAGGGCGCGTGTCAACACGAGGAGGGGCGGCGACGGACAAGACGAACGTCTTCCCCCCGTCCCCAATAAATCAAGGACACCTAAGCTGGCGCATTAAATGCACCTTGTCCTGTAATGCGAGGGATAACCTCGCATCACCGTACCCTTTCCACCTCCTGTGTGCCACTGTGGCAGCCCCTTTTTCCTATAAAAGGAGGCCCGAGGCGACCAGGAGGGGGATTCGGCTTTTCGGAACTGCTCGCGACCCTCTTGGAGCTCCTCATTAGCTGAAGAACACCAACATATAATCCACCAAAGCAGGAGTAGGGTTTTACGCTTCTTTGCGGCCCGTACCTGGGTAAAGGAACCGTGTCCTGACTGTTAGATCCGCTCTTCTCTCAACCCCGCACCCCGCAACCGTAGTAGGGATTCTTGTGATCCCATAGGTGTCGATCCAAATACACCGACATTGGGTGAATTTCTAGGTCCAATGCAAGAAATTGTAATGAAATTCAAACATCTGGGCGTCGTGGCTCGGCCGGAAAGATTGAGAAACTTGGTTTTTTAATTCCTGTAAATCCAAAACACGCCTGAAAATCATGAAACTCGGCAAGGTGTCATGACATGGCACCGACATGTTGTGATTAATTTTTTGTCCGAATTGGGACAAGCTTTGGTATAAGCTTCTTGCAAACCGGAGCTTCTCTCAAGAAGGTTCGTGGTTACAAGAGGGAACGTGTCACCTCCGTGTGCGTAACGACATACACTGCGTTCTCCCGCCTTAATTTTTTTACACGGGAAGGTTAGACCAAATAGAAGTATTGTGCTAAATTTTGTAATTATTCGAGGTTCGTTTGGACTTTTTTATACATTAATTGAATTTCTTGGCATTTAATGTGCATAATTCAAATTTGAACTAAAAGCACATGCTCCATTGCACCAAAGTTGGTTGAAAAATCACATGTGTGTCCTTGGGTGAATTTGTAGGTCACGTACAAGAAATGGGAATGTAATTCAAACATCTGGGCGTCGCACCTCAGCTGGAAATATTGAAGAACTTGATTTTTTAATTCCTGTAAATTCGAAAACACGCCTGAAAATTAAGAAACTTGGCATGGTGTGATAACCCACAAGTGTAGGGGATCAGTTGTAGACTCTTTCGATAAGTAAGAGTGTCGAACCCAACGAGGAGCTAAAGGCTGAACAAAAATGCCCTCAAGTTCTATCGACCACCGATACAACTCTACGCACGCTTGATGTTTACTTTACCTAAAAAAGTATGAAACTAGAAGTACTTTGTAGTTTTTGGATAGGTTTGCAAGAATGTAAACAACACACAAATATAAACTAGGGGTTGTTAAGATAAATAAGCAATAAAGTTAGTGATAGCGAGTGTGGAAAAGTGGTGGTAGGAGTTGCGAAATTGCCTATAAGCAATTTACTATGTTACTGGACCGATAGCAAGTTTTATGTGGGAGAGGCCACTTCTAGCATGTCATCCCTTACTTGGAATTTTATGCACTTATGATTGGAACTATAAGCAAGCATCCACAACTACTAACGTTCATTAAGGTAAAACCCAACCATAGCATTAAGATATATTGGTCCCCCTTCAATCATGTATGCATCAATTTCTACGCTAGGTTTAAACTTCTGTCACTCTTGCCCTCCAATACGTAGTCCTATCAACATACAACTAACCTATGGTGTGATCCACGCACGCGCTCATATGATGGGCACCAAAGGACAGCAACATAACCACAAGCAATTTAAATCAATCATAGCAATTCACCAATCACCGATAGGACAACGATAATCTACTCAGACATCATAGGATGGCAACACATCATTGGATAATAATATGAAGCATAAAGCACCATGTTCAAGTTGACGGTACAGCGGGTTGCGCGAGAGTGGACCGATGTAGATAGATGGGGGAAGGTGATGGAGATGTTGGTGAAGATGACGGAGGTGTTGGTGTAGATCGCTGTCACACGATGATGGCCCCGGTGGCACTCTGGTGCCACCGGAAGCGAGGGGGAGAGATCCCCCTCCTTCTTCTTCTTCCTTGACCTTCTCCCTAGGTGGGAGAAGGGTTTCCCCTCTGGTCCATGGCCTCCATGGCGGCGGAGGGGCGAGAGCCCCTCCGAGATTGGATTTGTCTCTCTGTCTCTCTTTGTTTCTGCATTCCCAGATTCTGGCCTCCCACCGTTTCTTATATTCTTGGATATCCGTAACTCCGATTGGGCGGATTTTTTGACACGATTTTTATCCGGATATTAGCTTTCTTGCGGCGAAAGAAGGGCATCAATCGCCTTACGGGGTGGCCACGAGGGCCCAGGGCGCACCTGCCCTTGGTGGGCGCGCCCCCCTGCCTCGTGGCCCACTCGGGCATCGTCTCATGTTGGTCCCGCCTCCCAAAATTAACATATATACAAAAAAAAACTCCATCCGTTTTTATTCTGTTTGGACTCCATTTGATATGGATATTCTGCGAAACAAAAAACATGCAACAAACAGGAACTGGCACTGGGCACTGGATCAATATGTTTGTCCCAAAAAATAGTATAAAAAGTTGCCAAAAGTATATGAAAGTTGTAGATTATTGGCATGGAACAATCAAAAATTATAGATAAGACGGAGACGTATCAGCATCCCCAAGCTTAATTCCTGCTCGTCCTCGAGTAGGTAAATGATAAAAAAGATAATTTTTGATGCGGAATGCTACCTAGCATAATCTTGATCATGTAATCTAATCATCGCATGAATATTAAGACACAAGTGATTCGAAGCAATAGTCTATCATTTGACATAAAAGAATTTAATACTAGGGCATCCCAACAAACAATCAAGTCTTTCAAAATATCAATGCTAAAGAACGTTATCCCTACAAAATCATATAGTCTTTTATGCTCCCTTTCCTTAACATAAGGTAACCCTCATTCCTATCCCGGTGTGAGCCAAGCAATTGTTTTCATACTTTACTTTTTCGAACCTTTTCAACTCTCACGCAATTCATGAGCGTGAGCCATGGACATAGCACTATGGGTGGAATAGAAGGTGGTAGTAGACAAAAGGAGGGAGAAAGTCTCACATCAAACTAGGCGTATCAATGGGATATGGAGATGCCCATCAATAGATATCAATGTGAGTGAGTAGGGATTGCCATGTAACGGATGCACTTGAGCTATAAGTGTATGAAAGCTCAAAAGAAAACTAGTGGGTGTGCATCAACTTGCTTGCTCATGAAGACCTAGGGCATTTGAGGAAGCCCATCGTTGGAATATACAAGCCAAGTTATATAACAAAAAATTCCCACTAGTATATGGAAGTGACAAAACAAGAGACTCTCTATTATGAAGATCATGGTGCTACTTTGAAGCACAAGTGTGGACAAAGATAGTAGCATTGTCCCCTTTTTTCTTTTTTTTTGGGCCTTTTTTTATTTGGCCTTTCTTCTTAATTTTTATTTGGCCTTTCTTTTTTTTGGCCTTTCTTTTTTTTTCTTTTTTTGGGATAACGCTCTAATAATGATGATCATCACACTTTTATTTACTTAAAACTCGATATTACAACTCGATACTGGAACAAAGTATGACTCAATATGAATGCCTTCGGCAGTGTACTAGGATGTGCAATGATCTAGCGTAGCAATGACATCAAAAAACGGACAAGCCATGAAAACATCATGCTAGCTATCTTACGATCATGCAAGGCAATATGTCAATGATGGTGCGTGTCATAATAAACGGAACGATGGAGTTACATGGCAATATATCTTGGAATGGCTATGGAAATGCCATAATAGGTAGGTATGGTGGCTATTTTGAGGAAGGTATATGGTGGGTGTATGGTACCGGCGAAAGTTGCGCGGTACAAGAGAGGCTGGCAAAGGTGGAAGGGTGAGAGTGTGTACAATCCATGGACTCAACATTAGTCATAAAGAACTCACATACTTATTGCAAAAAATCTATTAGCCCTCGAAGCAAAAATACTACAATGCATGCTCCTAGGGGGGAGGTTGGTAGGAGTTAACCATCGTGCGCGCCCGACCTTCACGCAAAGATAAACAATCAAAATACAATGCGCGCCAATTTGGTTATATAGTTAGGAGACCATACGTGCATGCTTCGGGAATCACAAACCTTAACACCAATATTTTTACTAGACCACAATCATTCACTAGTACCTCCCACATATTAGCATCTCTATATCGCAAACCTATTGCAAGGAATCAAACCTATCATATTCGGCGATCTACAAGTTTATGTGGGAACTAACCATGTGAATGACCAATTCCTGTCAACTCTCTAAATAGATATAAGTGAAGCAAGTGAGTTTTAATTCTTTCTACAAAAGTTATGCCCACGCTCTAACAATTATAAGTGAAGCAAAAGAGCATTCTACAATTGGCTGTTTTCTATGTGAAGAGAAACAGGCAATCCAAACTTCAAATGATATAAGTGAAGCACATGAAGCATTCTACAAAGCCTTACTCAAAAGATAGAAGTGAACTGCAAAGAGCATTCTATAAATCAACCAAGGACTATCTCATACCAGCATGGTGCATTTATTAAAATAAAAATAAAAAGAACACGACGCTCCAAGAGTTTATGCATATCATGTGAACGAAACGAATACGAAAACATACTGATACGTGTTGAAGAAAGATGGGATGCCTTCCGGGGCATCCCCAAGATTAGACGCTTGAGTCTCCTTGAATATTTACTTGGTGTGCCTTGGGCATCCCCAAGCTTTAGCTCTTGCCCATCCTCCTTCTTATCACATCGATACATCCTCGATCTTCGAACACTTCATCCACACAAAACTTAACCGAACTTTTAGTAGCGGGGTTAGTGCATATGATCAATAAAATCCCATCATGTACTGCTCTAACATTATTGTATAATTATAAACAAACATTACCTACTGTATTCTATCACAATTCTATGACCCCAAGTCAAGGAGGCATCAACAAGAATTCAAACATATGCAAATAATGAAGCTATAGCAGCAATTTGTGAAAACAGGACAGTCTGTAGTAATCTGAACATTAACCATACTTTTGTAACCCTAAAAATTATGGAAAAAACTAGGAAAATCAACAATTTGTACATCAAGACTTCTCAAAAAGTTTCAGATCCTTTCGACGTTCCAGTAAAAAATGTAAAATTGCGCACTACAGCCAAAGTTCTGTTTTTGCACCGCACAAACCAACAAGCAGTATAATCATCCTCAAGGAAACTCGTGGCACATTATTTTTATAATACAATGGAATTGTACAAGGGGATAATTATTTTTATTGGAAAGTTTCTGTAATTCAAGATTTGCAAATTTTCCATGGGCATGAACAAAGTTCAAGGAGCTCCCCCATTTCAACGGTGCTCCTCCTTCTTACTTTCACTTTTCTTTTTGAAAAAGTTTTAGGTTCCCATATTTATTTTTATTTTTTTAAACTTTATAAAAGCACACATCAGAAATAAATGACTCTCTAAAACTTCCAGGTTGTCTCCTTGTCAGCGCTTTCTTTAAAGCCATTAAGCTAGGCATATAGTGCTCAAGTAACGGATCCACCCAGATCCCAAGGTATATCAAAGCCAATTTTAATTAACAATGATTTGGCATTTAGTAGTGAGCACCGAGTGATATGTGTCATGCAAGAACGATGTCTAACTCACTTCCTATGCATAGGCATGTCATACAAGAACAATTCATTCACATTAAGTAAAGGCCAACGCATAGTATAAGCAGTTTCTTGCAATTTTATCATGTTGGAAACATAGAGAGGTGGAGATGTAGTTCCTCTCTCATAATAATTGCAAGTAGGAGAAGCAAGCACATGCATATTATATTCATCAAAATCATCATGTGTAACGTAAAAAGGCAACCCATCAATATAGTCCTTAATAAGTGCAAACTTCTCCGATATAGTGTAGTTTGGAGAACTCAAAAAGATAATAGGACTATCATGCGTGGGTGAAATAGCAACAATCTCATGTTTAACATAAGGAACTATAGCAAGTTCATCTCCATAAGCATCATTAATATTGGCATATTGGCCACAAGAATAACAAGCATCATCAAAAAGGGATATTTCAAAGAATCAATGGGATCGTAGCAATCATCATAGCAATCATCCTTCGGTAAGCACGAAGGGAAATTAAACAATGTATGAGTTGAAGAGTTACTCTCATTAGACGGTGGGCACGGGTAGCTAGTCCGCTCTTCCTCCTTTTGTTCTTCGCTCTCCTCCTCAGCTTTTTCATCCAATGAGCTCACAATGTCATTGATTTCTTCTTCCATAGACTCCTCCAAAATATTAGTCTCTTCTTGGACAGCGGAGACCTTCTCAATAAACGCATCAATATCGGAGTTATATTCATAATTCAAATAGCAATATTTCAATATAGCAAGATTTTCAGGCCTAGAAACATCATCATCAAAAGCATCATTCTTTCTAAACAGAGATTCAGTTTCATAAGCACCCTCAAAGGCAACAAATTCTTCTATTTGTTCCACATCATAATAATCATATATACCATTAGCATAAGAAGCTAAAGTTTTATTATCATTATATTTGCATGAAAAGGGAAGGTGTGGAGCCTTCATCCTAGATCAACAAATATAATCATATCTCAAGCATAGTTGCCGAGCATACCAATGCAACATATGAATTTGATCACATAACAGTTTCCCTTTTTGTGTCAAGCGATAATCCCTAAAGTATTCACGTTGATCCAACGTTACTCCCATTACATAGTTGAATGGGGTTTTCTCAGGATTATCTAAGTAGTACATAATATCTTTCACATAATGAGCATCGAGGATTTTAGGAGGTTCCCCATCTCCATGAGTATCAAGTACACCTAAGTTTTTTGGTATTTTGTGTTCCATATCCATAACTAGAGATAGAGAACAACCTAAACAACAAATAAAATCTACTTAATGATAAAGTAAACAAGCACACACAAGAATATTCACCCCACGCTATTGCTCCCCGGCAACGGGGCCAGAAAAAGGTCTTGATAACCCACAAGTGTAGGGGATCAGTTGTAGCCTCTTTCGATAAGTAAGAGTGTCAAACCCAACGAGGAGCTAAAGGCAGAACAAATATTCCCTCAAGTTCTATCGACCACCGATATAACTCTACGCACGGTTGACGTTTACTTTACCTATAACAAGTATGAAACTAGAAGTACTTTGTAGTTTTTGGATAGGTTTGCAAGAATATAAAGAGCATGCAAATATAAACTAGGGGCTGTTAAGATAAAGAAGCAATAAAGTTAGTGATAGCGAGTGTGGAAAAGTGGTGGTTGGAGTTGCAAAATTGCCCCTAAGCAATTGAACGTTACTAGACCGATTGGAAGTTTTATGTGGGAGAGGCCAATGCTACCATGTCATCCCTTACTTGGAATTGTATGCACTTATGTTGGAACTATTAGCAAGCATCCACAACTAGTAACGTTCATTAAGGTAAAACCAACCATAGCATTAAGATATATTGGGCCCCCTTCAATCCCGTATGCATCAATTTCTACGCAGAAGCTTCTGTCACTCTTGCCGTCCAATATGTAGTCCTATCAACATACAACTAACCCTATGGTGTGATATACGCGCGCGCTCATATGATGGGCACCAAAGGACAGCAACATAACCACAAGCAATTTAAATCAATCATAGCAATTCACCAATCACCGATAGGACAACGATACTCTACTCAGACATCATAGGATGGCAACACATCATTGGATAATAATATGAAGAATAAAGCACCATGTTCAAGTAGAGGGTACAGCGGGTTGCGGGAGAGTGGACCGCTGTAGATAGATGGGGGAAGGTGATGGAGATGTTGGTGAAGATAACAGAGGTGTTAGTGTAGATCGTTGTCAGACGATGATGGCCCCGGTGGCACTCTGCTGCCACCGGAAGCGAGGGGGAGAGAGCCCCCCTCCTTCTTCTTCTTCTTCCTTAACCTTCTCCCTAGGTGGGAGAAGGGTTTCCCCTCTGGTCCATGGCCTCCATGGAGGCAGAGGGGCGAGAGCCCCTCCGAGATTGGATCTGTCTCTCTGTCTCTCTCTGTTTCCGTGTTCCCAGATTTTGGCCTTCCACCGTTTCTCATATTCCCGGAGATCCGTAACTCCGATTGGGCTGATTTTTTGACACGATTTTTATCCGGATATTAGCTTTCTTTTGGAGAAAGAAGGGCATCAACAGCCTTACGGTGTGGCCACGAGGGCCCAGCGCACGCTGGCCCCTGGTGGGCGCGCCCCTGCCTCGTGGCCCACTCGGGCATCGTCTCATGTTGGTTCCGCTTCCCAAAATTCACATATAATCCAAAAAACAATATCTGTACGTTTTTATTCTGTTTGGACTCCGTTTGATATGGATATTCCGTGAAACAAAAAACATGCAACAAACATGAACTGGCACTGGGCACTACATCAATATGTTAGTCCCAAAAAATAGTATAAAAAGTTGCCAAAAGTATATGAAACTTGTAGAATATTGGCATGGAACAATCAAAAATTATATATACGACGCAGACGTATCATGGTGTCATGACATGGCACCAACATGCTGTGGTAAAAAAATTCGCCGAATTTGGACAAGCTTTGGTATAAGCTTCTTGCAAACTGGAGCTTCTCTCAAGAAGGCTCATGGTTCCGAGAGGGAACGTCTCACCTCCTTGTGCGAAACGACATACACTGCCTTCTCCCGCCTTGATTTTTTTACACAGGAAGCTTAGACCAAATAGGAGTTTTGTGCTAAATTTTGGAATTATTTCGGGTTTGTTTGGCATTTTTATACATTAATTCATTTTCCATGCATTTAATGCACATAATTAAAATTTGAAGTACAAGCGCATGCTCCAGTGCGCAGAAGTTAGTTGAAAAAACATTTATGTGTACTTGGGCAAACTTCTAGGTCCCATGGAAGAAGCGGGAATGGAATTCAAAAATCTGGGCATCTTGCTTGGCCGGAAACATCGAGAAAATTGGTTTTAAAATTCCCGTAAATCCAAAACTCGCCTGAAAATCATGAAACTTGGCATGGTGTCATGACATGGCACCAACATGCCATGGTAATTTTTCTGTTCGATTTGTGAAGGCGCACACATTAAAAATCAAAAAAGTCATTTTGGAACAAGTGTTGTCACATTACAAATCCGAAACACAAGTATTATTGAAACCGTGGTCATTCTACCTACCAATTTCGTGCCACCACGCGTCCCCTTTTTTGTTGGCTAGGAGGTGCCGTGCGGGGTACTCATCGGGAGGAGAGCCCGTTGGCCTCTATCCGCCACCCACCTCCCTCCCAACGTCTCCATTAATGGCGCCGAGCCTATGTTTCATGGCGTGCCTATGCCTCACTCGACTGAGATTTAAGAGAGAGAAAAGAAAATCTAAAAAGAAAGTTTTGCACAGATCTTGATGTAAGATTCGACGGACCTATATAGCATCGACTGCGACTTATAGCGGGAATGATGAATATAAGGATGATGACAGTGGATAATTATTACTTTACATATTTAGGAAGATAATTAAAAAGCCACATGCGGCAATGCCCGAAATACACAAGGCCTAAAGAAGAAGGAACTAGTCTCCGCGGCAAGCAGCGATGAGCTCTTTCTTGTCCTCAAGACGCTGCTTGAGAGCATCCATGGATTCCTCTAGCAGCCTTCGGCGCTCGATGCGGAGCATGTCATTCTCGTCCTTAAGTTTCTTGACGATGACGCCGGTCCTCTTCAACAAGGTAGTGATCTCATCCTTCTTGTCCCAGAGCTTCGCATTGCCCTCCCTTAGTTCCAGGATGACGTCGGTAGCCTGTTCAAATGAGGCTTTCATGTTGTCCTACAACCTCGCCTAGCCGGAGATGTGACCCATCTGGCTATGGAGGATCACATTCATGCGCTTGTAAGAATCCTCGCCTGCCCGTGAGACATTTTCCTAGGCCGCCGTGGCAGGGGACGACATCTCTGCTGCATTCGCGGTGCGGTGGGACAACTCGATATTACAGCTCGATACTAGAACAAAGATATGACTCTATATGAATGCCTCAGGCGGTGTACTGGGATGTGCAATGACCAAGAGTGATATGTATGAAAAATACGGAAGTGGCCTTGCAACAAATACCATGTCAACTATATGATCATGCAAAGCAATATGACAATGATGAAGCATGTCATAATAAACAGAACGGTGGAGTTACATGGCAATATATCTCAGAATGGCTATGGAAATGCCATGATAGGTAGGTATGGTGGCTGTTTTGAGGCTGTTTTGAGGAAGGTATAATGAGGGTTTTATGCACGAGTGAATGTCGCGTGTCACTAGAGTGTCTAGAAAGGTGGAAGGGTGAGAGTGCGTATAATCCATGGACTCACATTTGTCATAAAGAACTCACATACTTATTGTAAAAAATATACTTAGCGCTCAAAGCAAAACACTATGACGCATGCCCCTAGGGGGGCGTTGGTAGGAGTTAACCATCGCACGCCCCTGACCTTCCCACAAAGATGAAACAATCAAGATACAGTGCACGCCAATGTGGTTAGATAAGCCATACGTGCATGCTTCGGGGACCACAAACCTTAACACAATTATTTATGTAACCTCACAAACTACCCCTAGCACTCTAATTTACCATCTTAACATCTCAAAACAATTACCAGAAGTCAAACTTCACATAATATCCAATGCTCCATATATGAAAGTTTTTATTATATCTCCTTTGGATGTCCATCATATTAGGACTAATTTCATAACCAAACAAAATTACCATGCTGTTTAGAGACTCCCAAAATAATAATAGTGAAGCATGAGAGTTCATCAATTTCTATATAATAAAACCACTCCCGTGCTCTAAAAGGATAAAAGTGAAGCACTAGAGCAACTGACATACTACTCCAAAAGGATATAAGTGAAAATCAATGAGTGGTCAAATAATTAACTAGCTATGAGAAGACCCTCTCTCATTTATAAAATTTTAGATCTTAAGTACTTTATTCAAACAGCAAGCAAAACAAAATAAAATGACATTGCAAGGATAGCACATATCATGTGAAGAAGCAAAAACTTAGGCTCAACCGATACTAACCGATAATTGTTCATGAAGAAAGGAGGGATGCCTACCGGGGCATCCCCAAGCTTGAGCTCTTATGTCTCCTTGATTCCTCTTATATCACGGTTTCCCTAAACCTTAAAAACTTCATCCACACAAAACTCAACAAGAACTCGTGAGATAAGTTAGTATAAATCAACTCAAAACCTTATCATTCCATACTGTAGAAAATCACTAAAATTATAATTCAACATTGCATACTAAATGCCTCTGCATATTTAATACTCTTATCCTCAAATAGGATCATTAAACATGCAAACATATGCAAACAATGCAAACATAACAGCAATCTATCTAAATACGACAGTCTGTAAAGAGTGGAATTGTTCTCATACTTCCCTAGCTCTAAAAATTATGAAAAATACCACGTTAGAGAGAAATTATTCATTCTAATTTCTAAAAATTTCAAGAATTTATCACGTTCTGACAATCCATCAGAATTCAGACAATGACAGAAAAATTTCTATTTTGAATCAGCAACATATATACTTGCAAAATAAGCATGGTAAAGACTATACTTGTCTTTTTTTCAAACAAAAGATACTAAAACTTATTCTAAATAACAGCAAGAAAATCTAAACAAAAGAAAATGACACTCCAAGAAAAAAATATATCAAGTGGTGAATAAAAGTATAGCCTCAAGTAAAGTTACCGATAGACGAAGACGAAAGAGGGGATGCCTTCCCGGGGCATCCCCAAGCTTAGGCTATTGCCACTCCTTATTCCATAGTCCATCAAATCCTTACCCAAAACTAGAAAACTTCACAACACAAAACTCAACAGAAAATCTTATGAGCTCCGTTAGCATAAGAAAGCAAATCACCACTTAGGTACTGTTGTGAACTCATTGTAAATTAATATTGGTGTTATATCTACTGTATTACAACTTCTTCATGGTTCATACCCTCCCGATACTAGCCATAGATTCTTCAAAATAAGCAAACAACACATAGAAAACAGAATCTGTCAAAAACAGAACAGTTTGTAGCAATCTGAAAACTTTGCGTACTTATGTAACACTAAAAATTCTGAAAAAAATGGACGACGTGGGGAATTTCTATATACATTTTTTGTAAAAATTTCAGAAGGTTTTCACGTTTCAGTGAATTATTGAATTTTTTGCACTTGCTGCAAAAGTTTCTAATTTTCAGCAAAATCGAGTCAACTATCAACCACACTGCCCCCGAAGGCTTTACTTGGCACTTTATTGAAACAAAAGCTACAAAACATGATTAATACAGTAGCTTAATCATGTGTCAGGCCCAAGATGCGA
>LR738713.1:234731791-234743048 GCA_902687465.1 Secale cereale | reverse complement strand
TTCATGGTTCATACCCTCCCGATACTAGCCATAGATTCTTCAAAATAAGCAAACAACACATAGAAAACAGAATCTGTCAAAAACAGAACAGTTTGTAGCAATCTGAAAACTTTGCGTACTTATGTAACACTAAAAATTCTGAAAAAAATGGACGACGTGGGGAATTTCTATATACATTTTTTGTAAAAATTCCAGAAGGTTTTCACGTTTCAGTGAATTATTGAATTTTTTGCACTTGCTGCAAAAGTTTCTAATTTTCAGCAAAATCGAGTCAACTATCAACCACACTGCCCCCGAAGGCTTTACTTGGCACTTTATTGAAACAAAAGCTACAAAACATGATTAATACAGTAGCTTAATCATGTGTCAGGCCCAAGATGCGATTATATCCCGATCACGTGACACTTACGTGATTGGGGCACAACCGCATTTCGGGCGCTTAGCAAGATGGATATCATTACATCGTACCCTTACATACATACATGGGGGATACAACAATTCATACAAGTCACATGAATACAACAACATCAATACAAGGCATCCGACTATGGATGCGAACATGAAAAGCACAACGACATCCATCTGCTATCCCAGGTTGCCGACCCGAAACCTAACCCAAGACTGACGAAGAAGAAGAACAAAGAGCTCCAACACAAACGTCATCGCTCTCACATCAAGTCATCGGAAACCTGCACCTGCAACTGGTGTTGTAGTAACTGTGAGCCACGAGGACTCAGCAATCCCATAACCATGGGTAACAAGACTAGCAAAGCTTAATAGGTAAGGAGTGGTAAAGTGGTGAGGTTGCAGCAGCGACTAAGCATAAGTATGGTGGCTAAATTACGAGTACAAGAATAAGATGAGCATCTAGGAAAACGGTCGCGAACTAGTAATGATCGCTAAAGATCCTAAACTACCTACGAGTCAAACATAACCCCACCTTGTTCTCTTCTCAAAATGAAAAGAGACAGTCACGGTTACTCACACAGTTGTGTGTTTTACTTCGGATCCTCTGTCAAGTTTTCTACAACCGGACATTAACAAATTCCAATCTGCCACAAAACCGTGGGCATGGCTTTCGAAAGATCATAACCCTGCAGGGGTGTCCCAACTTAGCCCATCACAAGCTCTCACAATTAGCAGAAGAAATAATAATATTACCGCTTATCTTAGGGAAGGCCCGATCAGACTCGGAATTCCTGGTGCACAAGATGTTTCGACAATGGTAAAACAAGTCCAGCAAGACCTCCCGGTGTGTCGACACCCTGATAGTAGCCGCACGTATCTCGTCTCAGGCCACGACCGGATGGGCGATTTTACGGGAGCCAGATACCTCGAGTTTCCCCGTGGCGGCCCTCTCGAACCCCCGTTTGGGACCAACACCATCGGCACCAGCCGCCCGGTATGTAGAAAGAATCCTCGGGTAGCGCTAACTGCCTATGCAATTAATTAATTAATTAAGTTTTTATTATGAGCAAACTAAAACCAATGTTGGGCCTTGCTAGAGGAGTTTTATTCAAAGAAGAACTGTCAAGGGGTCCCCATATACCCAACCATGTAAGGAACGCAAACTCAAGGAACATAACGCCGGTTTATCGGCTCTTAAGGTGGCATGAGTGGAACAAAACACCGAGCAAAAGGCCAAGCCTTCCACCCATTGCCAAGTATATAGGTGTGTTAATAATAATAATAGATATTGTGATATTCCAACAACAAGTTCCAACATGGAACGATCTTCATCTTCACCTGCAACTAGCAACGCTATAAGAGGGGCTGAGCGAGCGGGTAACATAGCCAAACAACAGTTTTGCTAGGAAGGTGTCAAGGTTAGAGGTTTCATGGCAACAAGGAGAGGGGCTGACAATAAAAGATGGGTAGCGCGACATATATCGATAGCATCAAGACTTCTAGCATGGCATTGATAGTAAAGGTATCCAAGGTGATGGTCATCTTGCCTGAGATCCCGCAAGGAAGAAGAATGTGTCCATGAAGAAGACGAAGAATAAGCCTTGAAGATGAAGCACGTGTAGTCGAACGAATCCTCACGATCACAACGAAAAAGAACTAGCGAGAAGAAGCACACAACAAGGTAAACAAACAACACAAGAACATGACAATATGCTCAACCAAGTTTGATGCAATACAAGTCTATATGATGCAATACATGGCAAGGGATGAAGCACACAAGAACAACACAAACCAACAAGTTTAAATGAGGCCGGATTCAACACATAACAAATCCGGTAAGTCCTCATATGCATAATTTTAAATTAGTGCAGATCTGAACAAACTTTAAGTTAAAGTGGCTAAACAGCAAGTTAACATGCACCATGATGATCTACTCGAAATTCTAGTCAATTTTCAAATAAAGTTTGTTTAATTCGGAGCTACGGCCTAGAAGATATGAACAAAACAAGACAAGCATGGCAACGGTGCAAGAAGCACCCAAACATCAAGCAAACACACTCCAAACATGTAAACAACATGATATTATGATTCTGCATGCAAAATCACACAAGTTTCATATAGGACACTCTCAAAACGGAGCAACGGTTCAACACATACACATGAAACAAGATATAACAACAAGCTGTCCACAATCAGCCACATAGCAACTTGGTAGCAAGGTATATATATGCTACAACACTCAAACATGTTGACAAGACGCATGGATGTGAAATAGACATGATACTTAACAAGCATGAACTTAGAACACACCGAAAAGCCTTCTGGAACACAATTGACAAGCATGGCAAGTTGCAATAACTTTATCCAGACTTGGTGAAAATCTGGGAAGGCAAAAGCATCATCACGATGCTGCCTTCGGAGGCACAAAACAACAAGCATATCAACACTACTAAGTATATAAATATTGGACATGTAGTAGACATAACATACATCAAACAACTCCTTTAGAGCAACTCCATAGGAGGCATGGATCAATAACAACAAGCTTCACCAAATTGATCATGCTGATAAAAAGCTGACAGGTAAATTTTATAGCAACTTGAGAGCAAGAAATAAATAAGCTACAGCAGGCCATATGTGCAAACTAAGGCACAAATGGATAGAGCATAACATGGACCACAATACATGATCATTCGTCACTCCAAAACAAGCATGGATTTGAGTGGGGCATCAAGCAAACATAGCATCAGGTTTAACAGTTTCATACTTAGCAGTTTTTTCACTAAGTATAAAACAACAACATTGGCATGGCCTGTTTACAAGCTTCTTTAAGTCACCTCAAGGAATATCATGGAAAGATGATTGCACCACAGCAAAGACCATATGATTGTGCTTCTAAAACATAAAGACATGTGGCATGAAGACAAACACATCAATAGCAATGAGCAAGTGAAAACAACATAGCATAACAAGTTTCAGCACTTAACAACCACATGCACTTTTGCAACAAATATTAACATGGCAATATGGCACCTAACATGAATGATACAGCAACCAACATGTAGAGCACTTCACAATGAACATTTTGACATATCATATGCTTCATTTGGATAAACATGCACAAAGTTATCACATCTCAAACATGCTAACAAAATTACAGGTAACAGCAGTTTTAAACTAGTAGCACTCCTGCCACAAAGATTAGGGCATCTAGATGAACTCAAACAAGCATGCCACAATGGAACAAAATGAAGAGCATATCACCACTATCATTTTGACATATCATTCACTCAATTTGGACATAGACACAAAAAGTTACAACCATGCAAACATGCAACATTTTTAAGACAGAAAAGGGACTTAGAAGAAGAACTACCTAGGAGAGGGGGTGGACGTGTCCGTGCTGGGGCGGACGTGTCCGTCGGTGGGCGCACATGGGCCCACCTGGCAGTGGCTCATGGTGAGGGGGGGCGGACATTGTCCGGGCCCATCGGACATGTCCGGCTCGTCCAGATCTGGAGCTCATCCGGATCGAGACCGGCGGCGGTGGCGGCCGTTGCCACATGCGGCAGCGTGGTCGAGGGGCGGCGGGACGGGCCGGAGGGGGTCGAGGACGGCCGGATCTGGTCTGGCCCGACCGGATCTGCGGTGAGGCGACGCGACGGCCGGCGGGGTCGAGGCGAAGGCGGCGGGGTCGAGAACTCCGGCGAGATGCCGCGGCGGCCGGCAGGGTCGGCGAGGTGGAGTCCGGCGGCGGGGCTCCTGGTGGGGCACAGATGGCGGCGGGGTCGAGGAGCTAGGAGGCGGCGACGAGGCGCAGTCGGGGCGGCGACTGACGCCGGCGGTGGGGTCCGGCGAGGAAGCTCCGGTTGCCGGCGGCGAGGCCACCAGAGGCTCGGTTGAGCGGGAGCCAGCTCGGACGCGAGGGAGACGCGGGCTGGCGGGCCGCTGGCTTGGGCCACGGCGGCAGAACTCGGGCTCGGGCGGGCCTCGAACGGGCTTCACGGGCCGCGCGGTGGGAGGAGGGTTGTGGGGCGACGAGGAGTGGCCATGTGCCACTCGCAGAGTGGTGGAGGGAGGTGCCTGGGTGGCGGCTGGCCACTCAGGTGGCACCAAGTGGCAGAACTGGAGCAGGCAGCGCGGAAATTGAGGAGGGAATGGTGGCTGGAGGTAGGGGAAGGCCTAGGGGATGCCCAAAATGGACATGGGGGGTGTTTAAATAGGGTAGGGTCTAGGGTTTGAGGGTTTTGAGGCCGTTTTGAGCCATCGGATCTCGATCCAACGGCAACGGAGCGGAGGGGGGAGTAGGCTGGGCCTAGTGTGCTGTGTAGGAGGGGTTGTGGGGAGAGAAGAGAAGAGGCCCGCGAGCGTTTTCGGAGACCGAAAACGTCCGAAGTTTTAACCGGCTATAGTGCCGCTATAGTTTAACGGTTGGGCTGTCAAACGAGCTCCGAATGCGACGAAATTTGACAGGTGGTCTACCTATGCTATAATAAGACCACACGCCAAGATTCATCCCATTAAGAGAACATTTTCCGGCCACTCATAAAATAAATATTCATAGATGCCGCGGGCGCGTGCAAGTGTGTCTGGGCTCAGAACGGACAACGGAGAGGATGAGAGAACTCGGACGAATGCAAGTTTCGAAAACATGCTGATGCAATGCACATGATGACAAGGCAAAGATGCAACACGCAAGCAAATCACATGGCAACGGCGACGAACAACTGGCTGACACCTAGCGCATCAGTCTCGGGGTGTCACAACACTCCCCTACTAACAGGAGATCTCATCCCGAGATCTTAGGAACGAGACGGAAGGGAAAAGGAAGAACAAAGTTCTTCGAGGACAAAAAGAGTGAAACCAAAGAACCTGAAGGTTGAGCCACTTCGAAAGAAGAAAAACAACAGAGAAGAACTAGATTGAGAAGCTCCGTTACAAAAGAGTAACAAGGAACACACGAGAACCTTGTAAGTTGAAAGGAATGAAACAAGATTTGAAGTAACAAGAATAAGTTTGAAACCACTTCGGTTAATAAGAGATATAAAAGGAATTCAAATTAAGGAATTCGGGCAGCACTCCAGCTAGAAATGGAATGAATAGACCATGAGACGATGGAACAAAACTTGACGAGAGGAACAACATAAAGCCTCCGAAAGAATTGAAATAATGGAATTAAAGGAATGGAGAATAAGATGACCACTTTGAGAACGAGTGGCTAGAACGAGAATTTATAAGAGAAAGACTTGAACGGAGTTGTTGAGAAAATCAACAACAAAAAGTATAAGCTTGTTGTGGACTTACGGAAATCATCCCAAAAACTTGAGGTGAATTATGCCGCAACCGAAATATTGATGAGCTAAGAAGAGCGAAAAATGCAAAACTCCACTTAAAAAGAATACGGAGAATTATTTCCATCTCGGGACACAAAAGGATAATGCTTGAGCGGCTCAACAAGAATTTGATGAACACTTGAAGAATGATTTGAATCGCAATGAACCACCGTGAATAACTCCGGTACGAAAGGATGATGATATAGAAATGACGGATGAAAAGAATAAGATTAAGGCCTTGCGGTGATTAGACGGGGTTCCGACAAGATGGCCGAGGAAGGTATGAACTCCGGAAAGAAAAGATTAAAGTACTTGGAACTAGAATTTAATCATCAAGAATAAACTCCGAAGGAAGGAATAAATCAACTTGATGGAACGAATCAGAATTATGTTATGCTTATCCTCCACCAATTAAATTGATGAGAAGCAATGGATTTGCATATCACTTATTCTCGATGAAATGATTAAAGAGGGATATATCGCGAACTTGCGAGAATCTTCATGAAACACCAGTAGGATTGGAATAAAAGAATGGATTGATATGATAGCACCGGAAAAGAACTCTTGAGAGAACCACCGTAAAGAATTAAGCCGAGTGAAGAAAAGAAATGAACCACCGGGAAGAATTAAAATCGAGTGATGAAAGAGAACGACCACCGTAAGGAATTAAATCGAGTGAAAACAATAGAATGAATCACTGGGAAGAATAAAGCACTTGAGGAAATTTAGATATAGAGAACGAAGAGATCGCGAACTGATTAAAGAATACTGGAACGAAGCACCGGACGAATGTGAGACAAACGAAGAGGCATCAATGAAGAATATTTGGAGGCCGAAGTTGAAGACTGAGAACGAAGAAATCTTCTGAAATGATGGCCTTCGGAGGAACACAAAGAAAAGAATTCATGAAATACTCCGGACGAATGAAAAGAGGAAAAGGTTGAACCGTGCATGAAAATAATTTGAGAACGAACTTCGAAAGGCACGTGACTGATGTAATACATACTTACGTCACATTTCAAAACAATTTGGGAAACACTCCGGAAAATTAGAAAAGTCACGTAAGATCCTGGGAAAGACCTGTGGGTTATGAGCCCACCGAAGAGAAAACTCCGTTGAAAAGATTGGAAGGAGATGATGCACCGGAATATTTGAAAAACTCGAATCAGGTGACAACCTCAAATTAATTGGAACACGGACAAATCTCCTGAGATGTCTTCAGAACTCCGGAATATTAAATGGCGAGAGGTGATCGAGACAAGGGGAAACATCTGAGTCGAGGAAAAAGATAAGATCAACACCAAAAACTTGAATTGAATCCACCGGAAAAGAAGAAGAGGTGAAGACGGACAAACTAGACGAGAAATCACCAGTTGAAATGATTGATGAAAGAGAACACTAGTAGGATAGATACTCGATTAAGGACTCTGGATCCGAGAAGAAAAGGGTGGGCGGGTGGGAAAAAGAAAGACCACATCGGACAGGGCAAACAACACTGGTTGAAAAGAACTGAGGGTTGAACTTGCAAGAAGAAGAGGGTCGAATCCACTTGACGAGAGATGCACCAGATGAAAGAACTGACAACGCAACGAACGAAACTAACCGCGTGATCCTAAAAAAATTGAAGGAGAAGAGGGGTAATTCAAAACACCTACGTCAAGATTCCTCACCAGAGCGACGAAGGGGTAGGGGACTAAAAATAATTCCTACTCTCCGATATAACTAGACTCCGAAAAAGTTTTGCTAGACTCCACAACGGCCAGACTACGATCAATCAAGGGTGCTCCTATGGTCGGTCGAGGCTCTGATACCAACTTGTCAGGCCCAAGATGTGATTATATCCCGATCACGTGACACTTACATGATTAGGGCACAACCGCATTTCGGGCGCTTAGCAAGATGGATATCATTACATCGTACCCTTACATACATACATGGGGGATACAACAATTCATACAAGTCACATGAATACAACAACATCAATACAAGGCATCCGACTACGGATGCAAACATGAAAAGCACAACGACATCCATCTGCTATCCCAGGGTGCCGACCCGGAACCTAACCCAGGACTGACGAAGAAGAAGAAGAAAGAACTCCAACACAAAGGTCGTTGCTCTCACGTCAAGTCATCGGAAACCTGCACCTGCAACTGGTGTTGTAGTAACTCTGAGCCACGAGGACTCAGCAATCCCATAACCATGGGTAATAAGACTAGCAAAGCTTAATAGGTAAGGAGAGGTAAGTGGTGAGGTTGTAGCAGCGACTAAGCATAAGTATGGTGGCTAACTTACGAGTACAAGAATAAGATGAGCATCTACGCAAACGGTCGCGAACTACTAATGATCGCTAAAGATCCTGAACTACCTACGAGTCAGACATAACCCCACCGTGTTCTCTTCTCAAAATGAAAAGAGATAGTCACGGTTACTCACACAGTTGTGTGTTTTACTTCGGATCCTCTGTCAAGTTTTCTACAACCGGACATTAACAAATTCCAATCTGCCACATAACCATGGGCACAACTTTCGAAAGATCATAACCCTGCAGGGGTGTCCCAACTTAGCCCATCATAAGCTCTCACGATCAGCAGAAGTAATAATAATATTACCCCTTATCTTAGGGAAGGCCTGATCAGACTCGGAATTCCCGGTGCACAAGACGTTTCGACAATGGTAAAACAAGTCCAGCAAGACCTCCCTGCGTGTCGACACCCTGATAGTAGCCGCGCGTATCTTATCTTAGGCCACAACCGGATGGGCGATTTTAAGGGAGCCAGATACCTCGAGTTTCCCCGTGGCGGCCCCGTCGAACCCCCGTTTGGGACCAACACCATTGGCACTGGCCCCCCTGTATGTAGAAAGAATCCTCGGGTAGCGCTAACTCCCTATGCAATTAATTAATTAATTAAGTTTTTTATGAGCAAATTAAAACCAATGTTGGGCCTTGCTGGAGGAGTTTTATTCAAAGACGAACTATCAAGGGGTCCCCATATACCCAACCGTGTAAGGAACGCAAAATCAAGGAACATAACGCCGGTTTATCGGCTCCTAAGGTGGCATGAGTGGAACAAAACACCGAACAAAAGGCCAAGCCTTCCACCAATTGCCAAGTATATATGTGTGTTAATAATAATAATAATTGATATTGTGATATTCCAACAACAAGTTCCAACATGGAATGATCTTCATCTTCATCTGCAACTAGCAACGCTATAAGAGCAAGTTAACATGCACCATGATGATCTACTCGAAATTCTAGTCAATTTTCATATAAAGTTTGTTTAATTCGGAGCTACGGCCTAGAAGATATGAGCAAAACAAGACAAGCATGGCAACGGTGCAAGAAGCACCCAAACATCAAGCAAACACACTCCAAACATGTAAACAACATGATCTTATGATTCTACATGCAAAATCACACAAGTTTCATATAGGACACGCTCAAAACGGAGCAACGGTTCAACACATACACATGAAACAAGAAATAACAACAAGCTGTCAACAATCAGCAACATAGCAACTTGGGAGCAAGGTATATATATATGCTACAGCACTCAAATATGATGAAAAGATGCATGGATGTGAAATAGACATGATACTTAACAAGCATGAACTTAGAACACACCCAAAAGCTTGCTGGAACACAATTGACAAGCATGGCAAGTTACAATAAATTTATCCAGACTTGGTCAAAGTCTGGGAAGGCAAAAGCATCATCACGATGCTACCTTCGGAGGCACAAAACAACAAGCTTATCAGCCCTACTAAGTATATAAATATCATGGACATGTAGTAGACATAACATACATCAAACAACTTCATTAGAGCAAGTCCATAGGAGGCATGGATCAATAACAACAAGCTTCACCAAATTGATCATGCTGATAAAAAGCTGACAGGTAAATTTTACAGCAACTTGAGAGCAAGAAATAAATAAGCTACAGCAGGCCATATGTGCAAACTAAGGCATGAATGGATAGAGCATAACATGGACAACAATACATGAGCATTGGCCACACCAAAACAAGCATGGATTTGAGTAGGGCATCAAGCAAACATAGCATCAGGTTTAACAATTTCAGACTTTTCAGTTTTTTCACTAAGTATAAAACAGCAACATTGGCATGGCATGTTTACAAGCTTGTTTAAGTCACCTCAAGGCATATCATGGAAAGATGATTGCACCACAGCAAAGACCATATGATTGTGCTTCTAAAACATAAAGACATGTGGCATGAAGACAAACACATCAATAGCAATGAGCAAGTGAAAACAACATCTCATAACAAGTTTCAGCACTTAACAGCCACATGCACTTTTGCAACAGATATTAACATGGCAATATGGCACCTAACATGAATGCTACGGCAACCAACATGTAGAGCACTTCACAATGAACATTTTGACATATCATATGCTACATTTGGATAAACATGCACAAAGTTATCACATCTCAAACATGCTAATAAAACTACAGGTAACAGCAGTTTTAAACAAGTAGCACTCCTGCCACGAAGATTAGGGCATCTAGATGAACTCAAACAAGCATGCCACAATGGAACAAAATGAAGAGCATATCACCAATATCATTTTGACATATCATTCACTCAATTTGGACATACACACAAAAAGTTACAGCCATGCAAACATGCAACATTTTTAAGACAGAAAAGGGACTTAGAAGAAAAACTACCTAGAAGAGGGGGTGGACGTGTCCGTGCTGGGGCGGACGTGTCCGTCGGTGGGCGCACACGGGCCCACCCGGCAGTGGCTCACGGTGAGGGGGAGGGCGAACATGTCCGGGCCCATCGGACATGTCCGGCTCGTCCTGATCTGGAGCTCGTCCGGATTGAGACCAGCGGCGGTGGCGGCCGTTGCCACCGGCGGCAGGGAGGTCGAGGGGCGGCGAGACGGGTCGGAGGGGGTCGAGGACGGCCGGATCTAGTCCGGCCCGACCGGATCCGTGGCGAGGCGACGCGACGGCCGGCGGGGTCGAGGCGAAGGCGGCGGGGTCGAGAACTCCGGTGAGATGCCGCGACGGCCGGCAGGGTCGGTGAGGAGGAGTCCGGCGGCGGGGCTCCGGGCGGGGCGCAGACGGCGGCGGGTTCGAGGAGCTAGGAGGCGGCGACGAGGCGCAGTCGGGGCGGCGACTGACCCCGGCGGCGGTGTCCGGCGAGGAAGCTCAGGTGGCTGGCGGCGAGGCCACAAGAGGCTCGGTCGAGCGGGAGCCAACTCGGACGCGAGGGAGACGCGGGCTTGCGGGCGGCTGGCTCGGGCCGCGGCGTCGGAACTAGGGCCGGGGCGGGCCTTGAGCGGGCTTCACGGGCCGCGCGGTGGGAGGAGGGCTGCGGGGCGACGAGGAGTGGCCAGGTGGCGCTCGTAGAGTGGTGGAGGGAGGCGCCTGGGGGGCGGCTGGCCACTTAGGTGGCGCCAAGTGGCAGAACTGGAGCGGGCAGCGGAAATTGAGGAGGGAATGGTGGCTGGAGGTAGGGAAGGCCTAGGGGATGCCCAAA
>LR738713.1:234647217-234731781 GCA_902687465.1 Secale cereale | reverse complement strand
AGGCGCAGTCGGGGCGGCGACTGACCCCGGCGGCGGTGTCCGGCGAGGAAGCTCAGGTGGCTGGCGGCGAGGCCACAAGAGGCTCGGTCGAGCGGGAGCCAACTCGGACGCGAGGGAGACGCGGGCTTGCGGGCGGCTGGCTCGGGCCGCGGCGTCGGAACTAGGGCCGGGGCGGGCCTTGAGCGGGCTTCGCGGGCCGCGCGGTGGGAGGAGGGCTGCGGGGCGACGAGGAGTGGCCAGGTGGCGCTCGTAGAGTGGTGGAGGGAGGCGCCTGGGGGGCGGCTGGCCACTTAGGTGGCGCCAAGTGGCAGAACTGGAGCGGGCAGCGGAAATTGAGGAGGGAATGGTGGCTGGAGGTAGGGAAGGCCTAGGGGATGCCCAAAATGGACATGGGAGGGTGTTTAAATAGGGCAGGGGCTAGGGTTTGAGGGTTTTGAGGCCGTTTTGAGCCATCGGATCTCGATCCAACGGCAACGGAGCAGAGGGTGGAGTAGGCTGGGCCTAGTGGGCTGTGTAGGAGGGGTTGTGGGGAGAGAAGAGAAGAGGCCCGCAGGCGTTTTCGGAGACCAAAAATGTATTAATTGGCTATAGTGTCGCTATAGTTTAACGGTTGGGCTATCAAACGAGCTCCGAATGCGACGAAATTTCATAGGCGGTCTACCTATGCTATAATAAGACCACACGTCAAGTTTCATCCCATTCCGAGAACATTTTCTGGCCACTCATAAAATAAATATCCGGAGATGCCGCGGGCACGTGCAAGTGTGTCTGGGCTCAGAACGGACAACGGAGAGGACGAGGGAACTCGGACGGATGCAAGTTTTGAAAACAAGCTGATGCAATGGACATGATGACAAGGCAAAGATGCAACACGCAAGCAAATGAGATGGCAACGGCGACGAACAACTGGTTGACACCTGGCGCATTGGTCTCGGGGTGTCACATCATGTGAACACACAAAAACGGTAGGTAAAAGTATTGGGTTGTCTCCCAACAAGCGCTTTTCTTTAAAGCGTTTTAGCTAGGCATTGAGATTTCAATGATTCTCACGTAAGGATAGGAATTAAAATATAAATGGGAGCATCATGAATCACATTGCAAGCACGTTTAACTCTAACCCACTTCTATTGCATAGGGCTTTTGTGAGCAAACAATTTATGGGAACAAGAATCAACTATCATAGGAAGGCAAAACAAGCACAACATCAAAACTTTCAACACATAGAGAGGAAACTTGATATTATTGCAATAGGTAGAAGCATATGTTCCTCTCTCATAATAATTTTCACTAGCATCATGAATAAATTCAACAATATAGCTATCACATACAACACTCTTTTCGCGATGCATAAGCATAAAAGTTTTACTACTCTCCACATTAGCAAAATTCTTCTCATTCATAATAGTGAGAGCAAACTCAACAAAATAACTATCATGAGACACTTGATTAAAATCATGATGACAAGTTTCAAGATTATTAGCATCCTTTATAACATAGGTGTCATCACAATAATCATCATAAATAGGAGGCAGGCTTTCATCATAATAAATTTCCTCATCAAAACTTGGGGAGTACAGATATCATCTTCATCAAACATAGCATCCCCAAGCTTGTGGCTTTGCATATTATCAGCATCATGGATATTCAAGGAATTCATACTAACAACATTGCAATCATGCTCATCATTCAAGTATTTAGTGCCAAATATTTTATAGCATTCTTCTTCTAACAATTGAGCACAATTTTCCTGTCCATCATTCTCACGAAAGAAATTAAAAAGATGAAGCATATGAGGCTGCCGCAATTCAATTTTTTGTTGTTTTATTTTATAGACTAAACAAGTGAAAAACAAGAAACAAAAAGATTCAATTACAAGATCTAAAGATATACCTTCAAGCACTCACCTCCTCGGCAACGGTGCCAAAAAAGATCTTGATGTCTACTACACAACCTTCTTCTTGTAGACTCGGGTTGGGACTCCAAGCGGAGAGTTTTGTAGGACAGTAGAAATTTTCCCTCATGTGCATAACCTAAGGTTTATCAATCCGTGGGAGGCATAGGATGAAGATGGTCACTCTCAAACAACCCTGCAACCAAATAACAAAGAGTCTCTTGTGTCCCCAACACACCCAATACAATGGTAAATTGTATAGGTGCACTAGTTCGGCGAAGAGATGGTGATATAAGTGTAATATGGATGGTAGATATAGGTTTTTGTAATTTGAAAATATAAAACAGCAAGGTAACTAATGATAAAAGTGAGAAGAAATGGTATTACAATGCTTATAAACAAGACCTATGGTTCATACTTTCACTAGTGCAAGTTCTCTCAAGAATGATAACATAAATAGATCATGTGACAATCCCTCAACATGCAACAAAGAGTCTCTCCAAAGTCACTAGTAGAGGAGAACAAAGGAAGATATTATTGTAGGGTATGAATCCATCTCAAAGTTATTCTTTCTGATCGATCTATTGGGCTATTCCTATAAGCGTCATAAACAGCCCTAGAGTTTGTTGGAAATATGCCCTAGAGGCAATAATAAATTGGTTATTATTATATTTCCTTGTTCACGATAATCGTTTATTATCCATGCTAGAATGTATTGATAGGAAACTCAGATACATGTATGGATACATAGACAAACACCATGTCCCTAGTGAGCCTCTAGACGACTAGCTCGTTGATCAATAGATGGTTACGGTTTCCTAACCATGGACATTGGATGTCGTTGATAACGGGATCACATCATTAGGAGAATGATGTGATGGACAAGACCCAATCCTAAGCCTAGCACAGATCGTGTAGTTCGTATGCTAAAGCTTTTCTATATGTCAAGTATCTTTTCCTTAGACCATGAGATTTTGCAACTCCCGGATACCGTAGGAATGCTTTGGGTGTACCAAACGTCACAACGTAACTGGGTGGCTATAAAGGTGCACTGCAGGTATCTCCGAAAGTGTCTGTTGGGTTGGCACGAATCGAGACTGGGATTTGTCACTCCGTATGACGGAGAGGTATCTCTGGGCCCACTCGGTAGGACATCATCATAATGTGCACAATATGTGATCAAGGAGTTGATCACGGGATGATGTGTTACGGAACGAGTAAAGAGACTTGCCGGCAACGAGATTGAGCAAGGTATCGGTATACCGACGATCGAATCTCGGGCAAGTGCTGTACCGATAGACAAAGGGAATCGTATACGAGATTGATTGAATCCTTGACATCGTGGTTCATCCGATGAGATCATCGTGGAACATGTGGGAGCCAACATGGGTATCCAGATCCCGCTGTTGGTTATTGGCCAGAGAGTTGTCTCGGTCATGTCTACATGGTTCCCGAACCCGTAGGGTCTACACACTTAAGGTTCGATGACGCTAGGGTTATAGGGAAAGTATGTACGCGGTTACCGAATGTTGTTCGGAGTCCCGGATGAGATCCCGGACGTCACGAGGAGTTCCGGAATGGTCCGGAGGTAAAGATTCATATATGGGAAGTCCTGTTTTAGTCACCGGAAAAGTTTCGGGCGATATCGGTAATGTACCGGGACCACCGGGAGGGTCCCGGGGGTCCACCAGGTGGGGCCACCAGCCCCAGGTGGCTGCATGGGCTAAGTGTGGGAGGGGACCAGCCCCAAGGGGGCTGGTGCGCCCCCCCACCAAGTCCCAGGGCGCCTCCAAGAGGGGAGGGGGGCAAACCCTAAGGCAGTTGGGCCCTAGGGCCCAATAGTGGTGCGCCTCCCCCTCTCTCCCCCTTGGCCGCCCCCCCTAGATGGGATCTAGGGCTGGCCGCACCCTAGGGGAGGGAAACCCTAAAGGGGGGCGCAGCCCTCCCTTCCCCCTATATATATGTGAGGTTTTAGGGCTGTTGGACACACGAGAACGTCTCCCTCTTGGTGCAGCCCTACCCCTCTCCCTCCTCGTCTCTTGCAGCGCTTGGCGAAGCCCTGCTGGAGTCCCGCGCTCCTCCACCACCACCACGCCGTCGTGCTGCTGTTGGTTGGAGTTTTCCCAACCTCTCCCTCTCTCCTTGCTGGATCAAGGCGTGGGAGACGTCACCGGGCTGCACGTGTGTTGAACGCGGAGGCACCGTTGCTTCGGTGCTAGGATCTTCGGCGATCTGAATCGCGGCGAGTACGACTCCATCAACCGCGTTCTTGAACGCTTCCGCTTAGCGATCTACAAGGGTATGTGGATCCAACTCTCCTCTCGTAGATGTGCATCTCCTAGATTGATCTTGGTGAGCGTAGGAAAATTTTTGTTTCCCATGCTACGTTCCCCAACAGTGGCATCATGAGCTAGGTTCTTGCGTAGATGCTTTCTCGAGTAGAACACAAAAGGGTTTGTGGCGTTGATGTTTAAATTGCTGCCCTCCTTAGTCTTTCTTGATTCAGCGGTATTATGGGATGAAGCGGCCCGGACCAACTTTACATGTCCACGTACATGAGACCGGTTCCATCGACAGACATGTGACTTTTGTTGCATAAGATGGCTGGCGGGTGTCTGTCTCTCCTATCTTAGTTGAATCGGAATAGAACAAGGCGGTCCTTGTAGAAGGTTAAATAGCAACTTGAATATCACCGTTGTGGCTTTGCGTAGGTAAGAAGCATTCTTGCTAGATACCCATAGCAGCCACGTAAAACATGCAACAACAAATTAGAGGACGTCTAACTTGTTTTTGCAGGGTATGTATGTGATATGATATGGCCAATGACATGATGAGATATATTTGATGTATGAGATGATCATGTTGTAATAGTTAATATCGACTTGCATGTCGATGTATACGGCAACCGGCAGGAGCCATAGGGGTGTCTTTAATTTTTGTATGACCTGCGTGTCAATCATTAAGCGCTATGTAATGCTTTACTTTATCGCTAAACGGTAGCAATAGTAGTAAGAGCATGGTGGGCGCGCGACAACCCCGATGGCGACACGATGATGGAGATCATGATGATGGGGATCATGGTGTTACGCCGGTGACGATGGAGATCATGCCGGTGCTTTGGAGATGGAGATCAAAAGTACGAGTTGATGGCCATATCATGTCACTTATGATTTGCATGTGATGTTAATCCTTTTATGCATCTTATTTTGCTTAGGACGACGGTAGCATTATAAGATGATCCCTCACTAAAATTTCAAGATAAAATTGTGTTCCCCCCAAGTGTGCGCCGTTGCGAAGGTTCGTCGTTTCGAAGCACCACGTGATGATCGGGTGTGATAGACTCTACGTTCGCATACAACGGGTGCAAGCCAGTTTTGCACATGCAGAACACTCGGGTTAGACTTGACGAGCCTAGCATGTACAGACATGGCCTCGGAACACGGAAGACCGAAAGGTCGAGCATGAGTCATATAGTAGATATGATCAACATGAAGATGTTCACCATTGACACCACCTCATCTCACGTGATGATCGGACTTAGGTTGGTGGATTTGGATCATGTCACGCTCGGATGACCAGAGGGATGTCAATTTGAGTGGGAGTTATAAGTAATTTGATTAGTTAAACTCACTTATCATGAACAATAGTCTAAGTTGCCTTTGCAAATTATGTTGTAGACCAATAACTGCGTTGTAGCTCTCTGTTTAATACGATCCTAGAGAAAGACTAAGTTGAAAGATAATGTAAGCAAGGATGCGGACTGGGTCCGTAGTCCGAGGAGTGTCCTCACTGCTGCACAGAAAGCTTACGTCTTTGATGCACCGCTCGATGTGCAAACCCCTACAACGTTGTCTGTGGATGTTGTGAACACCTGACAGAGACGTCCTGATGACTACTTGATAGTTTAGTGCACCATACTTCACGGCTTAGAATCGGGATTCCAATGACGTTTTGAACGCCATAGAACATATGAGATGTTCTAAGAGCTGAAATTGGGATTTCAGGCTCATGCCCGTGCTGAGAGGTATGAGACCTCTGACAAGTTCTTTTGCCAAAAAGATGGAGGAGAATGGCTCAACTAGTGAGCATGTGCTCAGAATGTCTGGGTGCTGAAATCACTTGAACCAAGTGGGAGTTAATCTTCCAGGTGAGATAGTGGTCGACAGAATTCTCTAGACACTATCACAAAGCTACTAGAACTTCGTGATGAACTATGACATACAAAGGATGGAGATGATCCCGGTGCTGTTAGCGGTTCTTAGTACCGCAAAAGTAGTAATCAAGAAGGAGCATCAAGTGTTGATGGTTTAGCAAGACCACTGGTTTCAAAAGGGGCAAGGGCTAGAAGGAAACTTCATGAATGGCAAACCAGTTGTCGCTCTAATGAGGGAACCCAAGGTTGCACCCAAACCTCGAGACTAAGTGCTTCGATTGTAAGGGTAACGGTCACATGGTAGCGGAACCACCCCAAATACATGGTAGATATGATAGCTGGAAACTTCAACAAAGTATATTTGATATACGTGTTATTAATGTGTACCTTAGTAGTACTCCTTGTAGCACCTGGGTATTGGATACCGGTTCAGTTGCTATTATTAGTGACTTGAAGCAAAAGCTACGGACTGAACGGAGACTAGCTAAGGACGAGGTGACGATGTGTGTTGGAAGTGTTTCCAAGGTTGATGAGATCACCATCGCACACTTCCTCTTTTTTCGAGATTAGTGTTGAACCTAGATAAATGTTATCAGGTGTCTACGTTGAGCATGAAAATGATTAGATCATGTTCATCGCAATACGGTTATTCATTTAAGTTAGAGAATAATGGTTATTCTGTTTACATGAATAATACCTTTATGGTCATGCACCCAATGGTTCGTTGAATCTCGATCATGGTAATACACATAATGATAATATTAATGCCAAAAGATGTAGAGTTAATAATGATAGTACCACTTTCTTGTGGCACTGCCGCTTAGGTCATTTTGGCATAAAATGCATGAAGAAACTCCATGCTGATGGACGTTTGGAGTCACTTGATTTTGAATCGCTTGACACATGCGAGCCATGCCTCATGGGCAGGATGACTGAGATCTCGTTTTCAGGTACAATGAAACGGGTAAGTGACTTATTGGAAATCATACATGCTGATGTATGTGATCCAATGAGAATTAAGGCGTGTGGTGGATATCGTTATTTTCTCATCTTCACTGACGATTTGAGTAGATATGGTATATTTACTTAATGAAGCAAAAGTCTGAAACGGTTGAAAGGTTCAAAAAATTTCAGAGTGAAGATTAAGAATCATCATAACAAGAAGATCATGTTCCTACGATCTGATCAAGCGGATATTATCTTAATTATGAGTTTGGCAATCACTTAAGACATTGTGGAATTGTTTCGCAGTTGAAGTCCCCTGGAACACCACAGCGTAATGGTGTGTCCGGACATCGTAATCGAACCTTATGAGATATGGTGCGATCTATGGTGTGTCTTACCGATCTACCGCTATTATTTTGAGGTTATGCATTAGAGACGGCTGCATTCACTTTATATAGGGCACCATCTAAGTCCGTTGAGACGACGTCGTATGGTTTGGCAAGAAACCAAAGTTGTCGTTTTCTTAAATGTTTGGGGCTGCGATGCTTATGGCTTCAGCCAGGAAAAGCTCGAACCCAAAGCGGACAAATACATCTTCATGGAATACCCACTGGTAGCGGTTGGGTATACCTTCTATCTCAGATCCAAAGACAAAATGTTTGTCGCTAAGAATGGGTCCTTTCTCGAGAAGGAGTTTCTCTCGAAAGAATTGAGTGGGAGGAAGATAGAACTTGATGAGGTTGTCGAACCCTCACTTCAACCGGAGAGTAGTGCAACACAGAAAGATGTTTCTGTGGAATCTACGACAGTTGAAGAGGAAACTAATGATAGTGATCATGAAGCTCCAGATCAAGTTGCTATCGAACCTCGTAGGTTGACAAGGATATGTACTACTCCTGAGTGGTACGTTGATCCTGTCTTAGAGGTCATGTTGTTGGACAACGATGAACCTACGAACTATGAAGAAGCGATGGTGGGCCCATATTCCGACAAATGGTTAGAAGCCGATAAATCCGAGATAGGATCCATGTATCAAAACAAAGTATGGACTTTGGTGGACTTGCCCTGTGATCGGCAAGCCATTGAGACAAATGGATCTTTAAGACTAAGACGGGTGTGGACGGTAATGTCACCGTCTATGAAGCTCGACTTGTGGAGAAGAGTTTTCCACAAGTTCAAGGAGTTGACTACGATGAGATTTTCTCACCCGTAGCGATGCTTAAGTCCGTCGGAATCATGTTAGCATTAGCTGCATTTATGAAATCTGGCAGATGGATGACAAAACAAGTTTCCTTACCAGTTTTCGTAAGGAAAGGTTGTATGTGATACAATCAGAAAGGTTTTTTCGATCCTAAGGATGCTAAAAGATATGCTAGCTCCAACGATCCTTCCATGGACTAGAGCAAGCATCTCGGAGTCGGAATATACACTTTGATGGAGTGATCAAAGTTTTTGGGTATACAAAGTTTGGTGGAAACTTGTATTTGCAATAAAGTGAGTGGGAGCACTACAACATTTCTGATAAGTATATGTGAATGACATATTGTTGATCCGAAATGATGTAGAATTTCTGGAAAGCATAAAGGGTTGTTTGAAATGAGTTTTTCAAAGGAAGACCTGGATAAAGCTGCTTACATATTGGGCATCAAGACCTATACAGATAGATCAAGACGCCTGATGATACTTTCAAAAGAACACACACCTTTGACATGATTTTGAAGGAGTTCAAAATAGATCAGTCAAAGAAGGAGTTCTTACCTGAGTTGTAAGGTGTGAAGTTGAGTAAGACTCAAAACTTGACCACGGCAAAAGGAAGAGGAAGGACGAAGGTCGTCCCCTATGCTTTTGTCATAGGCTCTGTACGGTATGCCATGCTAAGTACCACACCTGATGTGTGCCTTGCCACATGTCTGGCAAGAGGGTACAAAGGTGATCCAGGAGTGGATTACTAGATAGTGGTCAAAATTATCCTTAGAGGAATAAGGAAATGTTTCTCGGTTATGGAGGTGATAAAGAGTTCGACGTAAAGAGTTACGTCGATGCAAGCTTAACACCTATCCGGATAACTCTAAGTGGAGATACCGGATACGTATAATGGAGCAACAGTTTGGAATAGCTCCAAGTGGAACGTGGTAGCAGCATCTACGATATGACATAAAGTTTTGCGAAGTACATAGGGATCTGAATGTTGCAGACCCGTTGACTACAACCTCTCTCACAAGCATAACATGATCAAACACAGAACTCATTGAGTGTTAATCACATATTGATGTGAACTAGATTACTGACTCTAGTGAACTCTTTGGATGTTGGTCACATGGCGATGTGACCTATGAGTGTTAATCACATGGCGATGTGAACTAGATTATTGACTCTAGTGCAAGTGGGAGACTGTTGGAAATATGCCCTAGAGGCAATAATAAATTGGTTATTATTATATTTCCTTGTTCACGATAATCGTTTATTATCCATGCTAGAATGTATTGATAGGAAACTCAGATACATGTATGGATACATAGACAAACACCATGTCCCTAGTGAGCCTCTAGACGACTAGCTCGTTGATCAATAGATGGTTACGGTTTCCTAACCATGGACATTGGATGTCGTTGATAACGGGATCACATCATTAGGAGAATGATGTGATGGACAAGACCCAATCCTAAGCCTAGCACAGATCGTGTAGTTCGTATGCTAAAGCTTTTCTATATGTCAAGTATCTTTTCCTTAGACCATGAGATTTTGCAACTCCCGGATACCGTAGGAATGCTTTGGGTGTACCAAACGTCACAACGTAACTGGGTGGCTATAAAGGTGCACTGCAGGTATCTCCGAAAGTGTCTGTTGGGTTGGCACGAATCGAGACTGGGATTTGTCACTCCGTATGACGGAGAGGTATCTCTGGGCCCACTCGGTAGGACATCATCATAATGTGCACAATATGTGATCAAGGAGTTGATCACGGGATGATGTGTTACGGAACGAGTAAAGAGACTTGCCGGCAACGAGATTGAGCAAGGTATCGGTATACCGACGATCGAATCTCGGGCAAGTGCTGTACCGATAGACAAAGGGAATCGTATACGAGATTGATTGAATCCTTGACATCGTGGTTCATCCGATGAGATCATCGTGGAACATGTGGGAGCCAACATGGGTATCCAGATCCCGCTGTTGGTTATTGGCCAGAGAGTTGTCTCGGTCATGTCTACATGGTTCCCGAACCCGTAGGGTCTACACACTTAAGGTTCGATGACGCTAGGGTTATAGGGAAAGTATGTACGCGGTTACCGAATGTTGTTCGGAGTCCCGGATGAGATCCCGGACGTCACGAGGAGTTCCGGAATGGTCCGGAGGTAAAGATTCATATATGGGAAGTCCTGTTTTAGTCACCGGAAAAGTTTCGGGCGATATCGGTAATGTACCGGGACCACCGGGAGGGTCCCGGGGGTCCACCAGGTGGGGCCACCAGCCCCAGGTGGCTGCATGGGCTAAGTGTGGGAGGGGACCAGCCCCAAGGGGGCTGGTGCGCCCCCCCACCAAGTCCCAGGGCGCCTCCAAGAGGGGAGGGGGGCAAACCCTAAGGCAGTTGGGCCCTAGGGCCCAATAGTGGTGCGCCTCCCCCTCTCTCCCCCTTGGCCGCCCCCCCTAGATGGGATCTAGGGCTGGCCGCACCCTAGGGGAGGGAAACCCTAAAGGGGGGCGCAGCCCTCCCTTCCCCCTATATATATGTGAGGTTTTAGGGCTGTTGGACACACGAGAACGTCTCCCTCTTGGTGCAGCCCTACCCCTCTCCCTCCTCGTCTCTTGCAGCGCTTGGCGAAGCCCTGCTGGAGTCCCGCGCTCCTCCACCACCACCACGCCGTCGTGCTGCTGTTGGTTGGAGTTTTCCCAACCTCTCCCTCTCTCCTTGCTGGATCAAGGCGTGGGAGACGTCACCGGGCTGCACGTGTGTTGAACGCGGAGGCACCGTTGCTTCGGTGCTAGGATCTTCGGCGATCTGAATCGCGGCGAGTACGACTCCATCAACCGCGTTCTTGAACGCTTCCGCTTAGCGATCTACAAGGGTATGTGGATCCAACTCTCCTCTCGTAGATGTGCATCTCCTAGATTGATCTTGGTGAGCGTAGGAAAATTTTTGTTTCCCATGCTACGTTCCCCAACAGAGTTCATACTAAAATAACACCTTAAGACACACATCAACCAACCCTAATGTCACCAAGATACTCCAATGTCACCACAAGTATCTGCGGGTTTGATTGTACGACATGCATCACACAATCTCAGATTCATCTATTCAAACCAACACAAAGAACTTCAAAGAGTGCCCCAAAGTTTCTACCGGAGAATCAAGACGAAAACTTGTCCCAACCCCTATTCATAAGTTCACATGGTCACTGAACCCGCAAGTTGATCACCAAAACATACGTCAAGTAGATCACATGAATATCCATTGTCACCACAGATAAGCACATGCAAGACATACATGAAGTCTTGTCAAATCCATAGAGACTCAATCCGATAAGATAACTTCAAAAGGAAAACTCAATCCATTACAAGAGGTAGAGGGGGAGAAAGATCATAAGATCCAACTATAATAGCAAAGCTAGCAGTACATCAAGATCTTGCCACATTAAGAACATGAGAGAGAGATCAAACGCATAGCTACTGGTACATACCCTCAGCCCCGAGGGTGAACTAGTCCCTCCTCGTCATGGAGACCGTCGGGATGATGAAGATGTCCACCGGTGATGATTTCCCCCTCTGATAGGGTGCCAGAATAGGGTCCCGATTGGTTTTTGGTGTCTACAGAGGCTTGCGGCGGTGGAACTCCCGATCTAGGTGTATTTATGGGGGCTTCGGTATTTATAAGAATTTTTGGCGTTGACAACAAGTTAGGGGGGTGCCCTAGGGGGGTGCCCTCCACCCTTGTGGATGACTCGTGGCTCTTCGGGCCCAACTCCTTTGCTTTGGAGGCTTCTTCTAGTCCATAAAAAATCACCGTAAAGTTGCCTTCCGTTTGGACTCCGTTTGATATTCCTTTTCTGCGAAACTCAAAAACAAGGGGAAAACAGAAAATGGCACTAGGCTCTAGGTTAATAGGTTGGCCCCAAAAATCATATAAAATAGCATATAAATGCATATAAAACATCCAAGATGGATAATATAATAGCATGGAACAATCAAAATTATAGATATGTGTGAGACGTATCAACCACGGTCCCCACGCTACTCCTTCATGGCAACACACAAAGATTTTCCGAACAGTCGTCAGCTGCGCGCGAGCGATCATGGCAGCGGTTCATTGTGGGTCACAGAAGAGTTCTCCACACATGGCATCATGTATCCTATGCATGGATGGAAACCTCTTGCCTGCACGCGTTTCTCGAAGGTAGGGAATCTTCCCCTCCGTGGATTGGCGGGGATGACCATGCTCTCTATCAGGCTCTTCGGGAAGCTTGGCGTTCACCTCAGTTGCCGCGCTGAGAGCTTGGACGATGGCGGAGATGTCTTCATGAGCGGTCGTGATGAGGAAGATAACGGCGGCGGCAACCCACGACGCTTCTAATCCATGGGACGTCGTGTTCACCCAGGACATCTTTGGCGCCCCGTAGGTTTTGGCGTTGCCCCTTTTTATTGGGAACCAGCGCGGGGGATGGCTCTTCGATATTTTACCTCAGAAAGTTACCATTTTTGCAGGCGCATTACACATTAACTCCTACCATTCCATGATCCCACGACCATAGGGTGGACGTTGGATTGACTGGTCATCATAACAACCGCTGTGTGGGCGGCATTTCTTTGACACGTGTCCATGCACTTTTTGGGGCTTAATCCAACGTGCCCAATGACATGTATGGCTCCGGCCCGGGGCTTCTGTCAGGTTACACAAACAGGAGTATGTGTTCCCCTGACTTGTACATGGACAAAGAGCCACCGCCCTGGTAGCCAAGGCTTAGCAAAGGAATGACTTCACCAATGTACGGATCAAGAAGACCAAGTCAACATACGAGACGGCAGGGCATACCTTGGGTAGGCCTCCCTTGCCGGGCAGAAAGTCTCGGCCGGGTCAGGACAGCCCCAAGGACAAGTCCGAGATCGCCCCGGCAGGCTTGCCGGGGCCGCCAAGAGTGAGGTATCATGCCAAGAGACCACCGCTCCACCATATAGCAATGCAAATCACACATCAATGTGGTGTCAAGCTTTCATATGATTAAGTGGCCTCCACTAAGCACGTGACATCCCGTTGGAAGACAAACTACACTCATTTGACACATGTCTAGAGGCGTGTCAAGAAGAAGGTGATTAAGCAGTGTGGCAGGCTTGCCGGGCTTCATCCTCAGCAAGACACCTAGCAATTCATTTGATGCACTTTGTCCTAACTGCCGGAGATAGGTATGATAGTGATACGTCTCCAACGTATCTATAATTTTTTATTGTTCCATGCTATTATATTATTTGTTTTGGATGTTTTATATGTATTAATATGTTATTTTATATTAATTTTGCGACTAACCTATTAACCCAGAGCCCAGTGCACGAGACTATTTTTCCTTGTTTCTGAGTTTCGTAGAAAAGGAATATCGAACAGAGTCAAAAAAACAAAACTTTACAAGGATTTTTTTTTTACCAGAAGACATCCTGAGGACTTGCAGTACACGCCAGGGGAGACTCGAGGCGGTCACAAGGGTGGAGGGCGTGCCCTGGGGGTAGGGCGCGTCGCCCTAACTTCTGGGCCCCTCGAGCATCCCCTGATCTAATTCTTCTGTCTATATATTCTCAAATATTCCAGAAACATCAGAACATCCATCACAATCACTTTTCCACCGCCATAACCTTCTGTTTCGCGAGATCCCATCTGGAGGCATTTTTTGGTACTCTGCTGGAGGGGGATTCGACCATAGAGGGCATCTACATCAACACCATTGCCCTTCCGATGAACTGTGAGTAGTTTACCACTGACCTACGGGTCCATAGCTATGGCTTCTTCTCTCTCTTTGATCCTCAATACCATGTTCTCCTCGATGTTCTTGGAGATCTATTCGATGTAATATTCTTTTGCGGTATTTTCCAAGATCCGATGAATTGTGCATTTATGATCAGATTATCTATGAATATTATTTGAGTCTCTTCTGAATTTTTATATGCATGATTTGATATTTTAGTAATTCTCTTTGAACTATCAGTTTCATTTGGCCAAGTAGATTGGTTTTTCTTGCAATGGGAGAAGTTCTTTGCTTCGGGTTCAATCTTGCAATGCTCAATCCCAGTGACACTAGGGGACATGACACATATTGTATTGTGGCCATCGAGGATAACAAGATGGGGTTTTCATCATATTGCTTGAGTTAATTTCGCTACATCATGTCATCTTACTTAATGCGTTACTCTATTCTTATGAACTTAATACTCTAGATGCAAAATCGTTTCGATAGATGTGTGGAGTAATTGTAGTAGATGCAGGCAGGAGTTGGTCTACTTGACACGGACTTGATGCCTATATTCATGATCCTTGCCTTAGATATTGTCATAACTTTGCGCTTTTCTATCAATTGCTTGGCAGTAATTTGTTCACCCACGGTAATATTTGCTATCATGAGAGAAGCCTCTAGTGAAACCTATGGCCCCCGGGTCTATTTTACATCTTATAAGTTTCGGATCTACTATTTTTCAATCTTTTACTTTCCAATCTATAAACCAAAAAAAACCCCAAAAATATTTACTTCACAAGTTATCTATCTCTATCGGATCTCACTTTTCAAATAACTGTGAAGGGATTGACAACCCCTTTTTGCGTTGGGTGCAAGTTGTTTGATTGTTTGTGCAGGTATTTGGCGATTTGTGCGTAATCTCCTACTGGATTGATACCTTGGTTCTCAAACTATGGGAAACACTTACTCTACTTTGCTGCATCACCCTTTCCTCTTCATGGGAAAAACCAATGCAAGCTCGAGAGGTAGCAGGAATAATTTATGGCGTCGTTGTCTAGGAGATCTACGCCAAGTCAAGACTTACCAATTACCCTTCATTAAACTCTCATCTCTCGCACTTACGTTATTCGCCATTTGCCTCTCGTTTTCCTCTCCCCCACTTCTAAAACGTCTTTTGAAAATATTTGCCTGTTGTTTGCCCTTCGTTCGTTCATCTTCTTCGCTTGCCCGTTTGCTAGATTGGTTTTCCGCCATGTCCGAATTTGAGGAAGTTGTAGTTGGTAAAGATGATAGTAATGATGGGGGAAACCTTGATGATTTTTCTTATAATCATGAAGAACCTACCATCTTGCATACTAAAACACTTTGCATAGGCAGTGGAAACATTATTGGGGAGGGGGTTATTCAAGATTTTTTTACTTGTGCGAGATCACTCCCTACGTTAGGAGGATCTATTTTTCATAGAACTAATAGCCTCGTAGATGGTATCTCCCTTCTTATAGTTAAATTTGAAAGACAATTCATTCATATGTGTGGGGACCCCGACTTAGAAGTCGAGATCACCGAATGCACGTGTATAGTGATCCCAGAGGTCAATGCTCACTGAACACACAGAAGCTGAAATAACAAGAGTCTTACATCCATACAAATAGTCTTACACGAATTAAGGCCATTATGGCCAAGTCTTACATAGGTAGAGCCTCACGGGCTAAATAGCAAATAACTCAAGTAGCGGAAGTCTTCGATAAACGGGTAGAACCCATGCCATCTGCCTTAACCCTACAGGCATTCTGACTGGGATAGCGTCCTAGTTCGCATGTTCGTCTCCAAAGAACTCTTCCTCATATTCCTGTTCTTCCATGCCTGGTCAATTAAATAACCAGTGGCAAGCCAATGAGTACTTTGAATGTACTCGCAAGCAACCCATGATGTGGTTCAAAGTAATAATGCAATTGAATGATAACGAACAATCTAGCAAGGGCTAGAATAAACATTCTACTATCAAGTTTATGCATCAATAACCTCGCGTAACCTTGAAGACAGGTTACCGATATCAACATGAATATGATTCAATTCATCGAGTCAAGTCACCATCCTTGACTTGTCACACACATAACATCACCAATGAAGTAAAATTCTAGACATAGTTTAAGTAGCACCACCCAACTGTCCATGACCGTGGACACGGCTATTCGAATAGTTTTACACTCTGCAGAGGTTGCGCACTTTACCCACAAGATCCGGGGAACTTCCGTGTCATCCACGACCCGCGGTACCTCAAGTACCCGGGGTAAGCACCCGGTCATTACCTTTCCTTAGACGACACTAACATAGAGTCCACTCGTTGGTACACGGCCCTCGGGTACAAACAATAGATCACGGGACTTGCCCTAATTTCAATGTCACGCGTACCCGAAGGGACCAACGGTGTGTCCGGTGCCCTGTGAAAATAGTCATGGTCGTCTATCCAAGCACGACCCCGTCCCGGGAAAGACCTCAAGCCTTCCCGTCACTAGTAATGCGGGCACCATGCTAGTATCGACCTAAGTAATCAATAAAGCCCCGTCCCATAAGGGGTAGTGTGGTTGCACATGTTTGGTTGGGACGGTAGTCACACGTAAATCTAATCCATCATTCCACCATGCACATGATATTACCGGCACATCACTTCTTGCTCAAGTGATGACCTAACACATCATCACCCTCGGGCATTAGGGGCACCCGTTGGGTTCATGCAAAGATTTCAACTACGAGGGTTCAAATCACACATGCATCATATAAGCATCATGACCAACTATTTGCATGTCATCTAGCACATAGTGAGATCATCAATAAAGCATGCATCATGTGGTGGTTCATCTAGGTTACCATCGTAACCCTATCATCATGCATCGGAAACAAACGGGTTCCGAGAACAAGTGTATCATGGTCAAAGGGCTGCTTGCCTGGATTGTCTTGGTCTTCAAAGTCTTCAAATCCTTCTCCTTCTTCTTCCACAGCAACTTCGTCAAATACGGGATCTATACGTCGCATAATAACCACGGGAAAATAAGAATACAAACAAAACAAAAAAATCAAAGTGCTCAGAAAAATGTCAACTCATTTTTATAAAATACTAGAGGAATTTCTAAGGTGGGGAAAAATCTTAGTTGGAGTTTTGGAGTAACAGAATGGAGTATATTGATTTTAGAACAGGAGTTATATTGCTCAAATTTGAATTTAAATTTGAACAGTACAGAAAAGTTTCATGGATTTGAGTGAAAGTAGTACCAATAAATAGGTTGGAATATTACAAGATTTTAGGAGTTGGAATTATTTAATTTGGATCATTATTCTTTTCTGTAGAAATGTTTAAAACATTTACAGAAAAGAAAAAGAAAAATGTGCCCTGTGCACTGGGCCAGAGAAGGCCACAGTGCACGGCCCAGACGGACCGGCCCAGCCGCACGGGAGCCTGCGCGCGCACGTCAGGTTTTTAAACCTGATGGGCGGGGCCCGTGGGTCAGTGGCACACAGGAGGGGGAGAGAGGTGAGGGGATGACAGGCGGGGCCCGCCTGTCATCTCTAACCCCACGGCCACGGCGACGGCGAGCTCACCGGCGAGGTTCCCGGCCACGGCGACGGCAACGGAGGGCAGGAACGTGACCAGCGTCGTGTCGCGGATGCAGGGGTGGTGGTGCGGCACGGCGGGGAGGTCCGGTTCACCGGCGGCGAGGTGGGACGGCGGAGGCTCGTCGGAGGGTCGTGGTTCTGGTCGTTTCCGACTGCCACAGAGAGGGGAAACAGGGGGAAAGGATCAGTGAGGCGAGGGGGTTCCGAATCGGGTGGAAGGAAGGGCAGGGGAGGCCCGTACCACGAGATCGCCGGCGGCCCGACGCGACGGAGCTCCGGTCAATCCCGAGCACCGGGACGTCCTGCGGAGGAGTGGATGATGCTGGGCGACTCAGTGGAGTGGAGTGAGGCTTGTGGTGCTGCTGGAGAGGCTCGGGAGGGGCTTATATAGCCGCGCCCATGGTCCACCGTGGACTCGTGCGCCGGCGAGGATGCAGGCGAGGCTAGGAGGGGTTCTGGAGCCTGGGATCAAGCCGGGGAGGACCGTGGACTTGCTCCACGTCCAGCTGAGGGAGAAAGAGGAGCGGGGGAGCGTCAGGAGCGTGCGCGCGTGCGAGGCAGAGGAGTGGCCGCCGCGGGCGGCCAGCGCGCGTGCGACGACGGCCACTAGAGGGCGCAGGAGGAGGGGGGACAGCGCCGGGGAGGTCGCGGACGTCGAGGGGCCTCGACTGGCGCGAGGGGGAGGCCCGAGGCTGTCGGGGGAGGCCGATTGGCCGAAGCTACAGTGCTTGTCTGCACTGTTGCGTGCTCCAGAGCGCGCGTTTGGCTGGCATCGCCGCGCTCTCACCGTCCTGGTCAAACCCAACGTGTCCAGTAGCGTCTAGAAGGTCAGGGCGGAAGTAAAGAATTGGCCTGAGGCCTTGGATGCCCTGGAGATGCTAAGAGAGAGTGAGAGTGCTGGTGAATTGGTGAAAGCTTGCTGTCCAGCAAGGTTAAACAGGGCTTTCACCCCTCAATCATGGAGCTGGGGTGCTGGGGAAGTTACTGGAGGTAGCTAGTAACTCAATGATCATGTGGTAAGAAGTTGAGGCCATGGAGAAAAGTAAAAGTGATCAAGTTGGAGGTTTTAGCAATTCTGCAGAAGGTGTTTGATCATTGTTTGGTCAAGTAAATGACCTCCACTTGATATGGCACTTAACAGGGTTGAAAGACATGAGGAAATAGGGTGCTTCACCAAATTTGGGCTCATTTGAAGAAACTAGCCAATGTAACTTTGGTGAACCCTAGAAATCAACAGAAACAGTTTCATCTTGATTGAGTCAAGCTAATCATCTCCCCTTGATGCACCACTTGGTGTAGCATCATCATTTGGGGTATTGATCATGCCCACAAAGTTTGAAGCTCCAGATAAAAAGTTGGTAATGTAAAGTTGTTCAAATTTGCATTTGAAGAGAAAGGGTTTTGAGGTGATCAGATCAAGTTTCTCTATTCAAATTCTTGTGCCATTTGGTCTAGATTTCTTATTAGGTCATTCTAGCATGTGCACCAAATTTGGGAGCATTTGGACAAGTTTGGCAATGTAAAGTTGCTCAAACTTCAAATATGGACAGAATTGTTATGAAGGGGTTTGAGGATGTTGTCTTGCTTCCCAAGGCATGGGACTTGGCAAGATCGTCAAATATGTCATATATGACATGATAGAATTTCCCTGGAATTTTTGGAGAAAGTTTCCTTTGTAAATATTTTAAAAGCTTGAAATATCCAGAAAGGGTTTTAGAGGGTTTAGCCCATTATTTTGAACATGACCAAGTGTTGAAACTCTTATATATGGACAATATATGTCCTCTGAGTCTCTCTGAATTTTGGCAAATATTTTTGAAATACTTAAATAATTTTCCCCTATTAAAGACCATTTCTGGCCTTAAGAAAAAGCTTTTAAATAAAATAGGAAAATAACTTTTAAAATTATACCTTTGTGGTTTCTGGGAGTCCTATGACTACTAGGTCTCAAATAAACTTTTTGAAATAATTTTCTCACCCTAAATCAAGTACTTGCAGTGCAAATCTCAATTCAGGGGTTTTTGGAAAACTAAATTTATAAAATACTTTTTGGCCAAATTAATTTTGTAAGAAAATACTATACTGTTATATAACACTTGGCATGATCATTGGGCAGAAGTTTTGGGTATGGAGATGAAATCTACAAGATATCATAGTTGACTTTAATGAGCACATGAAAAAGCACATGAAGAAAACTCAATTCCAAATAAAAGCCAAATGATGCTAAAAAAATTTGCTGGTCCAAATTTTTCATGCTTCAAAGATACAAATAACATGTTACAAAATGCAGGGTGTGATAGACCTACCCCCCTTACAAGAATCTCGTCCCCGAGATTCCTAAACTAGGGCTTAAAAGAGATCGGGAAACTCGGATCTAAGATAGTCTTCTCGTTCCCAGGTTGCTTCTGCTTCGGTGTGGTTGCTCCACTGGACCTTGAAGTACTTGATGGTACCTTCGTTCTGCTTCGTCCAGAATACGAATGGGCTTCTCGCGGTAGGTCAAATCAGGCTACAGATCAATGGCTTGGTGATCCACATCCTTGTAGAGATTGGGCTTGTCTGGACTTGGAGACATTTCCGGAGTTGTGACACATGGAATACATTGTGCACATCGGATAGCTCAGGTGGTAGTTCCAACTGATAAGCCACTTCTCCTCGTCGTGCAGTGACCTCAAAGGGTCCAATGAACCTTGGTGCGAGCTTCCCCTTGACATGGAAACGCTTGGTTCCCTTCAGAGGAGTTACCCGCAGGTACACATGGTCCCCGACATGGAAACTCATGTCTCGGCGTCGAGTGTCAGCATAACTCTTTTTCCTTGACTTGGCTGCCTTTAATCGCTCTCTGACTAGTTGGACTTGCTCTTCTGCTGCGCAGAGATTATCCGGTCCAAAGACTAGTCCTTCTCCAGTCTCTGACCAGTTGAGGGTTGTGCGACACCTGCGTCTGTACAACACCTCAAATGGTGCCATCTGAAGGCTTGACTGGTAGCTGTTGTTATAGGAGAACTCGGCAAAAGGGAGACAGTCTTCCCACTTGGCTCCATATGCCAGGACACAGGCTCGGAGCATATCTTCGAGAATCTGATTGACTCGCTCTGTTTGACCTCCGGTCTGTGGGTGGAAAGCTGTGCTGAAAGACAACTTGGTTCCCAGGGCTTCTTGGAACTTCTTCCAGAACCTTGAGGTGAACTGGGTTCCTCGATCTGACACAATCTCCTTGGGAACGCCGTGAAGACTTACGATTCGATCGATGTAGAGAGCTGCCAGCCGGTTGCCATCATAAGTGGTCTTGACAGGGATGAAGTGGGCCACCTTGGTCAAATGATCGACTATGACCCAGATGGAGTCATGTCCTCTATTCAACCTTGGTAATCCAGTGATGAAGTCTATTCTGACTTTATCCCACTTCCACTCAGGAACCTTGAGTGGTTGAAGCAATCCAGCGGGTCGCTGATATTCAGCCTTGACCCTTTGGCACACATCACACTTTGCAACATAGGTCGCAATCTCTCTTTTCATCCCGTGCCACCAGAATCGTGCCTTCAAGTCTTGGTACATCTTGGTTCCTCCGGGGTGGATGGAATACGGAGTGTCGTGGGCTTCTAGCAGAATCAGCGTCTTCAGCTCGGTGTTGTTTGGTACGCAGAGGCGACCCTTGTACCAAACAATCCCGTGCTCGTCTTCGGAGAATCCTGGGGCCTTGCGCAGCTTCATCTTCTTCTTGATACCTTCAATGCTTGCATGTCCATCTTGTGCCTTCTTGACATCGTCCATCAGGGTTGGTCTGACTTCCAAATGATCCAGAAATCCAGGGGTGACCAATTCCAGACTGAATTGTTCGAACTCCTTAAACAAGGCTGGCTGCCTTTCTTGAATAACGGCATTCAAAGAGCAAGCCTTCCTGCTTAAGGCATCGGCCACCACGTTAGCCTTCCCAGGGTGATATTGAACAGTGAGGTCATAGTCTTTGATGAGTTCCAACCATCTCCGCTGCCTCATGTTCAATTCCTTTTGGGTGAAAATATACTTCAGGCTTTTGTGGTCTGTGTAAATCTCACACCATTTCCCTAGGAGGTAATGCCGCCATGTCTTCAAGGCATGAACTACTGCCGCTAGCTCAAGATCGTGAGTAGCGTAGTTCTCCTCATGGGGTCGTAGCTGCCTGGAGAGGTATGCTATGACGCGGCCTTCTTGCATCAGAACGCTTCCCAATCCAGTTCGAGAGGCATCACAATATATCACGGACTCCTTGTGAATATCCGGTGTTGCCAGAACTGGGGCGGTGGTCAATCTCTTCTTGAGCTCTTGGAAGCTCTCTTCGCATTTTGGCGTCCACTCGAACTTCTTGTCCTTTTTGAGGAGCTGAGTCATTGGTCGTGCAATGCTAGAGAATCCTTCCACAAACTTGCGGTAGTAGCCCGCTAGTCCGAGGAAGCTTCTGACTTCCTTGACGGTCGTTGGAGATTGCCATTGGGTCACAGCTTCGATTTTTGCAGGATCAACAAATAATCCTTCCTCGGTCAAGACATGACCTAAGAATCCAACTTTATGCAGCCAAAACTCACACTTGCTGAATTTGGCATACAGTTGGTGCTCACGAAGCTTGTCTAGGACCATCCTCAGATGCTGTTTGTGCTCTTCCTCCGACTTCGAGAACACAAGAATGTCATCAATGAAGACAACAACAAACTTGTCCAAATATTCCATGAAGACTTTATTCATGAGATACATGAAGTAAGCTGGGGCATTGGTTAACCCAAAAGACATGACCGTGCACTCGTACAGGCCATATCTGGTTATGAATGCCGTCTTCGGAATATCTTGGGGTCTGATCTTCAGCTGGTAATACCCAGATCTGAGGTCGATCTTGGAGAATACCTTAGCTCCGCTGAGCTGATCAAATAGATCTTCGATCTTGGGAAGTGGGTACTTGTTCTTGATTGTAACTTCATTGAGGGAACGATAGTCAATGCATAAGCGGATGGTACCATCCCTGTTGGCCACAAACAGAACAGGAGATCCCCAAGGGGAGGCACTTGGGCGGATAAATCCCTTCCTTAGCTGCTCTTCTAGCTGTTTCTTCAACTCGGCTAATTCTTCCGTCCCCATTCTATAAGGCTTCTTATAGATGGGTCCTGCTCCGGGCAAGAGCTCGATGATGAACTCAATGTCACGGTCAGGGGGCATTCCTGGTAGTTCATCCGGAAAGACATCAGGATACTCACATACCACCGGCACTTGATCTAGCCCAACTTCAGACAGACAGTTGACTTTAGCGGCTTGAGCGGAAGAGGAGTTGGGAGCAAACTTGACTTCGACTCCTTGGTCATTGGTCACAGTGACTGTCTGATTGGCACAGTCTAACAAGCCTTGGTGCTTGCTGAGCCAATTCATGCCTAGGATCACATCCAAGCCTTGCGATCTCAGGACGATAAGGTCTGCTAGGAAGTCTACACCGTTAATGGTAATACTGACTCCTTTACAGCCTATCTTGGCTCTCATCTCGTCTCCGGGGGTTTGTACCACCATAGGGTTATTCAGGGGTGTAGGGGTCATGCCACTTTTTCATGCAAATCTTTGAGTGACAAATGAATGTGTTGCTCCAGAATCAAACAAGACAGTTGCAGGTGCTGAGTTGACAAGGAACGTACCCAGCACGACGTCCGGGTCTTCCTAGGCTTCTTCAGTAGTGACGTGATTCACACGCCCCTTCCCATAGTTCGGTGGATTGCGAGGAGCTGGGTTCCTTGGTGGCATTCCACGGCCTTGTCCCTGGTTCTGCGCATTGGGGCGCGGGGCATCAGGCTTCTTGTTAGGGCACACCATTGAGATGTGTCCGGGCTGACCACATCCAAAGCAAGTGACTTGGTTTGGAGCGTTGATCTTGTTGCCACCACTGGTATTGGGGTTGAAAGCTGGCCTGGGGTTGGCATACTGCTGAGGCTGAGGGTTGGCACGAGGTGCAGGAGCTCTTGGCTGCTGATAGGTTGGCTTGGCCGGGGCTGACTGCCACGGACGAGGCTTCTGGTTGCTGGAACTTCCCTTACTGACCAACTTGCGCTTGCGAGTGTCTTCCAAAGCACGCCGCTTGTCTTCAAGCATGAGTGCCTTGTTCACCAGGTCAGGGAAAGACGGGCAGTCGCACACGACAAGCGAGTATTGCAGAGTCTGATTAAGGCCTTCCATGAAGCGCTCCCTTTTGGCAGCATCAGTGTTGACATCTTCAGGGGCATACCTTGACAGAATGCTGAACTTCTGCATGTACTCCTTGACAGTGCCACTTCCTTGCTTCAGGGCTCGGAACTCACGCTTTTTGATAGCCATGATTCCGGAAGGAATGTGGGCCTTGCGGAATTCTGCCTTGAAGTTCACCCAAGTGATGTCTTGTTCAGCATGCATGACCTTGAATCCATCCCACCAAGCTCTAGCAGTTCCCCCGAGGCAGTGGGCTGCATAAGCCACCTTCTCGCGATCTTCGGTGCATCCGACTAGTTCCAGGATCTCCTCAATGGAACGGACCTAGTCGTCTGCATCCAGGGGTTCAGCAGTCTCGATGAAGGTTGGCGGTGCATGCTTCTTGAACTCTGCCAACGTGGAACGTCCATTGCCTTTCCCCGCCGGCTGGCGGTTGGTGGTGACAGCTTGAGCAATCAGCTGGAGAGCTGCAGTGTTGGCTTGGCGTTCCTCTCGGAAAGCTTGGATAAGCTGAGCCATGTCCATGCTTGGAGGAGGTGGTGGTGGAGCTTGGTCGTTGGTTTGGTCGTGGCCTGCCTCTGGCTGAGAGGATGCTCCGGCTTCGGGCTGCTGGGTAGAGGTACCAGTACGAGTTACAACAGGCATCCTGTTGGAGCGGTAAAAGGTCTCATGACTCGGAAGAGGGAAAGCAAGATAGATGGGTGCCTAGTAAGGGGGTGGGTGTGACACTAAATCAAATCATGCAAGGCCCGTAAGGCCAAAACACATTCATTAAAATCCAAATGGGTGATGTAGTCGTTTACACATTCCTCAAGGAAGAATACGACTTACATCCAAACACAACAAAAGCAAACACTAGATGGTTTCATATGAACCATACAAGGACTCGACTGCGCATAGGGGTTACACGACCTATCCTACCGTAGAGGTTACAACTAGCATATCCGAGTAGCGACTAATGCCTAAGCGGCGGAATGCTCGGTCGCGTATTCCGGCTCTTCTGGGTCTTCCTCCTTGTCTTCATATGTCTGGGCTCCCTTGTCGCTTGAGGGTGTAGGGGAGTGGAGGAGTTGGATTCGACGGTGCTTCGTCGGTGGTGCAGGGAAAAGCTTGCGATATTCCCTTGCTGTCATCCGGCGTCGCCGAGGTGGTTCTTCACCCTTGGAAGATACATCCTCGGAGGGCCTTCCGCCTCGATATGCGATAGCGGATTGTCCTGAAGGTGCTCCTTCCTTCTTGATCCTATTTGCCTTCTCTTGAGCTCGACGAAGAAGTGCCTTGGTCTTGTGAAGTTCTTCTCGAAGCTTCATTGATTCCGAGGCCAAGTCTTGAGCCAAACTGTCGGCACATAGACTGAAGTAGGTCTGGAACGGAAGCGAGAGTCCTTCCTTTAGCGGAGGGGCTAGTGCGCTGCTTTCTTCGTCACCTTCCTTTCGGTAAGGTAAGAAGCGAGTTGTCATCTTGGCTGCCATCTCCGGAAGAAGCTCGCGGAGACGGGTTAATGCCTTGAGTGCAGCAGCCTCGACAGCGAGTGGTAGTGTTGCCATCTGGGGTCCCTCGAAGAACCAACTTGTGGGAGAATCGTTTGCCTTCACGATCACTTCCACATGGTACTCCACCTCAGTATCGCTCACCCAATGCTCAAGGTAGGTGAGGATGGGTGCTCGGTGGAACTGACACTCCTGGAGGCTATCCTCGAGAAGTAAGGGAAACCCAGTGGTCAGGTGCTCTTCGGGTACAGCGGCCATCTACAAAGGTGGAATAGGAGGGGTTAATAAGCTGATGAAATCTCAAGTTTAGAAAAGAAGAGAGGTTCAGAAGGTTTTTGAAAAGGGGTCTCAACTAACTAACGCCCATGCTAACTAAGGCTTCCTACAGTCAGGATGGCTCTGATACCAGCTCTGTGGGGACCCCGACTTAGAAGTCGAGATCACCGAATGCACGTGTACAGTGATCCCAGAGATCAATGCTCACTGAACACACAGAAGCTGAAATAACAAGAGTCTTACATCCATACAAATAGTCTTACACGAATTAAGGCCATTATGGCCAAGTCTTACATAGGTAGAGCCTCATGGGCTAAATAGCAAATAACTCAAGTAGCGGAAGTCTTCGATAAACGGGTAGAACCCATGCCATCTGCCTTAACCCTACAGGCATTCTGACTGGGATAGCGTCCTAGTTCGCATGTTCGTCTCCAAAGAACTCTTCCTCATATTCCTGTTCTTCCATGCCTGGCCAATTTTTTAACCAGTGGCAAGCCAATGAGTACTTTGAATGTACTCGCAAGCAACCCATGATGTGGTTCAAAGTAATAATGCAATTGAATGACAACGAACAATCTAGCAAGGGCTAGAACAAACATTCTACTATCAAGCTTATGCATCAATAACCTCGCGTAACCTCGAAGACAGGTTACCGATATCAACATGAATATGATTCAATTCATCGAGTCAAGTCACCATCCTTGACTTGTCACACACATAACATCACCAATGAAGTAAAATTCTGGACATAGTTTAAGTAGCACCACCCAACTGTCCATGACCGTGGACACGGCTATTCGAATAGTTTTACACTCTGCAGAGGTTGCGCACTTTACCCACAAGATCCGGGGAACTTCCGTGTCATCCACGACCCGCGGTACCTCAAGTACCCGGGGTAAGCACCCGGTCATTACCTTTCCTTAGACGACACTAACATAGAGTCCACTCGTTGGTACACGGCCCTCGGGTACAAACAATAGATCACGGGACTTGCCCTAATTTCAATGTCACGCGTACCCGAAGGGACCAACGGTGTGCCCGGTGCCCTGCGAAAACAGTCATGGTCGTCTATCCAAGCACGACCTCGTCCCGGGAAAGACCTCAAGTCTTCCCGTCACTAGTAATGCGGGCACCATGCTAGTATCGACCTAAGCAATCAATAAAGCCCCGTCCCATAAGGGGTAGTGTGGTTGCACATGTTTGGTTGGGACGGTAGTCACACATAAATCTAATCCATCATTCCACCATGCACATGATATTACCGGCACATCACTTCTTTCTCAAGTGATGACCTAACACATCATCACCCTCGGGCATTAGGGGCACCCGATGGGTTCATGCAAAGATTTCAACTACGAGGGTTCAAATCACACATGCATCATATAAGCATCATGACCAACTATTTTCATGTCATCTAGCACATAGTGAGATCATCAATAAAGCATGCATCATGTGGTGGTTCATCTAGGTTACCATCGTAACCCTATCATCATGCATCGGAAACAAACGGGTTCCGAGAACAAGTGTATCATGGTCAAAGGGCTGCTTGCTTGGATTGGCTTGGTCTTCAAAGTGTTCAAATCCTTCTCCTTCTTCTTCCACAGCAACTTCGTCAAATACGGGATCTATACGTCGCATAATAACCACGGGAAAATAAGAATACAAACAAAACAGAAAAATCAAAGTGCTCAGAAAAATGTCAACTCATTTTTATAAAATACTAGAGGAATTTCTAAGGTGGGGAAAATTCTTAGTTGGAGTTTTGGAGTAACAGAATGGAGTATATTGATTTTAGAACAGGAGTTATACTGCTCAAATTTGAATTTAAATTTGAACAGTACAGAAAAGTTTCATAGATTTGAGTGAAAGTAGTACCATTAAATAGGTTGGAATATTACAAGATTTTAGGAGTTGGAATTATTTAATTTGGATCATTATTCTTTTCTATAGAAATGTTTAAAACATTTACAGAAAAGAAAAAGAAAAATGTGCCCTGTGCACTGGGCTAGAGAAGGCCACAGTGCACGGCCCAGATGGACCGGCCCAGCCGCACGGGAGCCTGCGCGCGCACGTCAGGGTTTTAAACCTGATGGGCGGGGCCCGTGGGTCAGTGGCACAGAGGAGGGGGAGAGAGGTGAGGGGATGACAGGCGGGGCCCGCCTGTCATCTCTAACCCCACGGCCACGGCGACGGCGAGCTCACCGGCGAGGTTCCCGGCCACGGCTATGGCAACGGAGGGCAGGCACGTGACCAGCGTCGTGTCGCGGATGCATGGGTGGTGGTGAGGCACGGCGGGGAGGTCCGGTTCACAGGCGGCGAGGTGGGACGGCGGAGGCTCGTCGGAGGGTCGTGTTTCTGGTCGTTTCCGACTACCACAGAGAGGGGAAACAGGGGGGAAAGGATCAGTGAGGCGAGGGGGTTCCGAATCGGGTGGAAGGAAGGGCAGGGGAGGCACGTTCCACGAGATCGCTGGCGGCCCGACGCGGCGGAGCTCCGATCGATCCCGAGCACCGGGACGTCCTGGGGAGGAGTGGATGATGCTGGGGGACTCAGTGGAGTGGAGTGAGGCTTGTGGTGCTGCTGGAGAGGCTCGGGAGGGGCTTATATAGCCGCGCCCATGGTCCACCGTGGACCCGTGCGCCGGCGAGGTTGCAGGCGAGGCTAGGAGGGGTTCTGGAGCCTGGGATCAAGCCGGGGAGGACCGTGGACTTGCTCCACGTCCGGCTGAGGGAGAAAGAGGAGCGGGGGAGCGTCAGGAGCGTGCGCGCGTGCGAGGCAGAGGAGTGGCCGCCGCGGGCGGCCAGCGCGCGTGCGACGACGGCCACTGGAGGGCGCAGGAGGAGGGGGGTAGGGATGAAAACGGCGCGGAAACGGACGGAACTGGGTGCTACCATATTTGTTTTCATATTTTTTTGCGGAAGCAGAAACGAATACAGAAACCCCGGAAACAAATACGGAAACAAATACTACCGGAAACAGACACGAAGCGAATACAGAGCGGACACGGAAACAAAACGGTTTGTTGACCAGAACTTAAAACCCCCTTGAATCATAGAGAAATATAGACAATAAACAAACAAATTTATGGAATTGTTAACATGACTACAAAATAATATGGTTGTGAGAGAAACATAGGATAGTATTGTAGTAGTACATGACAATTCCGTATAGGGTCTAGTTGAGTACATGTGTGCTTATAAAATTTGGTCCTCAAATGACCCATTCTACTCATTCTACCCATTCTTTCATCGTGTGTTGTTTGGTAGTTGGGCTACAAAGCAGTCATAGAGGTATAGTAGAAACAGAAATTCCATATTTACGGAAACGGAAAGTTCCGTTTCCATGTCTATTCCACCGGAAAACACCATTCTGTTTTTGTTTCCGTTTCTGCATAAAAAAATCCATTTCCATTTCCGTTTTGCAGATTTCCATTTTCGTTTTCATATTTCCTCTCCATTTTCATTTTTCCTCTGGAAAAGCGGAAACTTTCCACCCCATTTTCATCCCTAGAGGGGGGACAGCGCCGGGGAGGTCGCGAACGTCGAGGGGCCTCGACTGGCGCGAGGGGGAGGCCCGAGGCTATCGGGGGAGGCCGATTGGCCGAAGCTACAGTGCTTGTCTGCACTGTTGCGTGCTCCAGAGCGCGCGTTTGGCTGGCATCACCGCGCTCTCGCCGTCCTGGTCAAACCCAACGTGTCCAGTAGCGTCTAGAAGGTCAGGGGGGAAGTAAAGAATTGGCCTGAGGCCTTGGATGCCCTGGAGATGCTGAGAGAGAGTGAGAGTGCTGGTGAATTGGTGAAAGCTTGCTGTCCAGCAAGGTAAAACAGGGCTTTCACCCCTCAATCATGGAGCTGGGGTGCTGGGGAAGTTACTGGAGGTAGCAAGTAACTCAATGATCATGTGGTAAGAAGTTGAGGCCATGGAGAAAAGTAAAAGTGATCAAGTTGGAGGTTTTAGCAATTCTGCAGAAGGTGTTTGATCAGTTTTTGGTCAAGTAAATGACCTCCACTTGATATGGCACTTAACAGGGTTGAAAGACATGAGGAAATAGGGTGCTTCACCAAATTTGGGCTCATTTGAAGAAACTAGCCAATGTAACTTTGGTGAACCCTAGAACTCAACAGAAACAGTTTCATCTTGATTGAGTCAAGCTAATCATCTCCCCTTGATGCACCACTTGGTGTAGCATCATCATTTGGGGTATTGATCATGCCCACAAAGTTTGAAACTCCAGATAAAAAGTTTGTAATGTAAAGTTGTTCAAATTTGCATTTGAACAGAAAGGGTTTTGAGGTGATCAGATCAAGTTGCTCTATTCAAATTCTTGTGCCATTTGGTCTAGATACCTTATTAGGTCATTCTAGCATGTGCACCAAATTTGAGAGCATTTGGACAAGTTTGGCAATGTAAAGTTGCTCAAACTTCAAATATGGACAGAATTGTTATGAAGGGGTTTGAGGATGTTGTCTTGCTTCCCAAGGCATGGGACTTGGCAAGATCATCAAATATGTCATATATGACATGATAGAATTTCCCTGGAATTTTTGGAGAAAGTTTCCTTTGTAAATATTTCAAAAGCTTGAAATATCCAGAAAGGGTTTTAGAGGGTTTAGCCCATTATTTTGAACATGACCAAGTGTTGAAACTCTTATATATGGACAATATATGTCCTCTGAGTCTCTCTGAATTTTGGCAAATATTTTTGAAATACTTAAATAATTTTCCCTTATTAAAGACCATTTCTGGCCTTAAGAAAAAGCTTTTAAATAAAATAGGAAAATAACTTTTAAAATTATACCTTTGTGGTTTCTGGGAGTCCTATGACTACTAGGTCTCAAATAAACTTTTTGAAATAATTTTCTCACCCTAAATCAAGTACTTGTAGTGCAAATCTCAATTCAGGGGTTTTTGGAAAATTAAATTTATAAAATACTTTTTGGCCAAATTAATTTTGTAAGAAAATACTATACTGTTATATAACACTTGGCATGATCATTGGCAGAAGTTTTGGGTATGGAGATGAAATCTACAAGAGATCATAGTTGACTTTAATGAGCACATGAAAAAGCACATGAAGAAAACTCAATTCCAAATAAAAGCCAAATGATGCTAAAAAAATTTGTTGGTCCAAATTTTTCATGCTTCAAAGATACAAATAACATGTTACAAAATGCAGGGTGTGACAATATGCATCCATGCATACAAATGATTTTCCTAGAATATTCTAATATTGAGCATTCTTCTGTCAAATGCGCCGCTACTATATTCCTAGCCCATGAGTTTAGATTTATTTAGAAATAAGCTTGTGAAATGTTTTCACATTATAAAGTAGATGGTGGTCGTCCTCCCATAGAAAGTATTCTTTTTAATCAAGAGGACATGATGCGTTTGCGATCTCTTGATCATGTTGCTTATAATGAAAATTTGAGAAAAAAGTTCCCTACTAAAGTTTTGGTTGATAGTATTTCTAAACTTAATGATGGTTTTTCTATAAAAAACAATGGGTTGGGATTCTTTCTGGGAAATAAGCTCATGACTTTTGCCAAAAAAAATGCTTATAATGATGAGTTGGTCATACAACATGAAGGGCTGAAGGAGGAACCAATTCCTCCCGAGATCGATCTTGGGGATTCTTATCCTATTAAATTTAGACATTTTGATTATTTTTGCTTGCCTCAAACAAATCTTGTTGCTGAACGAAGGGAATATGAGATGAGTTTTCAAAATTTGCCTTATGATTACTATGATAATACCTAGATCTATTTACGTTTTACGCCTAGCTAAGGGTGCTAAACAATAGCACTTGTTGGGAGGCAACCCAATTTTCATTGTATTTTTTATTTTTTGTTCTATTCTCAATAATAACACATTATTACTTCTGTAGTAATTATGTTTTGGTGTTTTAATTAGTGTTTGAGCCAAGTTAGACCTTTGGGATGGCTTACGGTGATCGTTGATTTGATTTTGCTGAAAAACAGAAACTTTTGTGGCTAGTGCACAAAATTCAATAATTCACTGGAACGGCAACACCTTCTGAAATTTTTACAAAAAAATATATATAAATTCCCCACGTCGTCCTAATGTTTTAGAATTTTTAGAGTTACAGAAGTATGCGAAGTTTTCAGATTGCTACAGACTGTTCTGTTTTTGACAGATTATGTTTTCTATGTGTTGTTAGCTTATTTTGATGCATCTATGGCTAGTATCGGGGGGTATGAAGCATGGAAAAGTTTGAATATAGTAGATATTACACCAATATAAAATAACAATAAGATCACAATAGTATCTTGAGTGGTTATTTGCTTTGTTTTACTAACGGAGCTCACGAGATTTCTGTTGAGTTTTGTGTTGTGAAGTTTTCAAGTTTTGGGTAAGGATTTGATGGACTATAGAATAAGGAGTGGCAAAATCCTATGCTTGGGGATTCCCAAGGCACTCCAAGGTAAAATTCAAGAACAGACAAGTGCCTAAGCTTGGGGATGCCCCGGGAAGGCATCCCCTCTTTCGTCTTCATCCATCGGTACCTTTACTTGAGGCTATGTTTTTATTCACTACATGATATGTGTTTTGCTTGGACCGTCTTGTATGATATGAGTCTTTGCTTTTTAGTTTATCACAATCATCCTTGCTGTACACGCCTTTTGAGAGGGACACACTTCAATCGTGATTTATTACAATACTCTATGTGCTTCACTTATATCCTTTGAGCTAGGCAATTTTGCTCTAGTGCTTCACTTATATCTTTTTAGAGCACGGCGGTGGTTTTATTTTATAGAAATTGCTGATATCTATTGCTTCACTTATATTATTTTGAGAGTCTCTAAAACAACATGGTAATTAGCTTGGGTTATGAATTTAGTCGTAATACGATAGACATCCAAGGGAGGTATAATAAAAACTTCCATATGATAAGTATGATCATTTTGAAATATGAGGATGGTAATATTAGAATCATGCTAGTAGTAATTGTAGGGTAGACAAAATAATTTTGTTAAGGGTCATGATTCCCATAACATGCACGTATGGTCTCTGAAAAGTGTATCTGAAACAAAATGCGTGTGTCTGATTGCTTACCTATGTGTGAAGCTCGGGGGCGCGCGATGGTTAACTCCTACCAACCTCCCCCCTAGGGGCATGCGTATTAGTACTTTGCTTCAAGGGCTAATAAATATTTTACAATAAGTATGTGAGTTTTTTATGACTAATGTTGAGTCCATAGATTATACGCACTCTCACCCTTCCACTTTCTTAGCCACTCTAGTGTCGTGAAACTTTCGCCGGTGCATACCTTTCTTCAAAACAGCCACCATACCTATCTATTATGGCATTTCCATAGCCATTCTGACTTATATTGCCATGTAACTACACCGTTCCATTTATTATGACATACATCATCATTGTCATATTGCTTTGCATGATCATGTAGTTGACATAGTATTTGTTGTGAGGCCACCATTCATATTTTATACATGTCACTCTTGATCATTGCACATCCCGGTACACCGCGAAGGCATTCATGTAGAGTCATATCTTTGTTCTAGTATCGAGTTGTAATATCGAGTTGTAAGTAAATAAAAGCATGATGATCATCATTATTAGAACGTTGTCCCATGTGAGGTTATCAAAAATAAATGAGACCAATGAAGCCCAAATAAACAAAAGAGGCCAAAAAAGCCCACCAAAAAAAGGCCAAAGAGCCCAAATTAAAAAAAATAAAAAAAATGAGAGAAAAAGAGAGAAGGGACAATGTTACTATGCTTTTCCACACTTGTACTTTAGAGTAGCACCATGTTTTTCATGATAGAGAGTCTTCTATGTTGTCACTTTCATATACTAGTGGGAATTTTCGTTATAGAACTTGGCTTATATATTCTAACGATGGGCTTCCTCAAATGCCCTGGGTCTTAATGAGCAGCAAGTTGATGCACACCCAGTAGTTTTATTTTGAGCTGTCATACACTTATAGCTCTAGTGCATCCGTTACATGGCAATCTCTACTAGCTCACAATGATATCAATTGATGGACATCTCCATAGTCCATTGATTTGTTGAGTTGATGTGAGAATTTCTCCCCACTTTTGTCTATTACCACCTTCAATTCCATCCATAGTGCTATATCCATGGCTCACGCTCATATATTGCATGAAAAGTTGAAAAGGGTGAAGCGCGTTAAAAAGTATGAACGAATTGCTTGGCTGACACCAGGGTGGGCATGGTTACCTTGTGTTGAGAAGAGGGGGCATAATAAGACTATATGATTTTGTAGGGATAACTTTCTTTAGCCATGCTATTTATGAAGCTTAATAATATACTATCTAGTATGCTTGAAATATTATTGTTCTCATGTTAATATAAACTTTTGCTTAAAACATAGAGATCTGAAATTTCATGCCACATTAAAAGAAGAATTCAATTGATAAATATGTTAGGTAGCATTCCACATCATAAATTCTGTTTTTATCATTTACCTACTCGAGGACGAGCAGGAATTAAGCTTGGGGATGCTTGATACATCTCCAACGTATCTATATTTTTTTATTGTTCCATGCTATTATATATAACTTTTTTGGATGCTTTATATGCATTAATATGCTATTCTATATTATTTTTGGGACTAACCTATTAACCCATAGCCCAGTGCCAGTTTCTATTTTTTGCTTCTTTTTTACTTTCGTAGAAAAGGAATATCAAACGGGGTCCAAACGGAACGAAAATTTACCAGGATTTTGCTTGGACCAGAAGACATCCAAAGGACTTGGAGTACACGCCAGGGGAGCCTCTAGGCAGCCACAATGGTGGAGGGTGCACCGTGGTGGGTAGGGGGCGCCCCATACCTTGTGGGCCCCTTGAGCGTCCCCTGACCTAATTCTTCCGCCTATATATTCTCAGATATTCCAGAAACATCAGAACATCCATCAAAACCACTTTTCCGCCATCGTAACCTTCTGTTTCTGCGAGATGCCATGTGGAGGCCTTTTCGGGTACTATGCCAGAGGGGGATTCAGCCACGAAGGGCATCTACATCAACACCATTACCCTTTCGATGAAGTGTGAGTAGTTTACCACAGACCTACGGGTCCATACCTAGTAGCTATATGGCTTCTTCTCTCTCTTTGATCCTCAATACCATGTTCTCCTCGATGGTCTTGGAGATCTATTTGATGTAATATTCTTTTGCGGTGTGTTTGCCAAGATCCGATGAATTGTGGATTTATGAGCAGATTATCTATGAATATTATTTGAGTCTCTTCTGAGTTCTTATATGCATGATTTGATATCTTAGTAATTCTCTTCGAACTATCGGTTTGGTTTGGCCAACTAGATTGGTTTTTCTTTCAATGGGGGAAGTTCTTTGCTTTGGGTTCACTCTTACGGTGCTCAATCCCAGTGACAGTAGGGGACATGACATGTATTGTATTGTTGACATCGAGGATAACAAGATGGGGTTTTCATAATATTGCTTGAGTTAGTTCCGCTACATCATGTCATCTTACTTAATGTGTTACTCTGTTCTTATGAACTTAATACTCTAGATGCAGAATCGTTTCAGCCGATGTGTGGAGTAATAGTAGTAGATACAGGCAGGAATCGATTACTTGACATGGACGTGATGCCCATATTCATGATCATTAACTTAGATATCATCATAACTTTCCGCTTTTCTATCAATTTTTTGCAGTAATTTGTTCACCCACCGGAATATTTGCTATCATGAGAGAAGCCTCTGGTAAAATCTATGGCTCCCAAGTCTATTTTACATCCTATAAGTTTCAGATCTACTATTTTGCAATCTTTTACTTTCCGATCTATAAACAAAAAAACAAAAAAAAATTGCTTCACAAGTTATCTATCTCTATCGGATCTCACTTTTGCAAATAACTGTGAAGGGATTCACAACCCCTTTATGCTTTCGGTGCAAGTTGTTTTATTGTTTGTGCATGTATTTGGATATTCGTGCGTAATCTCCTACTGGATTGATACATTGGGTCTCAAACTATGGGAAATACATACTCTACTTTGCTGCATCACCCTTTCCTCTTCAAGGAAAAAACCAACACAAGCTCAAGAGGTAGCAGACAGCACTGTTAGCTATCTAATCACAAGATAAAGACTGTTTTGGCACTATGGTTACCCGTTAGCTATAAAAGGAGGTCCGAGGCAACCTAGAGAGGGATTTGGACACTTGCACACTTGTACGCGCACGGTTGCTCTCCCTGAGGCCATCCTGCCGGGCTTGAACGTTGCGTGCTCCTCGTGTCCGTCCACCCGATCCACACAAAAAGAAGTAGTAGGGTTTTACTCCTCGCGACGGCCCGAACCTGGGTAAAAACCACCGTGTCATCATTGTCACGTTGTCCCATATCCTCCCCTCTTTCTGCAGTGTGATCTCCCCCATGTCGAACCACAAAAGGGTTCATGGCCACATAGGTGATCCTGTTCACCCACAACATATTTGGCGCGCCAGGTAACCTAACGGAAGGCCGTAGGTTCGACCCCTACCTGGCGCGCCAAAGATGTCATGGGTGAACACGATAACCTATGGGGCTATGAGCCCCTTTGTGGTTCGGTGTGGGGAGACTACATTGCATAAAGAGCGGATGCCATGGGACAGCGCGACGACGATTACACGGGTGTTTTTTACCCAGGTTCGGGCCGCCGCGAGGTGTAAAATGCTACTCCTGCTTTTTGGTGGACTGGGTGGATGGACACGAGGAGCACACAACGCTCAAGCCTGGAAAGATGGCCTCGGTGGATGGACAATCTTTTTCCAGTGATTAGAAAACTAACAGTGCTATCATAGCTAACTCTGGAAATTAGGACAAAGTGCATTGAATGCACTGCTAGGTTCATGCTAATGATGAAGCCCAGCAAGCCAGCTGTGCCGCTTAATCACCTTCTCCTTATCTGCTTGACACGCCTCTGGACAGGTGTCAAATGAGTGTAGTATGTCTTCCAACAGGTTGCCACGTGCTTAGTGGAGGCCACTTAATCATATGAATACTCGACACCGCATTGATGGTTGATTTGCATTGCGATGTGGTGGAGCGGTGGTCTCTTGGCGGCCCCGACAAGCCTGCTGGGGTGACCTTGGACTTGTCCTTGGGATGGTCTCGACCTGGCCGGGCCTTTTTGCCCGGCAAGGGAGGCCTACCCAAGGTGTGCCCTGATGTCTTGTATGTTGACTTCGTCTTCTTGATCCATGACGCTAGAAGGAGGGATCGAACCTGGCGTGCCAAAGATGTCATCGGTAAACACGACAACCTATGGGGCCATGAGCCCCTTTGTGGTTCTATGTGGTGAAGACCACATTGTAGAAAGAGAGGAGACCATGGGACATCGTGATGGCAATAACACGGGTGGTTTTTACCCAGGTTCGGGCTGTCGCGAGGCGTAAAACCCTACTCGTGCTTTAGGGTGGATTGGCTGGACAGACACGAGCGGAGAGCAGCCACATGCGTACAAATCTGCGAGGGCCCGAATCCCTCTCTTGGTTGCCTCGGACCTCCTTTTATAGTTACGGGGTAACCACAATGGCAAAACAGTGTTTATCAAGTGATTAGATAGCGAACAGTGCTATCATACCTAACTCTGGCAGTTAGGACAAATTGCATTAAATGCATTGCTAGGTGTCATGCTGAGTATGAAGCCCGGCAAGCATGCCGTGCCACTTAATTACCTTCTGCTTATCTGCTTGACACACCTCTGGACAGGTGTCAAATGAGCGTAATCTATCTACCAACGGGCCGCCACGTGCTTAGTGGAGGCCACTTAATCATCTGAAAGCTCAACACCGCATCGATGTGTGATTTGCATTGCGATGTGGTGGAGTGGTGGTCCCTTGGCTGGAAACCTCGCTCTTGGCAGCCTCGCCTAGCCTGCTAGGGCAATCTCGGACTTGTCCTTGGGGTGGTCTTAACCTGGCCGGACCTTTCTTCCCAGCAAGGGAGGCCTACCCAAGGTGTGATAGGCCGTCTCGTATGTTTACTTGGTATTGTTGATCCGTACATTAGTGAAGTCATTCCTTCGCTAAGCCTTGGTTGTCAAAGCTGGGCTCTTTGTCTGGGTACAAGTCAGGGGGAACACATACCCTTGTTTGTGTACCCCCACAAAAGCCCCCGGGCTTGAGCCACACGTGTCACTAGGCATGTTGGGTTAGGCCCCAAACAGTGCACGGACACGTGTCAAAGAAATGTTGCCCACACAGCGGTTGTTATGATGACCAGTCTGTCGGTGTACAAAAAGAGGGGTACACCTTTTGTACCCCTATGACTGTGCACGGGCAGTCTGAGCCACGGTGCCGCCACACTAAGCATGGCGAGGGAGGCGAGCCGGGGCACGACTGAAGCTCAATGGAGGCTGGAGCAACGCCAAGAACAAGACCACAACGAACAAAGGGACGAAGCAGCTTCCCCCGGCAAGATCCTTGCCGGGGGCCGGCTCTGGCAGCCCCGGCAAGACCCTTGCCGCGGCGGCTTGCCCCACGCCTACGGAGCGGATCACCCTTGAGTCCACTGCCCCCATGGGGCAAGGATTCGGGAGATATCCCCGTGGTGGCATGCAGATCTTTGTGAAGACATTCAAGGACAGATACACACGCTAAGAGGACGCCGACCCTTGGCGGGATCCCAGCCAAGGAGGACCACAAGGCCTCCGGCAAGCACCTTGCCGGCGATGACAGCAGGCGCCATGGCAAGACCCTTGTCGGGGGCCCCGGCAAGGCCATTGCCGAGGGCACCCATAGGGCCACCGTCAGGCCCACGCCAACTGAGTTTCCACCGCCCCATGCAGCTGCCAACCCAACCAGCTGGGCAGGCTCCTACGGGCAACATGCAGATCTTCGTGGAGACCTGCCGTTGCGCCACCTCAGCTGCCTGCCTGCCTACATGGCGCCTCAGGCACCGCTGGCCAGGGCGCGTGTAAACACAAGGAGGAGCAGCGACGGACAAGACGGACGTCTCCCCTCGTCCCCGATAAAGCAAGGACACCTAAGGTGGGCGCATTAAATGCGCCTTGTCTTGTAATCCGAGGGATAACCTCGCATCACTGTACCCTTTCCACCTCCTGTGTGTCACTGTGGCAACCCCTTTTTCCTATAAAAGGAGGCCCGAGGCGACCAGGAGAAGGATTCGGGTATTTAGAACTCCTCACGACTCTCTTGGAGCTCCTCACTAGCTAAAGAACACCAACATATAATCCACCAAAGCAGGAGTAGGGTTTTACGCATCTTTGCGGCCCGAACCTGGGTAAAGGAACCATGTCCTGACCGTTAGATCCGCTCTTCCCTCAACCCCGCGCCCCACAACCGTTGTAGGGATTCTTGTGATCCCATAGGTGTCGATCCAAATACACCGACATCTTTGGTGCGCCAGGTCGGGGGCGCAGTTGTGGGAATCGGCTTTAGCGGTTAGTTCAACAGTCCTGCATCGTCATGGCGCCCAAGAAGAAGACGACGGTGGCGGTTGGCCAGTCAGAAGCCGGACAGCCCGTCGCGACGTGGGCGAGCAGTGGACCAGTCGTGAAAAGGACTCGGGGCACAGCTCGCGAACACCAACGCCATCCCGACAGTCGGAGTTTGGGAGGTGGCAATGCTTGTGTGCCTGGTAACAGGCCACACGCCGCCAGTTCCCAAGATGGGACCAGGCCCTCCACGGGTGGCGCGGGGCCCTTCAAGGTCGCGGCCGCACCACCCGAGGGCGATGCGAGACCCTCCATAACTCCCACACCGGTGTCACAGCGCGCTCTTCTCAAGCAGCGCGCGACGAACGGCGTCGTCGTCCTGAAGACCCCGGGCGTCGCCATATGAAGAGCCCCGAGCGCCGCTCCCGGGACGTAGAAGACCTGCCCGCCCGCTGGAGCACTGGTGGAGACGATAGGCGACCGCGGGATCGTGTTGGAGCTCCCCCTGACACGGTCAGGGGTCGAAGCGCGTCACGATCCGTGCAGGTTTCGCTACTGTTCACACCAGCCGAAGCTTTGGCGCGCGCGCAGTTGCTCCTCGACTTTCCTCCCATTACGGGGAAACTCGACGAATGGAGGGCCACCATCCGAAGCCTTGTCGCAGTCGCCAACAGGGATGATCTAAACCCAACGGAGCTCCTAGGCCGACGTTCCGATGGGGTCCCACGCACCGGGGGCGGGAGAGCTGGCAGCGCCGTGGCTACGATGCATTCGCCTCCTCCTCGCCTAGTGCCGCGTGCGTCGACCCGTTGAGACATCGTGGGCGACGCCATCTCCATAGCGTCGTCCGACCCGCGGACCCGCGGCGGCCAGCGTCAAGTTCTTCGAGAGCGAGCTCATGAAGATGCTCGAACCACCATCGAGTGCCGGCGCAAAACGCGCCACCAGTCAGACAGGCGAGCAGGGCCTGCTGCGGACCGCCCAGCACCGGAAAGCCTAGGAGGTCTACCCTACGAGGTAGGCTGTCCGGCTTTCACCCGTGAGCTGCGGCAGTTCCAATGGCCCTCTCACCGCACCTTCAAACCTGACGTTTGCGAGAAATACAATGGCAAGACCCACCCGTCGGAGTTCCTCAGCGTCTACACCATCGCGATGCAAGCTGCCGGGGCTCGCGATGATAAGGTGCTTGCGAATAACTTTCCGTTGGCTCTTAAACCTAACGCCATGGTTGATTCACTAGCCAGTAGACTCTATTTCCTCCTGGTCCGACATGTGCCATGAGTTTGTTGGCGCCTTTACCGGAGGCCAGCAAGCCCATGGCCAGGCGAGTGACCTACATGTCATACCCCAGAAGGAAGGCGAGACCCTGCGCAAGTACATACAGAGATTCAGCTGGGTACAATACAATATCCCCGATGTTCTTCCTGCCGCCATCATCAGCGCGTTCCACCAGAACGTGCACAACCGCAAGATGCGCGAAGAACTGGTGATGACCAAGGTGAAGGACGTGGCAGAACTCTACGTTCTCGCCGACAGATGTGCCCGGGCTGAAGAGGGACGGAAGTACCCCGACGAAGGCGCCGGTGTGGAAACCGACTCTTCAGACGAAGATACTGTCGCCCCGGCGAGGAAGGGCCGGAACCGTAATAGGAAGCGCAAGGGGAAGGCCGTGCTTGCCGTCGAGGGATCTGATGATGCCGGCTCCGCCAATAAAACCAAGGCGGATGACCCTAGCAAGGAAATTGCCGGGTGTGTCGCCTGCCGGGCCTTGGCGGCTGCCGAGAAGCCAGGAAACTCCAGCAAACGGTACTGCAAGATCCATTGTACCAAGGGCCATGATCTCCAGGACTGCTACAAGGTTGAGCTCCTTGCTGAGAAGCAAAGGGCTGAATACGAGAGGCGGGACAAGGAGAAGGGCCAAGACGGCGCTGAAGGATCCAACAAGAAACGTGATGGCCAAGCAGGCTGTCGCGGCAAGGAGAGACAGCAGGAAAGGCCCGCCCGGGGCCGCGATAGAGGATCTGAGGACGATGATCATGAGGAGGACAACGAGTCCGGCGGCCAAGAATTTCAGAAGGCCACAGACGCCATGTGCGTCGATGGTGGCACCTTGCTGCACGCTTCTCACCGCCAGCTAAAACAGTGGGCGCGTGAAATTATTGCAGCGGAGCCATCGTCCGGTGCCCAAAAGCCGCTGAAATGGTCCAGCACACCTATCATCTTTGACGCCGAGGATCACCCTGATCACACTACTGCGGTCGGGTGCTTGCCGTTGTTGGTTTCACCAACAATACGCAACCTCAAGGTGACGAAGATGCTAGTCGATGGCGGGGCCGGCCTAAACCTACTCTCGCCCACCGTGATCGAGAAGCTGCAAGTTCCTGATGGCGACCTCGAGGAGACGGGCACGTTTCAAGGGGTCAGCCCAGGAAGGAGTCAACCGAAGGGGAAAGTCACACTGCCCGTGACTTTTGGAAGTGATCTGAACTACAGGACAGAGAGGATTGTGTTCGATGTCGCCAAGATCCCCCTGCCTTACAACGGGATCCTTGGCCGCCCAGCGCTGGCCAAGTTTATGGCAGCGTCACACTATGCCTACAACACCCTGAAGATGCCAGGGCCCGTGACGATCATCACCATCCCCTCCGACAAAAAAGATGCTGATTTGCGCCGACAAATTGTACCAGCAAGCAGTTGCGGCAACTGCCGCTACAAGGGCACTTGCTCCTGCCACTGGAGCTCCGAGAGGGAACAAGAAGAAGACCGGCGAGACCTCGGGTGCCCACTCCGGCAAGCGCACCTCTTCGGAGTGCTGTGCTCCCGTCGAGGACGTGTCTAAGAGCTCCGCCGGAAAGAAGAAGACCGGCGAGACCTCAGACACCCACTCCGGCAAGCACACCTCTTCGGAGTGTCGCGCTCCCATCGAGGATGTGCTAGAGAGCTCCACCGGCAGGAACAAGAGATCAAGGGCTACGCCGCCAGGAACCAAGAAGGTTTCTGTCAAGGAGGACGGCACGGGAGGGGCTTTTACCATAAGCTCCGCCCTTGACACAAAATAGGAAGACGCGCTCGTCACCTTCATGCGGGCGAATGTCGACGTGTTTGCCTGGCAAGCATCCGACATCCCTAGCGTTCCTAGGGAGGTGATTGAGAACCACCTTGCTGTCTGCCCTCATGCGCGACCCGTCAAGCAGAAGGTCAGGAAGCAAGCTTTGGAACGGCAAGAGTTCATCACCGAGGAGATCCGGAAACTGGAAGCTGCGGGTTTGGTGAGAGGAGTGCTCCACCCGACGTGGTTGGCCAATCCAGTGGTAGTGCGCAAGGCAAATGGGAAGTGGAGGCTGTGTATTGATTACACAGATATCAATAAAGCTTGTCCCAAGGACCCCTTCCCGTTGCCGCACATAGACCAGATTGTCGAATCCACGGCAGGGTGTGACCTGCTGTCATTCCTCGATGCCTACTCCGGCTACCACCAGATCTTCATGGTGAAAGAAGACGAAGAGAAGACAGCATTCATCACCCCATGTGGTACGTACTGTTTCGTACGAATGCCTTTCGGGCTGAAGAGTGCTGGCTCGACATTTGCAAAGGCAGTCCAGATTGGTTTTGAACCCCCAGCTCCATAGAAATATGGAGGCTTATATGGATGACATAGTGGTCAAAACCAAGAACAGGGCAACCCTTGTATCGGAATTACAAGAAACATTTGTGAACCTGCGAAAGATCAACCTCAATCTAAACCCTGAGAAGTGCGTCTTCGGCGTTCCGTCTGGCAAGCTTCTCGAGTTCTTTGTGTCGCAGCGTGGGATAGAAGCCAATCCAGACAAGATCAAAGCTATAGAGCAGATTGAAGCACCCCGGCGGGTCAAGGACGTGCGTCGGCTTGCTGGCTGCATTGCCTCCATGAGCAGATTTATTTCCAAGTCTGCCGAGCGCGCCCTTCCCTTTTTCAAGGTCTTGAAAAAGGCGGGCCCAATGGAGTGGACGCCAGAAGCCGAAGCAGCGCTACAAGACCTGAAGAAGTATCTTTCCTCCACGCCAATACTGGTTGCGCCCCGACCACAGGAACCGTTGCTGCTATACTTAGCGGCAACGAACCAGGTGGTCAGCGCCGCACTAGTGGCGCAGAGAGAAATCAACGATGAGGTGACAGCAGCAACGGAGCCTGCTGCCACTGGCGCAGGGACGACATAGTCGATTGGAGTGCAGCCGAGGAAGAAGATGATGCAGCACCCGGTCTACTTTGTTAGCTCCCTCTTGCAAGGGGCTAGGACAAGGTACTCCAGTGTGCAGAAATTGCTCTTCGGCCTTCTTATGGCCTCGAGGAAGCTGCGTCACTACTTCCAGGCGCACGAGATCACTATCGTGACTCACCACCCTCTGCAACGGATATTGCACAATCCAGATGCAACGAGAAGGATTGTAGAGTGGGCACTGGAACTGTCCAGCTTTGGCCTCAAGTTTGAAAGCACCTCGACAATTCAGAGCCGAGTTCTGGCAGAGTTCGTTGCAGAATGGACCGCAACGCCTGTTGAAGAAGTCCAAGAAACTGCTCTCCCGGGCAAAGAGGCAAGTTGCGACTGGATCATGTACTTTGATGGGGCTTTCTCTTTACAAGGCGTCGGGGCTGGCGTACTGCTGGTCGCGCCCACCGGAGAGCACCTCAAGTACGTGATCCAGATGCACTTCCCTAGGGAGGTATCAACGAACAACACTGCCGAGTACGAGGGGCTGCTTGCCGGTCTTAGGATCGCGGCGGACCTCGGAATCAAGAAGCTCATTGTCAGGGGCGACTCACAGCTTGTCGTCAAACAAGTCAACAAGGATTACCAGAGCCCATTAATGAAGGCCTACGTTGATGAAGTGAGAAAGTTGGAAGAGCGCTTTGACGGTATACAAGCAGAGCACGTTCCCCGAGCGGAGAACGACATCGTCGATTACCTGTCAAAACGTGCTGCCCTCAAGCTACCTGTGGAACCAGGTACCTTTGTGCTTCAGCTTTCTCAGCCATCCGTTGATCCATCAACAGAGCAAAACAAGAGGAGGAAGTCAGGGTCCGGCAAGTACTTTCCCGTCGAGCTCCCTGGAGCCGCCGGCAAGGACGTTGCCGGGGACACTGAGCCCGCCACCGGAGGGCTGACTCCGGCGGAGCGTCAAGCTATTGTCGTCGAGATAGCCACTCCCTTGGTGGAGGAAATGCCTTTAGTCCTCGTCGTCGAGCCCCAGGCTCTAGCATGGGCGCAGCATACCATCTGATTCCTTCAGACTGGGGAACTTCCTGAGGAGCAGGAAGAAACGGAGAAAGTAGCCCGTCGGTCTGCCATGTACCAGTTCGTCGCTGACGTCCTGTATAGAAGGAGACCAAACGGTGTGAAATTGAAGTGCATCCCCCGAGAGGAAGGACTGGAGCTATTGGCAGAGATACATTGAGGCATATGTGGATCCCACATAGGGTCGAGAGCTCTTGCCGGCAAGGCATTCCGGCAAGGCTTCTCTGGCCCACTGCCCTCCAGGATGCGGCGGCGCTGGTCACCAGGTGTGAGGCATGCCAATTCCATTCGAAGAAACTTCATCAACCAGCTGATGCCCTTCAAACCATTCCTCTATCCTGGCCCTTCTCGATATGGGGGCTCGACATACTGGGCCCCTTCCCCCGCGCCGTCGGGGGCTTTGAGTACTTGTACGTTGCGATCGACAAGTTCACAAAGTGGCCAGAAGTGGAGGCAGTGAGGAAGGTCACAGCTCAGTCAGCCGTCAAGTTCTTCAAGGGACTAGTGTGCCGTTTTGGTGTACCCAACAGGATCATCACTGACAACGGCACGCAGTTTACAAACCGCACCTTCATGCAATATACCCAAGACCTTGGCAGCAGGGCCTGTTTCGCTTCCGTTGCTCACCCCCGAAGCAATGGTCAAGCTGAGAGGGCAAATGCTGAAGTGCTGCGAGGATTAAGGACAAAGACCTTTGACAGGCTGCACAAGAGCGGGAGGCACTGGATTGATGAATTGCCGGCGGTTCTTTGGTCGATCAGGACGACGCCAAATCGAGCCACTGGCCAGACGCCCTTTGCCCTGATATACGGGGCAGAAGCAGTTCTCCCCACGTAACTCATATATGGGTCACCTCGAGTGCTCGCTTATGATGAGCTTGAGCAAGAGCAATTGCGGCAAGACGACGCAATGCTCCTTGAGGAAGATCGTCTTCGGGCAGCTGTGAGAGCAGCGCGCTACCAGCAAGCCTTGTGCCGCTACCATAGCCGCAAGGTTCATGCCCGAAGCTTTGAGGAAGGTGACCTTGTTCTCCGGCGCGTTCAATCGGCCAGGAATACGAACAAGTTGATGCCGAAGTGGGAAGGCCCTTATCGGGTAATACGAGTCACCAGGCCTGGCGCTGTCCACCTGGAGACCGAGGATGCCGTTCCGGTGAGTAATTCCTGGAACATCGAGCATCTTCGTAAGTTTTACCCATAAGGCGCGGCTTGCCGGGCCCCCGGGCAAGCCACCCTTTTGTACAAGCTTTGCCGGCAAGGCATGTAACCCTTTGTGCAAAGCCAGGCGCAGACCCTGAGCATAAATAAATGAAGCGCTGGCGCCCTAAGTTTTAGCATGCATGCTGAGTCGAGTCTCGTCCTTGATTAGGGTTGATAGTGCTTAGCAGTGGCTAACCCCTAGCTTAGAGGTCGAGTCTTTGTCTTTCCTCTGTCTTCCTTGGTTTATAGGACGCGCAGGCATCCTTGCCAAAGCCACTTGGAGGAAGGAAAGAAGAACGGGCCAATGCCTAGGCCCCGGCAAGCCAGTGTTGCCGGGGGCTGCAAGGGCAAGAATTCGCCCACGACAGACCAGGGTTGCCGGGGGCTGCAGCTTCAGATAAGTCCTTTTTCCCTTATCATGCATTCCGTTATGGACTGAGGTATGTGAAACCTCGTTCTTTTCCTTAAGCTACTGTGCTCCCATAACTCTGGGCCCTAAGACTCGTTCTTGGGACTAGGTTTGGTCGTAGTCGCGTCGGCAAAGGGATAAAACGAGGAGCCTGGGCCCGCTTCGTCCCTGCCTCCGCCAAGGGCGTGAGAAAGTTTAAGCGAAGTAGGGAAACGGCAGGGCCTGTTGCCGGGCGAGAAAATGTTTATCTTAAGGATATCAGGGGTTTATTCCCTGTTGTGGGTTTTTACCTACGAACAAATGACCCGGCAAACATTCCTTTTTCATTAAAAACATTCCATTCAGGTATAGTCCATAGGGAATGAAAAACATGAATAAGGGGATTACAAGTTTTAAACCTAACAGATGCCTGAAGGCTTACAGACTAAAAAGAGATAAGATGCCCGTAATGCCTTTCTTGTCCCTCTCCTCAGGAGGTAGGTCAAGGAGGCGAGAAGGGCAAAAGGGGCGCCTAGGCGAGCTACGGGTGGCACAAGACACCGAGAAGGCATCTCGGCGGCCTCCCCGGGGCTGGACGGTGATGACGGCGCCGGGGGCTGAGCTCGAAGATGAGGCGGCAGGACGTCAGTAGGAGACGAAGGCGTCGGTGCCTGCGTACTCCGACATCACGACCTTGCCGCCCGACTTCTTCCTCTTCCTCTTCCGCAGCCTCCCTACGCCAGCCGCCAAGGAGACGACCCCGAGAAGTTCAAGGAGCCGGCGACGCGGATGATGGGGTCGCCGGTGCCGCCAGGAGCGGCGCCCGACACGTAGTCGGACCCGTCATCCTGCCGTCCCCCGCCCTCATCGTCGCTGTCGCTGTCCTCCTCGTCACCCTCGTTCGAGGAGGAGTCTTCATCATCAGAGGAGCTCTCCATGCAGCACCTCGCGCGAGTTCCGAGGTGCCCGAAGACCTTGACGGAGAGGTGGCCATCCCCCATCAACTTGAAGTGGAGGGTGAGCCCGTCCGTCAGGCTGTGGATGCGAGCGAACCTCTTCCATCCTTGGCGAAGATACATCACATGAGGGGCAGGGAAGTCGACGCGGGCCCACGGGCCACTGATCCCACAACCCCTCATGTGCAGCCGCAGTGATTCCGGCGGGTGCGCCTCCATCTCCCGCGCAAACGAAGTCGGGAGACGAAGGCGACGGCGCCGTGACCCCCGCATCCTAATGAAGAATTCACAGGGGTCATCTCCAACATGACCTTCCACTGGAGGAGGAGCTGCTGGCAGGGGCGACGCCTAGCAGACTGCGCCTCGGCCCCATCCAGTCAGCGGGCCACGCCCCCACACCTCCCCTCGTTTATGGGGAAGGCGCGGGCCGCCTCCTTTCACATTTACTGCGATGTGACACATGCGTGCGGAAACCGCCCCACGCATGCCGCCCATGTCACGCACGCCCCTCCACCTCGCGCCGCGCGCGCAGGTCGTGGGAGGCACAGGCCCGCCTGCCCGCGCACCGTTCTGGGCCTGGCCCAACAACGTGTCGCGCTTATGTGTGGCCCAGGCCCGGGGGCTCCTGTCGGTCTACAAAAAGAGGGGTACACCTTTTGTACCCCTATGACTGTGCACGGGCAGTCTAAGCCACAACGCCGCCACACTAAGCATGGCGAGGAAGGCGAGCCGGGGCAAGACTGAAGCTCAATGGAGACTGGAGCAACGCCAAGAACAAGACCACAAAGAACAAAGGGACGAAGCAGCTTCCCCCGGCAAGATCCTTGCCGGGAGCCGGCTCTGGCAGCCCCAGCAAGACCCTTGCCGCGGCGGCTCGCCCCACACCTACGGAGCGGATCACCCTTGAGTCCACTGCCCCCATGGGGCAAGGATTCGGGAGATATCCCCATGGTGGCTTGTAGATCTTTGTGAAGACATTCAAGGACAGATACACTCGCTAAGAGGACGACGACCCTTGGCGGGATCCCATCCAAGGAGGACCATAAGGCCTCCGGCAAGCAACTTGCCGGGGATGACAGCAGGTGCCACGGCAAGACCCTTGCCGGGGGCCCCGGCAAGGCCCTTGCCGAGGGCACCCACAGGGCCACCGTCAGGCCCACGCCAACTGAGTTTCCACTGCCCCATGCAGCTGCCAACCCAACCAGCTGGGCAGGCTCCTGCGTGGCAACATGCAGATCTTCGTGGAGACCCGCCGTTGCGCCACCTCAGCTGCCTGCCTGCCTACATGGCGCCTCAGGCACCGCTGGCCAGGGCGCGTGTCAACACAAGGAGGAGTGGCAACGGACAAGACGGACGTTTCCCCTCGTCCCCGATAAAGCAAGGACACCTAAGGTGGGCGCATTAAATGTGCCTTGTCCTGTAATGCGAGGGATAACCTCGCATCACTGTACCCTTTCCACCTCCTGTGTGTCACTGTGGCAACCTCTTTTTCCTATAAAAGGAGGCCCGAGGCGACCAGGAGAAGGATTTGGCTTTTTAGAACTCCTCACGACTCTCTTGGAGCTCCTCACTAGCTAAAGAACACCAACATATAATCCACCAAAGCAGGAGTAGGGTTTTACGCATCTTTGCGGCCCGAACCTGGGTAACGGAACCGTGACCTGACCGTTAGATCCGCTCTTCCCTCAACCCCGCGCCCCGCAACCGTAGTAGGGATTCTTGTGATCCCATAGGTGTCGATCCAAATACACCGACATAGTCAATCCAGCGTCCACTCTGCGCAATTACCATAGGTCATGGGGTCATGGAACAGTACCAGTTAATGTGTAATGTGCCTACAAAAATGGTAACTTTCCAAGGAAAAATAGCAAAGAGCCAGCCCCCACGCTAGTGCTCAATAAAAAGGGGCAACGCAAAGGAGCACTGCTCATTCTCATTTGTCTCTTCTCCCTTCATCTTCTTCCTCAAGCAAAGCAACCGCCACCATTGCCAAAATACTCATACGAAACCCTGCTAGATCTTTCGCCCCCTCTCCTGCAAGCTTGAGAGATGGGTTGGAAGACGGGCATTGTGAAGGGGAAACAGCCAGCCGTTGCAAAGGACACCGTGATGGAGGGGAAGAAGAAGAGAGCGGAGGAACTGGACAAGCGGCGGTAGATATACGTGGATTTCTTCCCATAGAGCTTGGATGGCAACACCCTGATCTTGAGGTATGACTACATGTGGGAATGGGTGGTCTTCAAAGGGCACAGGGCTCCCGTGGTTCTGCCGGATAGGGAGAAGGCGAAGGCTCCGTCAGATTCGTAACATTTTTATACGTGTACATCCCCTGTAGTTTCACTTCCCCCGTCTCCAATTTCTTCTATGCTATGATGATGGTGTATGGATTCCACCTTCTAGACTTCACACCCAACGCAGCGGCGTGCATGGCGATCTTCGCTTACCTGTGCGAAAATTTTGTTGGAGTCGCCCCCAATGTGGACTTGTTCAGGCACTTCTTCACCGCATGCTACTTCTTGAGCTTGCGTTGTATTCCCTCGAAGAGCAAAGGGTGATGTAGCACAGTAGCGTAAGTATTTTCCTCAGTTTTTGAGAACCAAGGTATCGATCCAGTAGGAGACCACGCGCGAGTCCCTCGCACCTACACAAACAAATAAGAACTTCGCAGCCAACGCGATAAGGGGTTGTCAGTCCCCTTACGGTCACTTACGAAAGTGAGATCTGATAGAGATGATAGTTTGATATTTTTGGTATTTTTGGATATAAGAACAGAAAGTAAAAACGAAAAAGTAAAGTAGATTGTAGATTGATATGTTTAGAATAGACCCGGGGGCCATAGGTTTCTCTAGTGGCTTCTCTCATGATAGCATAATTCTACCGTGGGTGAACGAATTACTGTCGAGCAATTGATAAAAAAGTGAATACTTATGAGACTATCTAGGCATGATCATTATATATAGGCATCACGTCCGAGACAAGTAGACCGAAACGATTCTGCATCTACTGCTATTACTCCACACATCGACCGCTATCCAGCATGCATCTAGAGTATTAAGTTCATAAGAACAGAGTAACACTTTAAGAAAGATGACATGATGTAGAGGGATAAACTCAAATAACATGATATAAACCCCATCTTTTTATCCTCGATGGCAACAATAGAATACGTGCCTTGTTGCCCCTACAGTCACTGGGAAAGGACACCGCAAGATTGAACCCAAAGCCAAGCACTTCTCCCAATGCAAGAACTATAGATCTAGTAGGCCAAACCAAACCAATAATTCGAAGAGACTTGCAAGGATATTATAATCATACATAAAAGAGTTCAGAAAAGAACCAAATAGTTCTCATAGATAATCTTGATCATAAACCCACAATTCATCGGATCTCGACAAACACACCGCATAAAGAGATTACATCGAATAGATCTCCTCGAAAACCGAGGAGAACTTGGTATTGAGATCCAAAGAGAGAGAAGCAACCATCTAGATACTAACTATGGACCCGAAGGTCTGTAGTAAACTACTCACAACTCATGGTGAGGCGATGGTGATGATGTAGAAGCACTCCGTGGTAGATCCCGCCTCCGGTGGAGCTCCGAATCAGGCCCCAAGATGGGATCTCACGGGAACGGAAGGTTGCGGCGGTGGAACTAGTGTTTTCTCTGTTGTTCTGATGGTTTCGAGGTATGTAGGTATATACGGGAGGAAGGAGGGCGCCGAGGGCCAGATGTGTGGCCCACAAGGCAGGGGGCGCGCTCCACACCCTCGTGGACGCCACGTCAGCCCTATTCCGAGGTTCTCAAGTCTCCCGTGCCTATTTTGCTCCAAAAATATATCTCCCAAAGTTTCATTCCGTTTGGACTCCGTTTGATATTCCTTTTCTGTAAAACCCTGAAATAGGCAAAAAAAACAGCAATCTGGACAGGCTTTTGGGTTAATAGGTTAGTCCCAAAAATAATATTAAAGTGTAAAAGAAAGCCCATTAAACATCCAAAACATCATAAATAATAGCATGGAATAATCGAAAATTATAGATACATTGGAGACATATCAAGCAACCCCAAGCTTAATTCCTGCTCGTCCTTGAGTAGGTAAATGATAAAAATAGATTTTTTTTTATGTGGAATGCTAACCAACATAATTTTCAATGTAGTTCTTTTTATTGTGGCATGAATGTTCAGATCTGAAAGATTCAAGACAAAATCTATATTGACATAAGAAATAATATTACATCAGGCATACTAACAAAGCAATCATGTCTTCTCAAAATACTATGGCTAAAGAAAGTTATCCCTACAAAATCATATAGTCTGGCTATGCTCCCTCTTCATCACACAAAATATTCATATCATGCACAACCCCAGTTTCATCCAAGCACTTGTTTTCATACTCTATTCTTTCAAACCTTTCAACTTTCACGCAATACATGAGCGTGAGCCATGGATATAGCACTATGTGGAATAGAATGGTGGTTGTGGAGAAGACAAAAAGGAGGGAGATAGTCTCCAATCGACTAGGCGTATCAACGGGCTATGGAGATGCCCATCAATAGATATCAATGTGAGTGAGTAGGGATTGCTATGAAATGGATGCACTCCAGCAGAATATGTATGAAAGCTCAACAAAAGAAAGTATGTGGGTGTGCATCCAACTTGCTTGCTCACGAAGACCTAGGGTATTTGAGGAAGCCCGCCCTTGGAATATACAAGCCAAGTTCTATAATGAAAATTCCCACTAGTATATGAAGGTGACTAAACAAGAGACTCTCTATCATGAAGAACATGGTGCTACTTTGAAGCACAAGTGTGGAAAAAGTTAGTAGCAATTGTCTCTTTTTTCTTTTTTTGGAGGGGCCTTTTCTTTTGTTCGGCCTTTCCTCACATGGGACAATGCTCTACTAATGATGATGATCACACTTCTATTGATTACAACTCGATATTACAACTTGATACTAGAACATAGTTTGACCCTATATGAATGCCTCGGGCGGTGTACCGGGATGTGCAATGAATCAAGACTGACATGTACGAAAAATTATGCATGGTGGCTTTGCCACAAGTACGATGTCAACTACATGATCATGCATGGCAATATGACAATATGAAGCATGTCATATGAACGGAACGGTGGAAAGTTGCATGGCAATATATCTCGGAATGGCTATGGAAATGCCATGATAGGTAGGTATGGTGGCTGTTTTGAGGAAGATATATGGTGGCTGTTTTGAGGAAGATATATAGTGTGTGTATGGTACCAGCGAAAGTTGCGCGGTACAAGAGAGGCTAGCAATGGTGGAAGGGTGAGAGTCCGTATAATCCATGGACTCAACATTAGTCATAAGAACTCATATACTTATTGCAAAAATTTATGAGTCATCAAAACAAAGCAATCAACGCATGCTCCTAGGGGGGAGGTTGGTAGGAGTTAACCATCACGCGCCCCCGACCTCGACACAAAGGATGACACTCTACAAATACCTCATGCTCTAACTTCGTCACATAGCGGTTCACCATACATGCATGCTATGGGGATCACTAACGTTAACACAAGTATTTCTCAATTTCATTATAACTCCACTAGCATGACTCTAATACCACTATCCTCATATCTCAAAACAAGTATGAAGCATCCAACTTCTCATCATATTCAATGCACTTAGTATGAAAGTTTTTACTACATTCATCTTGGATGCCCATCATATTAAGGCTAGTTTTATAGCCAAAGTACATCACCATGCTGTTCTAATAGACTCTCAAAAGGATATAAGTGAAGCATGAGAGATCAACAATATCTTCAAAATAAAATCACCACTGTGCTCTAAAAGATATAAGTGAAGCACTAGAGCAAAACTATTCAACTCAGAAGATATAAGTGAAGCACATAGAGTGTTCTAACAAAATCCTAGGCCATATTTATCTCTCTCAAAAAGGTGTGTCCAGCAAGGATGATTGTGGCAAGCTAACAAGCGAAGACTCAAAATAATACATGACGCTCCAAGTAAAATACATATCATGTGGTGAATAAAAATATAGTCCCGAGTATAGTTACCGATAGATGAAGACAAAAGAGGGGATGCCTTCCCGGGGCATTCCCAAGATTAGGCTTTTGGATGTCCTTGAATTTTACCTTGGGGTGCCTTGGGCATTCCCAAGCTTAGCCTCTTGCCACTCTATGTTCCATAGTTCATCAAAGCAATACTCAATACTTGAAAACTTCACAACACAAAACTTAGACAAAAATTTCGTGAGCTCCGTTAGTATATGAAAACCAACCACCACTCAAAGGTACTACAATGAACGCATTCTTTGTTTATATTGGTGTTAACTTACTATATTCCAACTTCTCTATGATTCATACTCCCCAATACTACTCATAGATTCATCAAAATAAGCAAACAACACACGAAAAACAGAATCTGTCAAAAACAGAACAGTCTGTAGTAATCTGTAACTTTCGAATACTTCTGTAACTCCAAAAAAATTGAAACAAATTGGTAAACGTGAGGAATTTGTATATTAATCATCTGCAAAAAGAATCAACTAAATAGTTGTCACATCCCTAGTCAGTGCATGCATTAGTACTAGCTAGAGTGTGCATCATGTTTATTTTCTACGGAAACTTGAAATGGGGATGACACAAACCCCAGCACCCCTCTTCTAACAACTAGGGTTTAATAAAATCTTTTCCAATATACCCAAAATGCCCTTCAAAAAGGTTCATCATCTTTGCCTTGGTCTTAATCCTGTGACAAAAATGGTGCACAATTTTCTAGGACATCAAAAGATCACTGGATTAATTCATATTGTATTTGCATTTGGGCATTTAAATGCTATAAAATATTTTAGGTGCCCAAATAATCATAAACTAAAATGTTCCATGTTGTTCATATTATATACAGTGGGCATGACTAGTTTTATGATTTATAAAAATGCTCTAGTATTTCTATTAATTCAACAAAGTTGAAAAAGAAACAAAACAGAAAATAAAATAGAAAGGGGAGAGAGAGGGCACATCCCACTTACCTGGACCAGCCAGCCCACCTGGCGGCCCAGCACTGTGCTGGCCAGAGCCAGCCAGCTGCTTCGGCAGCCGGGCAGGCAGGTGACGACGGCGCATGGCCGCGCGCCACCGCGGCAGCTGCTTACTGCCTGGCCGCTGCCTCGCCGTGGGAACGGCCAGGACGACCTCCACGTTGCACCCCGAAGATGCTGGACGCATCCACTCCCCCGTGCCTCTCTCCCTAGCCCTCCCCGCGCCATGGCCAACGCTGCCGCCGCCGTCCTGCCGCCATAGCCATAGCCACCGAGCTCCCCTCGCCTCGCCGTCGTGTCCCCAAGCTCCGCCACAGTCTGCTATGCCTCCCCGACGAGCCACGCATCGCTGGAAGCCCCGACGCGCCGTCCCCGTCAACTTCTCCCCCGTTCGGCCACCGAGATCGCGGACGACCTCACCGTCGCAGTAGTTCGTCCCCGACCACGCCGTCAGTTCCAACGCGACCGCCGTGTGCTTGGCTACCTCCCCATCCTCTCCGTTCTCCCTCTCGAGCTCTGTAACGACCGCACGTAGCTCACCTGCACGCGCCGCCACGGAGCTCATCGCCGATGAGGCTCCGGCCACCCAACGGTCGCGCCACCCTGTCCTTCAGCTTCACCGCACCCCCAGGAGCTTAGAGCACCTGTCCACGAGCCTCGCCGTGCCTCCTAGTGACTAGCTCGAGCTCACCCGAGCTCCGGCAGCCGCCAAGGTCGTCGCCAGTGCCTTTTCCGGCGACCCCGAGGCCAAGCACCACCACCACCACTCGATGCAGCACATCCCCCGCATCACGTTGACGTGCTCCGCCGTCGATTTGGTCACCGGGGCACGAATCCCGCCCTGCGCCGCCGTGTCTGGCCTCCCCGGCGCTAAATGCCGGCCTGTTTGACCCCGTTTTGACCACGGGTGGGCCCAGGTTGACCCCTGGAGTCAATGACAGGTGGGCCCAGGCGGCTAATTAAATTAGGATTAGCAGTTTTGTTTAATTAGTTAAGTTAATGACACTGACACGCGGGACCCACCGGTCAGGTTTGACCTGGACTAGGTCTGTTGACCTGCTGATGTCAGCATGATGTCATGCTGACGCAGTAAATGCTTTTCTGGGATTATTTGATTTAAAACAATTCAGGAAATTCCGGAAAATGCTTTAACCTTCAAAAAATCATATAAATTCAACAATAGCTCACATGGAAAAGATTTATATATGAAAATTGATCAGAAAAATCCAATCTTTCTAATGGCATTGGTTTCATGCATGTTTGAGCAAGTTAACCTTGCTGTTCACATCAAAACATGATAATGCATTTTAATAAATAATAGTTTGGGTATAAATTTGAATCTTTGATTCAAATGAGCTCAAACCTTTCTGTTTATAGTTGCATTAGCCCAAAACACATTCATCTTACCATGTCATGAGCATGCATAATATTGTTGCATTTGTTTGTATATTAATTGTATTGTCGGTGTTCTCCGTGGTATGTCCTGCTCTCGAGGATATATCAGCGTATGCAATTGAAGAGCAGTACCCGACAACCAATCTGTCAGGCAAGCAACCCATTGATCATTCCGATACAAACCCATCTTCTCGCTCCTGCTCTCTTTTATTGCATTAAGGCAACAGCATGTGAACTGCTACTTGCTGCGGTAGTTGAACCCTATTCCTTTGCATGACCTGTCATTGCCACAGTAAATAGTGGAAACCCACTAGCATGTGTAGGAGTTGATTGAGCCATGTGATGTGTGTTCTACCATGCTATTTGTTTATGTTGCCTGCTATGCTTAGAGTTGTGTCAGGTCTGATTCATCTGGGTGATGGATCAGAGTGAAATGATCATGTTCGATAAAGAGAGGGAAGTGTGGAACATGTTTGGTAAAGGTATCGATGAAAGGCCATGTAGGAGTACATGGTGGGTTGTTTCATTGGAACCGTCCATAGGACATGAGATCTGTATGTGTGGTTCAAGTTTCAGCTACTACCACACATTTGGGCCTGAAAATATGACCCCGCTCGACTTATTGACTGCCCTTGTTCTCTGTCCAGGAGTTGCAACTAGTTTCTAGTGTTTGTAGTTTACTGGTGGTCGTGCGCAGCGCTGACCCTCGGGGTGGGCTGTGATGCGGCAGGTACATGGCACGGTGTACCGGTCGCCCGTTTGGTGACTCGGGAACCCTATACACATCGTTTGGGGCCATGAGCGACACCCCGGTCGAATCTCCCCACGGATGGAACCCAAATAGGCGATAAACCTGGACTAGAGACATGAGTGGTTGGTTAGGTCGTGGTCTACACCCACGTCGGCTTTTGCTTGAAGTCTGCCGAGCACATGTCATGTGCAGACGCTAAGTGGTGGAAACATGTGTGAAGAAGTACACCCCTGCAGGGTTACCAATCTATTTGAATAGCCGTTGTTCGCGGTATGGACCACTTGGTTGCCTATACAGTTCATAGGCAAGTTGATGGATACTACTAAAAGTCTCAAGACAAGTGTGAGTGCCGTGGATGGCCCTTCCGTAGGATGACGGAAGAGGATCCACGGTGGTGTATTGTTGTGGTGAGTAGAGGACTCGTGTACGTAGTCTCATCATACAATCTGCTAAGATTTGTAGTATAGGTTAGCCAAGAGTCAAAGCTGGCTTGCTGTAATGAACTCCACTACCCTTGTTGATAATGATGCATGTATGATAGGTTCTGTTGTAAGTCTTGATGAGTACCTTTGTACTTATTTTTGCTTAAAACTGTTGCAGAGGAGAATCATGCCCCTTCTGATGGGTTTTACATAGACGTTGACGTCGACGAGTAGCTTGCTACCCAGACGGAGATCCTGACCTTGTGAAGGGCCTTGTAGATAGTCAGGCTACACCAAGCCTGTTTTATTTCCAAGTTGTCTGGACTCAGACATCTTAGCTTCCGCTTGTGCTTGTATGCTTGTATGACTTGAGCGTTGGGTCATGTGACCCCTATTTGTATGGATATGTTATGTATGGCTCTTCGGAGCCTCTTAAATAAAGTACTTTGAGTCATAGAGTTCTGTTGTGATGCAATGTTGTATTTGCACATATTGAGCATGTTGTGTGTATGTTTGAAATGCTTGGTATGTGTGGGATCCGACACCTAGTTGTTTACCTTTGGTAGCCTATCTTACAGGGAAATGTCTCCTAGTGCTTCTACTGAGCCTTGGTAGCTTGCTACTGCTCCAGAACACATAGGCTGGCCGGCATGTGTCCTTCTTCGTTCCTGTGTCTGTCCCTTAGGGGAAATGTCACACATTGTTCCTTTAAGTCCATGTAGCTTGCTACGACTTGGGTTCATACGTTGATGACCGACACGTTCGTTGCTGGGTCATGGATGCCTATCTCTGTAATTTAGTGTCACTTTTGGTTTATAACTAGCCATGTCAGCCCGGGTTCTCTGTCATATGGATGCTAGCGACACTGTCATATACGTGTGCAAAAATGCGCAAACGGTCCCGGGCCAGGTAAGGTGGCACCCGTGGGGATACCGTGCGTGAGGCCGCAAAGTGATATGATGTGTTACAAGCTAGATCGGTGTGACTTAGGATCGAGGTGCTTACAGCGTTGGCATCAGAGCCGGACTGCCTGTAGGTTCTTGAAGCCAAACTGGTCGATGTTGAGTCTAGAAAATTCTTAGTTATATGTAGAGGAATTGATGGTGTAATGGAATGTAAGGCTCTTTTTACTTCTTTGCCTTATGCCCTTCTGATCTGAGTCAGCCTATTCTTTCTACGGGGGTTTAGGACTAGGCCTCTCATCTATACTAGGTTCACGTGTTACTGATTCGTAGACTCTTAGGATTGTTGGTTTTGAGCCTCAGTTCAGTTTCTACCCTTCTAGTATGTTGATTAGTTGGACCCGGAACCTTGATATGATGTTGTTCATTGCTTATGCTATCATTGTATGATGTCTCGAAATCTTTTTTGGGCATTTACAGTTGTTATGCTACCCAATTTCTTCCAGAAATTCTAATGCCTTTGCATTATTTCGTGTTTCAGATGTCTGACCGCACACCTCACCAGGTGGTCCGTTTGACCCGGTGCATTAATGTGCGAGATCACACGGCCATGCTAGTCCGTGTGTTAACTGAGACCGCTACCGTCGGTATCCTGAGTACACCGTGGAGGAGCAGTACCGGGATTTCAACCAGGGTCAGTATTTCTGCATAGTCCGGATATACCCTTCGTATCCCGGAGCTACCGACCCCATCCATTGGTCTTATTGACTCGGGGTTACCATCAAGATGGTAGTGCAGGATGCCGCTTACTCGATGATGACCATCATCCGGGCTAGGCATGCCCTGCTTTTGAACATTGAGTTCTGCTACATGCCAGCCTCACTTCCTGGAGAGGAAGGCTACTACACTGGTCTGTATACTGATGCCGCTCATGAGGAGCCACTGCTTCAGACTACTACTCAGATGCTGGAGAATAGGGATCGTGAGATTCGTGCCCTCCGGATGGAGCTTTATAACACTCGAGCCGCCCACTGGACTACTTTGACACGGCTTGCACCTGCCGTGCACGCCGGGTATCTGGATATGCGGGGTTTGTACCCCGTGCGGACTTGTCTGCCCGATCGTATGGATGGGCGTGACGTTGGGGATATTACACCTCCACGTGGGCGTCGGTTACCACTAGCAGCGGGACCGAGACCGCATCCGTGTCCCTATGGTCCACAGCCTTCGAGTGCTCGAGAGTTTCCAGATCCACATGTTCCACTTCCAGGCTACGGTGGTAATCTTTATGAGGATTACTATGGGAATGTCTGAGTTAGACCATGGCAGCAGTAGTATCGTAGTAGTTGTATTTCCACAGTCATGCGTGTCTTGTGGAATATGACTTAGTGTGTTCTGAGTTCCGGAGGCGTAGTAAATTAATGTATAGGAGCTTGGAGTGCCTCTGATGAGATGTATCGTCTTTCACCGCAGTTGTACTTTAGCCTTGGCTTGTACTAAACTATGTATGGTGTGTATGACAAATGGTGTATATATGGCAGTTTCTATATTACCATGTCGTACAGATGAACATCTTTGCATTCCGTGTCATCCATTACATTCTACACTCCTATGTCAAAGTTTTGCCATCCTTGTCTAAACCGTTGTTTTGTTTTCCTAGGATGGTCAACACTCGCAGGACTCCTGCTGCTCAGGAGCAGGGTGAGGCCAGTGGGGCTAGAGATGAGAATCTGCCTCAACCACCCCCCTTGGCTGAAGTTATGCTCAAGGCAGAAAGGAACAAGAGAGAGACCAACCGTCTGCTGGAACGCATAGAGCAGAATACTGCCTTACGCCAGAGGAATGACGTGGTGTCAATTAATGACTTTATCAAGATGTGCCCACTGAAGTTCCATCATTCCGCTGAACCTCTTAATGCGGATGACTGGCTTCGCAGTATCACCCATAATCTACACTCTGCCCGTGTGGCCGAAGCTGACAAGGTTACTTACACCGCCTACCATCTTGAGGGCCCTGCTAGCCTTTGGTGGGAAAACTTTGAGGCTATGCGTCCTGCTGGCCAACTCACTACTTGGGCAGAGTTTAGTGAGGCATTCCGTGACCATCACATTCCGGAAGGTCTCATGGATCGCAAGCGGGAGGAATTCTGCAATTTCACCCAGGGCCGGCTAACCGTGGATGGCTATAGTCACGAGTTTGGCAACTTGGCACGCTATGCTCCCGAGGAAGTGTCCACCGATGCCCAGAAGCAGGCGAGGTTCCGCAAGGGACTCAGCCCTGAAATTTCCCGAGATCTACGTTTGCACGAGTGCACCTCCTTCCAGAAGTTGGTGAACAAAGCAATTAGTGCTGAGACGGGCCAGACTGATTTCGAAGCCACACGCAAGCATCCTCGTGACTTTGATTCCTCATTCGGCTCTGGCTCTCACAAGCGTCGTGTGTGGGTTCCTAACACTGCCCTGCCACCCAAGTTCACTCCGAGGCCATCCTATGAGCCGCCTCGCCCAACCCAGCAGTATGCACCTGTCAAGACTTATGGAGGACCACCTACCAACTTTGCTCCATGCACCGGCACTGTGACATGCTTCAAGTGTGGAGAACCAGGGCACTACATGCGAGAGTGTCCTCAGAACCAGCCAGGAAGGTCCGTTGGCCGTGGTAAGCCAACAGGCAAGGTGAACTATGTTAAGCCAATCCCCACTGCACGTGGTCATGTCAACTATGTCTCTGCTGAAGAAGCTTATGAGGATCCTAACGTCGTCTTTGGTACGCTTCTTGTTAACTGCCATCCGACATCCATTCTTTTTTATACTGGAGCATCTCATTCGTTCATATCTGAGAGCTATGCTCGAATGCACAACATGACTTTTTGTGACATGCCCACTTCCATGGTTATTCAAACTCCTGGATCGAAATGGCAAACCTCTAGGGTAAGCCATGGAAATGAAATTCTGGTCGATAGACTTGTTTTCCTTGCATCACTAATAGCTCTCAAGTCTTCAGACTTAAACATCATCTTGGGTATGGACTGGATGACACCTCATTACGCCAAGACTGATTGCGACACTAGGAATGTTCAACTTACACACCCATCCGGCAAGACAGTCAATGTTTTGGCCCGAATGGCTGAGCATCAGCTCTACTCTATTAATGCCAGCCCTCTACCAGAACTCGAAAATATCCCGGTAGTCCGTGACTTTCCGGATGTCTTTCCAGAAGAACTGCCAGGTGTTCCACCTGACAGAGATGTCGAGTTTGTGATAGATCTTGTTACAGGAACTGTCCCAATCTCTAGGAGACCCTATAAGATGGCACCCTTAGAACTAGCTGAGCTTAAGAAACAACTTGATGAGTCCTTGAAAAAGGGTTTCATCCGTCCTAGTTCTTCTCCCTGGGCTTGTCTCGTCCTCTTCGTCAAGAAGAAGGATGGAACGGAACGGATGGTTGTAGATTATCGACCTGTCAATCTGGTCACCATAAAGAACAAGTATCCGCTCCCCAGGATCAACGACCTGTATGACCATCTCGCTGGATCCTCAGTCTTTTCCAAAATTGATTTGTGGTTGGGCTACCATCAAATCAAAATCAAGAACGGGGACATTCCAAAAACGGCCTTTGTTACTCGTTATGGCCAATACGAGTACACCGTTATGTCCTTCGGGTTAACCAATGCCCCAGCCACTTTCTCCCGGCTAATGAATTCTATATTCATGGAGTACTTGGATAAATTTGTCGTGGTATACCTCGATGATATACTCATTTACTCCAAGAACAAGGAAGATCATGCCGAGCATCTAAGGCTGGTATTAAAGAAACATTGAGAGCACCGCCTTTATGCCGAATTCTCCAAGTGTGAATTCTGGTTGCCAAAAGTGACCTATCTGGGTCATGTAATCTCTGGTAAGGGTATTGTCGTCAATCCCGAGCAAGTTCAGGCCGTCATTGATTGGACTCCACCTGAATCGGTCAAGCAAGTTAGGAGTTTCCTTGGCTTAGCGAGCTATTGCCGACGCTTCGTCAAGAATTTCTCCAAGGTCGCTAAACCTCTAACTTAACTCCTCAAGAAAGATAAAAAGTTCGAGTGGACCCCATAGTGCGAGTCCAGCTTTCAGGAACTGAAAAGACGCCTGACATCTGCTCCCGTACTAGTACCATCAGACTTTTCCAAGGACTTTATTATCTATTGCGACGCCTCGCGACAAGGACTAGGTTGCATACTCATGCAAGATCGTCAAGTGATTGCTTACGCATCTCAACAGTTGCGTCCACATGAGGATAACTAACCTACCCATGATCTAGAGCTTGCAGCTGTAGTCCACGCACTCAAAACATGTGTCACATCCTGATTTTCATGACACATTGCTTAAGCTTATTCTCATGTTAAAAATGTGGATTTGCAAAAACTTTTGAGTGTTTTTGACTTTGCTTGATTTGACTTTTGTCTGCGGTTTGCTAGTGCTCTAAAAATCAAATAAATTCTCCAACTCTTATACTTCATCTCCTTGACCCAAAACCTTTTCCCAATGATCATGCCATGTGTATAGACCAGTATAGAATTTTCTTATAAAAATATTTTGGCCAAATGGTATTTTCTAAAATTAGTTTTCCAAAAACCCCTGAATTGAGGTTTGCACTACAAGTACCTTATTTACGGTGTGAAAAATCTTTCAAAAAGTATATTTGAATCCTATTAGATATAGGACTCCCAGAAACCACAAAAGTATAATTTTAAAAGCTATTTTTATATTTTATTTAAAAGCTTTTTCTTAAGGCCAGAAATGGTCTTAATAGGGAAAAATTATTTAAACATTTCAAAAATATTTGCCAAAATTCAGGGAGACTCATAGGACATATATTGTCCATATATAAGAGTTTCAGCACATGGTAATGTTCAAAATATTGGACAAATCCTTCCAAAATCCTTTCTAGATATTTCAAGCTTTGAAATATTTACAAAAGGAATATTCTCCAAAAATTCCAGGGAAATTCTATCATGTCATATATGACATATTTGATGATCTTGCAAAGCCTCGTGCCTTGAAGATCAAGAAAACATCCTCAAACCCCTTCAAAACCATTCTGTCCATATTTGAAGTTTGAGCAACTCTACATTGCCAAACTTGTCCAAATGCTCTCAAATTTGGTGCACATGCTAGAATGGCCTAATAAGGCATCTAGACCAAATGGCACAAGATTTGGAATAGAGCAACTTGATCAGATCACCCCAAAACCCCTTCTGTTCAAATTCAAATTTGAACAACTTTACATTGTCAACTTTTTATCTGGAGCCTCAAACTTTGTGGGCATGTTCATAACCCCAAATGATGATGCTACACCAAGTGGTGCATCAAGGGGAGATGATTTGCTTAACTCCAACATGGTGAAACCATTTCTGTTCATTTCTAGGGTTCACCAAAGTTACATTGGCCACTTTGCCCAAATGAGCTCAAATTTGGTGTAGGGGCCTAATTATATGTGACATTTGATCCTGTTAAGTCCCATGCCAAGTGGATGTCATTTGCTTGACCAAGCACTGATCAAACACCTTCTAGCTTTTTACTAAAACCTTCATCTTGGTCACTTTTGCTTTTCTCCATGACCTCAACTTCTTACCACATGTTCATTCAGTTACTGGCTACCCCCAGTAACTTCCCCAACACCTCAGCTCCATGATTGAGGGGGGTAGAACCCCAATTCCTACTACTGGACAGCAGTTTTTATCTTCCCCACCACCTCTCTCCTCACTCCAGTGGCTCCCAGAGCATCCAAGACCACCCCTCAATAGTTTACTACCCCCTCCACCTGTTGGACACAAGAGGGCACGGCCAAGGAGCTAAAGGCACGGCCATGCCGGCCAAAAGCCCGCTCTGGAGCGCGCTACAGTGCTCTGGAGCACTGCAGCCGCCCTCCAATCGCCAGCCCCGACCACCTAGGGCCTCCCCCTCGTGTCCCTCGAGGCTACCTCGGCGTTCGGGACACGCCGGGCGGTCGGCCCCCTCCTCTCTCCTCCTCCCTCACCTCTGCCCGCACGCGCACCGGCCGACCCTGTGCACCAGTGAGTGACCTCGCACGCGCGGCCTCTCTGGCACCTCCCCGCTCCTCCTCTGCTTTTTTCTTGGACTGGACCTCGTCCACGAGCGCCCTAGACATGCTCAGGAGAGCCCGGATGGCCTACAGCAACGGCCACGACCTCGCCGGCGCACAGCCCCGCGGTGAACCTTGGGCTAGCCTATAAAAGGCCTCCCCGAGCCCCTCTCTGTACTCCATCCTCTTCCTCACCCACCAGCAAGCCTCCCTGAGCAAGCACGCTCCCTCCCGAGCTCTCCTTCCTCCTCCTCTGTCGCCATTGCCGCCGCGGGACCCTGCTCGAATCCGGGCACCCCTGCCTCTCCCCCTCCACCTAGCCACCACCAGAGCCCCTCACGCACCCCCTTGAGCCTCCCCGTGCTCCGCCAATCCACCCCAGGCCGCCGTGCGCTCGAAGCCCAAACTGACCGGAGCTTTCCTCCGCCACGGTTGGGCCCCTGCTCGATCTAGTCCTCCCCGGCAGGCGTGTCACCCACGACCGGATGCGCCTCTCCGCGCTGGTCATTCCGGTGGCCGGAGCGTCGCCGGAGACGGCCTGAGTCGACGGGGGGCCACGCCGGCGAGCGCTCGGCCGCGCCTCCTCCGCCTCGCCTCTGTCCGTGCGGGAGGAAGAAGGACCTGCCACGGGGGCCCACAGGTCAGCGACCCCGGAGGCAGGCCCCACCGGTTTAAGTGGAGACGGCTACAGCACAGCCCGTCTCCCCCGCGTAAAAACGCATTTCCAGGAAGCCGCCTTCGACGTGGCCAGGTTCCCTGCACGCTGCTGTGCAGTTGGGCCGGCCCAGAGCACTGCGGCACTATACTGCGCCCAAAACGCAGTATAGGTATAAAGCCCCTTCCCTTTTTCTTTTTCTTTATTCTGTCAATTTCGAAAATGCCTAGATAATTCAAATAAACTCCAAATTGCATGATTCAAAATTCCTATGACTCCATAAATCATGCTCTATCACATGGTGCAACATGCACATTATTCCAGATACATTTCTTTCACAAATATTTATCAAATGCCCATATTCCATTTTCTGTGATTAACTTTAGAAAATCACAGAGAGCTCATTTTTTATTCAAATACAGTGATTCAAATTCCTAGATGCTTGTCATGTCCAAACTTAGTTTTGGAACATTTTTAATAATAGTTTCTGTACCCCACCAAATATTGAGCCATTTCTTCCTATTTATCAGCCTTGCAAAATCCTAGGAAATTCATTTCAAATCCAAATCCAGTGAAACCAACTCCTAAATGCTTCTAAAATCATGGCTTGATGATGGGTACCTTTGCTCATCATTCAAGGAATTATTTCTGTATACTTCTTCCAAATCCATAAGCCCTTTGGTTCCATCATATTGGAATGTTCCAAATCATCCATTGATCCAACACCTATGAAACCACCTTGGTCATTTCTAATATGACCAGAGGTATCCTAGAAAAGTCCAACTCCTATTTTTAGAGCACTTTTGTTGTTGCTTTGATTGTGTTGCTTATTATGATTGTTTCCATCGTTAGTTGACGTAATAAACGGAGTATTCAGAGATGGACCAGAAGATCTGAAGACTCTGAAGAATAAGGCAAGCAGCCCTTTGACCATGTTCAAGAGACCTTTTTATGCATGTCTCATAACACCTTATTATTCAATGCATCGGAATCATGTTGAGGTGGAAACCACTTTGGTTTCTACCTTTGTTACTTTACTGTTGAAACTTGCATCAACATGACCCTACCTTCCTATGAGGGTTATATGGGTGGGAGTAGATAGATGTATGCTATAGTAGTTAGCTACGCAAAATGGGGTCGGGGTTATGCATTGAGTGAAACAAGTGTGGTCTGACATACTTGCAAATGACCCAGTGGGTGCCACTAATGCCCCTGGGAGTTGATGAGGAGCTAGGGCACTACATGATGAAGAAGTAGTGTGCCGAGGCTTGTTGAGAGTGTTGTTTACGGAGATGGATTAGACTTATGTGTGACTACCGTCCCAACCAAACATGCGCAACCACTCTACCCTTATATGGGAAAAGGGCATTATTGATTACCTAGGTCGATACTAGCATGGTGCCCGCATTACTAGTGACGGGAGTGACATGAGGTCACTCTCGGGACGGGGTCGTGCTTGGATAGGCGGCCATGACTATTTTCACAGGGCACCGGACACACCGTTGGTACCCCGTGCTTGTGATATGTGATGAATTTGGAGCGAGTCTCCACAACCTTGAGATGTGAAATGTTTGGCACAGGGCTGCTACCAATCGAGTGGACTCTATGTTAGTGTCGTCTAGGGAAAGGTAGTGATCGGGTGCTTACCCCGGGTACTTGAGGTATCGCGGGTCGTGGATGACACGGAAGTTCCCCGGATCTTGTGGGTAAAGTGTGCAACCTCTGTAGAGTGTCAAACTATTCGAATAGCCGTGTCCGCGGTCAAGGACAGTTGGGTGGTGCTACTTAGACTATGTCCATAAGTTTCTGGGAAACAACACGATTCAGAGATATTGTTGATGTGATTGTGAGAAAGTTACTATGAGCTTGAACATGAGTTGATTACAACTCTTTCTCGATATTGACGTTTGTGACCTCCTGATGCTTGTTACAGACACTTGCATGCCCTTGTTACTTGTTGATCATAACTTGCATATGAAAAACTAGCTTTCCGCAAAACCGCCAATGTAGCAGTAGAGCCTTGCATAAAGTATTCTGTTATCACACTTGGGTTGCTTGCGAGTACATTCAATGTACTCATTGGCTTGCCACTGGTTATTTTATTGGCCAGGCAGGAGAGAACAGGTTATGATGAAGATTTCTTGGTGACGAGCATGCGAGCTAGGAAGCTTCCCAGTCAGAATGCCTGTAGGGTTAAAGGCAGATGGCATGGGTCCATGTTGTCGTTGAAGATTTCCTCTGCGATGATATACTCAAGACTTGACCATTATGGTCCTATTTGTGTAACACGGTATGTAAGGATGTAAGACTCTTGTTATTCAGCTTCTGTGTGTTCAGTGAGCATTGATCTCTGGGATCACTGTACACGTGCATTCGGTGATCACGACTTACGAGTCGGGGTCACCACAGAGCTGGTATTAGAGCCATCCTGACTGTAGGAAGCCTTAGTTAGCATGGTCGTTAGTTAGGGTAAAACTATTTCCAAAACTATTAGTAGTTTTCAGAACTATCTATACTTCTCTTCCCTTCTCAGTTTTTCGAAAACTAGGCTATACGTGATCTCTTCCCCTTCAAAGCCTTGGTCGCTAGAACCCTTATGCCCCTGACCACTGGATTTTCTGTAATCCTCGTGGAGTGCACCTTGCCGAACACTCACCCACCACTTTTGCACACAAGATTGGTGACACCACGACAAGACGATACCAACGGAAGTTACATCCTCGATGGATAAGGATATGAAGACCCAGAAGATGGGGGACACCCTTGACAAGAACCCCCAAGATGGTGCAACATTGGCCTATGGTGACTAGGCTATAGGTTGTGCAAAATCATGATATGCATCGCTAATAGAGTAATCATGTCACTACCGTTGTTGTATCGACAACCACCGGTGGATGAGAACCTCGCCATGTGGTCCGCCTCACTATAGTGAGCAGGAAAACGGTTCTCTTCATCCCCAGCTCTTGGTGTCGATGTTTTCATCAACGAACCCGACATGGTGGACCTCTATTATGCCTTGTTATTGTCATGGATTGCCTACCTGGCACCACTCGACGCCCCAGAAGGTACAAGGGATCGTCATGATTAAAGAGACAAGAGAAGACCAAGTCAACGCCAGCTACAAGGGCTAGACCCCGACACCTCCAAATCGCTTGCGAGACTTATTCCACTTCTCTCTCTCCTTCTGAACTATTCAGCAGAGACAACCTTCTTGCGCTTGTCGTAGCAACTCTTGTCATATTGACTCTTCTCTAACCTCCTTGTAGATGGCCGTCGCCCCCACGAGACTCCTCATGATCGGATTTCCACCACTCCTAAGGGACTGCCTCCAACAATGCCACTATCCTTTGGAGCCGATGTACACCCTGCACGAACTAGACAATGGTGAATTCAAGACGGAATTCTATGCCAAAGTGATTGTACCTGCCAAGACCTCACCTCAAGGCTGGTTCTTTATCGGACCACCTATGCCCACTAAGGACCTGGCCATACAACAAGTAGCCTACGAGGCCCTTCTTCGCCTTCGAGATCTCCTCCCAGAAATGAAGGAAGGTCGGGCTACTTGTTACCTGCCCAGCAAGAGCGGAACAGGAACCACCTCGCAGGCTATGTTTCCCCCTGGAGATGAAGACCCCACCCTGAAGCTCCAGACCCGCTTCGCCCACACAGCCGACTATCTTCTGCGCAATCTCACTGAAGAATTCCTCAAGTCCCGCGAGGATTTCCCTTCACTTCTACAACTCCACTGCCTCGAGAAGAAGAAGGTGATCGAGCGGGAACAACAAATTACCGCCCTACAAGTCTACATTGCTAATCAGAAGCAACAGATTGAAGAACTTCAAGGAGCTCGCCATCGGACCTCGCGAAGAAGGCATAGGGCTAGACTACCGTATCAACGTCATGAAGGATCAACGTCAGGCCACCAGAAACAAGACCCAAGACGGGATAACAACCTCTTTGCCTCCATCACATGTTACGAGTGTGGTGAGCTCGGGCATATAAGAAGGATGTGCCCAGCAAGCAGCCGTTTGTCAAACCACCGGAAGACCCACGGAGCTGAAGACTGAAGGCCTTCCTCCTCACGACTGTCAATCCGAGAACCCCTAGGGTAGGATGAGTCGTGTACCCCCCCCTTATGCGAAGTCGGGTCTATGTAGCGGTTCATATGAAACCATGTCATGTGTTGTTTGTCCTTATCTGTTTGTGTTTTCGATATAAGTTGCACTTTTGCCTTGGGCAGCATGTACGCGACTATATCACCTATCTTATCTTAACAAATGTGTGTGGCCTTTACGGCACGTGGTTGTTTGTTCTTTCACTATAAAACCCCCCTTTTTTTAGGCATTTCCCTCCTCTACGCTGTTTCTTCCCTCTATTCTCTCTCTCCCCCCAATTGAAGACCGCAAGACAAGATGCACCAAGGATTCTACCTCGGCAGCCAGCTGGCACTAAAGACTTCTGCTACAACCTCCACGATCAATTGCAACCCGTAGAGTTATGTTTAACCCTCCAGACCAGTAACCCTCTTCCTAGACCCTTTGAGACTTCACGAGACACTCCAGCACGAATCCTTAACCATGTGCCTAACTCATGGTAAGGCGAGAGAACCTGTTAAGCCTTTGTAATCTTGCACAACACTGGGTTCGTAAAGGAACTAGTGAACACGATGAGTGAGCACATTTTTCATCCTGATATAGCACAAGGTCTGACGATGCCATAGATAGACCAGTTCAAGGATATTGGACAGATAACTTGGTGGTTTATATCAGTGACTTCGAGGAATTATCTGAGACCTTGATGGATTGTGAGGTTTTCATATTGGCGGATCATGACCTTGGGGAAGCATGTAGGAGTACCCGTTAGACATGAGATTTGGATTTATGTAGGTGATTCTGGTTGGTATAATGCTGGATATGTCTGCATGTTTCGGAGTAAGATTGGATTTAGGCCTATGATCCTGATTATGATATCATGCTTCTCGGTGGACAATAACCTAGGAGATTGGATTATTTGTCAGAGTTGATTTAGGGATCTATATAGTCGTGATCATGGAGTTTACTTGACCTGAATGATGGGAATTTGGTGGACATACTATCGTGATGCATAGTCCTTCCAAGTAATTGGGGATTATAGGGACTTGAGATCTTGCGAATCACCGTAGACATCGGATTTGTAGGATTGTTGGATTATGTGGTGATTGATGGTAATTATCGGACTATTGGAGTTGATCTATAGGAAGGAAACAAAATCTTGGAGTGGCATATGACGTGTTTCCTTAGATTAGAGATGCATTATCTTGAGCCTTACAAGATTAGGTTGAGTGCTTGGATTATGGAGTTTAATTTAAGTTCAGCAGCATGTATGATCTACCTTTGGATTTTAGAGGTAGACGTACATATGGATTTGGGGATCTTAGACAAGTATAAATTTGTTAGACCATCTCTTGAGAGTCATGAGGATATGTATGGCAATGAGTGGTGACTGAAGTTGGTCTCTGCGAGAAGATGCTTTCGTTCGGAGTGCTACATAGAGCTATTGGCATCTCGGAAACTGTGCTTAAGGATAAGATGATATAAGTTCACTCACTAGAATCCTTGAAACCCTTAAGCCCCACCGAGCCACCACCTGGTCAGATTCTGACCGCAGGGCCTTGACTCAGAGTCAGGAAGGCCTCTGCAAATACTCAACCGAGACCACCACCAATACCCCAGCTTGCCTTGCGTACCCCTTAGACCTCATGGAGTAAGTGGACAAGATGGGTGACATCATTATTTGATGGCCTACTTGTCTGCCCGAAGACAAAGAAGAGACGGGACAGCTGGATAGAAGACAATTGAAGGCCGCCCTGTCAAGAAGGAAGATCTACACCGACCACCGTCATCAAGAAGTAAACTTCCGTGTCGAAGACCGGGCGTATCTGCAAACCACTCCTCTCAAAGGAGCCGAGCATTTCCATGTCGAAGGAACGCTCACGCCAAGATTGTATCAAGACTTGAAGGCACGATTCTAGTGGCACGAGATGAAAAGAGAGATTTGCAACCTATGTTCCAAAGTGTGATGTGTGCCAAAAGGTCAAGCTGAATATCAGCGACCTGCTGGATTGCTTCAACCACTCCAAGTTCCTGAGTGGAAGTGGGATAAAGTCGGAATGGATTTCGTCACTGGATTACCAAGGTCGGATAGGAGGACATGGCTCTATCTGGGTCATAGTCGATCATTTGACCAAGGTGGTCCATTTCATTCCTGTCAAGACCACTTATGATGGCAACCGGCTGGCAGCTCTCTACATCGACCGAGTCGTAAGTCTTCACGGCGTTCCCAAGGAGATTGTGTCAGGTCGAGGAACCCAGTTCACCTCAAGGTTCTGGAAGTAGTTCCGAGAAGCCTTGGGAACCAAGTATCTTTCAGCACGGCTTTCCACCCACAGTTCGGAGGTCAGACTGAGCGAGTCAATCAGATTCTCGAAGTCATGACTCCGAGCCTGTGTCTTGGCATATGGAGCCAAGTGGGAGGATTGTCCCCCTTTTTGCCGAGTTCTCCTATAACAACAGTTACCAGTCAAGCCTTCTGATGGCACCATTTGAGGTGTTGTATGGACGCAGATGTCGCACACCCCTCAACTGGTCAGAGGCTGGAGTAGGACTAGTCCTTGGACCGGATATTCTCTGCGCAGCGGAAGAGCAAGTCCAACTAGTCAGAGAATGTTTGAAGGCAGCCAAGTCAAGGCAAAAGAGCTATGCTGACACTCACCGTTGGGTCATGAGATTCCATATCGGGGACCACGTGCACCTGCGGGTAACTCCTCTGAAGGGAAACAAGCGTTTCCACGTCAAGGGGAAGCTCGCACTAAGGTTCATTGGACCCTTTGAGATCACTGCAAGTCATGTAGTAGATGGCTTCCCAGCTAGATCTACCACCTGAGATATCCTCCGTGCACCAAATCTTCCACGAGCCCCCACTCTGGAAGTACTTCCTACCTCCTAGCTAGCCCGATGCCCGCAAGGACATCGATCACCGAGCCTTTGTCAGCTAACCCAACCTAACCTATGCAAGAGACCCCTCAGCAACCTCCATCAAGGACGACATCAAGCAAGAAGCCATACCATCAAGCACTTCAAGATTCCAAGGAGCACCGCTCGGAAGCAGAACCAACAAGAAGAAGTGAAGACTACCCCGTATCCAAGACTCCGCCTTTCTTTCCACGCCTAGTATGGGAATCTCGGGGACGAGATTCTTGTAAGGGGGGTAGGTCTGTCACACCCTGATTTTCATGACACATTGCTTAAGCTTATTCTCATGTTAAAAATGTGGATTTGCAAAAACTTTTGAGTGTTTTTGACTTTGCTTGATTCGACTTTTGTCTGCTGTTTGCTAGTGCTCTAAAAATCAAATAAATTCTCCAACTCTTATACTTCATCTCCTTGACCCAAAACCTTTTCCCAATGATCATGCCATGTGTATAGACCAGTATAGAATTTTCTTATAAAAATATTTTGGCCAAATGGTATTTTCTAAAATTAGTTTTCCAAAAACCCCTGAATTGAGGTTTGCACTGCAAGTACCTTATTTACGGTGTGAAAAATCTTTCAAAAAGTATATTTGAATCCTATTAGATATAGGACTCCCAGAAACCACAAAAGTATAATTTTAAAAGCTATTTTTATATTTTATTTAAAAGCTTTTTCTTAAGGCCAGAAATGGTCTTTAATAGGGAAAAATTATTTAAACATTTCAAAAATATTTGCCAAAATTCAGGGAGACTCATAGGACATATATTGTCCATATATAAGAGTTTCAGCACATGGTCATGTTCAAAATATTGGACAAATCCTTCCAAAACCCTTTCTAGATATTTCAAGCTTTTGAAATATTTACAAAAGGAATATTCTCCAAAAATTCCAGGGAAATTCTATCATGTCATATATGAAATTTTTGATGATCTTGCAAAGCCTCATGCCTTGAAGATGAAGAAAACATCCTCAAACCCCTTCAAAACCATTCTGTCCATATTTGAAATTTGAGCAACTCTACATTGCCAAACTTGTCCAAATGCTCTCAAATTTGGTGCACATACTAGAATGGCCTAATAAGGCATCTAGACCAAATGGCACAAGATTTGGAATAGAGCAACTTGATCAGATCACCCCAAAAGCCCTTCTGTTCAAATTCAAATTTGAACAACTTTACATTGTCAACTTTTTATCTGGAGCCTCAAACTTTGTGGGCATGTTCATAACCCCAAATGAAGATGCTACACCAAGTGGTGCATCAAGGGGAGATGATTTTCTTAACTCCAACATGGTCAAACCATTTCTGTTCATTTCTAGGGTTCACCAAAGTTACATTGGCCACTTTGCCCAAATGAGCTCAAATTTGGTGTAGGGGCCTAATTATATGTGACATTTGATCCTGTTAAGTCCCATGCCAAGTGGATGTCATTTGCTTGACCAAGCACTGATCAAACACCTTCTGGCTTTTTACTAAAACCTTCATCTTGGTCACTTTTGCTTTTCTCCATGACCTCAACTTCTTACCACATGTTCATTCAGTTACTGGCTACCCCCAGTAACTTCCCCAGCACCTCAACTCCATGATTGAGGGGGGTAGAACTCCAATTCCTACTACTGGATAGCAGTTTTTACCTTCTCCACCACCTTTCTCCTCACTCCAGTGGCTCCCAGAGCATCCAAGACCACCCCTCAATAGTTTACTACCCCCTCCACCTGTTGGACACAAGAGGGCACGGCCAAGGAGCTAAAGGCACGGCCATGCCGGCCAAAAGCCCGCTCTGGAGCGCGCTACAGTGCTCTGGAGCACTGCAGCCGCCCTCCAATCGCCAGCCCCGACCACCTAGGGCCTCCCCCTCGTGTCCCCCGAGGCTGCCTCGGCGTCCGGGACACGCCGGGCGGTCGGCCCCCCTCCTCTCTCCTCCTCCCTCACCTCTGCCCGCACGCGCACCGGCCGACCCTGTGCACCAGTGAGTGACCTCGCACGCGCGGCCTCTCTGGCACCTCCCCGCTCCTCCTCTGCTTTTTCCTTGGACTGGACCTCGTCCACGAGCGCCCTAGACATGCTCAGGAGAGCCCGGATGGCCTACAGCAACGGCCACGACCTCGCCGGCGCACAGCCCCGCGGTGAACCTCGGGCTAGCCTATAAAAGGCCTCCCCGAGCCCCTCTCTGTACTCCATCCTCTTCCTCACCCACCAGCAAGCCTCCCTGAGCAAGCACGCTCCCTCCCGAGCCCTCCTTCCTCCTCCTCTGTCGCCATTGCCGCCGCGGGACCCTGCTCGAATCCGGGCACCCCTGCCTCTCCCCCTCCACCTAGCCACCACCAGAGCCCCTCACGCACCCCCTTGAGCCTCCCCGTGCTCCGCCAATCCACCCCAGGCCGCCGTGCGCTCGAAGCCCAAAGTGACCGGAGCTTTCCTCCGCCACGGTTGGGCCCCTGCTGGATCTAGTCCTCCCCGGCAGGCGTGTCACCCACGACCGGATGCGCCTCTCCGCGCTGGTCATTCCGGTGGCCGGAGCGTCGCCGGAGACGGCCTGAGTCGACGGGGGGCCACGCCGGCGAGCGCTCGGCCGCGCCTCCTCCGCCTCGCCTCTGTCCGCGCGGGAGGAAGAAGGACCTGCCACGGGGGCCCACAGGTCAGCGACCCCGGAGGCAGGCCCCACCGGTTTAAGTGGAGACGGCTACAGCACAGCCCGTCTCCCCCGCGTAAAAACGCATTTCCAGGAAGCCGCCTTCGACGTGGCCAGGTTCCCTGCACACTGCTATGCAGTTGGGCCGGCCCAGAGCACTGCGGCGCTATACTGCGCCCAAAACGCAGTATAGGTATAAAGCCCCTTCCCTTTTTCTTTTTCTTTATTCTGTCAATTTCAAAAATGCCTAGATAATTCAAATAAACTCCAAATTGCATGATTCAAAATTCCTATGACTCCATAAATCATGCTCTATCACATGGTGCAACATGCACATTATTCCAGATACATTTCTTTCACAAATATTTATCAAATGCCCATATTCCATTTTCTGTGATTAACTTTAGAAAATCACAGAGAGCTCATTTTTGATTCAAATACAGTGATTCAAATTCCTAGATGCTTGTCATGTCCAAACTTAGTTTTGGAACATTTTTAATAATAGTTTCTGTACCCCACCAAATATTGAGCCATTTCTTCCTATTTATCAGCCTTGCAAAATCCTAGGAAATTCATTTCAAATCCAAATCCAGTGAAACCAACTCCTAAATGCTTCTAAAATCATGACTTGATGATGGGTACCTTTGCTCATCATTCAAGGAATTATTTCTATATACTTCTTCCAAATCCATAAGCCCTTTGGTTCCATCATATTGGAATGTTCCAAATCATCCATTGATCCAACACCTATGAAACCACCTTGGTCATTTCTTATATGACCAGAGGTATCCTAGAAAAGTCCAACTCCTATTTTTAGAGCACTTTTATTGTTGCTTTGATTGTGTTGCTTATTATGATTGTTTCCATCGTTAGTTGACGTAATAAACGGAGTATTCGGAGATGGACCAGAAGATCTGAAGACTCTGAAGAATAAGGCAAGCAGCCCTTTGACCATATTCAAGAGACCTTTTTATGCATGTCTCATAACACCTTATTATTCAATGCATCGGAATCTTGTTGAGGTGGAAACCACTTTGGTTTCTACCTTTGTTACTTTACTGTTGAAACTTGCATCAACATGACCCTACCTTCCTATGAGGGTTATGTGGGTGGGAGTAGATAGATGTATGCTATAGTAGTTGGCTACGCAAAATGGGGTCGGGGTTATGCATTGAGTGAAACAAGTGTGGTCTGACATACTTGCAAATGACCCAGTGGGTGCCACTAATGCCCCTGGGAGTTGATGAGGAGCTAGGGCACTACTTGATGAAGAAGTAGTGTGCCGAGGCTTGTTGAGAGTGTTGTTTACAGAGATGGATTAGATTTATGTGTGACTACCGTCCCAACCAAACATGCGCAACCACTCTACCCTTATATGGGAAAAGGGCATTATTGATTACCTAGGTCGATACTAGAATGGTGCCCGCATTACTAGTGACGGGAGTGACATGAGGTCACTCTCGGGACGGGGTCGTGCTTGGATAAGCGGCCATGACTGTTTTCACAGGGCACCGGACACACCGTTGGTACACCGTGCTTGTGATATGTGATGAATTTGGAGCGAGTCTCCACAACCTTGAGATGTGAAATGTTTGGCACGGGGCTGCTACCAATCGAGTGGACTCTATGTTAGTGTCGTCTAGGGAAAGGTAGTGATCGGGTGCTTACCCCGGGTACTTGAGGTATCGCGGGTCGTGGATGACACGGAAGTTCCCCGGATCTTGTGGGTAAAGTGTGCAACCTCTGCAGAGTGTCAAACTATTCGTATAGCCGTGTCCGCGGTCAAGGACAGTTGGGTGGTGCTACTTAGACTATGTCCATAAGTTTCTGGGAAACAACACGATTCAGAGATATTGTTGATGTGATTGTGAGAAAGTTACTATGAGCTTGAACATGAGTTGATTACAACTCTTCCTCGATATTGACGTCTGTGACCTCCTGATGCTTGTTACAGACACTTGCATGCCCTTGTTACTTGTTGATCATAACTTGCATATGAAAAACTAGCTTTCCGCAAAACTACCAATGTAGGAGTAGAGCCTTGCATAAAGTATTCTGTTATCACACTTGGGTTGCTTGCGAGTACATTCAATGTACTCATTGGCTTGCCACTGGTTATTTTATTGGCCAGGCAGGAGAGAACAGGTTATGATGAAGATTTCTTGGTGACGAGCATGCGAGCTAGGACGCTTCCCAGTCAGAATGCTTGTAGGGTTAAAGGCAGATGGCATGGGTCCATGTTGTCGTTGAAGATTTCCGCTGCGATGATATACTCAAGACTTGACCATTATGGTCCTATTTGTGTAACACGGTATGTAAGGATGTAAGACTCTTGTTATTCAGCTTCTGTGTGTTCAGTGAGCATTGATCTCTGGGATCACTGTACACGTGCATTCGGTGATCACGACTTACGAGTCGGGGTCCCCACAACATGGCGACATTACCTTCTTGGTAATCGCTGTGAAATCTTCACTGATCACCAAAGTCTGACATACATCTTCACCCAACCGGATTTGAATCTCAGGCAAAGAGGTTGGGTTGAGTTGCTCACAGATTATGACTTGGGAATCACTTACACCCCTAGGAAGGCCAATGTCATGGCCGACGCACTAAGTCGTAAGTGTTATTGTAACAATCTGATTTTACAACAAGGGCAACCACTTCTCCACGAGGAATTTCGTAAGCTTAACCTTCACATTGTTCCTCGAAGATTCCTTTCCACCTAGGTGGAGAAACCTACCCTTACAGATCAAATCATAGCTGCCCAGAAGCGTGATAAGGGTATATCCTGACTCCAAGAGAGCATTGCTAGCGGAGCTGCTAAAATTTTCTCTATGGATGATCGAGGTGTTGTCTTCTTCGAGAACTGCCTAGTGGTTCCCAAGAACCGACATCTACGGCAGCTGATCCTTAAGGAGGCTCATGAATCTCGTATCACGATTCATCCGGGTAGTACCAAAATGTATCAGGACCTACGCCAGAGGTTCTGGTGGACTAGGATGAAGAGATAAATCGCTCAGTTCATTGCTAACTGTGACGTTTGCTGTCAAGTTAAAGTTGAGCATCAACGGCATGCTGGCACCCTTCAACCTTTAGCTATTCCTGAATGGAAATGGGATAAGATTGGTATGGACTTCATCACCGGGTTTCCTAGGACCAGAAAAGGGAATAATGCTATCTTCGTCGTTATCGACCGCCTCTCCAAAGTAGCCCATTTCCTGCCTGTTCGAGAGAGTATAACCGCTAGCCAGCTAGCAGACTTGTATATCTCTCGAATAGTATCTCTTCATGGTGTGCCATTGGAGATTAACTCAGACCGTGGAAGTCTTTTCACCTCTCGATTTTGGGAAAGTTTCCAAAAAGCTATGGGGACTCATCTTTCCTTTAGGACCGCCTTTCATCCTCAGTCAAGTGGTCAAGTAGAACGAGTCAATCAAATTCTGGAAGATATGGTTCGAGCCTCTGTCATCTCTTTCGGTATGGATTGGGAGAAGTGTCTTCCATTCGCTGAGTTCGCTTCTAAAAATAGTTATCAAGCTAGCTTGGGCAAGGCTCCCTTCGAAGTTCTGTATGGACGAAGGTGTCGAACGCCTCTTAACTAGTCAGAAACCGGGGAAAGGCGATTCTTTGGTCCGGATATGATCCAGGAAGCAGAAGAGCAAGTTCGCATCATTCGTGAGAAATTGAAAACAACCGAGTCTCGCCAGAAGAGCCAATATGATAGTCATCATAAGACTGTGAATTTTGAAGTCGGCGATAAGGCTTACCTTCGGGTTACTCCTCTTAAGGGAACCCATCGCGTCGGTATCAAAGGCAAATTGGCTCCTTGTTAAATCGGTCCTTTTCTCATTCTTGCCAAACGAGGAGAAGTTGCCTACCAATTGGAACTACCTCCGCACCTTTCCAGAGTTCATGATGTCTTCCACGTTTCTCAACTCAGGCGTTGCTTCTCGGATCCTATCCGTGGAGTGGTCCACGAAACACTTGATCTCCAGGACAATCTCACATATCGAGAATACCCCGTTCGTATTCTTGATCAAACCGAGCGTACCACTCAACGTCATAATATCAAGTTTCTCAAGGTTCAATGGTCACACCATTCCGAGAATGAAGCTACTTGGGAAAGGGAGGATCGTCTTCGACTTGAGTACCCCACCCTTTTTCCGGAGGAACCTGAATCTCGGGACGAGATTCTTTTGAGTGGGGGTGAGTTGTCACATCCCTAGTCAATGCATGCATTAGGAATAGCTAGAGTGTGCATCATGTTTACTTTCTGCAGAAACTTGAAATGGGATGACAGAAACTCCAGCATCCCTCTTCTAACAACTAGGGTTTTATAAAATCTTTTCCAATGTACCCAAAATGCCCTTCAAAAATGTTCATCATCTTTGCCTTGGTCTTAAACCTCTGACAAAAATGGTGCACAATTTTCTAGGACATCCAAAGTTCACTTCATTAATTCATATTGTATTTCCATTTGGGCAATTAAATGCTATAAAATATTTTAGGTGCCCAAATAATCATAAACTAAAATGTTCCATGCTGTTCATATTATATTCAGTGGGCATGACTAGTTTTATGATTTATAAAAATGCTCTAGCATTTCTATTAATTCAACAAAGTTGAAAAAGAAACAAAATAGAAAATAAAATAGAAAGGAGAGAGAGAGGGCACAACCCACTTACCTGGACCAGCCGGCCCACCTGGCGGCCTGGCACTGTGCTCGCCCGAGCCAGCCAGCTGCTTCGGCAGCCAGGCAGGCAGGTGACATCGGCGCTCGGCCGCGCGCCACCGCGGCAGCTGCTTGCCGCCTGGCCGCCGCCTCGCCACAGGAACGGCGTGGACGACCTCCACGTCGCGCCCCAAGGACGCTGGACGCATCCACTCCCCCTGCCTCTCTCCCTCTCCCTCCCCGCGCCATGGCCGATGCAGCCGCCGCCGTCCTGCCGCCATAGCCGCAGCCACCGACCTCCCCTCGCCTCGCCGTCGTGCCCCCAAACTCCGCCACCGTCTACTATGCCTCCCCGACGAGGCACACATCGCCGGAAGCCCCGACGCGCCGTCCCCGTCAACTTCTCCCCCGTTCGGCCACCGAGAATCGCCGGCGACCTCACCATCGGAGTCGTTCGTCCCCGACCTCGTTGTTAGTTCCAACGCGACCGCCATGAGCTTGGCTACCTCCCCATCCTCTCTGTTCTCCCTCTCGAGCTCTGTAACGACCGCACGTAGCTCACCTGCATGCGCCCCGCAGAGCTCATCGCCGACGAGGCTCCGGCCACCCAATGGCTGCGCCACCCTGTCCTTCAGCTTCACCGCACCCCCAGGAGCCTAGAGCACCTCTCCACGAGCCTTGTCGTGCCTCCTAGCGACTGGCCCGAGCTCACCCGAGCTTCGGCAGTCGCCAAGGTCGTCACCGGCGCCTTTTCCGGCGATACCGAGGCCAACCACCACCACCACTCGATGCGGCACATCCCCCGCATCACGTATACGTGCTCCGCCATCTGTGGTCGCCGGGGCACGAATCCCGCCCTGCGCCGCCGCGTCTGGCCTCGCCGGCGGCTAAACGCCGGCCTATTTGACCCCGTTTTGACCACGGGTAGGCCCATGTTGACCCCTGGAGTCAATGACAGGTGGGCCCAGGCGGCTAATTAAATTAGGATTTGCAGTTTTGTTTAATTAGTTAAGTTAATGTCACTAACACGCGGGACCCACCGGTCAGGTTTGACCTGGACCAGGACTGTTGACCTGCTGACGTCAGCATGATGTCATGCTGACACGGTAAATGCTTTTCTGGGATTATTTGATTTAAAACAATTCAGGAAATTCCAGAAAATGCTTTAAACTTCAAAAAAATCATATAAATTCAACAGTACCTCAGATGGAACAGATTTATATATGAAAATTGATCAGAAAAATCCAATCTTTCCAATGGCACTGGTTTCATGCATGTTTGAGCAAGTTAACCTTTCTGTTCACATCAAAACATTATAATGCATTTTAATAAATAATAGTTTGGGTATAAATTTGAATCTTTGATTCAAATGAGCTCAAACCTTTCTGTTTATAGTTGCATTAGCCCAAAACACATTCATCTTACCATGTCACGAGCATGCATCATATTGTTGCATTTGTTTGTATATTGATTGTATCGTCGGTATTCTCCATGGTAGGTCATGTCCCGAGGATACATCTGCGTATCCAACTGAAGAGCAGTACCCGACGACCAATCTGTCAGGCAAGCAACCCATTGATCATTCTGATACAAACCCATCTTCTCGCTCCTGCTCTCTTTTACTGAATTAAGGCAACAGCGTGTGAACTGCTACTTGCTGCGGTAGTTGAACCCTATTCCTTTGCATGACCTGTCATTGCCACAGTAAATGGTTGAAACCCACTAGCATGTGTAGGAGTTGATTGAGCCATGTGATGTGTGTTCTACCATGCTATTTGTTTATGTTGCCTGCTATGCTTAGAGTTGTGTCAGGTCTGATTCATCTGGGTGATGGATCAGAGTGAAATGATCATGTTCGATAAAGAGAGGGAAGTGTGGAACATGTTTGGTAAAGGTATCGATGAAAGGCCATGTAGGAGTACATGGTGGGTTGTTTCATTGGAACCCTCCATAGGACCTGAGATAGGTATTTGTGGTTCAAGTTTCAGCTACTACCACACATTGGGCCTTGAAATATGACCCCGCTCGACTTATTGACTGCCCTTGTTCTCTGTCCAGGAGTTGCAACTAGTTTCTGGTGTTTGTAGTTTACTGGTGGTCGTGCGCAGCGCTGACCCTCAGGGTGGGCTGTGATGCAGCAGGTATGTGGCACGGTGTATCGATCGCCTGTTTGGTGACTCGGGAACCCTGTACACATCGTTTGGGGCCGTGAGCGACACCCCGGCCGGATCTCCCCACGGATGGAACCCAAATAGGCGATAAACCTGGACTAGACACTTGAGTGGTTGGTTAGGTCGTGGTCTACACCCACGTCGGCTTTCACTTGAAGTCTGCCGAGCACATGTCGTGTGCAGACGCTAAGTGGTGCAAACATGTGTGAAGAAGTACACCCCTGCAGGGTTACCAATCTATTCGAATAGCCGTTGTTCACGGTATGGACCACTTGGTTGCCTATACAGTTCATACAGAAGTTGATGGATACAACTAAAAGTTTCAAGACAAGTGTGAGTGCCGTGGATGGCCCTTCCGTAGGATGGCGGAAGAGGATCCACGGTGGTGTATTGTTGTGGTGAGTAGAGGACTCGTGTATGTAGTCTCATCTTGCAATCTACTGAGAGTTGTACTATATGTTAGCCAAGAGTCAGAGTTGGCTTGCTGCAATGAACTCGACTACCCTTGTTGATAATGATGCATGTATGATAGGTTCTGTTGTAAGTCTTGCTGAGTACCTTTGCACTCATGTTTTCTTAATAACTGTTGCAGAGGAGAACCCTGCCCCTTTTGATGGGTTTTAAATAGACGTTGACGTCGACGAGTAGCTTGCTACCCAGACGGAGATCATGAGCTTGTGAAGGGCCTTGTAGATAGTCAGGCTACACCAAGCCTGTTTTATTTCCAAGTTGTATGGACTCAGACATGTTAGCTTCCGCTTGTGCTTGTATTCTTGTATGACTTGAGTGTTGGGTCATGTGACCCCTATCTATATGGATATGTTATGTATGGCTCTTCGGAGCCTCTTAAATAAAGTACTTTGAGTCATAGAGTTCTGTTGTGATGCAATGTTGTATTTGCACATATTGAGCATATTGTGTGTATGTTTGAAATGCTTGGTATGTGTGGGCTCCGACACCTAGTTGTTTACCTTTGGTAGCCTATCTTACAGGGAAATGCCACCTAGTGCTTCCACTGAGCCTTGGTAGCTTGCTACTGCTCCGGAACACGTAGGCTGGCCGGCATTTGTCCTTCTTCGTTCCTGTGTCTGTCCCTTAGTGGAAATGTCACGCGTTGTTCCTTTAAGTCCATGTAGCTTGCTACAACTTGGGTTCATACGTTGATGACTGACACGTTCGTTGCTGGGTCATGGATGCCTATCTTTGTAATTTAGTGCCACTTTTGGTTTATAACTAGCCATGTCGGCCCGGGTTCTCTGTCATATGGATGCTAGCGACACTATCATATACGTGTGCCAAAATGCGCAAACGGTCCCAGGCCAGGTAAGGTGGCACCCGTGGGGATACCGTGCGTGAGGCCGCAAAGTGATATGATGTGTTAAAAGCTAGATCGGTGTGACTTAGGATCGGGGTCCTGACAATAGCTCTCTCTAGTAAAACCTGGTGACTATTCTAGCAAGCGCTGACGATTCTGTTTTTCATAGCAAGATCATATAAACTTCACACAAGTCTTCCCAAAGGTTCTACTTGGCACAAACACTAATTAAAACACAAAACCACATCTAAACAAAAGCTAGATGCAATATTTATTCCTAAAAAAAATCAAAACAAAAAATATAAAACTGGGTTGCCTCCCAACAAGCGCTATCGTTTTGCGCCCCTAGCTAGGCACGATACAAGGATAGATCTGCGTATTGCCATCTTTGGAAGGCAATCCATAAGTGGCTCTCATAATAGATTCATAAGGTAATTTAATTTTATTTCTAGGAAAGTGTTCCATGCCTTTCCTTAACGGAAATTGGAATCTAATATTTCCTTCCTTCATATCAATAATTGCACCAATCGTTCTAAGGAAAGGTCTACTAAGAATAATAGGACATGAAGGATTGCAATCTATATCCAGAACAATGAAATCTACACGCACATAATTCATATTGGCATTAGTAAGAACATCATTAATCCTTCCCATAGGTTTCTTAATAGTAGAATCCGCAAGATGCAAATTTAAAGAACAATCATCAAGCTCATGGAAACCTAACAAATCACACAAAGTTTTAGGGATACTGGAAACACTTGCACCCAAATCACACAAAGCAAAGCATTCATGATCTTTGATTTTAATTTTAATAGTAGGTTCGCACTCATCATAAAGCTTTCAAGGGATAGAAACTTCTAATTCAAGTTTTTCTTCATAAGATTGCCTCAAGGCATCAACTATGAGTTTGGTAAAAGCTTTATTTTGACTATAAGCATGCGGAGAGTTTAGTACAGATTGCAGCAAGGAAATACAATCAATCAAACAGCAATTATCATAATCGAATCCCTTGAAATCCAAAGTAGTGGGTTCATCACTATGCAAAGTTTTAATCTCTTCAATCCCACTTTTAACAATTTTAGCATCAAGATCTAAAAACTCCGAATCATTGGGACACCTTTTAATTAAAGTAGACTCATCTCCAATCCCATCTTTATCAAGATTCATACTAGAAAACAAGGATCTAATAGTAGACACATCAATAACTTTCAGATCTTCATCTTTATTTTCATGATCATCCGGTTTAGAAGCCATCTTATTAACTAAGGTGGAGTGTTTATACGAAATTTGGGCTATTAAGTTCTCAAGATGAGAAAACTGAGATTTCAAACCATTAAATTCCTTAGACATATCATCGAGGTCTATATTCATGTATTCCATAAAGTTTTTCTGTTCCTTAAGCTCGTTTCTAAAGAAATCATTATGTTCAAATTGCACAGACATAAAATGTCTAACATTGTTTTCGACCTCCTCCAGCCTCTTGAGGTGAGGGTCAACACTGATAGGGAGAGCCATAGTGACAGGCAAGCAATCCAACACACAAGGAAACAAGAAGCAAGGGAATGATTAACACACGACAAAAAGAAGGGCAAATAAAATGGCAAGGGTGAAGTGGGGGAGAGGAAAACGAGAGGCAAATAAATGTAATGCGAAGGATAAGGGTTTGTGATAGGTACTTGGTATATGACTTTTGCGTAAGCCTCCCCGGAAACGTCGCCAGAAATTCTTCTTGCTACTTCTCGAGCTTGCGTTGTATTCCCTCAAAGAGGAAAGGGTGATGCAGCACAATAGCGTAAGTATTTCCCTCAGTTATTGAGAACCAAGGTATCAATCCAGTAGGAGACCACGTGTGAGTCCCTCGCACCTGCACAAAAAATAAGAACTTCGCATCCAATGTGATAAGGCGTTGTTAATCCCTTTACGGTCACTTACGAAAGTGAGATCTGATAGAGATGATAGTTTGATATTTTTGGTATTTTTGGATATAAGAACAGAAAGTAAAAAATAGAAAAGTAAAGTAGATTGTAGATTGATATGTTGAGAATAGACCCGGGGGCCATAGATTTCTCTAGTGACTTCTCTCATGATAGCATAATTCTACGGTGGGTAAACGAATTACCGTCGAGCAATATAGAAAAGCGAATAGTTATGAGACTATCTAGGCATGATCATTATATATAGGCATCACGTCCGAGACAAGTAGACCGAAATGATTCTGCATCTACTACTATTACTCCACACATCGACCGCTATCCAGCATGCATCTAGAGTATTAAGTTCATAAGAACAGAGTAAAGCTTTATGCAAGATGACATAATGTAGAGGGATAAACTCAAATAACATTATATAAACCCCATCTTTTTATCCTCGATGGCAACAATACAATAAGTGCCTTGCTGCCCCTACTGTCACTGGGAAAGGACACCGCAAGATTGAACCCAAAGCCAAGCACTTCTCCCATTGCAATAACTATAGATCTAGTAGGCCAAACCAAACCAATAATTCGAAGAGACTTGCAAGGATATTATAATCATACATAAAAGAGTTCAGAAAAGAACCAAATAGTTCTCATAGATAATCTTGATCATAAACCCACAATTCATCGGATCTCGACAAACACACCACAAAAAGTGATTACATCGAATAGATCTCCTCGAAGACCAAGGAGAACTTGGTATTGAGATCCAAAGAGATAGAAGAAGCCATCTAGATACTAACTATGGACCCGAAGGTCTGTAGTAAACTACTCACAACTCATGGTGAGGCGATGATGATGATGTAGAAGCACTCCGTGGTAGATCCCCCCTCCGGCGGAG
>LR738713.1:234621895-234647207 GCA_902687465.1 Secale cereale | reverse complement strand
TGAACCCAAAGCCAAGCACTTCTCCCATTGCAATAACTATAGATCTAGTAGGCCAAACCAAACCAATAATTCGAAGAGACTTGCAAGGATATTATAATCATACATAAAAGAGTTCAGAAAAGAACCAAATAGTTCTCATAGATAATCTTGATCATAAACCCACAATTCATCGGATCTCGACAAACACACCATAAAAAGTGATTACATCGAATAGATCTCCTCGAAGACCAAGGAGAACTTGGTATTGAGATCCAAAGAGATAGAAGAAGCCATCTAGATACTAACTATGGACCCGAAGGTCTGTAGTAAACTACTCACAACTCATGGTGAGGCGATGATGATGATGTAGAAGCACTCCGTGGTAGATCCCCCCTCCGGCGGAGCTCCGGAACAGGCCCCAAGATGGGATCTCACGGGAACAGAAGGTTGCGCTGGTGGAACTTTGGTTTTCTCTGTTGTTCTGATGGTTTCGGGGTACGTAGGTATATATAGGAGGAAGGAGGGCACCGGGGGCCAGACGTGTGGCCCACGAGGCAGGGGGGCGCGCCCTGTAGGGGGGCCGCGCCTCCCACCCTCATGAACGCCACATCAGCCCTATTCTGTGGTTCTCAAGTCTCCCATGTGTATTTTGCTCCAAAAATATCTCTCCCAATGTTTCATTCCGTTTGGACTCCATTTGATATTCCTTTTCTGTAAAACCCTGAAATAGGCAAAAAATAGCAATCTGGACTGGGCCTTTGGGTTAATAGGTTAGTCCCAAAAATAATATAAAAGTGTATAACAAAGCCCATTAAACATCCAAAACATCATAAATAATAGTATGGAACAATCAAAAATTATAGATACATTGGAGACGTATCACCCCACGGATAGAGGACAAATCCCACCGCTCGGGGAACATAAGCTCGATTCCCCGGTCCAAGAAGGAAGACCGGGGTTATCATTCCGGTCAGTAGCGCAGTAGGTAGGAGGAATGGAGAGCTCACTGGTGCTGGATCTAGGGCGAGGACGCCCCCGAGCTCTGCGCGGCGCGGTCTGAATGTGTCACGCGTGGCAGCGACTGGAGTAAGATGGGCCTCATCGACGACAAGCTTCGCCCATCGCTGAACAACATCAGCTGCCTCGAAGTTTCTATACTAACTACCGAGCAGCTGGGGGTGACTTCCTCCAGCGCCACTTCACGCCACTATAGAAGAGGGATGCCACACGGCAACGCATACGGAGTTGCGAGGGATTGGCAGCTGCCTGATTTGGATGCAAAGATATAGTGGGTTTTTGGTCTAGAAGAAAGGGCTTCTAGGGTGGAGAAGGACCTAGTCAAGCGCACCTCCAAGGTATAAGCAATGTACATCGCGAAGCGGATGGCACTCCTAACTACTAGGGGAGAGGAGGATGAGGCGGAATAAGACGCTGAAAGTGAGAGCTCCTCTGACGAAGGGAGAGAGGAGCACGACGCAGAGGTGGTTGCCGGGATCGACCCTACCGGGGCTGGAGCTCATCTAGCCATGGAAGCAGGGGCCCAAGAAGAAGGTGGGGCCAAGGGGGCAGAGCAGCCCAAGGCAGAGGATGAGTGGCTCTACATGGGCCCGCAATCCCCAGAGCCAGAGCTAGGGAGATGCCCTCGCAAGCGAGCCAGCCGGGGAGTAGTGGCTCTTGCTTCCTCGTCGGTCGCAAGGAGAGTGAAGAAGATTGCTTCCAAGAGTGATAAGCTTGAGGTGGCACGCCGCCATTCTACTCGCCTGGTGGAGGCCAAGACCCCACCCGCCAAGCGACATGCAGTCACAAGGGTTGATCTGAGCCCCAGTACAAGGCTCCACCAGCAAGTCCAAGGCTGTCGGGAAGTTCCACTCCTCTGACCCTGAAAAGGAGAAGAGTGATCCCGCCACCTACGGGATATGCGCAGAGCACCATGCTTGTGAACCTGGAGTAAGCAAAATGAACAATCTTCTCGTTGTTGAAGTATCCTTCACTTGGTTGATTATTTAGTCTAGTCTTGTTACCTTGACAGGGACAAGGAACCCCTCGCCCAGCGGAGGAGCCGGGCCATTTGTGACGCCCTCGAATTGACCGTACACTAATCATGCACGCAAATGTGTACAACCTAGATCAGGGACTCACTAGAAGATATCACAACACAATTCTAGACACAAATAAAATAATACAAGCTTTATATTACAAGCCAGGGGCCTCGAGGGCACGAATACATAAGCTCGAAAACACAAGAGTCAGCGGAAGCAACAATATCTGAGTACAGACATAAGTTAAACAAGTTTGCCTTAAGAAGGCTAGCACAAAACATCAACGATCGAAAAGGCAAGGTCTCCTGCCAGGGACCTCCTAACTACTCCTGGTCATCGGCGTTCTTCACGTAGTAGTAGCCTCCATCGGGGTAGTAGCAGTCGTCAAAGGTGGATTCTGGCTCCTGGACTCCACCATCTGGTTGCATCAACCAGAAAGAAGAAAGAAGGAGGAAAGGGGGGAGAAAAGCAACCGTGAGTACTCATCCAAAGTACTCGCAAGCAAAGATCTACACTACATATGCATCGGTGTCAATGAAAAGGGTAGTATCTATGGACTAAGCTGCAGAATGCCAGAATAAGAGGGGGATAAGCTAGTCATATCGAAGACTAGCATCTTCTGGAAACCACCGTCTTGCAGCAAGACGGGGAAGTAGAGTAGTATAACATAAGTCATAATTATGTTGTTGTTCCAACGCTCCGGGATCCTTTCTCGACTCCCGAAGCAAGATATCCAAACAATGCCTCAGCATCCAGTTCTAGTTGTAGCGATCAGGATACAACTCCAAGTGTCCATTACCGTAGGACAGGCTATTGATAGATGTTTTCTTACCTGCAGGGGTGCACCAACTTACCCAACACGCTTGCTTAACTCCGCCCGGACACACCATCAGGTCATGAACGCCCTCGGCCAAACAATACACTGCAACCCGACCTAGGCTTAATAGAGAGGTCATGCACGCCGGACTAAACCCTATGCTCCCAGGGGTCATGGGCCAATCGCCCGGGGAACTCCTGCACGTTGCGTACGCGGCCGGTGAGCAGACCTAGCAACCTCCTTTGAAAAGGTAGGAGCCTAACCAGTCCAACCCGGCGCGCGCCACTCAGTCGCAATGACGTCAGTTAAGCTTTGGCTGGTGCATACGACGTAGAACGCCCATACTATGCCCACGTGATGGTTAGTTCTATCAGGCCAGAGGCCCCTCAGATCAAATATCCAAACCGTTTAGTGTCTTGGGAACGCGCGGTAACGAGCAGAGACTCACGAACATGCGACCCCATCGCCCCGTCTCGAGAACTTGCGGCAAGGGCGAGTGCCCGGCCACGCCTCGTATTATCTCGCGGGCACCTTCCAGGTCAACCCCACTACACATCACTCGCAATTAAGCTCGCGCGGGTACCCCTTTGGGTCGACCCGTCTTTAGTAACCAGGTTCAGTGTAAAGTCATAGTAACCATAGTAACTGTGTGTCTGACACCAAAGGAAAACCTGAGGAAATCACCCTCGATGGAATTCCACCTGATGTTTATCGTCAAGGTGAACGAAAGAGGAGTCGCCCTCGAGGTCCACTCTTGAGGAGTTGCACGACAGTGCCGTTATCGGGAGTGGAGAAAGAGGAATCACCCTCGATGACCACTACCGATGAACTAACCTACAAGGTTAACATCAGAAGTGCTGATGAGGTCTCACCCTCGGCACTCGATAGTAACCCAGTAGTGTCGAGCAACTAAGGGAAAAGTGATGTGCGGTGCCGGGTCCTGGTCTTCGATCCCGTTGGCCGGGTCTTCTGATAATCCAGCGGGGCAGTCGGGACAAGGTAGGGGGTCACTGGTGGATCTCTAACCAGCCTATACTAAGAAGTTTAGTATAAACATGTATGGTACGAAAGCAGTATCAACAACAGGCTATGCATCAGAATAGGATCATACAAAAAGCAGTAGCAGTTCTAAAGCAAGCATAAGAGAGAAGAGAATGGGCGATATCGAAATGATCAAAGGGGGTTGGCTTGCCTGGTTGCTCTGGCAAGAAGGAGGGGTCGTCGTCGATGCAACCGATCACCGAGGTAGCATCAGTCTCGCGGTCTACCGGAGACAAGAGGGGAGAGAAACAATAAATACCAAGCATACATATGCAACAAAGAAGCAAGACAAGTCAACACGCAATGCTAGGGTGCTCTAACGCGGTGGTACATGATACCGACGAAGGGGGGTAACATCCGGGAAAGTATTCCCGAAGTTTGGCCTTTTCGGACAGATGAATCGGAGGGGAAAGTTGCAGGTTCGGTAAGATAGAGATGTGTGGCGGACGAACGGACCGCGTATTCGGATTTGTTTCGTCGTTCTGAGCGATTTTCATATATAAAACATTTTCATCCGAGTTACAGATTATTTTATATGAATTTTCTAAAGTTTTAACATTTTATGGAATTATTATTAATTAAATTAAATCAACATTATCCAGAATAGTAAGTGGTCATGTCAGCATGATGTCAGGGTGATGTCAGCAGGGTCAACAGTCAACTTTGACTGGTTTACTGGTCAAAAGGGGCAGTGGGGCCCACTGTCATAGACTATAGCTAATTAACCTAGATTAATCAGACTAATTAGACAGGTTAATTAAGTTAAGTTAATTAACCTAATTGAATTAAGTTAATTAATTAATAAAAAATTTTATTTATATATATATATATATAACACATTTTTTTAAAGGGCGATGGGCCCCGCCTGGCAGTGGGCCAGGGGCTTAGCGGGGCGGGCTGTCTAACGGGCGTGCGCCCGTGTGTGGCGCCCGTGTGCCCGCACGGGGCGACACAGGCACCAGCGGGGCGGGGTCGTGGCCATTGCGCGGCCAGGGGAGAGTGCGGCCGGCCGATGCCGTGGCTGGCGGCAGGCGCCGAGCGCGCCGAGTAGCGGCGCGGGGGCGGCATCGGCACTGGCCAGAAGGGTGAGCAGGGGTGCGCGAGCGCACGCGGCATGGCCGGGCCGCAGTGGGGAGCGGCGACGCGGGCGGACGCGGGCAGCAACGACGAGCGAAGGCGGGGCGACGCGAGAGCGACGGGGCAGAGCGGCTGTGGGCGAGGCGAGTGCCGAGACACGGCACATGGAAGCGGGGGGGTGTGGGCGCTCGCGTAGGCACGGTCGGTAGAGGTAGGAGGCGGCCGCCGGAAGCGGGAGCAGAGGCGAGGCTGCGGGCGGCTGTGGGTGGCGCCAGCGGAGGACGACGCGCGTGGGGAGGTAGCACGGCAGCGGTGGCGCTAGTGCGGACGGTGAACGGAGTGGCGGGGCGTGGCTACCGCGGGACGCGGCACGAGGAGCACAGCGCCGGGCGCGCGGGTGGCTGCAGCGGTCGCGGTGACCGAATGGGGAAGGAAGAGGAAGAGAGGTCGAGGGCCTCACCGCGTGGTCGTTGGGACTAGGGCAGCGCGGCTCCGGGAGGAGGACGGGGAGGACGTGTGTTGACGGAGACGGTGGGGTGGCCCGGCGTGGTGAGGTGAGGTGACGGCGACGACAGCGTGGCGGCGTCGGGCGGCTTCGGGTCCCCGCCCCGATCTCGATTCAGATCGAGGGAAGAGCGAGCGAGAGAGGAGGGTTGTGCGGGCGTTAGGGTTTCGGTGAGGGGCGTGGGGGAGGCCTTGTAGACGCCAGGCGCACCGGATGACTGCCCCATGGCCATCGGCGCCGTGTGCGGCCGAGAGGCAGCCAGCCAGCCCCTGATGAATAGGGTTTGAAGAAGGGGGGGCTGTTGGGCTGGGCTATACTGTAATTAAATGGGCCAAGGTGCACAGTGTGCATTACCTTCTTTTCCTTTGTATATATTAAACCCTGTTTTCTTTTATTCTTTTATTTGCTTCCTGTTTGATATTACTTTCAATTGTAAAATAGTTTTATAAATTATGTAACTTGGTTCAATAATTTCAATGCAATATTTTCCACTTTTATAAAATGGTTTTGAGGTAAGATAAACTCATCTGAAATTTCTTTGAAAGGGAATGATTTAAATTGGGGCATGTTTTGCTACTGTTGTGGATGTGAGGGCATTTTAGGAAGTTGGGTGATGTTGTTTACCTCAACTTAATTACCTAGGAATTATTTCCAACATGATGAACATTTTTGTGATCATGTTTGAGAAATTCTTTATTTCACTTGTAATATGAAAATGAATTGACTTCGATTTTTCATCAAGTGAACATTAGCTCAGTAAGCATGGTGACCTAGCATCATTAGGGTGAGGTTACTGTAGCTTGACACTCGGGGTGTTACAAATCTCCTCTACTACAAGAAATCTCGTCCCGATATTTAAGAGGTGGAGCAAGGGGGAAAGACTCGGGAAGGGTGGAACTTAACACAAGATAGGTATTTGGGGGCTATCTCAGTGAACGCAACATAGAGGCATCTCTCGAGTTGAAACTCAAGAAAGCCATCGAGAGCAAAGTAAGACGGTGCAAAGTAGAAGTTTCAAGCGTGTAGGCAATCGTCGTTGCCTAATACAAGGTGTGAAAGGGGTCTAGAGCAACGAGAATAAATATTGCGTCTGGTACCAGAATAGATCACTAGGGATGTGGCTCGCGAATTGCACACGAAGCCAAGCGTGAGGAATAACCTTGGGAACATGGTGTACAGGATAGTCAGTTTCCGATCCTGTGGAACTGTGGGTTATGGGCCCACCATGTGGGTTAAAAGTAGAAAGGGGGCCGATAGCAAGGCATGTTAGACGAAAGACCGTCAGTTATGTTGCCAACAACGTTGGTACCAAGGGCGAGGGACGAAGAGAACTATTTTCCTGCTCGTTGAACGAGGCGGACCAATAGGCAAAGTTCTCATCCATCGGTGCCTACCGGAATGTCACCAACAATAGTAACATGGTCTCTCTGACAAGGTTGTACATCGGGGTGTTTTATAAGGAGGGAATTACTTCTGCTTATATCATATTGATCACAAGAAGGTTAAACAAACAAATGGAAAGGAAAATGTGTTTAAACCCAATGAATAGGAGTATATCATTCCGAAGATTTTTAGGCAGGGCAAGATATACGGGCCAGGAGTTCAAAATCATGACCATATAGTTAAAAAGGGGTAAGAAGAATTATAATATGTACCCACACACCGATGTTGGAAAGTTGATCAAGAAACATTTAGCATTGCGCTTACAATGTTCTTGTGGAGCTCCGGAGTACCACAGACCTGCTTCGAGATAGTCCTGACAGGGTCTTCAAGCAAAGGTCAGACCTTGGATACACCAGGGTATATAATGAAGTGTGCTCGTGGAAAACATCCACAATTCGGTATTGAACGAGATACACCTGGAAATACGTACCAAGTAGCAAGATCGATGTTAGCATGGAGGCTTAATAACCATGAGGGTTGGAATGAAACTATCGACCATTCACTTCAAAGCAATAGGGTTGCTAGAAGTTTTGAATTCGGGCGTCATACTTCACTTGTTGGGTTTTCAGTTAGAAACAACACGGGGACCAAGGAATGAACGGATATGGCAAGAAGTATCACATGTATCAAGAATTCTTAAGAGGTGCTGAAATTCTCATGACATTCTTGACATAATAAAAGGTAATACTCCAAGGGAAAGAACAATGTTGGATAGCAAGGATCTCAAGGTATAACACGAAACACGAAAAAGTTTGTGTTGGAGGGAAGGCAATAATGTTGTCTATGATAACTCAAATCATCGAGGGGAGTAAGGATTGTATTTCTCATCGTGAATTTGATTCAAAACTTGGAGGAAGGCAAATCATTGTTGATGGTGATCACGACACATTTGTCGAGAGATTTCATTAGGATGTAATCGATTGGCGATGACATCAAGTCAACTGAATGATGGAGCGAAAGGTTATTGAAACCTCTAGTACAATACAAACTTGAAATCAAGCTAGTTGTTCAAGGCGAAATGATATGCCAGGAAGATCGACGTAAGCTTAGCTCATTGCCGAATTGTGCTCCGGGAAGAAGGACCAGGTAGCACAGTTAAATAGATGCATGATAATGATATAGCCGATCGGGCTAGATATGACTTGAAGAATTAATAAACTCATAAGCAATGGAGATTACTTAGAGTTATTGAATCGGAGTACAGAACTGATTCATTTATCGGTGTCCTTGAGTGTCTAACAACTCAGAACCCGGGGAAAATTGGAATTGGTGGGAAGTAATACTTGAAAATGAACTCATAAGAAGTAATATGGTTCTGTGACATTATCGAGATACCATGGGTTAATACTCGAAGGTAATCATAATAGAGGTTGGACAGGTGCATTGACCTGCAGAGGACAAGTAGTTTAACTTGTGTGAGATATGGTATTTAAAGGAGAGCATGGTCGGAACCATGATTGCAAAAGGCCATATCACAGATATAAGATGCACTTATATCAAGGGGATAATTAATTTAAGAGAAGCTTTAAGGATAAGATCTGCATCGTGTCCATGGGCATGAACAGAAAGCTCAAGGTTGACTCCCACTTCTTCAATGCATAAGCTTTCATTCACTGCTCTATTAAAAATGAATTGATTGTGAAGACTTGCCTGGTGAATTACCAGAGGAGTATGAATCTTGGAAAACTTTCGGGTTCGCATAGATTAAGGAAGGCATAAGTTCAACCCATCAGGGCATCCTAGGCACATACTACGCAAACTTGAGGAGCAAATTATACAAGCTCGAAAGCAGAGCATGGTTGAGAAAGCAGATGATATATTTTACCATAGGCATTATATATCATGGCAGTAGTCACAAGGTATTTGAATATGAAGGCCGCTGTCGGATAAAATCCAACAAAGGATCCAGTGGTCTACAAGGGATCTGATGTGAGCATCGGTACTCAATCAGAAGAAGAAAGAATACAGGGGGATCAGATTATAGAAACAACCGACTAATTCAAGCTCGGATGCAAAGGAATTACGATTTCCAAACCAAGGGATCAGAAGCAAATGATCTGATAACGGATGCATAAGTTGAATAGACTTAGGGGTAGAATCGACGATAAACAGATTGGTCGAGAACTAGCTCATATTCAGAATGACATCTGAGATGGAAGAACGAATTCTAGTTTGACTGATGATTGCAAGTATTTGCAACCTATTGAATCAATAAGATCATAAAGTCAATCACAAAGGATTTTAATGAATATTGCTATACATATGGAATTAACCATAATGCAAGCAGGTAAAACTTTCCAGAGCAATAGGTTGCTGAGTATTTTGGAAGATTGAATAGTGTTTCAAAGACCTCTGTGAAATGCATGAACAACTGGGGATGAACGAACCCCCAGTAAGTGTGATGGACTGTTCATACATGTATTCATGCGGAAAAGGAGTTGCAAAGCAGCAGGAATAAGGATTCTCGAAAGTCGAAGAATACTTTCAGGTATCTTGTAATAACAAGAACAACTAGGGATGGAAGTATGAACGGCGAGGGTATGCAGTTACCCGTAAGGATTCAACGGTATTAAGGATTGTAAAAGAAATGAACACAAGTTCTCGGGAGTAGATCTGAGAGTATCTTCAAAGTCTTCTGGTGAAGTGAGCAACCGTCTGGAATGAAGGGGCTCTCCGGGGAAAGTCGTTACGAGAACCTAATGTAGTTAGTAAATTCATTTAACCCGAATAGAAGAGAGAATAGACTCCTAGAGTTTAGACGAGGAGTAAAAGATCCTAATACCACCCAATTGGCGACGTGGGCCAGTAAGCCACACAGCCAAGTTAGTAAAAAGAATTCAAAGACTAGACTCAACTTCGGCCAAGGAGTTGGAAAGGGGGTTCCTACAGGCAGTCGGCTCTGACACTAACTTGTGACACCCTCGATTTGACTGTACACTAATCATGCACGCAAATGTGTACGACCAAGATCAGGGACTCACTGGAAAATATCACAACACAACTCTAGACACAAAAAAAATAATACAAGCTTTATATTACAAGCCAGGGGCCTCGAGGGCTCGAATACATAAGCTCGAAAACACAAGAGTCAGCAGAAGCAACAATATCTGAGTACAGACATAAGTTAAACAAGTTTGCCTTAAGAAGGCTAGCACAAAACATCAACGATCGAAAAGGCAAAGTCTCCTGCCAGGAACCTCCTAACTACTCCTGGTCGTCGGCGTTCTTCACGTAGTAGTAGCCTCCATCGGGGTAGTAGCAGTCGTCAAAGGTGGCTTCTGGCTCCTGGACTCCACCATCTGGTTGCATCAACTAGAAAGAAGAAAGAAGTGGGAAAGGGGGGGAGAAAAGCAACCGTGAGTACTCATCCAAAGTACTCGCAAGCAAGGATCTACACTACATATGCATCGGTGTCAATGAAAAGGGTAGTATCTGTGGATTAAGCTGCAGAATGCCAGAATAAGAGGGGGATAAGCTAGTCCTATCGAAGACTAGCATCTTCTGGAAACCACCGTCTTGCAGCAAGAGGGGGAAGTAGAGTAGTATAACATAAGTCATAATTATGTTGTTGTTCCAACGCTCCGGGTTCCTTTCTCGACTCCGGAAGCAACATATCCAAACAATGCCTCAGCATCCAGTTCTAGTTGTAGCGATCGGGATACAACTCCAAGTGTCTGTTACCGTAGGACAGGCTATCGATAGATGTTTTCTTCCCTGCAGGGGTGCACCAACTTACCCAACACGCTTGCTTAACTCCGGCCGGACACACCATCAGGTCATGCCCGCCCTCGGCCAAACAATACGCCGCAACCCGGCCTAGGCTTAATAGAGAGGACATGCACGCCGGACTAAACCCTATGCTCCCAGGGGTCATGGGCCAATCGCCCCGGGAACTCCGGCACGTTGCGTACACGGCCGGTGAGCACACCTAGCAACCTCCTTTGAAAAGGTAGGAGCCTAACCAGTCCAACCCGGCGCGCGTCGCTCAGTCGCAATGACGTCAGTTAAGCTTCGGCTGATGCATACGACACAGAACGCCCATACTATGCCCACGTGATGGTTAGTGCTATCAGGCCAGAGGCCCCTCGGATCAAATATCCAAACCGTTTAGTGTCTTGGGAACGCGCGGTAATGAGCAGAGACTCACGAACATGTGACCCCATCGCCCCGTCTCGAGAACTTGCGGCAAGGGCGAGTGCCCGGCCACGCCTTGTATTATCTCGCGGGCACCTTCCAGGTCAACCCGACTACACATCACTCGCAATTAAGCTCGCGCGGGTATCCCTCTGGGTCGACCCGTCTTTAGTAACCAGGTTCAGCGTAAAGTCATAGTAACCATAGTAACTGTGTGTCTGACACCAAAGGAAAACCTGAGGAAATCACCCTCGATGGAATTCCACCTGATGTTTATCGTCAAGGTGAACGAAAGAGGAGTCACCCTCGAGGTCCACCCTTGAGGAGTTGCACGACAGTGCCGTTATCGGGAGTGGAGAAAGAGGAATTTCCCTCGATGACTACTACCGATGAACTAACCTACAAGGTTAACATCAGAAGTGCTGATGAGGTCTCACCCTCGGCACTCGATAGTAACCCAGTAGTGTCGAGCAACTAAGGGAAAAGTGATGTTTGGTGCCGGGTCTTGGTCTTCGATCCCGTTGATCGGGTCTTCTAATAATCCAGCGGGGCAGTCGGGTCAAGGTAGGGGGTCACTGGTGGATCTCTAACCAGCCTATACTAAGCAGTTTAGTATAAACATGTAAGGTATGAAAGCAATATCAACAACAGGCTATGCATCAGAATAGGATCATACAAAAAGCAGTAGCAGTTCTAATGCAAGCATAAGAGAGAAGAGAATGGGCGATATCGGAATGATCAAAGGGGGTTGGCTTGCCTGGTTGCTCCGGCAAGAAGGAGGGGTCGTCGTCGATGCATCCGATCACCGAGGTAGCATCAGTCTCGCGGTCTACCGGAGAGAAGAGGGGGGAGAAACAATAAATACCAAGCATACATATGCAACAAAGAAGCAAGACAAGTCAACACGCAGTGCTAGGGTGCTCTAACACGGTGGTACATGATACCGACGAAGGGGGGTAACATCCGGGAAAGTATTCCCGAAGTTTGGCCTTTTCGGACAGATGAATCGGAGGGGAAAGTTGCAGGTTCGGTAAGATAGAGATGTGTGGCGGACGAACGGACCGCGTTTTCGGATTTGTCTCATCGTTCTGAGCGATTTTCATATATAAAACATTTTCATCCGAGTTATAGATTATTTTATATGAATTTTCTAAAGTTTTATCATTTTCTGGAATTATTATTAATTAAATTAAATCAACATTATCCAGAATAGTAAGTGGTGACGTCAGCATGATGTTAGGGTGATGTCAGCGGGGTCAACAGTCAACTTTGACTGGTTTACTGGTCAAAAGGGGCAGTGGGGCCCACTGTCATAGACTATAGCTAATTAACCTAGATTAATCAGACTAATTAGACAGGTTAATTAAGTTAAGTTAATTAACCTAATTGAATTAAGTTAATTAATATGTTCATTAATTAATTAAAATTTATATATATATATATATATATATATATATATATATATATTTAACACATATTTTTAAAGGGCGTTGGGCCCCGCTTGGCAGGTGGCCAGGGGCTTAGCGGGGCGGGCTGTCTAACGGGCGTGCGCCCGTGTGTGGCGCCCGTGTGCCCGCACGGGGCGACACAGGCACCAGCGGGGCGGGGTCGTGGCCATGGCGCGGCCAGGGGAGAGCGCGGCCGGTCGGTGCCGTTGCTGGCGGCGCTCGCCGGGCGCGCGGAGCAGCGGCGCGGGGGCGGCATCGACGCTGTCCAGAAGGGTGAGCAGGGGTGCGCGAGCGCACGCGGCATGGCCGGGCGGCAGCCACGACGAGAGGAAGCGGGGCGACGCAAGGGCGACGAGGCGGAGCGGCTGTGGGCGAGGCGAGTGCCGAGGCACGACACATGGAAGCGGGGGGGTGTGGGCGCTCGCGTAGGCGCGGTCGACAGAGGTAGGAGGCGGCCGCCGGGCGCGGGAGCAGAGGTGAGGCTGCGGGCGGCTGTGGGTGGTGCCAGCGGAGGACGACGCGCGTGGGGAGGCAGCACGGCAGCAGTGGCGCTGGTGCCGACGGTGAACGGAGTGGCGGGGCGTGGCTACCGCGGGATGCGACGCGAGGAGCACGGCGCCGGGCGCGCAGGTGGCTGCAGCGGTCGCGGTGACCGAACGGGGAAGGAAGAGGAAGAGAGGTCGAGGGCCTCACCGCATGGCCGTAGGGACTAGGGCAGCGGGGCTCGGGGAGGAGGACGGGGAGGACATGCGTTGACGGAGACGGTGGGGTGGCCCGGCGAGGTGAGGTGAGGTGACGGCGACGACAGCGTGGCAGCTTCGGGCGGCTTCGGGTCCCCGCCCCGATCTCGATTCAGATCAAGGGAAGAGCGAGCGAGAGAGGAGGGTTGTGCGGGCGTTAGGGTTTCGGTGAGGGGCGTGGGGGAGGCCTTGTAGACGCCAGGCGCACCGGATGACTGCCCCGTGGCCATCGGCGTCGTGTGCGGCCAAGAGGCAGCCAGCCAGCCCCTTATGAATAGGGGTTGAAGAAGGGGGGCTGTTGGGCTGGGCTATACTGTAGTTAGACGGGCCAAGGTGCACAGTGTGCATTACCTTCTTTTCCTTTGTATATATTAAACCCTGTTTTCTGTTATTCTTTTATTTGCTTCCTGTTTGACATTACTTTCAATTGTAAAATAGTTTTATAAATTATGTAACTTGGTTCAATAATTTCAATGCAATATTTTCCACTTTTATAAAATGGTTTTGAGGTAAGATAAACTCATCTGAAATTTCTTTGAAAGGGAATGATTTAAATTGGGGCATGTTTTGCTACTGTTGTGGATGTCAGGGCATTTTAGGAAGTTAGGTGATGTTGTTTACCTCAACTTAATTACCTAGGAATTATTTCCAACATGATGAACATTTTTGTGATCATGTTTGAGAAATTCTTTATTTCACTTGTAATATGAAAATGAATTGACTTCGATTTTTCATCAAGTGAACATTAGCTCAGTAAGCATGGTGACCTAGCATCATTAGGGTGAGGTTACTGTAGCTTGACACTCAGGGTGTTACACCATTCTGCAGGCGCGGGGCTGGCGCGGGGACAATGCAGGAAAAGCCGCACCGAGCCCCCAGCCTAGCCCTAGGCGCGAAGGCAAAGGGCAAGCTACATCTGCTCGTGGAGGTGAGGAGGAACTCCCCCATCCTCTCGCCAAAGGAGAAAGTGGGAAGCAACTAGGTGGGACACGCCAAGAGGGGCCCACTTCGGCCCAATCTCAAGCAAAGAGGTCACCGGCAAGGGCCTCCACCGAGGGGACTGCTCACGTTGAGGCCACACTCACCGAGGGAGTGGTTGTCGACCAAACGCCAGCAACCAGCGTTGCCGGGGAAAGGAGCGTCCTTCCTCAGCAACCGCAATTGGGTAAGCCACATATCCTTGTTTCTATCTGCTCGAACTACTCCATTCCTTGGATTCTGTTTTAGTAATATCTATCTTTAAATCATTTTATCTGCTGATTCTCCTTGCAGCCCTGTCGGCTGACGAACCTGAGCTCCTGGAGGAGGTGGCCAGTATCAAGAAGGATGCCGCCGAGGAAGCGGCCAAGATTGCGGCCGCAAAAGGTCATGAGCAGGCTGCCGGGTATATCCAAGAGTCCCCAAAGGAGACAGAGAAAACTCCCGACAACACATCGGGCCTAGGCATAAGCATCGAGGAGAAGGCTCCCCGCCAGTCCATGGGGCCTCTCCCTTCGAGCCATCCACTGTCCGTGGCTCCTCAACCTTCCCCTGGCAAGCTCGCACTAGTCCTTTCTCGATCTAAACCTGACACTCCTGGCTGGTCCGTCTCGGTGGATGCAAACTTTGATGAAGAGATCAAACGCATGTTGGCGCTGCTATCCAGGGAAGTGGACGAAGCTGACGATTCCACTGACTGCGCCAAGGGTTTGTCTTTTTGGAGTCCATGGAGACCGGATGCAAGGACGTGCAGAGCAGGTACAGCTTTAAGTGGCGGGCGATTAAGGAGCAGCGTAGCTCTTTCGGCTAGGTGGACCACAAGCTCAAGTACAAGGGCAATGAGCTATGCGAGTGTTATAACCAGCAAATCCATTCACTTAAGAGGCAGTACAAGATGTTGGTCATGGCAAAAGAGGATGTTGCAGCCTAGGAGGCTCGGCTGGCAGAGCGCGAAGCGCTTCTAGACGCAAGGGAGACGAACATCTCCTTCTAGGAATGGGCCCTTGAAGCTACTCTTCACGGAAAGGAACAGGAGCTAGAGGTGTCGGTGTTCTAGGAAATAGGGTATCCAGACTTGCCCGCCTGCGGCCCATGGCGTGGCTTCATTGACGGTCTGTTACGACCCATTTGCATGATCGCCAAGACAAGATCCTCACGAGGGGCCAAGCCTTGCGAGGCTGATGATGCCAAGGCCTCCCCGGGCTGCCTCTGGAGGAGCGGAGATTCCTATGCAAGCACCCCCACTCACGAGGGTGTGGTGATGTGAGCCATGACAACCGGCGCTAGGCGGGCGCCAGCGGGCGCAGAAGAGGAAGTTTCCTCTTTTGTGCTAAGGAGATGAGGACAGACGTGGGTTCCCGGGGAATCTGGCAAATGTTTCCATTTCATTGCATCGAGACCAAGACCATGGGCGCGGCAGGACAGATGTCATCGCTGAGCCCACCGCTACATCACGGCAGGGAGCACTGTAGGTGAAGATGATCGTTCGTCAGGATAAGATGTACTGCTTGTCCCCCTCCGAATTTGGCCGTTGTGGGATCCCTTCCTGTCCAAATGATGTCAGAAGAGAACCAAGGCCACTATAAATAGAGACTAGCGTCCACCATAGAGGAGGATCGACCGATCGAGTCATCCTTTCTCTTGAGAGCCCTCCTGAGGCCATTTCCCCACTGTAGCAAGTTCATATTTTGCCCCTCGCGAGGCAAATCCACCACAACGCAGGAGTAGGGTTTTACACCGCAAGGTGGCCCGAACCTGGGTAAACTAATGTGTTCATCTTCTTCCTCTCTCACGTGAATCTAGTTAAATTAGGTCAAGGGGCAGTGAGTTGAGGGTGAGGATCTTCACACAGGCCCCTGTGTTCGAACCTTCTTCGGTCTGCGAAGCCCTAAATCTGACATTTGGCGCACCAGGTAGGGGTGTGTCGAAGTTCCACCTCTCCTCCAACTCCGCTCCACCCTAGCTTATTCATCTTCATGGTAGGCGCTGCCCTACAAGCGTGGCCATCCGAAGCTTACGGAGGCGCCGCGGGCTGTCCGGCCTTTACTCCACACATGTGCTAAGTGAGGTGGCCGACAAAGTTCCGACCGGTGCTACCCCCGCAGAATGATGATGCTGCTGACCCAGAGGTTTTCCTCTGGTTGTACAAACACACTATCCAAGCGACGGGTGGCGATGAAAAATCCGCGACAAACTGGCCCCATTGGCTCTGACAGAGGTCCAATAGTCTTGGCTCTGTGGCCTGTCGAATGCCTCGATTCCCTCTTGGGAGGATATGTGCAGCCAGTTCATTGCACGCTTCGCGTCCCCAGGGCTGCACATGGTCGCGTCCATCCTCGGCGGGTCACGGACGCCTCCGTCAAGCCACCGCGCCAAGCAATTTCTCCGTCGAGTGGGCTCCGCAAAGACAGTTCAGGAGGTGCCCAACGGTCGAGAGGGGCCGGGGACCGGCATCGTCTTCGAATCCAGAGACCACCCCAGGACCATGGTGGCCGCCGTTGCGCTCCCCATGCTTTGCCCACCGACCATCAGTAATGTCACTATCACCAAGACCCTCATCGACAGTGGTGCCGGCCTCAACCTTCTATTTGTGGCAACTTTTGACATGCTCCAGATGTCACACGACCAGCTCATACCCACCAGGCCATTGGCAGGGGTGACCGGGGGCTCGGCTGCCCCCCTCGGGCAGGTGCGCCTCCCGGTGACTTTAGGCACCCATGACAACTATCGAACCAAGTTCATCGACTTCGACGTGGCGCAAATCATCCTACCGTACAACACCATTTTGGGGTTCCCCGCACTAGCTAAGTTCATGGAAGCGACCCATCCGGGCTACAACATCATCAAGACGTCGGGCAGCAGCGGCATCATCACAGTTGCTGGAGATACAGAGGAGGCGGTCCACGCCCTCAAGCATGTCTTCTTGGCCGATGCAGCTTCGCGCCCTAGCCTAGCAGCCGCTCTAGAGGCCCCGCCGGCAAAGAAGAAGCCGATGTTCACTCAGGACCGGGCAGAGACGAAGCAAGTGACTGTCGACGAGGGGGGCTTGGGCCTCACCTTCACCATCAGTGTTGGCCTCCCTCCAGAGCAAGAAGAGGCGCCGATCAGCTTCCTCTGGGCTAACAAGGACGTTTTCACATGGGAAGCGTCTGATCTGGTCAGCGTTCCTCGAGAAGTAATAGAGCATCACCTAGCTGCATGCCCCAATGCCCACCCGGTGAAGCAAAAGGCGCGGTGCCAAGCACAAGAGAAGCAGACATTCATCATCCAAAAGGTGTGCAAGTTGCAAGAAGCGGGGGTCATTCGTGAAGTGCGGCATTCTAAGTGGTTGGCCAACCCTGTCATCGTCCCCAAGAAGGGTGGGAAGGAGCTCGTGTGCGTCGACTTCACGAGCCTTAACAAGGCATGTCCTCAAGACCCCTTCCCGCTCCCGCGCATTGACCAGATCATGGACTCCACCGCCGAATGTGATCTGCTACGCTTCTTGGAGACCTTCTCTGGATACCACCACATCAAGATGGCGACAGAAGACGTTGACAAAAGGGCCTTCATCTCTCCGTGCAGGGTATATTGTTATACATGCATGCCATTCGGGCTGGACAACGCTGGAGCGACCTTTCAGCAACAAATGCACATTGCACTAGGGCCACAAATGGGGAGGAACGCCGAAGCCTATGTTGATGACATCGTGGTTAAGAAACGAGAAGCAAAGACACTAATCAAATACCTAGAGGAGACGTTCGCCAACCTGCGCTGCATTGACTTGAAGCTCAACCCGGAAAAGTGCATCTTCGGGGTCCCATCCGGCAAGCTGTTGGGTTTCCTCGTGTCGAACCGAGGAATTGAGGCCAACCCTGAGAAGATCAAGGCAATCGAGAAGATGCAATCCCCCTCAAACTCTCAAGGAAATGCAGAAATTGGCAGGCTGCTTAACCGCACTGAGACGTTTCATCTCCAAGCTAGGCGAGCGAGCTCTCCCTTTTTTGAGCTCATGAAGAAGAAAGCCCCTTACGAGTGGACTCTGGAGGCAGAGACCGCTTTCCAACGCCTCAAGAAATACCTCACTAGCTCGCCCGTCATGATGGCGCCTCGCCCCCGCGAGCCGCTGGTACTCTACTTGGCGGCCACCCCACACTCCGCCAGCGCAGTACTCGTAGCTGTTCGGGAGCAACGCGCTGACGCAACATGATCCTGAGGAGCCTTTAGGAGAGGGAAGAGCCTCAGGAGGATGCGGCGCGAATGTCCCCTCATGATAACGCTCCAAAGCCCCAAGCCGCTTCTCCAGCCAATGGGACTCCTAAGCCCAGCGATGGGGAGAACATCCCCCCAGACCTCTTAACTCGTCGACCACCCGGTGTACTTCGTCAGCACTGTGCTACGGGATGTGCGTGCACGCTACCCAATGCAGCAGAACCTCTTGCTCGCACTCCTCATCGCGTCAAGAAAGCTATGCCACTACTTCCAAGGTCATGCCATCAAGGTCATCTCTGCATTCCCTCTGTAAAATATACTGCATAGCCCCAATGCAGCTGGGAAAGTCACGGAGTAGAACATCAAGTTGCAAGCATTCCAACTGGAGTTCAGCACCACTAGAGTCATCAAGGGAATAGCCCTTGCCGACTTCGTGGCCGGGTGGACGGATGCTCCTGACCGGGGGCTGGGCGAGAACCAGTCCCTCGCACCTGGTGACGAAGCTCCCGAGGGGTGGGTCATGCACTTCGATTGAGCCTTCGCGGGGCAAGGCGATGCGGCTGGGGTCGTCCTTATCTCGTCTACCAAGGACAAGCTCTACTACGTCATGCAGTAAGGTTCCATCGCACAAGGGATTTTCCATACAAAACCTTGGTTGTCCAAGGGATAGACACTCCCAAGCTTTATAGAGAAGTTAACAAGCACGCCAACTTAGCTTTCGGATATGCTCCCCTCCTACTGGGAAGCCACTTGATTACACATAACATCTTCTCTTCCACTCGCGGTCGTTCCTCCCTCTTCGCGTCTCTTTAGGAGATCACGCCCACATACCCATTCCTGTGTTGCAAAGATAAAAAATGGGAAGGAGCATATGGGAGGGACCAGGCAATCCATTAGTTATTAGCCAGCACCCGGCACGAGCTGGAGGAGTCAGCATAAATATTTATAATTATTGATATACAATGGAAAAGGAAAATAATTGGCTCTCCCCCTTCTCATTGTTTCCAGTTATCTATTGGCGCCAGCGTGAACGACACGCTGGCGCATCGAGCTTTGTCGGGGCTCGCTTGCGGGGGTGCTAACCAACGGATACACACCAATGCTTAACTTGGGATTTGTGACACCCCCAATTTGACCGTACACTAATCATGCACACAAATGTGTACGACCAAGATCAGGGACTCACTGGAAGATATCACTACACACCTCTAGACACAAATTAAAATAATACAAGCTTTATATTACAACCAGGGGCCTCGAGGGCTCGAATACAAAAGCTCGAAAACACAAGAGTCAGTGGAAGCAATAATATCTGAGTACAGACATAAGTTAAACAAGCATGCCTTAAGAAGGCTAACACAACAATCAACGATCGAAGAGGCAAGTCCTCCTGCCTGGGACCTCCTAACAACTCCTCGAAGCCGAACTCCACATAGAAACATCCTCGGGGTCCTCTGGCTCCTGGACTCCACCTTCTGGTTGCGTCATCAGAGAAGAAGGAACAGAAAGGGGAAAAAGGGGGAGAAAAGAAACCATGAGAACTCATCCAAAGTACTCGCAAGCAAGGATCTATACTACATATGCAATGGTAACAATGATATGGATAGTATTTGTGGACTGAACTGCAGAAAGCCAGAATAAGAGGGGGATAGCTAATCCAATCGAAAACTACACTTCTGGTAGCCTCCATCTTGCAGCAGTAGAAGAGAATAGATGGTAAGTTCACCAAGTAACATCGTATAGCATAATCCTACCTGGCGATCCTCCCCTCGTCGCCCAGTGTGAAAGCGATCACCGGGTTGTACCTGGCACTGGTAAGGGTGTGTTTTATTAAGTATCTGGTTCTAGTTGTCATGAGGTCGGAGTACAACTCCAGGTCGTCCTTTTACCGAGGGACACGGCTATTCGAATAGATTAACTTCCCTGCAGGGGTGCACCACATTACCCAGCACGCTCGATCCCATTTGGCCGGACACACTTTCCGGGGTCATGCCCGGCCTCGGAAGATCAACACGTCGCAGCCCTACCTAAGCACAACAGAGAGGTCAGCACGCCGGTCTAAACCCTAAGCGCGCAGGGGTCCGGGCCCATCGCCCAACGCACACCTGCATGTTGCGTACACGGCCGGTAAGCAGACCTAGCCTCTCCTAATACCAGAGTAGGCGTTCCAGTCCAATCCGGCGCACGCCGCTAAGTCACTGACGTCAAGAAGGCTTCGGCTGATACCACGACGTCGAGTGCCCATAACTATTCCCATGTAGCTGGTTAGTGCGTATAGGCCAATAGCCAGACTCGGATCAAATACCAAGACCTCTTTAAGCGTGTTATTTTGAAGTAACCGCAGACAACGACCAGGGACCAGGCCCACCTGTCACCTACGTGGTCGCAACCCGCCCTGTCGCTCCGCCACAAAGTAAACATCAGGGAGCTGCCAGGAACCCAGGCCCACCACTACCTATGCGGAACCACCTGCCCCTTTAGCCCCCATCTCTGAATCATCATCATGAGTATGTAATAGTACAATATATACCCGTGATCAGGTCCCGAAGTGATCACGGCCCGATAGTGTAGCATGGCGGACGGACAAGAATGCAGGGCCACTGATGGAATACTAGCATCCTATACTAAGCATTAGGATATCAGGTAAAGGTATCAACAGATGTAGCAACAATGACAGGCTATGCAACAGAATAGGATTCATCGAAAGCAGTAACATGCTACACTACTCTCATGCAAGCAGTAGAGAGAAGAATAGGCGATATCTGGTCGATCAACGGGGGGGCTTGCCTGGTTGCTCTGGCAAGAAGGAGGGGTCGTCATCACTGCAGTCAAACTGGGGGTCGCCGATAGTCTTAGGGTCTACTGGAAAGATGTAACAGAAGGGGGAACATAATAAATAACAGAGCAATCAAAGCATCACAAAGCGTCACATGGAAATACGTGGTTCTAGCGGTGACCTAACATATTTCTACATGATACACGTGGAGGGGGAATTCCACCGGGAATGTTATCCCGGTTCCGGGCCTGTGTCAGACAGAGGACCGGAGGGGGCATGTTCCACGTTCAGATAGTTAGAGGCATGTGACGGACAAACGGACCGCGCATTCGGATTCGCCTCGAAATTCTGAGCAACTTTCATGTAGAAAACTTTTTCATCTGAGCTACGGTTTATTTTCTATTGATTTACAAAGTTTTATTGATTTTGCAATTTCTGGATTTATTATTATTTTGAAATTAAACAGTCTGATACCTTTTATACATAGTTGTAACTAGCCCATGTGCATGACAGGTGGGGCCATGGGGGCTGAGTTAGTAGCCCGGTCAACAATCAATAGTTGACTGTTGACTGGTCAAACTTACGCGCGGGCCCCAGGTGTCATAGACTTAGATTAATCAACAGAGCTTTCACACGTTTTAAATTATCCTAATTAAGTAGTGGGGCCTACTGTCAATGACCCAATGATTTAGTTAATTGCTACAGTGGGGGGGGGCACCATCCAGTGAGTGTTAAAGGTGGATTAGGCCTACTCTAATTGGGGCTAAGCTACTTATGTCAACGACGGGGGTGCCTGGGCACGCACGTACCCATGGTTGGGAGCTAGGTGTGGTGCGGTCGGCCAGTAGAGGCAACGACGAGTGCGGAAGCAGCCACGGCGAGCGGCGGGTCACGCGCAGAGGCAAGGGGCCGGCGCAGGGCAGCCGGAGGCGAGCATCGGCGGCAGCGCAAGAGCCCCCGCAAGCAGCAACCGTGCAGCATAGCGAGCGGCAGCGAACATTAGCAGCACGGCGGCTCGCAGGCGGGACTGCGCACGCGGGCAGCGCGGCCAGGCCGCGAACGAGCAGTAGCGAGGGGCGGCTGAGCGCATGTGTGGCAAAGGCGGCCCGACGGCCATGACCCGCAGCAGCGTGGAGCGGCATGATACGTCTCCAACGTATCTACTTTTCCAAACCCTTTTGCCCTTGTTTTGGACTCTAACTTGCATGATTTGAATGGAACTAACTTGGACTGACGTTGTTTTCAGTAGAACTGCCATGGTGTTGTTTTTGTGCAGAATAAAAAGTTCTCGGAATTACCTGAAAATCAACGGAGAATTATTTCAGAAAATATAAAATATATCTACAAGAAGATACTCACCGGGAGGCCCACACCTTGTCCTCGAGGGTAGGGGGCGCGCCCCCTTCCCAGGGCGCGCCCCCTGCCTCGAGGGCCCCCCGATGCTCCACCGACGTAACCCCAGGTCCTATATCTTCCGTTTCAAGGAGGAAAAAATCAAAGAGAAGGAATTATCGCGTTTCACGAGACGGAGTCGCCGCCAAGCCCTAATCTCTCTTAGGAGGGCTGATCTGGAGTCCGTTCGGGGCTCTAGAGAGTGGAGATCGTCGCCATCGTCATCATCAACCTTCCTCCATCACCAATTCCATGATGCTCACCGCCGTGTGTGAGTAATTTCATCGTAGGCTTGCTGGCGGTGATGGGTTGGATTGGATCTATCATGTAATCGAGTTATTTTTGTTAGGGTTTGATCCCTAGTATCCACTATGTTCTGAGATTGATGTTGCTATGACTTTGCTATGCTTAATGCTTGTCACTAGGTCCCGAGTGCCATGATTTCAGATCTGAACCTATTATGTTTTCATGAATATATGTGTGTTCTTGATCCTATCTCGCAAGTCTATAGTCACCTACTATGTGTTATGATCCGGCAACCCCGTAGTGACAATAATCGGGACCACTCCCGGTGATGACCATAGTTTGAGGAGTTCATGTATTCACTATGTGTTAATGCTTTGGTCCGGTACTCTATTAAAAGGAGGCCTTAATATCCCTTAGTTCCAGTAGGACCCCGCTGCCACGGGAGGGTAGGACAAAAGATGTCATGCAAGTTCTTTTCCATAAGCACGTATGACTATATTCGGAATACATGCCTACATTGCATTGATGAACTGGAGCTAGTTCTGTGTCACCCTAGGTTATAACTTCTACATGGTGAATTGCATCCGACATAATTTCCCATCACCGATCCAATGCCTACGAGCTTTACCTATATTTCTAGTTGCTATTTACTTTTCCGTTGCTACTATCACAAAAACTACAAAAACACTATCTTTACTTTTATTGATGCTACCACCACTATCATATTACTTTGCTACTAAACTATCTTGCTGCAGATACTAAGTTTCCAGGTGTGGTTGAATTGACAACTCAGCTGCTAATACTTAAGAGTATTCTTTGGCTCCCCTTGTGTCGAATCAACAAATTTGGGTTTAATACTTTACCCTCGAAAACTGTTGTGATCCCCTACACTTGTGGGTTATCAAGACTATTTTATGGTGCCGTTGCTGGGGATCATAGCTCTATTCTTTAAGTCACTTGGGATTCATATTTGTTTATCACTATGAAGAATTTGAAGGACTAAAAAAACAAGATCTTACCCTCAACTACGAGGGGAGGTAAGGAACTGCCATCTAGCTCTGCACTTGATTCTCCTTCTGTTATGAGTAAACTTGCGACACCTACTCCTTCTATTGAATCTGATATGTCGTATGTTCTTGATGATGCTACTTCTGCTATGTATGATGAAACTACCTCTATGCCTGATATTGTGCCACTAGGTGAATTTCTAGATGAACAAATTGCTAAGGTTAGGGAGAGTGCAAATGTTGATGATATTTATGAAAGTGATGATGAAACCACTCCAAATAGATATGAATTGCATGTTGTTCCTGAGGTTTATGTTATGGATGAAGAAACTGCTAGAGACTTTCTTGCTTGCAATGATAGATATGATCTTAAGAAGGTTTTAGCTAAGCTGAAAGAAAAGTCCTTCAATGCTAGAATGAAACATGACCCTGCTTTTGCTACTTCACCTATCTGTGTTACTGATAAGGACTATGAATTCTCTGTTGATCCTGAGTTAATTACTTTGGTTGAGTCTGATCCTTTCCATGGCTATGAGTCTGAAACTGTTGTGGCACATCTTACCAAGTTGAATGATATAGCCACCCTTTTACCAATAATGAAAAGATTTGTTACTACTATATCCATAAGCTATTTCCGTTCTCGTTAAAGGGTGATGCTAAGACTTGGTTTAATTCTCTTGATCCTGGTTGTGTGCGTAGTCCCCACGATATGATGTATTACTTTTCTGCTAAATGTTTTCCCGCTCATAAGAAACAAGCTGCCTTACGAGAAATATATAACTTTGTGCAAACTAAAGAAGAGAGTCTCCCACAAGCTTTGGGAGGCTTCTCTAGTTACTTAATGCTTTGCCTGATCATCCTCTTGAGATGCATGATATACTTGATGTCTTTTATAATGGACTAACCGATGCTTCCAGAGACCACCTGGATAGTTGTGTTGGTTGTGAATTCAGGAAAAGAACAGTGGAACAAGCTGAATTACTATTGAATATATGCTAGCCAATGAAAATAATTGGACACTTCCCGAACCAGCCCCTAAGCCAACTCCGAAGAAAAGAGGTGTCTATTTCTCAGTCCTGAAGATATGCAAGAGGCAAAGAAATCTATGAAAGAAAAAGGTATTAAAGCTGAAGAGGTTAAGAATTTACCGGCTATTCAAGAAATACATGGTCTTGATAAACCGACACAGGTATTAAAGGTAAATTCTCTTTATATATTTGATGAAGGTGATATTCCTCGTTATAAGTCTGCTAGCCAATGCCTAGATGAGTTTGACAATTTCATTGTGAAACAAGAAAACTTCAATGCTTATGTTGGTAGACAATTATAACACAATGCTTATATGATTGAACGCTTGAGTGATTATCTATCTAGTGCTAAAAGTGAACTGAAACTTATTAGTAAACATGCTTCTATGGTTACCACTCAAGTAGAACAAGTACTTAAGGCTCAGAATGATTTGCTCAGTGAATTAAATAGTATGAATAATGACTAGGCTG
>LR738713.1:234611656-234621885 GCA_902687465.1 Secale cereale | reverse complement strand
AGGTATTAAAGCTGAAGAGGTTAAGAATTTACCGGCTATTCAAGAAATACATGGTCTTGATAAACCGACACAGGTATTAAAGGTAAATTCTCTTTATATATTTGATGAAGGTGATATTCCTCGTTATAAGTCTGCTAGCCAATGCCTAGATGAGTTTGACAATTTCATTGTGAAACAAGAAAACTTCAATGGTTATGTTGGTAGACAATTATAACACAATGCTTATATGATTGAACGCTTGAGTGATTATCTATCTAGTGCTAAAAGTGAACTGAAACTTATTAGTAAACATGCTTCTATGGTTACCACTCAAGTAGAACAAGTACTTAAGGCTCAGAATGATTTGCTCAGTGAATTAAATAGTATGAATAATGACTAGGCTGTTAGAGTTGCAACTAGAGGTGGTAATATGACTCAGGAACCTCTGTATCCTGAAGGCCACCCTAAGAGAATTGAGCAAGATTCTCAGAGAGCTAATTTAGATGCACCTAGTTCTTCTAAGAAGAAGAAAAGAAAAATGATAGGACTTTGCATGCCTCTAGTGAACCTGTAGCTCACCCACCTGAGAATCCCAATGATATATCTGTTTCTGATGCCGAAACACAATCTGGTAATGAACATGAACCTAGTGATAATATTAATAATGATGTTCATGATGATGCTCAACCTAGCAATGATAATGATGTAGAGATTGAACCTGCTGTTGATCTTGATAACCCACAATCAAAGAATCAACGTTATGATAAGAGAGAATTTGTTGCTAGGAAGCACGGTAGGGAAAGAGAACCATGGGTTCAGAAACCCATGCCTTTTCCTCTGAAACCATCCAAGAAAAAACATGATGAGGATTTTGAGCGCTTTGTTGAAATGATTAGACCTATATGTTTGCGTATGCGTTTGACTGATGTGCTTAAAACAAATCCGTGTGCCAAGTATATGAAAGACATTATTACCAACAAAAGAAAGATACCTGAAGTAGAAATTTCCACCATGCTTGCCAATTACACTTTTGAGGGTGGATTGCCTAAGAAAATAGTATTTCTAGGAGTACCTACTATCGCTTGCTCCATTAAGAGAAACTATGTTAAAACTGCTTTGTGTGATCTTGGAGCTGGTGTGAGTGTTATGCCTCTCTTTATATCGTAGACTTGACTTGAGTAAGTTGACACCTACCGAAATATCTTTGCAAATGGCCGATAAATCAACTGCTATACATGTCGGTATTTGTGAGGATGTGCCTGTTGTAGTTGCAAATGTTACTATTCTAATTGACTTTGTTATCCTTGATATTCCCGAGGACGATAGTATGTCTATTATTCTTGGAAGACCTTTTTTGAATACTGGAGGCCTGTTATTGATTGCAACAAAGGCACTGTCACTTTTCATAACAATGGTAATGAGCATACGGTACACTTTCCGAGGAAACAACCTCAGGTTCATAGTATCAATTATATTGGAAAACTTCAACTATTACTATTGGAGGTTTTGAGTTTCCTATTCCTACTATCAAGAAGGCATATGACATTCTTATTGTTGGGGACATACATATCCCCATTGCGGTAACATAGTGTTATTCGCAAATTCTCCGGTTTCATGTTACTCGGAAAGAGTTTATTAACAAGACCTGATCAACCTTGTTAATGGATTCCTTTTGATGAACATGGGATAGGTGAATCTAGATAGCACAAACCTTCTGGACCCTCTTTTTAATTTCTGTTAATTAGGTTAAATAAAACAAAAATAGCATTATCTGTCCGTTTCCAGACTTATCCGTGCAATAAAAAAATATCTCGAAAATAAAAGTTCTCCAAATGCCATGAAAATGAAATATGATTTTTTCTAGAATATTTAAGAAAATATGGCACTGAACACACAGCGAGGGGAGCCACCACGTGACCTCGAGGGCACAGGGCGCGCCCCCTGCCTCGAGGGCCCCACGTGGCCCCCCTCCTCTTATCCTTTCACCCATACTCTTCTTCCTCCTCCCAAAAAAAATTCCCAGCCAGCTCAAACCCGAGTTCTAGCTCATTTTGCTGCCATTTTCGATCTCCTTGCGCAAAGCACCATTCACCAAACTACTTGGGGAGATTGTTCTTTGGTATGTGACTCCTCCGTTGGTCCAATTAGTTTTTGCTCTAGCGCTTTATTTGTTGCAAATTTGTGTTGTTGTGGTGACCTTGTTCTTGAGCTTGCATGTCAAATTTTCTTGGTCCCATGTAGTTCTAATGCATGATATAGCCTCTAGGCACTTTTAGGAGTTGTTGCTATCAATCTTGTTGAGTTTGGTTAACTTTTATTGTGAGTTACTAAAAATTTCAAAAAAAATCAGAAAAGGAAAATGTTGAAAAGACTATTGAGGGGCTCCTCCAGCAAGAGCTCAGAGGAGAAGAAGAAACAAGAAAATAAGAAGCCTAAGTATAATCTCCCTCGCATGGCGGAAGTTTGACCGTGCGAATGGCCGTGCAATAATTTCATGATGTCCGCCGGTATTTACGAAGACTTTTATTGGTTGGCGAATAATGCAGGCCTCACCGACTTCCTCAACGACCAAAAAGAATAGTATCTCTTACTAACCAATATTATCACGCAATGTTTTCATTTTCATTCAAGGAAAACACCACCTACGGTGGAGTTTCGCTTATATGATGTGAGTAAGGAGATATCACTTTTAGATTTTTGTGAAATATGCAAAGTACCCTTTGAAGGTAGACTTGATGAACCACGTCATGGAGACATCAAAGGGTTTATTGATATGATAGCCGTAGGTGAAACTAGACAAGTTTCAGGGGCAAGAATCACTAGTATACACTTCCCTGTTCTGCGCTACTTTGCTTTATTTGCTAGTAGGTGTTCAATTGGTCGCGGGAATAGTGGGAATCTCAGTGCACCTGATATTATCATTTTATGCCATGCTTTGGTTCATGACACAACTTTTAGCTTGGGCGCTGTCATTGCCAAACGATTGAGTCTAAACCGCTCAAAGGGGCCCATCTTTGGAGGCATCTTTGCTTCTCACCTGGCTGGACATTTTAATATACCTATTAGGCATCATGAGAAGGAAGAAAAATTGCTTGCCCCTGTTTATCTAGACTACAAGAGCATGGTAGCTCGTGATTTTACTGTTAAAGATAGGAATATGTAGCTTAATTATCAGTTAAGGTTTGATGAAATATAATGTGAAATTGTTACCTTGCCTGCACCATCTTTGTTTGATCTGTCCACGGGCAAGTATCTTATTACATCAGATGCCTTCTACAAGTACCGAGGCCAGACACAAGCTTCAGAGCCTGAGCCGGAGCCACCACTTGATCCTTCCCGTCAATTTGTTTATGGGTGGGAGCTGGACGACCTCGCCAACCAGTGGCACCCAGAGGACACATCTTAGTACACTGGAGGGAGTGGCTTCGATTTATGGCCATAAACCAACTTAGGCCAAAAGCCTAAGCTTGGGGGAGTACGTGTTTCTCACCGACTTTACATTCATGTTCACACACTTATTCTAGCTGTCGATGCTCACACTCTTTCACTGTACCATCCATGCTTAGTTTAAATTTATTTTTCTTAGTTTTTTTCTTGCATGCTAGAAAAACCTAGAAAAACAAAAAATATTAGTTGTAGCTCCTATCTAGTTTACTTTCTTTGCTTGTAGTTGTTACTAAAAATGAAAACCCAAAAAGATTTCCCGTTCTTCTTTTGCTTGTGGCGAGCTTTCCCGTGTAAATAGTTTCTTTTCTTTTCTTTAGGGGTTGAGGGTAGAAGACTATGATTAAAATGCTTAGTGGCTCACATATGCTTTGTTGTTGATTTAACCTTGAGCCATATTACCTTGTCTTCTCTCTTGTGTTGAATGTCTGTAGATTCCAGCTTAGTCCAATGCACATGCACTATTATTATTATTCACACCCTTCGGTCGTGCGAGTGAAAGGCAATAAGGATGATATATGATGAACTAATTGAGATGAGAAAAGCTGGTATGAACTCGACCTCTCTTGTTTTTGTAAATATGATTGCTTGTGGTTCTTGATTCAGCTTGTTATGAATGAAACATGTTTGCAATGACAATTAGAGATCATAGCTGCTTATGCCATGCTTAATTAGCTGAGAGTTTATAATGGTCTATCTTGAATGCCAACATGATGTTAAAATAGTTGTGATGTGGTATGATGGTTGGTATCCTCCTCTGAACGATTTAAGTGACTTGACTTGGCACATGTTCACGCATGTAGTTGAAACAAATCAACATAGCATTCACGATATTTATGTTCATGGTGATTTATATCCTAATCATGCTTGCATTCATTGTTGATTAATTTTAATGCATGTTCATGACCGTTGTTGCTCTCTAGCTGGTTGCTTCCCAGTCTCTTTCTAGCCTTCACCTGTACTAAGCGGGAATACTGCTTGTGCATCCACTTCCATAAACCCCAAAGTTGTTCCATATGAGTCCACCATACCTTCCTATATGCGGTATTTACCTGCCGTTCCAATTAAATTTGTATGTGCCAAACTCTAAACTTTCAAATGAAATTCTGTTTTGTATGCTCGAACAGCTCATGTATCAACTAGGGATGTCTATATCTTCCATGCTAGGTGGGTTATTCTCACGATGAGTGGACTCCGCTCATCATTCATGAGAAAATGGCTAGTAACTGGGATGCCCAGTCCCATGATCAAAATCATAATAATTAAACAAAACTCCCCCAGGGTTGTTGTTGGTTTGGACGGTACCCGTTGTTTCGAGCTAGCCATGGAGTGTGCTTGTTGGTGGTTGGGGGAATATAAACTTTACCATTCCGTTTGGGAACCGCCTATAATGTGCGTAGCATGGGAGATATCGAGATTCTTGGTTGTTATGTTGGCAATGAAAGTATACCGCTCAAAACATTATTCAATATCTATTTAAAAATCGAGCTCTGGCACCTCTACAAATCCATGCTTCCCTCTGCGAAGGGCCTATCTATTTACTTTCATGCAGAGTCATCATCCTCTTATCAAAGAGCACCAGTAGGAGAGCACCTCTGTCATTGCATGTATTACTATTAATTTACATTGAGTATGGTCATGACTGGATCTCATTTACCATGAATTACAATGTCTAGTCAGTCCTTGATCTTTAAAGGTGCTATGCATTTATGTTTTGCGGTCTCAGAAAGGGCTAGCGAGATACCATCTTGTTATATTATATCATGATTGTTTTGAGAAAGTGTTGTTGTCGGCGTACTGGAACCAGGGTACCCAGACTTGCCTGTCTGCGGGCCGCGACGCGCTCCTACACGCGGCCTGGTATGGCCTAGCTGATCGACCACCTGCCCAAGACCCTCGCGAGGGGCCCGGCCTCGTGAGGAGAACGACATCAAGACCTCCTCGGGAGGAGCCTCGATAAGGTGCTCCGGAGGGGCAGAGAACCCAAGGCCAAGCTTGCCTCAGGAGGAGGCAGTGATGTCAGCAATGACGCGTCGCGCCAGTGCGTGCCAGCGTCCGCCAGCAGCAAAGTTGCCATTTTGGTGCAAAGGAGACAGCGCAGTCGTTGGTTCCCAAGGAGAGGGGCAAAGGTTTCCTCTTTGCTGCAACAACACCGAAGACTGGAAGGACGATAAGGAGGATGTCACCGTCGAGCCCACCACTGTGTCACCGCCTGATCCTTTTGCAGGCGAAGACTGCTTTTGTCAGGGTAGGAACGTCCTTGTGTTCCCGCTCAAAAATGGCCGTTGTGGAATCCCTTCCCACCTAAACATTTTGGGGAAAGAGGACCGTGGCCGCCTATATAAGTAGCCAGAACCTCCACTACAAGAAGAGAGGATGATTGACTCACACACTTGACCACCGCACAAGGAGCAAGAACACTAGCCTCCTGACCCTCCTGAGCTCGCCTCCTGAGCTCAGTAACCCTTGTGCCAGTTCATATTCTAGCTTGCCCGGAGCCAATCCACCAAAGCAGGAAGTAGGGTCTTACACCACACGGTGGCCCGAACCTGGATAAACTCTTGTGTGCTTGTTCGTTATTTGCTTAAATCTTTCCACCGAGATGAGAGCAAGGTTGTAGGTAGACGTGAGTGGGAGAGATCTTCGTTCACGCTCCTGTGTTCGAACTTAACAGGTTTTGCGGAGCACTGAATCCGACATTTGGCGCGCCAGGTAGGGGCGTGTCAAGATCTCGCCTCTCTGACGACCTTGCCCGGTCTCGTCCACCAACCCCGCGTCTCCCGGCTCCAACAAACCGTGACCACGATGGCGGAGGCGCACCAGACGCGTGCGGAAGCCCATGGCGTCCGCACCGCTCAGGCATCGCTCTTCGGCCACGGGACCCGCCGCCACCCGTCTTTGATCGGGGTCGATGACACGATGAGCACCACCAACCTGCCGCCAGAGGACCGACAGTATCCTCCACCCAGTCGACGCCAAGGCCGTGCGGCAACATGGGCGGCCGAACACGCGGCGGTAAGCTCGCGGGACCGGCGCGAAATGGCGAACATGAGGGCTGCTACACTGGTGGCAAGGGAACTGCTAAGGTGTCGGCTGCTCGACAGCGGCCACGACGCGCTGCTCCTTAGGGTGGCCGAGCTCCTCGATGCCGCCAGCACCGGAGCCGAGCCGTTCTGCGTCCACATGACGACGTCGGTGACCGGGTGCCGCCCCAGCCACACCCGGTCGCCCGTATGGTCAAGACCCACGGCGACCTATGAAGGCGACATGGGGTATGATCCGCTAAACCCTGCATATGACGCCGCCCCTTTTCCTCGAAGCCCTTTGTATTCAGAAACCGCCCTCGTCGAGGAGCCACCGGAGAGCAACCTCAGGGATACGCCTAACACCAGATGCAACCAGGCGTTGGGGCAAGGGGGCTCAGGAGCGGGAGGTCAGGAGGCAGATCCCCCGCTCGTGGTCCTCAATCCGTCACCATCATTGCCCACGGACTTGGAGCGCAGATAAGACACGCGCAGGTTCCTACGGGGGCTGGCCCCGCAGCACCGACCGTAGGCCTCGGGCCAACAATGTCTCTGGCCCAGGCCTCAGCAGGCCAGGGGGCTACTCTGGTTGCCACATCAAGACAGAAAGGGAAGGGAAGGCCCGGGTCAGGCCCTCGTCCCCCCGCGTGTGACCCGTCGCGCATGGCCCGCCCTGGATTTCACCAGGGGCTCATTAGCGGGTACGATGCGCACGAGGAGGGGCCTTCCCCCTTCCCTCCGTTCAACCTAAAGACGCCGCGCCTCCTGGCATACCATCCCCCGGGCTGCGGAGGGTGCGTCCGGAGGCGGTACGGTAGCCCGTCCTACGCGCATTAGGAGGGCCCAAGACCGCGGCTCCGTCCCCCTGCTCACGAAATCCCGTACCCGCTGGGCCCGACCCTGATCAGGAAGGGCTCAGGGGCTATTAGGACCGTGGGTAGGGCGAGGTCCCCCTCGCACCTCAGGACGCCGCGTCTCTGAGCAACGTTAGCCCTCAGGGGCGAAACACGTTCGGAGATCGCCTAAGCGGCGCGCCTGGTGCTCGGAGGGGGGCCTATGGCCAAGGTCCCATCCCCCCATCATGCGCAGTGTCCCACTTCATGGATGCCGCCTTCGGGTGAGTTCATGAGGGAGCGCACTAGCGCGGGGAGGGGCCCTCAAAGCGAAGGGGTGGGCACGTCAGAAGATCTCCGCTCGTGACACTCTCACGTAATAATGAGTGGGGTTGTACACACCTCGGAGTCTCCGGAGCGTCGCCCTAGGACCTCGGGGGCTCCCTTCATCGCCGAGTGGAAGCACCATGTTCCGCGCTGGCCATCGGCACTGCCCCCCAATGGCTATGCCCACATCCGCCGGTGGTAGCCCTACGCTCCGCGCTGGGGAGAAGACTGAAGACCTGCACAGGGGCCGGACGCGGCCCCTCCCTTTTGCTATTCGCATTTGCTCCTTATGTATCTGCTTTCTCAGGCCGCCGCCGCGCGACTCGTTTCTTGAATAAAGGGAGAGTTTTGTCTGGGTTTCGCGATTTCCGCCGTGTTTTTTCGCCAGTTCGTCTTTTCATCTCGCTTAGCCAAGCCAGGCTACGTCCGCAACCCCGCCATGTCACACCTCGCGAGCAGGGGCTGAGGCATGGGCACACGTTCTGTCTGGTCTGCCGCCGGACCGCCAACCACTCTTGCGCTCATAGCAGGTACTCGCGAGGCACGCCCAGACAAGGCCGGTGGACGCTCTGTCCTGACACGCGACAAGGGCTTGAGGCCACGACCTCAAGAACAAGCAAGGGAGTACTTCAAAACCCATCCATACAGTGTTCAATTACATCATCAAAGGTTTAAACCTTGTGACACCAACCTCACCCAGCTTTGGAGCCACAACCAAAAAGCAAATTTATGGCAGGAACTGGATTAAGCACCGACACCCTCACCGGAACTGTCGGTGTCGCCCCCCTCAGGCACCGGCGCGTCCTCGATAGCTGGAACAAGCTCCATCACCAACGCGTCCACATGGTCGCTCACCCAATTCTCCGAGGGGCCGGCGACCGCCTCAGGCGCGGGCTCCGGCAGGGCCTTGAATTACGCAAGAGAGTCAAGACGGTGCAAGTTGCCGAAGATACGGGAAACCATGCTCCTCAGGATGTCGCGGCTGTGCTCCTCGACGCGCTGCCGAGCCTTCCTGACCCCGCCTTCGAGACACTCCACCACCCTGGTAAAGAACCCAAGGTACCCGACGTCGTCATTAACCAGGGGGCTAGCGACCCCCGAGCCAAGAAGTTCTCCTAGGGCCCGGCCGGCCCGGTGCTGCAGAGCCTCAAACATCTCCAAGCGGGTGTGCTGCATTCGACGGACTCGTGCAGCCTCCTCAGAGGATCGAGCCGTGAGAGTGGAAACGTCCTCCACTTGCTGGTGGAGGCAGGACAATTCCGCCCTAGCAGCGGCGCGAGCCTTCTCCGACGCTCGCTCTCGGCGCTCTGCCTCGGCACAAGCCTTCTTCGACGCCTGTTCGCGACGCTCGGCCGCAACTCGAGCCTTCTCCGACACCTGCAGGGGACGCTCGGCATCCGCCAGGCTACTCTTAAGTGTCGTGATTTCCTTCTGGAGCTCCTTGCGCTTGTCAGCAAAGAGAGTCTCGTGAAGCCCCAGCTTCTTGTGGTAATCCTTCCGGAGGCGCTCCGTCTCCCCGGCAGCCTTCTTAGCGATGACCTCTCGGTCATCAAGGTTGCCCTCGGCCTCGGCTAGTTGGCGCTCCATCATCTCTAGGCGCTCGCGCTCCATGCTTAGCTCCATCGCCTCAAGTGCCAGTGCCTCCTCCCGTGCCGAGAGGCCAGCTTGACTATCATCATCAGCCATAGGTGCAGCAAGGGCAACCCTTCGGGCGCGAACCTGGCGCTCAAGCGCGGCATTTGAAGCTTCGAGCTCGCGCTCACGCTCCTCCACGGCCGCGCAGTGGCGCTCGGCGTGTCGGGCCTCCTTCAGGACACGGTCTCAAGCCTCCTGAGCCGCGGCGGCCGACGCCTCCGCCTTCCTCGGGGCGGTTTCGTGCTGCATCTGGCTTAGGTTGACAGCGGACCTCAGCTGGCGCCAACCCCTCGCCAGATGCAGACTCTCGGCCTCGACGCGCTCATCAACTTCAGCAACCTCGACCTCGAGACGCTTCAGGGCGTCCGACGCCTCCCGCACAAGGCCATGGCGGACCACGCTCCAACGCATCGCAAGTTCCAGAAGACGACCGGGCTCGTCCCCGGCACCCGTGTCGCCCAAAGGGGGCTCCCCCTCTTCCTCGGTTTCACTGTGTACCCCGGAGCTAGTTCCGGGGGTGCGCGGCACCTCCGGCGCTGGGAGCAGGTATGGCCTTGATGGACGGACAGCTGCTCGAGCCACCTCAAGAGCTAGCTGACCCATGGTCAAGGCAAGACCTGGGGCACGGAGCGGGCGCCCGATGTACCAAGAGCTGCCTAGCCCCTAGGACGCTTGGGGGCTGGGGACATGAACTGTGCAATAGGACCCGAGCGCGATTTCTAGGGCCCGCACGTGGCCTCCTAAAGGCCCGGCTTGGTCCGGAGAAGGAATACAAGCAGAAGCTCTTGCGGGCCTCACCGGGTGACTCGCGGACGAAGCAGAAGAGACCCTGTGGATCAAGAGGTCAGCGGAACCGCATTAAGAGAAATGGGGAGAACCGAAGGACACGCACCTGCTTGGTACAGTCAGCTTCATCCTCTTCAAGGCCCTCGGAGCAGGACCGAAGACGCTCCTTAGCCTCCGCCTCTTGCCTAGCATCGCGAAGGAT
>LR738713.1:234575448-234611646 GCA_902687465.1 Secale cereale | reverse complement strand
TCAAGGCAAGACCTGGGGCACGGAGCGGGCGCCCGATGTACCAAGAGCTGCCTAGCCCCTAGGACGCTTGGGGGCTGGGGACATGAACTGTGCAATAGGACCCGAGCGCGATTTCTAGGGCCCGCACGTGGCCTCCTAAAGGCCCGGCTTGGTCCGGAGAAGGAATACAAGCAGAAGCTCTTGCGGGCCTCGCCGGGTGACTCGCGGACGAAGCAGAAGAGACCCTGTGGATCAAGAGGTCAGCGGAACCGCATTAAGAGAAATGGGGAGAACCGAAGGACACGCACCTGCTTGGTACAGTCAGCTTCATCCTCTTCAAGGCCCTCGGAGCAGGACCGAAGACGCTCCTTAGCCTCCGCCTCTTGCCTAGCATCGCGAAGGATGACGGGAGGCTGTCTGAGGAAGATATGCCTAGTCCCGGAGCAAGGGCTGATCGACCAGCTACCCAAGAATGACGTCAAGACCTCCTCGTGAGGAGAACGACATCAAGACCTCCTCAAGAGCAGCCTCGATAGGTGCTCCGGAGGGGCGGAGAACCCAAGGCCAAGCTTGCCCAAGGAGAGGGGCAAAGGTTTCCTCTTTGGTGCAACAAGACCGAAGACCGCAAGGACGATAAGGAGGATGTCACCGTCGAGCCCACCATCGTGTCACTACCTGATCCTTTTGCAGGCGAAGACTGCTTTTGTCAGGGTAGGAACGTACTTGTGTTCCCGCTCAAAAATGGCCGGTGTGGAATCCTTTCCCGCCTAAACATTTCGGGGGAAGAGGACTGTGGCCGCCTATATAAGTAGCCAGAACCTCCACTGCAAGCAGAGAGGATGATCGACTCACACACTTGACCACCGCACATGGAGCAAGAACACTAGCCTCCTGACCCTCCTGAGCTCAGTAACCCTTGTACCAGTTCATATTCTAGCTCGCCCGGAGCCAATCCACCAAAGCAGGAAGTAGTGTCTTACACCACATGGTGGCCCGAACCTGGATAAACTCTTGTGTGCTTGTTTGTTGTTTGCTTGAATCTTTCCACCGAGACGAGAGCGAGGCGCTTGGTAGACGTGAGTGGGAGAGATCACCGTTCACGCCCCTGTGTTCGAACTTAACGGGTTTTGCGGAGCCCTGAATCCGACAGTTGTCATCCCAGGTTTATTATTATTGCTCGCTAGTTGATTATGCCATTGATGTGAGTAGTCTTGAGACCTGAAAGTTATTGTGATTGTGGTTAGTTCATGATCTTGTTAAAAACCTGAATGCTAGCTTACATATTTACAACAACAACAGCAAACAGAGTTTGTCAAAGTTTTTCTTTATCACTTTCAGTTTATCAACTGAATTGCTCGAGGACAAGCAAAGGTTTAAGCTTGGGGGAGTTGATACGTCTGCAACATATCTACTTTTCCAAACCCTTTTGCCCTTGTTTTGGACTCTAACTTGCATGATTTGAATGGAACTAACCCGGACTGACGCTGTTTTCAGCAGAACTGCCATGTTGTTGTTTTTGTGCAGAATAAAAAGTTCTCAGAATCGCCTGAAAATCAATGGAGAATTATTTCAGAAAATATAAAAAATATCTGCAATAAGATACTCACCGGGGGGCCCACACACTGTCCTCGAGGGTGGGGGGCACGCCCCCCTTCCCAGGGCGCGCCCCCTGCCTCGAGGTCCCCCCGATACTCCACCGACGTACCCCCAGGTCCTATATCTTCCGTTTCGGGGAGAAAAAAATCAGAGAGAAGGAAATATCGCTTTTCACGAGACGGAGCCGCCGCCAAGCCCTGATCTCTCTCAGGAGGGCTGATCTGGAGTCCGTTCGACGCTCCGGAGAGTGGAGATCGTCGCCATCGTCATCATCAACCTTCCTCCATCACCAATTCCATGATGCTCACCGCTGTGTGTGAGTAATTTCATCGTAGGCTTGCTGGACGGTGATGGGTTGGATGGGATCTATCATGTAATCGAGTTAGTTTTGTTAGGGTTTGATCCCTAATATTCATTGTGTTCTGAGATTGATGTTGCTATGACTTTGCTATGCTTAAAGCTTGTCACTAGGGCCCGAGTGCCATGATTTCAGATCTGAACCTATTATGTTTTCATGAATATATGTGTGTTCTTGATCCTATCTTGCAAGTCTATAGTCACTTACTATGTGTTATGATCCGGAAACCCCGAAGTGACAATAATCGGGACCACTCCCGGTGATGACCATAGTTTGAGGAGTTCATGTATTCACTATGTGTTAATGCTTTGGTCTGATACTGTATTAAAAGAAGGCCTTAATATCCCTTAGTTTCCAATAGGACCCCGTTGCCATGGGAGGGTAGGACAAAAGATGGCATGCTAGTTCTTTTCCATAAGCACGTATGACTATATTCGGAATACATGCCTACATTGCATTGATGAACTGGAGCTAGTTATGTGTCACCCTAGGTTATAACTTCTACATGATGAATTGCATCTGACGTAATTTCCCATCACTGATCCAATGCCTACGAGCTTTACCTATATTGCTAGTTGCTATTTACTTTTCCATTGCTACTATCACAAAAACTACAAAAACACTATCTTTACTTTTATTGCTGCTACCGCCACTATCATATTACTTTGCTACTAAACTATCTTTCTGCAGATACTAAGTTTCCAGGTGTGGTTGAATTGACAACTCAGCTGCTAATACTTAAGAGTATTCTTTGGCTTCCCTTGTGTCGAATCAACAAATTTGGGTTTAATACTTTACCCTCGAAAACTGTTGCGATCCCCTACACTTGTGGGTTATCACAGCAACAACACGGGCACAACCAAGGCGGAGCAGGGGCTCGGCCGTGATACGGTGAGCTCGCACGGGCGCGGCCAGGGCGTGGGCGAACGACAGGGATTCGAAGGGGGAAGCAGGGAAATCGGCGCGGCTCACCGAGAGGAAGGCCGGGGACGTGCTTGCAACGGTCGGGGTGGCGCGGTGTTGTAGATCGCCGGCGAGATGCCGCGGCCGTGGTGGAGAGAATGGCGATGAAGATGATGATGTGGTGCATCCCTGCTCGATTCGAAGCATCCGGGCGAAGGAGACGTCGACAGCGAGTCTCTTGGACAAGTGGCACGGCGCGGGACGGCTCTGGAGCACGAGATCGATGATGTGTGTGGCGGCGGGGTCTCGGGCTTGTGCGGGGGCAAGAGCTACGACGCGAGGAAGAGGGAGGAGATGCTAGGGTTTGTACGGGGTGGGTGAGAGGGGGCAGGGGATGCTCTTATCCCCTGGCGGCTCGGTTGTGCGTGTGCACGGCGCCGAGTGCCCGCGGCCATGGCACCCCGGCCTTCTCCTGTAGCGAGGAGGAGGAGGAAAGGCTAGGGGCTGTTGGGCTGGGCCGCACATTGTGCGCCCAGAGCCCAGCCCAACAGTGTGCCCGGTTCTTTTTCTGTTTCCTTTTATTCTTTTCTGTTTCGTATTTTCTTTTTCTTTTACTTCTTTTTTTCCTTTTTTTGTTTTATTTAGTTTAGACTATTTAGATATTTTCTAAAAATATGTTTTCTCCACCATAATTACTTACGTAATATTTGGCATAGTCCAAACATTTTGTTTTTAACATGTGAAAACTTTTATTGTTTGCTAAAATTTTAAATTTCAATTTGAAACATTTAGGGTTAACACGAGATTAGCAACAGTAATGAGATGATGTAGCATCATTATCATAGGTTTACTGTAGCCAAATTACTCGGGTGTCACAATTCTCCTCCACTACAAGAAATCTCGTCCCGAGATTTAAGCGGTGGAGTAAAGGGGGGAAAAGTGCTGGTAGCGAAAACCTAACGAGTCTTCTCGGTCTTGGCTGCCCTTTCGAAGAGGTTGATCTCTTTCGTTGATGTCTTCATTTCTCCGCTTGAAGTCATTGTGATCAAGTCGTCATCCTTTCTTCAGGATCTCCATCGTCCTACGAACGCGACTAGGGGAAAAACTCCAGAATAACGCATCTCCACAAAGTTGGGCATCTGACGGTGAACTCAATGGGAAATACACGAGGTGCCCCACGAGTTGTATTTCAATGAATTCATTGAGTGCAATATACAATGGTAGCAAAGTTTAAAATGGGTAGGCAATCATGTGATGCCTAGATACAAGCTGGAATGGGGGCTTGAACAACGAGAATAACCTGGTGTTTGATTCCAGGATGAATAATGGTATAGAATTTAGCTCATGAATCACATACTAAGCCAGGTGCAAAGGATACATTGGAATGTGGGTTGTAAAGAAGAGTCAGGTTTCGATCCAGTGGACCTGTGGGTTATGGGCCCACCATGTGGGTTGAAAGTAGGAAGGGTGGTGACATCTTGCATGTAATGCCCAGGATGGGACTATACCTCCTACGTGTCGAGGCACGACTTAAAGGTATAAGCCCATCCTAGAATGATCTCAAGTTTGGTATCTTTGCACGACTCATGTAAAAGAGGGATTAAATTCCAAAAGGAGATAGTTGGCTTACACTCGCCACTTCACACAATACATTACATAAGCAAAACATCATTCAAAACATCACAACCCGACTACGGGTGAAGATCCAAAAGAAAGATACCAAAACAACATAAAGCCACAGGTCAGGATCGAATCCTAGTAGAAACCACTACTGATCGTCGAAGCGTCACAAACAAACAGCCAAACTCTTCATCGGACTCCCGGGTGAAGAACTGATCCAACTCCTGCATCAAACTCGGCTGAACCTGCATCTGGTGTGGTGAAGCAACTGTGAGCCACAGAGGACTCAGCAATCCCATTCCCGGGTAACAAGACTATTTAAGCCTTGGGTGAGGACAAGGCTGAAGAAAGAACGAGAGGTGAAGGAACAACAAGAGTCTGCAGCAGCAACTAGCACTAACTTACGCAAAAGAGAGCGAGAAGAGAAGTGCATCGGTCGAGAGATGATCACGAAGTGATCCTAACTAAAGCCGGTCAAACATAACCCCACCGTGTTCAACTCCCGAATCCCTATTCGGAAATTGACAGTCACGGTACACACGCTGGTAGTGTATTGAAACATTGTGTCAAGTTATCTACAACCGGATATTAACAAGCTCCCATCTGCCACATAACCGCGGGCACGGCTTTCGAAAGTTCATAACCCTGCAGGGGTGTTCCAACTTGACCCATTACAAGCCCACGATCCGCGGAGTCGCAACTCCATAGGTGGGAAGACCCGAGTATTCTCGGAATCCCGTGCTCAAGTTAAACCGAACTAAGGTAAGGCTAATCCAGCAAATCCTCCCGGCGTGTCGACACCCTGATAGTAGCCGCGCGTATCTAAGTCTCAGGACACGACCGGATGGGCGATCCTACAGGTATACCAGATACCTCGGGTTGCCCCAAGGCGGCCCTGCAGTCTCCCCGTTTGGGACCAACACCATCGGCACTGGCCCCCCCTGCTATGTAGAATTAAGAATCCTCGGGGACGCGACCCCCTATGCAATTTTAATTAATTAATTAAGTTGTTATTATGAGGCAAATAGTACCAAATGTTGGGACTTGCTGGAAAAGACTTAGCACTTAGCGGTTTATCAAGGGGGTCCCATACACCCCAACCGTGTTAGGAACGCATAATCAAGGAACATAACACCGGTTTATACGGTTCCTAACGGCATGAGTGGAACAAAACACCAAGCAAAAGGCTTAGCCTTCCACCCTGCCAGTATATAGATGATTTCATTTTTAAGCATTTATATAGTGTGATATAACCCAACCAAACTTCAACATGAAGCAAGCATCTTCAATCTTCACCTGCAACTAACAAAGCTATAAGAGGGGCTGAGCGAAGCGTACTTAGCCAAGCAACGGTTTGCATAGGTAGGGTGGTTAAACATGGTAATGGTTACAAGTAGGAGGCTGACAAGAAGACATGGGCATCGAGGCAAAACTATAGATCGAGACTACTAGCAATAGGTAAAGATAGTAATGGTATCCGGGTTCGGTCATCTTGCCTGGGATTCCACAAAGGAGAAGAACGGTTCCACGAAGTAGACGGAGCAACAGAGACGAGCGAATCCTCACAACTCCGGAACGAAACCGAAGCTATCAAGAGAAGCAACCGGAAAGAAAGAAACAACACGGTAAACACACAAGCATCAACATGGCATACGATGCACATTCAAATATGATGCATGTCCGGTTAAATATGCAAGGCATGGCAAAGAGCACAAACAAATACTACAAGTTAAGTGGAGCTCAATATGCAACGAGTTGCATATTGACAAAACACCACAATTAATCATTTAGTTGGCTCTCGATTATTTACAAGCCAAGATTAAATGTTTTTAACATGGCAAGAGGTGAAGCATAATAAAACTACACTATTTAGGCATTTTAAATGAGGCCGGAAAATAACAACAACATATCTGAAAAATCCCCATGAGCATGTTTAATAATTATTAAAGCAACAACAATTTAACATATCAATGTTGTTAACATGATGCGGATGACATGATCAAGTTTATGCAATTTATTAAAAGGGTTGACATAAGAGGATAAGAAGCATTGTCACCGTGTTGGAAGGAAAGGGTGCCACGGCAACGATCCGAAAATGATGCCACGCAACATATCGGTTCCGGTATCTCGTTGAGAGTTCGGTGCAAAAGGAAAGATGGCGTGAGCGAGCCAAACGAGATGAAAGGTGGGACGATCCCGTTACCGGGTTCCCACGAGTCGGCGACGAGGCAACCGAGGAACATGACAAAAGGTGGAACGGGCATGAAGCACACACGGGAAACATTTCATACAACACAACAAGCATCACACGGGTCATCCACGGGGTTATACCTTCGAAACCCTCGTTTCGGGACGGTTCGAGATCGTAGAGGAAGGAGTCGTTCACGTCGTAGAGGAAGTAGTCGTTCACGTTTCCGAAGAGGAAGTAGTCGTTCCGGCGTCGAGTTCGTAGATGTACTAGCGGTCTCGGCGACGGTAGTGGTACACGGCGACGGTAGTCGTTCACGGAGCTCGTAGCCGTAGATGTTCGGGTCGGTGTCGTGGTACTTGGACGTATCGAAGAGGAACTTGAGCCGTAGTGGTACATGTCGTCGAGGTACTTGCCGTAGAGGTACACGGGGCGACGGTTGACGTTCGGGCGACGGTAGTCGTTCGGGCGACGGTAGACGTTCGGGCCGTAGATGTACTCGGTCGTCGTGGTACACGTTTGTAGATGTTCATCCGTCATGTCGTGGTACTTGGCGAGTCATCGTGTAGTCGTGTAGGTGTTCCCGCTCGTAGAGGTACATGCCATCGAAGGGGTACTCGGCGGTCGTCGATCCGTAGATGTTCGGGTCCGGAAGTAGAGGTACTTGCTGCTCCATAGGTACTTGAGATAACAAAAACAGCAACAAAACAACAACAAAAAAAAGGGAAAAAGGTTGCGGGTTGCTCGGGACGACGCTGATCTGGAAAAGGACAGGGCCTTGGAAGCCGGCACTGCAGCCGCTGTTGCTGGAGGACGGGAAGGGAGGCCACGCGAGGTCTTGGCGCGCTGGAGGGCCGTATGCATCGGGCTCGAGTGACCGCTCGCGCGACGGGAGGACGAGGCCACGACCTGCTTCGGAGGAGGGAGGCGCGCAGGAGGCGCTCGGCTTGGGGGCGGGCGCGGCCTGAGGACGTCGCTGGCGAGGAGAGGGCGAGGCGGCGCCCTGGCGCCTGAGGGCCGGTGGCGCGGCTCTGTGGGACGAAGGAGGCAGGAAGACTCCTGGCCGCGGGATGGAACGGCGCTGGAGGAGCTCGGAGGAAGGCGCTCGGGGCGTTTCGGGACGACGGAGCGCGCTGGCTCGCTCGTGCCCAGACGAGGAGGGAAGGGATGCGGTGGCCATGGTGCTCGGGGAGGCGGGGGCCTTCCTAGAGTCGCTCGGGGAGGCGGAAGAAGGAGCACCGCGGCGGCCTAGGCGGCTCGCGGCGCCGCGGCGCTGCACTGGAGCGACCAGCGCGTCGGGCTGCGGGGCTCCTGCTGCAGGGGAACGAGGAGAGAGGGAGATAGCGAGGGGGAAGGAGCGGGGTCGAGGAACGAGGCTGGCGGCGCGCGCTAGGAACGGAGGGAGAGCGAGCGCTGGCTCAGCTAGCGCTAGGGTTTCAGGGGAAACTGGGCCGGCTTAGGGAGGTGGAGCTGGGCCTTGAGGCCTAGACCGAAGGAGGAGAGGGAGGTGGCCTGGAGGAGTTTTCTTTCTTTTTTATTTCTTAGCAGAAACAAAAGAGAAGAACGAAAAAAAAGGAGGGGGTTAGGGAAAAGATAGCACACGGGAGCATTTTTCTCGGGCATCATAAAATGAGCAAGGACCGAGAAAAATAAGAAAGGCATGATTGGAAAAATAATTCAAACATATTTGAATTTAATTCAAATAGTTTTGAACTAAGACTTGATTATTGAGGTGTCCAAAAATGTTCGAATTTTCGGAGGAACCTCGAAACAACGGAAAAGAATTATAGGCAAGGTTTAGAAGGAGAACTTGAAGTGAAAAAGACATGGGGAAAATATGCAAGTGTGTTGAGTTAATTCCAAAGAATGGAATATTATTATATAGCTCCCTAATAATATTGAGAGGCTCTTATATGTTATAAAGAGAAGTCACCTTCCCTCGATTTAAATGGACCGAAGGTCCACACGATTTATTTAGGTTGAGATGCAAAATAAAATATGACATGATGGCATGATGACATGATGCAATGCAAAAATAAATAAAGCAAGCACAACTGAACACACGGGAAACCCGGAACATCTGGAATCTTCTGGAATCTTCTGGGACGTCGGTCTCGGGCGTCACAACTCTCCCACACTAACAGAGGATCTCGACCCGAGATCCTAGAGATATCACCGGGTAAAAACGGAAGAGGAAGAGGTAAAACAAAGTTGCTTCTTTGACAGACGAGTGAAACCAAAGAACCTGAGAGGTAGAACAAAAGAAAGAATGCAACGGAGATGAACAAATATGAAAACTCCGTTAGGAAAGGGAACAAGGAACATCACGAGACCTTGCAGGTTGAAAGACATGAAACAAGAGCTCACGGACCAAAAGAATAAGAAACCGCAATGGTATAGCCAAGGAATAAGAATGACAGAATTTGGACAGCACTCCGTCTGAAAATGGAAGGAATTGAACTTGAACTTGCCAAGTTGGGATGATACTTGATGAAAACAACAACACATAGCCTCCGAAACAATTGAAAGAATGGCACCAGAGGTAAGAAAGATTCAGACAGCACTCCGGTTGAAAAGAGAGGAAAAACTAGATAAAAGACGGAACTTGAATGAAGAATACAACACTCCGGTTAAAAGGACAAGCAAGGGAGAGAACATGATCTCGATAAAACGATATGATGGTTTGGAGAGAGCAACATCACAAAGCCTCCGGAATGAAAGAATAGCATATAGATCAACGAAAGAAAAGAATGGAGAAGAAAAGACAACTTCTCCGGCAAATGAGTTGAAAGAGCATCCTTACGAAGAAGGGTTGAACGGAGTTGTTGGAAAGATCAACAACGAAAGAATAAGCTTGATGTGGGCTTATGGAAAACATCTCAAAATTAAGAGGTGACAACCAGCCACTGACGGAAACATTTAATTGGATTGAGATCAACAAGGAGACGAAAAACTTATTTCACCGGAATGATAAATGAAGAACTTGGGTCATTTATAAGCACCATAAATAGCAACAATCCTTAGGGAAAGCTTTTAGGTGAAATACAACCCAAGATTACTCCAACGAATAAACTGAAAGGTTGAAAAGATCTCTTGAACAAAGAAAATGATGGTTTTAAATATCTCATTCTTGACAACTTGAATCATAAAACATGAAGGAATTGACAAGAATGACATAACACCATCTAAAGATAAGGTAGAAAGAATTGCAATTCAAATGCATGAAGAAGAATGCTTGAGCTCCAACAAGAATCTTGATGAAGACTTCGAGGATGAATTAAAACATGATGAACCACCATGAATACTCCGGTAATGAAAGCATGAGAAGTGAAAGATGAAAAGAATAAGATTCAAGGCCTGTGATGAATTAGATAGAGCTTTGAAATGATGAAATAGAAATAGCTTGAAGCTCCGGAAAACAAGATGAACAACTTAGAACCGAGAATATGATATGATGAACAAGCTCCGAAGGAAGGGATTAATCACCTTGAAGGAATAAGAATAAGAATTATGTCATGCATCTCCTTTACCAATTAAATTGATGACAACCAAGGATTTGGCATACTACTTATTCTCGTTGAAAAGAATTAAAGAGAGATCTAGCACAACCTTGGGTAAATCTTCAACGAACCACCGGTAGGATTATGAAAAGAACAAGTGAATTAAAACGATAACAACGGAACGGAAGCTTGAAAGAACCACCGTAAGAATATAGAGACGAACGAAGAGACATCAATGAAGAATATTTGGAGAACGAAGTTGAAAACTGAGAACGAAGAAATATTCTGAAATGATGGCCTTCGGAGGAACACAAAGAAAAGAATTCACAAAAATCTTGAGAGAACGGGCCAAGATTTAAGAGAAACTCTTCTCCGATCTCCAATGCTTAGAATGAAGACGAGAATTGTCATGAAGAATTGTTGAGCACTCCGGAATGAAGAATTAAAAAGGTTGAACCAACGATGGAAAGAATTTGAAAGCGATATTGGAGAAGGCATGTGACTGATGGAAATCATTCTTACGTCACACTTTGAAAAGAATTTGAGTATAACTCCGGAAATAGAAGAGTCAGGTAAGATCCTGGGAAAAGACCTGTGGGTTAGGGCCCACTCAAAGAAATCACCGTTGGAAAAGATTGCTTCAGAGATATTGCACCGGATGAATTAAATGGCTTGAGTAAGATGACAACCTCAAAAATAGTTTGAACGGAATAAGAATGGAATTATGAATCTTCTGAGATACCTTGAACACTCCGGATATGAATAAAAAGAGGAGAATGATTAATTGGTGCACCGGAATAAAAAAGCATTGTGAAATGAGGAAAAGGATAAGATCAACATCGAAATCTTGAATTACATCCACCGGCAGAATTAGAGAACAAAAGAATGATGAACTTGACGCTCTTGAACATCTTCCTGAGAATCACCTGATAAGAACATTGATGGAAATGAATGAAGAAATATCACATGAATAAAATGGATACTTCATCTGAGAATTCTGGCTCCAAGAAAAGAAGGGAGGGAGGGTGGGGAAACAAAGACAACTTGGGATGAAAGAACATACACCGTTGAGAAAAGACTAAGAGTTGATCTTGCAAATGATGAAAAGATCTGATTAACTCGAAGAAAAGGACGCCGGTTGAGAAGAATTTAACATGACCACCTTGATGATCAAGAAGAATTAGCAGTCTCATAGAAATATGAGAACACCGATTAAGAAGGTATGGAATCAACATTTGACATCGAAGCAACTCGAATACCAGAATCAAAACAAAAACAAAGGGTAGATATGCAACATGATCTTCACAATATCATCTGAACAGAGAATTGAACGAATGAATTCCGCAGTTACATCAGCTTGACGAGAAGCCACTTGGAGAACAAAAGGTAAATAAAAAGGAACAAGGATCAGATAGAACAAATACAAGATAGGAGTTTCGTTCGACATCTTCGTGCTGAAAGCTCATGGAACGTGTTACAAAAGGGTTTTGCAATCCCCGGATCAGCATAGCCAAGGACCCTTTAAGATGCAACTCCCGATCAGAACAAGTCCATAAAACCACTTCACTCAATGTAGAACCCCGAACTTCATATCGTGCATCCGTTGGAAGAATGCCTAGAACTACTAGATGAACCCACCTATAGATTTTCGAAAGTTTCCAGTTATGCAATCAGGTGTTGGGGATACACGGGAAGCACCGCGCAATCAACTCTAAACCTACATCCAGGTGTATCCATCCTTCAACACATAACCAGTCTTTCTCGGAAACTGTTTACCTCGGACCTTCGAAAAGCATCCACTATACAAGCTATGGCAATACTCTCGAACTACCTCCCCAGTACTGGGTGATGTCGGGGTTATCTTGCCACTCGCCGTATAGGAGAGATTTTCGATGTCGGTCGTCTTAAGTATTTAGTACTGCCGCGATATGCTTGTGACAACAATACCCCGAAGCTCAACTCCTCGGTAACAGGAGGCATCGAGAACAATATCCTTGTCACAAGAACGTCGAAACAATCCCAGAATACTCGCGGGATCCTAAAAAAAATTTGGTGCAATTTTTGAAAGTAGAAGAGGCAAGAGTAGTCGTCAGGAGTCCTCACCAGAATGAAAGGGGATGAGAAGCAAAAGAAATCCTACTCTCCGATATATAATATAGGACTCAAAACATTTTCAGTGTGTGCCTAGACTCAACCGTCAACGATTCGATCAATCAGTGGGGGCTTCTAGGTCGGAGAAGGCTCTGATACCAACTTGTAATGCCCAGGATGGGACTATACCTCCTACGTGTCGAGGCACGACTTAAAGGTATAAGCCCATCCTAGAATGATCTCAAGTTTGGTATCTTTGCACGACTCATGTAAAAGAGGGATTAAATTGCAAAAGGAGATAGTTGGCTTACACTCGCCACTTCACACAATACATTACATAAGCAAAACATCATTCAAAACATCACAACCCGACTACGGGTGAAGATCCAAAAGAAAGATACCAAAACAACATAAAGCCACAGGTCAGGATCGAATCCTAGTAGAAACCACTACTGATCGTCGAAGCGTCACAAACAAACAGCCAAACTCTTCATCGGACTCCCGGGTGAAGAACTGATCCAACTCCTGCATCAAACTCGGCTGAACCTACATCTGGTGTGGTGAAGCAACTGTGAGCCACAGAGGACTCAGCAATCCCGTTCCCGGGTAACAAGACTATTTAAGCCTTGGGTGAGGACAAGGCTGAAGAAAGAACGAGAGGAGAAGGAACAACAAGAGTCTGCAGCAGCAACTAGCACTAACTTACGCAAAAGAGAGCGAGAAGAGAAGTGCATCGGTCGAGAGATGATCACGAAGGATCCTAACTAAAGCCGGTCAAACATAACCCCACCGTGTTCAACTCCCGAATCCCTATTCGGAAATTGACAGTCACGATACACACGCTGGTAGTGTATTGAAACATTGTGTCAAGTTATCTACAACCAGATATTAACAAGCTCCCATCTGCCACATAACCGCGGGCACGGCTTTCGAAAGTTCATAACCCTGCAGGGGTGTTCCAACTTGACCCATTACAAGCCCACGATCCGCGGAGTCGCAACTCCATAGGTGGGAAGACCCGAGTATTCTCGGAATCCCGTGCTCAAGTTAAACCGAACTAAGGTAAGGCTAATCCAGCAAATCCTCCCGGCGTGTCGACACCCTGATAGTAGCCGCGCGTATCTAAGTCTCAGGACACGACCAGATGGGCGATGCTACAGGTTATACCAGATACCTCGGGTTGCCCCAAGGCGGCCCTGCAGGACCCCCGTTTGGGACCAACACCATCAGCGCTGGCCCCCCCTGCTATGTAGAATTAAGAATCCTCGGGGACGCGACCCCCTATGCAATTTTAATTAATTAATTAAGTTGTTATTATGAGGCAAATAGTACCAAATGTTGGGACTTGCTGGAAAAGACTTAGCACTTAGCGGTTTACCAAGGGGGTCCCATACACCCCAACCGTGTTAGGAACGCATAATCAAGGAACATAACACCGGTTTGTACGGTTCCTAACGGCATGAGTGGAACAAAACACCAAGCAAAAGGCTTAGCCTTCCACCCTGCCAGTATATAGATGATTTCATTTTTAAGCATTTATATAGTGTGATATAACCCAACCAAACTTCAACATGAAGCAAGCATCTTCAATCTTCACCTGCAACTAACAAAGCTATAAGAGGGGCTGAGCGAAGCGTACTTAGCCAAGCAACGGTTTGCATAGGTAGGGTGGTTAAACATGGTAATGGTTACAAGTAGGAGGCTGACAAGAAGACATGGGCATCGAGGCAAAACTATAGATCGAGACTACTAGCAATAGGCAAAGATAGTAATGGTATCCGGGTTCGGTCATCTTGCCTGGGATTCCACAAAGGAGAAGAACGGTTCCACGAAGTAGACGGAGCAACAGAGACGAGCGAATCCTCACAACTCTGGAACGAAACCGAAGCTATCAAGAGAAGCAACCGGAAAGAAAGAAACAACACGGTAAACACACAAGCATCAACATGGCATACGATGCACATTCAAATATGATGCATGTCCGGTTAAATATGCAAGGCATGGCAAAGAGCACAAACAAATACTACAAGTTAAGTGGAGCTCAATATGCAAACACCACAATTAATCATTTAGTTGGCTCTCGATTATTTACAAGCCAAGATTAAATGTTTTTAACATGGCAAGAGGTGAAGCATAATAAAACTACACTATTTAGGCATTTTAAATGAGGCCGGAAAATAACAACAACATATCCGAAAAATCCCCATGAGCATGTTTAATAGTTATTAAAGCAACAACAATTTAACATATCAATGTTGTTAACATGATGCGGATGACATGATCAAGTTTATGCAATTTATTAAAAGGGTTGACATAAGAGGATAAGAAGCATTGTCACCGTGGTGGAAGGAAAGGGTGCCACGGCAACGATCCGAAAATGATGCCACGCAACATATCGGTTCCGGTATCTCGTTGAGAGTCCGGTGCAAAAGGAAAGATGGCGTGAGCGAGCCAAACGAGATGAAAGGTGGGGCGATCCCGTTACCGGGTTCCCACGAGTCGGCGACGAGGCAACCGAGGAACATGACAAAAGGTGGAACGGGCACGAAGCACACACGGGAAACATTTCATACAACACAACAAGCATCACACGGGTCATCCACGGGGTTATACCTTCGAAACCCTCGTTTCGGGACGGTTCGAGATCGTAGAGGAAGGAGTCGTTCACGTCGTAGAGGAAGTAGTCGTTCACGTTTCCGAAGAGGAAGTAGTCGTTCCGGCGTCGAGTTCGTAGATGTACTAGCGGTCTCGGCGACGGTAGTGGTACACGGCGACGGTAGTCGTTCACGGAGCTCGTAGCCGTAGATGTTCGGGTCGGTGTCGTGGTACTTGGACGTATCGGAGAGGAACTTGAGCCGTAGTGGTACATGTCGTCGAGGTACTTGCCGTAGAGGTACACGGGGCGACGGTAGACGTTCGGGCGACGGTAGTCGTTCGGGCGACGGTAGACGTTCGGGCCGTAGATGTACTCGGTCGTCGTGGTACACGTTTGTAGATGTTCATCCGTCATGTCGTGGTACTTGGCGAGTCATCGTGTAGTCGTGTAGGTGTTCCCGTTCGTAGAGGTACATGCCATCGAAGGGGTACTCGGCGGTCGTCGATCCGTAGATGTTCGGGTCCGGAAGTAGAGGTACTTGTTGCTCCATAGGTACTTGAGATAACAAAAACAGCAACAAAACAACAACAAAAAAAAGGGAAAAAGGCTGCGGGTTGCTCGGGACGACGCCGATCTGGAAAAGGACAGGGCCTTGGAAGCCGGCGCTGCAGCCGCTGTTGCTGGAGGACGGGAAGGGAGGCCACGCGAGGTCTTGGCGCGCTGGAGGGCCGGATGCATCGGGCTCGGGTGACCGCTCGCGCGACGGGAGGACGAGGCCACGACCTGCTTCGGAGGAGGGAGGCGCGCAGGAGGCGCTCGGCTTGGGGGCGGGCGCGGCCTGAGGACGTCGCTGGCGAGGAGAGGGCGAGGCGGCGCCCTGGCGCCTGAGGGCCGGTGGCGCGGCTCTGTGGGACGAAGGAGGCAGGAAGACTCCTGGCCGCGGGATGGAACGGCGCTGGAGGAGCTCGGAGGAAGGCGCTCGGGGCGTTTCGGGACGACGGAGCGCGCTGGCTCGCTCGTGCCCAGACGAGGAGGGAAGGGATGCGGTGGCCATGGCGCTCGGGGAGGCGGGGGCCTTCCTGGAGTCGCTCGGGGAGGCGGAAGAAGGAGCACCGCGGCGGCCTAGGCGGCTCGCGGCGCCGCGGCGCTGCACTGGAGCGACCAGCGCGTCGGGCTGCGGGGCTCCTGCTGCAGGGGAACGAGGAGAGAGGGAGATAGCGAGGGGGAAGGAGCGGGGTCGAGGAACGAGGCTGGCGGCGCGCGCTAGGAACGGAGGGAGAGCGAGCGCTGGCTCAGCTAGCGCTAGGGTTTCAGGGGAAACCGGGCCGGCTTAGGGAGGTGGAGCTGGGCCTTGAGGCCTAGACCGAAGGAGGAGAGGGAGGTGGCCTGGAGGAGTTTTCTTTCTTTTTTATTTCTTAGCAGAAACAAAAGAGAAGAACGAAAAAAAAGGAGGGGGTTAGGGAAAAGATAGCACACGGGAGCATTTTTCTCGGGCATCATAAAATGAGCAAGGACCGAGAAAAATAAGAAAGGCATGATTGGAAAAATAATTCAAACATATTTGAATTTAATTCAAATAGTTTTGAACTAAGACTTGATTATTGAGGTGTCCAAAAATGTTTGAATTTTCGGAGGAACCTCGAAACAACGGAAAAGAATTATAGGCAAGGTTTAGAAGGAGAACTCGAAGTGAAAAAGACATGGGGAAAATATGCAAGTGTGTTGAGTTAATTCCAACGAATGGAATATTATTATATAGCTCCCTAATAATATTGAGAGGCTCTTATATGTTATAAAGAGAAGTCACCTTCCCTCGATTTAAATGGACCGAAGGTCCACACGATTTATTTAGGTTGAGATGCAAAATAAAATATGACATGATGGCATGATGACATGATGCAATGCAAAAATAAATAAAGCAAGCACAACTGAACACACGGGAAACCCGGAACATCTGGAATCTTCTGGAATCTTCTGGGACGTCGGTCTCGGGCGTCACATTGCACAACCGCGATAGTGAGGCATGTCAGTGCATAGCTTGTCAGCTATGTCGACAACAATGTCGGTACCAAGGACGGGGAACGAAGAGTACCATTTTCTTGCTCGTTGAACGAGGCGTACCACTAGGCAAAGTTCTCGTCCATTGGTGGTTACCGGAATGTCAATAACACTAGTAACAGGGTCTCCCGACGGAGTTGTACACCAAGGTGTTTACATAAGCATTGAATTATTACTACTTAGACCATATAGATCACAAGAAAGTTTAAACAAAACAATGGAAAGGAAAATTGTGATTACACACAATTATTAGGAGTATATCCTTCCCATGGACAAGCAGAACATGGCATACAGGGTAGGAGAGCAAGTACCCAACCATTCAGATAAAGAAGCAAGTATTAATCAACATGTTTGGATAACTGACAAAGAAACACTTAGCATCGCGCCTCCAATGTTCTTGTTTATGAGCGGGGTATCATTGTCATGCTTCGAGGTAGCAATGATATGGTGTTTCAATCAAGGGCCAGACTTTGGATACACAAATGATCCATCAGGGGCAACTTATAAAATAAGTCTTACAATTTCCTCCTGGAAGAATGGTTATCCTTGCAAAAGAAATTATAATTATAGGAACTCCAACCAGGAGTTCTAGGCATGACAACATATTACTGGGTCATCGCAGGACCAACATTATAACTCCTGGAAAGTTGTCCCAGCCATCATATATGACCGAGATTCAGATCCGATTGGTGTCATGATACCTCAGACTTAGGATGTTCGAGAAGAAAAGGTGCAACACAAATCGATGAAATGACATTGTGAGATTCCCAGGAAATGAACTATGGGAGAAGGTTCCCGAAACAATAGTTCATTATTAAACCAAGGAGAGGATGAGGAGGTGGCTGATGGGCTCAGCTACAATTCATCGAGAATTCCAAACGGATGGATTTCCACAATAATGTGAACAAGAAGATGATACTTGTGAATTCAAATGATATAATGTTGTATTCTCGAGGAAAACATACACCATTAATCATGAGTTGACAGGTGTGCCCGAAATATGACCTTAGGCAGCAAGATCAATGCTAGAGTGATGATTCAATAAGCAACAGTCTAAGAACGAACTGTCGATCATTAACTTCAAAGCAATAGGGTTGCTTGAAGTACAGAACTCAAGTAGCATCGTTAGCATATTGGTATCCTGGTTAAAAACAACACGGGGACCAAGGAAGAAAGGTGATGGTGAGAAGTATCATCATATCGAGAATTTCTAAGAGGTGGAGCAATCCCCTCAACATTCTTGACATAAAAGACAGTTATACTTCAAGGCAGAACACAACTTTAGCTAGAGAGAAAGTTGTATTCATAATGTGGACAAGTTCGCGACGAAAGGAAGTCAAGGGTGTTGACGATGATAAAGAAATCATCGAGGGCAAGGAGGGTATTTTTCATCATGAACATAGTTGACATCTCGGAAGAAGCCAAAGTGTTGAAGGTGATCCGACACATTTGACGGGAGGTTTCAAGAGGATGTAATCAAACAACAACGACAACAAGCAAGGGAAAGATGAAGTGGCAAGTTATAGGATCAATATATAAGATGCAAGCTCGGAACCAAAGCTACCTTTCAAGACAAGCAACATGATGTTGAAAGCTTGATGTAGGTCGTGCTCACACTCTGAAGAATTCGTGCAGCAGAGAAGGACGAGGTAGCACAGTCAAAGATAGCAAGATCAAGATGTGGTCGATAGTCTAGGAATGACCTGATTGAGTTCAGAATTTCCCAGTAAAATACTAGGGGTATTTGAGTTGTAGTGAGGCATAATTTCACTAATAGGGGTCCTCGGTTGACAATAACCTAGAACCCGTAGAGTGATTACGACAAGGAAAGACATTACTTCAACAAAGTTAGTAAGATGTGGTGTAATGGCAAGACATCTTCGATATACCAGGGGGTAATACTCGAAGGTAGAACATGATAGGAGTAGAACCGGGTCATTGACCTATGACAGTAGATACTTCAACCTTGCCAAAATAGATGAGGCACTGGAATGAATTCCCATAATATATAATAGATTAGGACAGCATGGTCGGAACCATAACTATAAGGAATCAATTCAAGAATACCGGAAGAATCATATAGCCGGTTAATAATTTTGCAAGAAGCTTCCGAGACGGTCGACATCATTTTCATGGGCATGAACACAATGTTCAAGGTCGACTCCCACTTCTTTAATACATATCATTTCATTCACCTCTCGCTTTGATAAAACTGTAGTGTTGGAATTTTATCTGGTAGAACACTGGAAGAGTAAGACTTGTGAAAACTTTTGGGTTCTCACGGATTAGGGGAAGGCATGGGTTCAACCAATCGGGCATCTTAGTAAAATATACCTGAAGTTTCAAAAGTACATACACAAGCTCGATAGCAGAGCATGGTTGGCCAAGCAGAGGATACAATTTACCAAAGGTATTATGTATCACGGGAAGAACTCACAAGGTTATTGAATATGAAGGACACTGTCAGATAACAATCCAACAATGGATCGGGCGAACCTCCACGGAGCTGATGTGAGTATCGGTACTCACTCAGAGGAAGAAAGAATGCAGAGGCATCAGATTCAAGAATTACCTTATTAGTCTCATGCGTAAATAGAAAGAAATTATGGTTTCCAAAATGAAGGATCAGAAGCAGACACTTTGATCAAGGATGGAAGTTGAAAACACTTGGACAATCAACAAAGGTTCGAATTGTCGAGAACCAACTCATGTCTGGAATGACGTTTGAGCCGAAAAGGTAATTTAAAAAGAATAACTTGATGAATGCGTGCATACGCACACATTGAATCAACAGGCTTAAAATCGCTAAGACAACGGATGTTGACGAAGACTACTAGTCATATGGAATTAACCATAATGCAAGCAGGCAAGAATTTCAAGAGTAACATGCTGCAGAGGATTTTCGAAAGATCAAAAAGTATTCCTAAGAATTTTGTCAGACATGTGAACAGTTGAGAAGAACGAATCCTCGATAAATGTGAGGAAATAACCGTAAGGGCTTTCAAGAGAAATAAAACTACAAGACAGTAAACTCAAAGGATTCTCGGGGACAACGGAGAATATTTCGAGGCATCTTGTAACAACAAGAGCGATGAGGAATGATCATTGAATTGAAAACTGCATGCAGATATCCATAGGGATATATCGGTGGCAGTGATTTGCAAAGGCGATGAGCACAAGGGTCTCGGGAAAATATCGAGGCATATCCTCAGAATCTTCTGATGAAGCAGGTGATCTTCTAGAATAAGGGCTGTCCAGGAGAATTAGTTGCGAGAACCTAGAGTCAGATTTAGTAAAATATTTTAACCCGAATAGAAGAGATATCAGAGTCCCAGAGCATAGAAGAGGAATAAAAGATCCTAACACCACCCGTTGGTGTTGTAGGCCCGTAAGCCACACAACAAGTTATTAAATTTGTTTTTCAAAGACTAGACTCAACTTCGGCCAAGGAGTTGGAAAGGGGGCTACCTACAGGCAGTCGGATCTAATACCAACTTGTGACGCCCCCGATTTGATCGTACACTAATCATGCATGCAAATGTGTACGACCAAAATCAGGGACTCACTTGAAGATATCACAACACAACTCTAGACACAAATTAAAATAATACAAGCTTTATATTACAAGCCAGGGGCCTCGAGGGCTCAAATACAAAAGCTCGAAAATACAAGAGTCAGCGGAAGCAATAATATCTGAGTACAGACATAAGTTAAACAAGCATGTCTTAAGAAGGCTAACACAACAATCAATGATCGAAGAGGCAAGGCCTCCTGCCTGGGACCTCCTAACAACTCCTCGAAGCCGAACTCTGCGTAGAAACATCCTCGGGGTCCCGTGGCTCCTGGACTCCACCATCTGGTTGCGTCATCCGAGAAAAAGGAACAGAAAGGGGAAAAGGGGGGAGCAAAGCAACCGTGAGTACTCATCCAAAGTACTTGCAAGCAAAGATCTATATTACATTTGCAATGGTAACAGTGATATGGGTAGTATATGTGGACTGAACTGCAGAAAGCTAGAATAAGAGGGGGGTAGCTAATCCAATGGAAGACAACGCTTCTGGCAGCCTCCATCATGCAGCAGTAGATGAGAATAGATGGTAAGTTCACCAAGTAACATCGTGTAGCATAATCCTACACGGCGATCCTCCCCTCGTTGCCCTGTGGGAAAGCGATCACCGGGTTGTATCTGGCACTGGTAAGGGTGTGTTTTATTAAGTATCCGGTTCTAGTTGGCATGAGGTCGGAGTACAACTCCGGGTCGTCATTTTACCGAGGGACGCGGCTATTCGAATAGATTAACTTCCCTGCAGGGGTGCACCAGATTACCCAGCACGCTCGATCCCATTTGGCCGGACACACTTTTCGGGGTCATGCCCGGCCTCGGAAGATCAACACGTCGCAGCCGTACCTAAGCACAACAAAGAGGTTGGCACGCCGGTCTAAACCCTAAGCGCGCAGGGGTCCGGGCCCATCGCCCAACGCACACATGCACGTTGCGTACGCGGTCGGTAAGCAGACCTAGCCTCTCCTAATACCAAAGTAGGCGTTCCAGTCCAATCCGGCGCGCGCCTCTAAGTCGATGACGTCAAAAGGCTTCGGCTGATACCACGACGTCGAGTGCCCATAACTAATCCCACGTAGCTGGTTAGTGCGTATAGGCCAATAGCCAGACTCAGATCAAATACCAAGATCTCGTTAAGCATGTTATTTTGAAGTAACCGCGGACAACGAACAGGGACCAGGCCCACCTGTCTCCAAGGTGGTCGCAACCTGCCCTGTCGCTCCGCCATAAAGTAATCATGAGGGGGCTGCCGAGAATCTAGGCCCACCACTACTTGTGTGGAAGCACCTGCCCCTTCAGCCCCCATCTCCGAATCATCAACATGAGTATGTAATAGTATAGTATATACCCGTGATCACCTCCCGAAGTGATCACGGCCCGATAGTATAGCATGGCGGACAGACAAGAATGTAGGGCCACTAATGGAATACTAGCATCCTATACTAAGCATTAGGGTAGCAGGTAAAGGTATCAACAGATGTAGCTACAATGACAGGCTATGCAACAGAATAGGATTCATCGAAAGCAGTAACATGCTACACTACTCTAATGCAAGCATTAGAGAGAGGAATAGGCGATATCGGGTTGATCAAGGGGGGCTTGCCTAGTTGCTCTGGCAAGAAGGAGGGGTCGTCATCACTGCAGTCGAACTGGGGGTCGCCAACAGTCTTAGATTCTACTGGAAAGAAGTAACGGAGGGGGAACATAATAAATAACAGAGCAATCAAAGCATCACAAAGCATAACATGGAAATACGCGGTGCTAGAGGTGACCTAACATATTTCTACATGATATACGTGAAGGGGGGATTCCACCGGGAATGTTATCCCGGTTCCGGACCTGTGTCAGACAAACAACCGGAGGGGGAATGTTCCATGTTCAGATAGTTAGAGGCATGTGGCGGACAAACGGACTGTGTATTTGGATTCGCCTCGAAATTCTGAGCAAATTTCATGTAGAAAACTTTTTCACCCGAGCTACGGTTTATTTTCTATTGAATTACAAAGTTTTATTGCTTTTGCAATTTCTGGATTTATTATTATTTCGACATTAAACAGTCCGATACCTTTTTATACACAGTTGTAACTAGCCCATGTGCATGACAGGTGGGGCCATGGGGGCTGAGTCAGCAGCCCGGTCAACAATCAAAAGGTGACTGTTGACTAGTCAAACATATGCGCGGGCCCCAGGTTTCATAGACTCTAATTAATCAATAGAGTGTTCACACGTTTTAAATTATCCTAATTAAGTAGTGGGGCCTACTATCAATGACCCAATGATTTAGTTAATTGCTATAGTGGGGGGCCACCAGTCAGTGAGTGTTAAAGGTGGATTAGGCCTACTCTAATTGGGGCTAAGCTACTTAAGTCAACCGCGAGGGTGCCTGGGCACTCACGTACCCATGGTTGGCAGCTAGGTGTGGTGCGGCTGGCCAGTAGAGGCAACGACGAGCGCGAAAGCAGCCACGGTGAGCGGAGGGTCACGCGTAGAGGCGAGGGGCCGGCGCAGGGCAGCCAGAGGCGAGCAGCGGCGGCCGCGCGAGAGCCTCCGCAAGCAGCAGCCATGTAGCGAACATCAGCGGCACGGCGGCTCGCAGGCGGGACTGCGCACGTGGGCAGCGTGGCCAGGCCGCGAACGAGCAGTAGCGAGAGGCGGCTGAGCGCGTGTGCGGCAAAGGCGGCCCGGCGGCCATGACCCGCAGCAGCGTGGAGCGGCAATAGCACGGGCACAACCAAGGCAGAGCAGGGGCTCGGCCGCGGCACGGTGAGCTCGCACGGGCGCGGCCAGGGTGTGGGCGAACGACATGGATTCGAAGGGGGAAGCAGGGGAATCGGCGCGGCTGACCGAGAGGAAGGCCGGGGACGTGCTTGCGACGGTCGAGGTGGCGCGGTGTTGTAGATCGACGGCGAGATGCCACGGCCGTGGTGGAGATAACGGCAATGAAGGCGACGATGTGGTGCATCCCTGCTCGATTCGAAGCATCCAGGCGAAGGAGACGTCGACGGCGAGTCTCTTGGACAAGTGGCACGGCGCGGGACGGCTCCGGAGCACGAGATCGATGATGTGTGTGGCGGCGGGGTCTCGGGCTTGTGCGGGGGCAAGAGCTACGCCGCGAGGAAGAGGGAGGAGATGCTAGGGTTTGTACGGGGTGGGTGAGAGGGAGCAGGGGATGCTCTTATCCCCTGGCTGCTCGGCCGAGCACGTGCGCGGCGCCGGGTGCCTGCGGCCATGGCACCCCGGCCTTCTCCTATAGCGAGGAGGAGGAGGAAAGGCTGGGGGGCTGTTGGACTGGGCCGCACTGTGTGCGCCTAGAGCCCAGCCCAACAGGGCGCCCGGTTCTTTTTCTGTTTCCTTTTTTTCTTTTCTGTTTTGTATTTTCTTTTTCTTTTACTTTTTTTTTCCTTTTTTTATTTATTTTAGACTATTTAGACATTTTCTGAAAATATGTTTTCTCAACCATAATTACTTACGCAATATTTGGCATAGTCCGGACATTTTGTTTCTAACATTTGAAAACTTTGATTGTTTGCGAAAATTTTAAATTTGAATTTGAAATGTTTAGGACTAACACAAGATTAGCAACAGTAACGAGATGACGTGGCATCATTAGCATAGGTTTACGGTAGCTTAATTACCCGGGCGTCACAGGATTTATCCTCGGCGGATTAAATACGGGACCGAGATCCATGTGGGCTTATAGATGCTGGCGGCATCACCACTGCGCGACACGACCATTGGAGAGTGAGGAGGAAGGAGGAGATCAATTGCTTACTGATTTCTTGTCTGTCCGCGCAAGCGGCGTCCCTTGGGGTCGTACTCGGGTCTGAGGAGGGCGATGCTACCGCACGCGAAGCTCCTCTATCTGGCCATGGGTGTTATGGTGATCACGTCATACATGCTTACCATAGCAAACACAACGTCGTCACTCCCTGCCCTCGTTGTCGTCATCGTTGCGGAGAAAACGAGCAAAAAGGTCTGGAAGAAACGAGGCTAGAGAGTAGCTCTGTTTTTTTCCTTTGAAGCCATTGACGAAGAGGATGATGAGGAGGAGGATGATGAAGACCTATGCACCGTCCACAACCTTGGGTTCACGCAAGCGATGCCCCCTACCTGGCGTGCCAAAGATGTCGTGGGTGAACAAGATCACCTATGGGGACATGAGCCCATTTGTGGCTCGGTATCGGGGAGATCACGTTGCACAAAGAACGGAGGCCATGGCACAGCACTACGGTGATGGCACAGGTGGTTTTTACCTAGGTTCGGGCCGCCGCGAGGCGTAAAATCCTACTCCAGCTTTTTGGTGGATTGGGTGGACGGATACGAGGAGCATGCAACGCTCAAGCCCAGCAGGATAGCCTCGAGGAGAGCATCCACACGCGTACAAGTGTGAGAGGGTCTGAATCCCTCTCTAGGTTGCCTCAAACCTACTTCTATAGCTAAGGGGTAACCACAGTGGCAAAATAGTCTTTATCCAGTGATTAGATAGCTAACAGTGCTATCATACCTAACTCTGGCAGTTAGGACAAAGTGCATTAAATGCACTGCTAGTTGACATGCTGAGTATGATGCCCGGCAAGCATGCCGCACCACTTAATCACCTTCTGCTTATCTGCTTGACACGCCTCTGTACAGGTGTAAAACGAGTGTAGTCTGTCTTCCAACAGGCCGCCACCTGCTTAGTGGAGGCCACTTAATCATCTACATGCTCAACACCGCATTGATGTGTGATTTGTATTGCGATGTGGTAGAGCGGTGGTCTCTTGGCGGGAAACCTCGCTCTTGGCGTACCCGGCAAGGGAGGCCTACACAAGGTGTGCCCTATCGTCTCATATGTTGACTTGGTCTTCTTGATCCGTACATTGGTGAAGTCATTCCTTCGCTAAGCCTTGGCTGCCGGGGCGGGGGCTCTTTGTCCGTGTACAAGTTAGGGGGGACACATACCCATGTTTGTGTACCCCCACACACTTCCCTCCTCTCTGTTTTTCACTCTTGCTCTTGGTCTTATCCTCTTCCTGCTCAGAGCTAGGGTTCTTGGAGTTTCTTGCTAGATCAGCTCCCTTTGCTTATACTTCTCCCTCTCATATGTTTCTTGCTAGATCTTCTCTAGTTCTTCATTTGCACACTAAGGTGTTTCTTTATGCTCTTTTTGTTTGTGAGATTTTCCAGTCGGGGGTTTCTTGGCAGAGGGATTACCTTTGCTGCATCTCCTCTTTTTCAGGTATTTTCTCTTGTTAAATCTTACTATTGTAGTTATTTTGGTGGTAGTTAGAGTAGTCTTCTAGGGTTCTTGTTTATTATGATTTACTCAGGGTTTCTGTACTTTTTAGATTTCATTGAAATCGTGCGTGTTTTCAGCGGTAGTTGTCAGATTTTGGTTGTGAGCATGTTGTTTTTCATGGTAGTAAGAGTAGTTTGGTTATGATTTTTTATTTTTATGCTTCTGTTGGGGCTTTTGCAGCCTTCAGATTTGCTCCAGTGTTTGTTTTCTTTAGGGTTTCCTTGTGAATTGTTTAGGTGGTAGTGCGAGTAGTATGTTTAGGGTTTTTAGACGTGCAATGATTTAGTCTTAGGGTTTGAACTGGTTATTTTTAGTGAGTCGTATATGTCTTTAATAATCCTATCTTTTTTTGTGTATATTGTTATTCTGATGTGGATTACAGGTCATGTGCTTCTAGGCTATTCTTGATGTTATTTGATTTTCTATGTGTTTAGGCTTGGTAGTAAGTTTTTATGTTTAAGCAAATTTTAAATTCAGTATGTGTATGGTTCGTATTGAGTCCAGTCGATGTTTTTGTTATAGGGTGTGTGTGTATGTTAATGTTTAGCAAATCTAGGTTTTTAACTATAATGCTATTTTTTAGCTTTTATAGTGTACTGATGCATATTGTGTTTCCAGAACCTTGCAGTAGCAGCATGCTGCTCTGCTATTTTGATTACTGATTTTTCTAGTTCTTTGAATGTTCTATTTTTTTGAAGTTATCAACTTTTATTCGATGTTCTCCATTGTATGGATCCAGTTTGCTATGTAAGCAGTTTATGCAAGTTTAGTTCCTTAGAGATGCAATTTGTTTAGATTTAATCAAGTTTTGGGAGGTTCTTTACATAAGTTCTGTTATTTTAAGTTATCCATTTAGAGTAGGAATTCTTTTTTTGAAATATAATTAGAACCTAAGTTTTTATATTTTTTTAGTTAATGTAGGTTATCCAACTAATTTATTAAATTTTGTAAGTTTCATTTTGTTTTGTCTTCTGAAAATTTAAATATGTTTCCTTTATGATTGCTCATAGTTTTACTCTTCCAATGGCAATGCTGAATCTTCTAAGAATGCTTGTGTAAGCGCTTTCTACCACAATTACTTCCTGCATTATATCTTTATCTATACTACATTATTTTCGAGATCCTTCGTTGCGTGAATGTTTTGGTATTTGCAAGTATCTCTTTGCATTGTGCTAACTCATTCATGAATGTTCATAGGATATGAGATAAGTACAGTTTTTGGGAGTAACATTTATTTGGTGTAGGGACAATGTTTACCTTTTTGCATTAGTTTATTCAGTTTGATTTGAATGTTCCTTTTTTGAAGATTCTCATATTTACGCATAGTTTAAGGTGTAGTGGGATTGAATAGTTGTGATGTTGTAGTGTTTCCCTGCTGGTGTCATTTTACCTGCACATTTTTTGTATGTTTCTTCGCATTTATATTAAAGTACTTGCAATTGTGTTTTCATAGTTCTTGCACCTTTTTTATCAGCATGCCCCACTTCCTCCAAAGAAGGCAAGCAGTAGGTCTAATCATGGCTACTTTACTGACCTCCTGAAGAAAATACCTCCAGGCAGAAAACATGTTGTTTCAGACTATGGCTTTTCTTTTCTACTCTATTTTGAGTGCACTTGGTGTTTCAAGAGGCTTCACATGGTGGGTACCTCACAAAGTCAATCCACCTACTAGTAATATAGTTCTTCACAGCAAGGTCATTCCCATGAGCCCGGAATCATTTCACCTACTCTTTGGTCTTCCATTAGGTGGCGGAAAATATTTGACAGTGAGCTGACGAAATATGCTTTCCTAAATTTTATTTGTGAACCCACATTGCCTTCTATCAAGTGGTTCGGATGGAAAATGCTTAACCCTGACATCTCTAACAATGATTTCATGAGGTGTTTTCTTCTAGTTGCCTTTGCAACTATTTTGTGTCCTAATTCAAATATCTACCCTAGCACCAAATACCTAGGAATTCTTATTGATATAGCCAAAGCTAGGCACTATGATTTGTCTATGTTTATCTTTGATTGGCGTGTGGTGTACATAAGGAAGTCTCAGAAAGAGCCAAAAAAACCTACGAAAGAGGATGGACTGACTACATTGGGTGGTTGCATTTATGGCCATTGTGTAAGTTACATTTGTTGTTTCTTTTTCTAGCAGATGATGTCTTTTGCAATTGAACTTTTTTATTCAATCAAGATTATGAAATGTTATTTTTAAATTTTGGATTTTTTGCCATGTTATTACTTATGTTTTCCGGACTTTGGGTGACGTCGAGTGCCACCTGGACTTCCTAGAGTCAAGGCTTGGAAATTTTCATTAGTGAAAGAGTTTGCTAATCAGGATTGCAAAGGTTCAAGGGACTACAATCTACTACCTATAAGTTTTCTATTTTCTTTTCTGACGTTGACATTTTTTCTAGTTTATTCTGATGATTTAATCTTATATCCTCTCAATGGTATAGTTGCAATGCTGATGTTTTTATAATAATGCTAAAATAGGTGAAGAACATATCTCAAACTATTTATTCAATGGGTTGCGTTGGTTGTTGTGATGTACATCAAGATTCTACATAGAAATTTGTGAAGTTCAGATCTGCTCTTGACAAGACTGTTGGTGGTATACTACCTAGCTCGATACTTATCTTTGTTTTAATCTTTTTTCAATTCTTTTTTCTTTTTGTTTTATGAATGTGAATTCAAGGTTTATATAATCATTACTCAAATTGTGTGTAGTTGAAAGACCAATTATCTTTGCTAGCTAGGCATTTTTGTGAAACCGCTGATCAGAAGTCTATCGAAGTTGCTTAGAATATGCTTCTTGATTCGTTGTATTGCATCGTACTTCCTAGTGGTACAGATGATGATCCAAATGATTCTGATACAAATTCTAGATGAGATACAAGTAATAATCTAGCAAACAGTGATAATTCGGAAGTGAAAACCTATGTTACCTTACTTTGTATAAATTCCTTCATTTTAATCGTAGTTTCATTTGTTTTTATCTTTCTCGTGATTTTTGAGTGTGATTTTTGAATATGTATTAACTTCGGGATTTAACGATTACACTCCCAATATTCATGTGTTACCATTTATTCAACACTCTCCAAATGTTTCTAACGCAAATGTGGATTTGCATGACACTGCGGGTGTAGTTTTCTGATGAATTTCATTCTCTTTTAAAAAAGAATAACTTAATCCCTTATTTTTACATTGTTTTTGTCTTGTCTTTGCTAATTGCTAAGGTTTAGGTTCATGTAGGAACAGGAAAGCTGCTTCACCAGTTAATGAAGATGAAATATACTGCAGCAATCCAAAACCTCATAAATTTCAAAGGCCTGGCCATGTAGATCAAGTTTTAATTGTAAGTTTTTTCTTGAATTAATTTCAATTAATTTTATGAATTTCAGTAAATTTTGCACTATTTTAAATTTTATTTTAATAATGTTTGCATTTCTTTACTTGACATGTTATTTACTGCGTGGAGCGGGAAGAAAGCTAGACTTCAGTAATGTTGAGAAACAACTTGAGTCTGTTTTTGAACTTATGAAGAAACTTATTCCACCAAATTCTACACCCATTAGTGATTCACTTGATAAGACAAAAAGAATGAGTTTCAAGCATCTAGCCAATGCAGATCCTCAACTTCGAACCAATTCCAAAGTGACTTCCACACAGACCACGTTCAATAAGATTATGAGAATTAGGAAAAGTCATTTTTCCCTGAGAAACTGAGGTTGAAAACAAGCATGAATGGTATTGTTTTCTTAGTCTCTAATTATGTTTTATCATTGTCAATGCATTTCATCTTTTTGTAAATTTTGGTAACGTTCCGCATGTTTTAAATGACATGAAATTGTTTGCAGGTGAATGTCTTGACATCTCCTCTCAAAAATCATTTCATGAGCAAATTATGCCATCCAGTCAAGGACAATTTCAACAGTGTGACGAGGTGTATCCCTTTTTCCTTCTTTTTATTCTTTTTCTCATTACCAGGTGCTGCAACTTATGCATCGACTTATTGCAAGTTATTTTATCCTAGTTCAATTGATTACAACCACCTTCCAGTTATTTGATTATTATGTAGTGTTGCAAGTTTCATAAATGTTGCATGGAAGTTTTGCTCTCTAATTTTAGTGTTCTTTTCAAATTGGCTTCCTTTAACTCTTAGAAAATAGATTGTGCATTTTTTTCTTACGTAATGGTTTCATCTGATGTAACATGCATCTCAATATCAAACTCCTATTCATATTTAAATATTGCCTTTTACTCTTGTGTCTAATCCTCTCACAAATAATATACTTACTCATGTATAGTCGTGATCTACTACAGACTTATGGGTATTATATTTCTATCCATTTTGATTTTTTTAGTTACTTTGATTAGTGTTGTCTGTCAAATATGTACTGCAGAAATCTGATGGCACTCCAAGGTATTGGTCAGGGTTAAATTCTGGCAACCACAATGAATATATGGGCGAAACATCTCAACCTGTTGTTCATGTCACTAAGCTTTAATCTTCATTCCCTCTCTCTACTTCACTAGTCATTCATTTGAAGTTTTTTTACAGCTACTTTTGTAGTGATTTTTTTCTTTTACTTTTTGTTTTCTCGAATTGATTTAGACTCTGGTGCACAGGATAGTCGTAGAAAGTCTCCTGATGTTGAGATCTTCACTACAAAAAAAGCACTTCCAAGATGATACGTGTTCTGCACATTAGGTCACAATTTCTGTCATGCTTGTACATCCATGACAATTTTATGACAAAATCAAGATAGTCATGCATGTGTTGTCATGGAAGTGTTCTATAACAAAACTGAAATTATCATCACGGAAGTGTCCACTTCCATGACGGTAAATGTCGCGTCATGGAAGTGCTTTTGTCAAGGGTAACCGACACGTGGCTTCCACCGTAATGGGTCGCCCTTGAGCTAACGATCCGGATAACCCGTTAACAGTCAAGACCAATGGCTATTCTCCACGTGTAAAATCCTCATTGGCTACAGGAACCACGTGTCAGCTTCGCGTTTTGACAGATGTCGACCGCCCAATGAACAGAAGGCACCTATGGTACATCGACACGCGGCAAGGCCCAACAGCGGTCCATTTAGGTTAAAAGGGTTTGCCCAGTAATAATTAGCAGGCTGGCCCATTAAAGGCCTGCTTGTAGATGGCCTATTCGCAGTTAAGGCCCATAGGAATAGTGTCAAATCAGCCCGTCAATGACCCGCACTAAATTTCTAATGATTGCAGCCCACGGTCACATCTGTCCCTTAATGGTCCACTAAGTATTTGGGCCAAATTACGACTCGGTGAGTTTCCGTCCTATTAAAGGTCCTGCTATAATTGGGCCCATTTATTGCACAATGAAACTTTCGGACCATAAAAGACCAACGAGGAATTGGCCCATATTCGACCTCGTCTGACATTCGGCCTGTCAGCTCCCTGCTGTAGATTTGCGCCACTTCCAACATGTTGCGTTTTTCGGCCTGTTAACGGCTCGTTCTCATTCTGGCCCATTATAAATAGTACAATTATCTAGAACCATTAACGGTCCATGATTCAGTTGGGCTGTATCTGGCCCATGTTAGCTTTCGGACTAGTAAGGGTCCATAAATTCTTGGGCTCATTTCCTGTCGTAGATTACTTACGGTCCGTTACTAACCTATTCTTTCGGCTTGTTAACGGCCTGTTACCATGCTGGCCCGATGCCAATTAGGCCCTTTCATGGCCCTTGTGGCCGTCCGGTTTTGGCCCACGAATTGATGGACCATGTGTGGCCAATGGATCCTACGGCCCGTAGGCGGTCCATTGAATTTACGGCCCATAGGAGGCTCATTGTTCCTACAGCCCATAGATGGCCCATGGTTACCACAGTTCATATGTGGCCCATGGTTGTTGCAGCCACTAGAAAACCCAGGAAATAGAAGACTAAGGAAGTAAATAAGCAAGCAACTAACGCTAGGCTATTCATGTGATTGCACAGATTATATCCACTGGGCATCAAAGTTCGCCACCTGTGCAAATATAGGAAACACCCTACACTATACAAAAATGGCTTGTTGTACTCTTCTGCCGGTCGCTGCCCATAGAGACAAATGTTGTATCGCAACAAAACAAATTATAGTCATATAACAAAAGGAGGGTTGGCATAAAAGTTAACAGTCTCGTAGATAAATGCACCATCAGTAGTTCAGAACCTCAGTTTATTTGACCTGACTGTTATGTTTTCATGTTGTAATGTCTGATGGAGCACCATAACATTTGCCTTCATTTCTCCTAGACTCCTGAACAACATAGCAAATATCTGATAGTTTGCTTTCAAGACCATGCGTATCTTGACGACATCGAACAATGGTTGTCCTTCTTTCACAAAGGGTCTCTGTTAGGGATTACTTGTGTCTGGAGCACACATATATCATTGTTTTGAGCTTGCATATCTTGATCATGAGGCAGTTTGGATGAGGTTGCCTTAACAACCAACCCAGTATTATGCGAGAAGGTGCTTTTGGCACTGTTAGTAGAAAGATACTGACCCACTGCACCAAGAGGTGACATTGTGGTTATGGTTGCCTTGTCACCTTCATGAAGTGGCGGTTCCACCATTTTCTCCATAGTTTGCTGAAAAGTTGAGTTTGTACGTTAGTAGTGCCAGAACAGAAGTTGTTAAGGAGGCAGCAAAACCAAACATAATAGCTTTGGTCCATATACAGAACTTATTTTGGTGAACCCATGTAAATCATTAGTTTTCTTTTAGTGCAAAGTACATAATAAAACCATGTTCCAAACATATGACCATGTACCATGGCTAATGTATTGTCTAATTCTTCACATTGTATTGACAGCGCAGGATAATGAGACAAAGTTTATAATACGGTAAGCATGGTATGACATCATTCGTATCATAAAAAGAATAGACAAACAGACAATTGTAACATTGTGTGGGCAAGTCCAGCATGGAACTAGTTCATAGGTCAAGATCAAAGGAACATCACTCCTCTCTTTCAAACCTTGTAAGGTGCAATCATATGCTAAGACAACTGTGTATACAATTGAAAAGAGTAATAGACATTGGCTGCAAACCTGTAGTTCAACGCACAAGTCAGAGTAACCAGCAGTTAAAAAGGCATGAGGATTAAGGACTTACAACAACGGCTTTGACTGGTGTAGTCATGCCCTTCATCTTGCTGATGTGACAGTCCTTGAATATGTCCACATCATTTGGTTCTGGTACTTTTTGATCCTTGCGTGTGTTCCTCTGTATTTGGAACAAGTCAATATAGATCTGCTAATATGGCATAGCAAAAGGAGTGAAATAGCAGGTCGTTACAAGAGCCTCTTAGTGTGCAATATATCTATGAGATCCTGTCGTCTGTTGGAATTTCACTTTCGTGTGGTTGGCCTTGTTCTTTGCATAGTTCACTTAGAAGAAGATAGATTTGTAAGGCATGCGTAAATAGGAGTTCAACATGTGATCTGATCACATATATATAGAGTACTTGATACCTTGGATCAAACCAGTGTTTAACAAGGGCTCTCGAGTCTTCATCCGTTATGTTTTCCACTTGAGATGTTTGGGCAAGTTCACTATTAGCCTTGTGTGACGCCCCCGATTTGTCCGTACACTAATCATGCACGCAAATGTGTACGGCCAAGATCAGGGACTCACTGGAAGATATCACAACACAACTCTAAAAGTAAAATAAGTCATACAAGCTTCATATTACAAGCCAGGGGCCTCGAGGGCTCGAATACAAGTGCTCGATCATAGACGAGTCAGCGGAAGCAACAAATATCTGAGTACAGACATAAAGTTAAACAAGGTGCCATAAGATGGCTAGCACAAACTGAGATACAGATCGAAAGAGGAGCAGGCCTCCTGCCTGGGATCCTCCTAACTACTCCTGGTCGTCGTCGGCAGACTGAACGTAGTAGTAGGCACCTCCGGTGTAGTAGGAGTCGTCGTAGGTGGCGTCTGGCTCCTGGGCTCCATCATCTGGTTGCATCAACCGAGAAGAAGGTACAGAAGGGGGAAAAGGGGAAGCAAAGCAACCGTGAGTACTCATCCAAAGTACTCGCAAGCAAGGATCTATACTACATATGCAATGGTAACAATGATATGGGTAATATCGGTGGACTAAACTGCAGCAAGCGGGAATAAGAGGGGGATAGCTAATCCGAACGAAGACTATGCTTCTGGCAGCCTCCATCTTGCAGCAGTAGGAGAGAATAGATGGTAAGTTCACCAAGTAACAACGTATAGCATAATCCTACTCGGCGATCCTCCCGCACATCACCCTGTGAGAGAGCAACCACCGAGTTATATCTGGAACTCATCTGGGTGTGTTTTATCAAGTGTCCGGTTCTAGTTATCATGAGGTCGGAATACAACTCCGGGTCGTCCTTTTACCGAGGGACACGGCTATTCGAATAGATTAACTTCCCTGCAGGGGTGCACCACATAACCCAGCACGCTTGATCCCATTAGGCCGGACACACTTTCCAGGGTCATGCCCGGCCTCGGAAGATCAACACGTCGCAGCCCTACCTAAGCACAGCAGAGAGGTCAGCACGCCGGTCTAAGTCCTAGGCGCGCAGGGGTCCGGGCCCATCGCCCAACGCACACCTGCACGTTGCGTACGCGGCCGGTAAGCAGACCTAGCCTCTCCTAATACCAGAGTAGGCTTTCCAGTCCAATCCGGCGCGCGCCGCTAAGTCGCTGACGTCAAGAAGGCTTCGGCTGATACCACGACGTCGAGTACCCATAACTATTCCCACGTAGCTGGTTAGTGCGTATAGACCAAATGGCCAGACTCAGATCAAATATCCAAACTCGTTAAGCGTGTTATTATGAAATAACCGCGGACAACGTCCAGGGCCAGGCCACCTGTCTCCTAGGTGTCTCAACCTGCCCTGTCGCTCCGCCACAAAGATCCACACAGAGGGCCGTCGGGAAAGTATGTCCTTTCAGCCCCCAATCCGTGAATCAACCGCGGGTACTCAACGAGCCGACCCGACTTTAGTCACATCAAGTATCATGTATATGTGTATGTAATATATATACCCGTGATCACCCCCAAGTGATCACGGCCCGATAGAATAGCAGGGCAGACGGACAAGGGTGAAGGGCCACTGATGGAACACTAGCATCCTATACTAAGCATTTAGGATTGCAGGTAAAGTATCAACAGTGATAGCAACAAAGACAGGCTATGCAGCAGAATAGGATTATCGAAAGCAGTAACATGCTACACTACTCTAATGCAAGCAGTAGAGAGAAGAATAGGCGATATCTGGTGATCAAAGGGGGGGCTTGCCTGGAAGCTCGGCAGCCAAAGTGGGGTCGTCAACACCGTAGTCGATCGGGGCAGCAGCAGCGTCGGTCTCGTAGTCTACCGGAGAGAAGAGGGGGAAGAAACAGTGAATACAATGCAAACATATGCATGACGATGCATGACATGACAGGTAACGGTGCTAAGTGTGCCCTAACGCAGTATCGGGTGATACTGACGAAGGGGGGAAACATCCGGGAAAGTATTCCCGGCGTTTCGCGTTTTCGGGCAGAGGGGCCGGAGGGGGAAAGTTGCGGGTTCGGTATGTTAGGGGTGTGCGGTGGACGAATGGACCGCGTAGTCGTATTCGTCTCGTCGTTCTGAGCAACTTTCATGTACAAAGTATTTTAATCTGAGTTACGGTTTAAAAGATATGATTTTATTAAGTTTTTAATAATTTCTGGAATTAAATATTAATTAGTTTAATTCGAAAATTCATTTATGACATCAGCATGATGTCATTCTGACGTCATCAGGGTTGACTGGTCAACCTGACAGGTGGGTCCCACCTGTCAGTGACACAGTAACTAATTAGGTTAATTTTAATTAATTAAACCTAGTTAATTTAATTAATTAAGGTTAATTAGATTAATCATAATTAGCTTAACCTAACAGTATATCATTAAGTTAAATAGTCATTAGGTTAATTAAAACATTAGTTAATTAACTAATTAGATTAATTAGGATTTAATTAATCCAGATTAATTAAGTTAATTATTTAGTTATCTAATTAATTAATTAATTAATTAACTAATTATTATTATTTATATTATTTTTTTTATTATTATTATCTTATTTATTTCTGTTTTCTTTTAAATCCCCTTTTTTTTAAAACGTTCTGGGGCGGGCCCCGGCTGTCATAGGCCTGGGGCCTTAGCGGTTTGGGTGCGGGCGACGGGTGTAACGGGGAGGAGCCCCGTGCGGAGTCGGCGGCCAGGGCGTGCAGTCACCGGCGGCGAGGGCGCGACGGCCACCGGCCGGAAGCGGGGTGGCCGCGGGCTGGAGGGGCGACGTCAGGGCAGGGGCGCAGAGGCGGGGGAGGGGCTCCGGCCCGGCGGAGCTTAGCAGCGGGGCGGGGAAGGGTGGAGGCGGCCGGAGGGGAGGGTGGCCGCGGCGTGGCGAGGCCGTCCAGAGGAGCGACGGAGGGGGGGG
>LR738713.1:234461283-234531684 GCA_902687465.1 Secale cereale | reverse complement strand
ATATATATATATATAGCCAATGAAGAAAAATGATGGAAAAGGTTAAGACAATGCAAAGTTGAAGAACATGAACAACTGAGGAATTTCAAAACAAAACAAAAAGCTCAAATTGAAGATTTTCAACTTTGGTGGTGGCGTGACCCACCATATAAGAATGATGATTTCAAACACCGAAGACAAAGAAGGGGATGGAGTTTACCCCCAGATTAACTCCACCTTGATGATTTTTGCTGACGTTGAAAGCAAAAGTCGACTAAAAGTTATCAACAGAGAAGTCAACATGGTTGCCCCTACAACAATGACGTATCTGAAATGGTCCAAGACCCCCATCACATTCGACCAGTCCGATCACCCTGCGCACATCGCTACCCCTGGGCGGTAGGCGCTGGTGGTCGACCCAGTTGTCGAGGGCACTTGTTTGACCAAGGTCCTGATGGATGGCGGCAGCGGCCTGAACATTCTGTATGCGGAAACCCTCCGTGGGATGGCATTCCGATGTCCAAGTTAAGCGAGAGTAACATGAGGTTTCACGGGGTCATCCCCGAAAAGAAAGCCGACTCACTTGGCCAAATCTCACTCGACATGGTTTTTGGCAATTCAAATAATTTCCGCAAAGAGAAGCTGACATTTGAGGTGGTGGACTTCAACAACGCCTATCATGCCATTCTGGGTAGGCCCGCCTACGCCAGATTCATGGCTCGACCATGCTATGTGTATCTCAATCTAAAGATGCCGGGGCCCAACGGCGTCATAACCGTCATGGGGAACCGACAGAAAGCGGAAGATTGCTTCCAGAAAGGCTCAAAAATCGCTGACGAGCAGATGGCGACAGTAGAGATGGAAGAGTATCAGAAGAATGTGGATCCGAGTGATTTGCTGCGGCTAAGAAGCCGGCTTCCGAGTCGGCTTTCCAGTCAGCGGGAGAGACGAAGCCCGTGCACATTGACCCCACCGACCCCAATGCAGCACCGACCCACATCTCAACTACACTCGACAGCAAATAGGAAGAAGCGATCATCCAGTTCCTCCGTGAGAACTGGGACATCTTTGCGTGGAAACCGTCTGACATGCCAGGTGTACCCAGGGGACTGGCTGAGCACCGTTTGCGAGTCAACCCAAAAGTGAAGCCTGTAAAGGAACATCTCCGTCAGTCCACCGCGGAGAAGAGAAAAGCAATTGGCGAAGAAGTGGCTCGGCTTCTGGCAGCTGAGTTCATCCGTGAGATCTACCACTCCGAGTGGCTCACCAATGTGGTCATGGTCCCCTAGAAGGACAAATCTCTCCGCATGTGCATCGATTTCAAGCATATCAATCAGGCCTGCCCGAAAGATCATTTTCCTCTCCCCCGCATCGATCAGATAGTCGACTCGTCTGCGGGATGCGAGCGTTTGTCCTTTCTGGATGCATATTCCGGGTACCATCAAATCCGACTGTTTGGATCCGATGAAATCAAGACAGCCTTCGTCACCCCATTCGAGTGTTTCTGTTATGTCTCGACGCCTTTCGGTCTCAAGAATGCCGGCGCTACCTTCATGCGCATGATTCAAAAGTGCCTCTTGAAGCAAATCAGTCGGAATGTGGAAGCATACATGGATGACATCATGGTCAAATCACGCAAAGGTTCCGACCTGCTGACTGACCTCGCTGAGACATTCGCAAATTTGAGAAGCTATGATATCAGTCTTAATCCGTCGAAGTGTACATTCGGAGTTTCGTGCGGTAAGCTACTCGGTTTCCTTGTTTCAGAACGAGGAATCGACGCCAACCCAGAGAAAGTCAGTGCCATCCTCCGAATGAAGCGCCCCTAACGTATACACCACATCCAGAAGCTAACTGGTTGCTTGTCCACATTGAGTCGGTTCATTTCTCGTCTCGATGAGAAGGCATTACCTCTCTATCGACTGATGAAGAAATCTGAAAAGTTCGAGTGGAATTCTGAAGCTGAAGCAGCGTTTGAAGAGCTCAAAGCCCTGCTTTCCACCCAGCCAGTGCTTGCTGCCCCAATCAGCAAGGAGCCTCTTTTACTGTACATCGCAGCCACCGGGCAAGTTGTTAGCACTGTACTCACGGTCAAGCGGGAAGAAGAAGGCAAAGCCTACAAAGTCCAATGCCCAATCTACTATATTTCCGAAGTATTGACTCCCTCCAAGCAGAGATACCCGCACTACCAAATGCTTGTGTATGGGATTTACTTGACTGCAAAGAAAGTTATTCATTACTTCTCGGATCATTCGATCTCAGTCATCAGCGACGCTCCACTGTCAGAAATCCTGAACAACCGAGACACAACCGGTCGAGTGGCAAAATGGGCAATTTAACTCCTTCCGCTAGATATCAAGTATGATGCGAAGAAAGCTATCAATTCTCAGGCAATAGCAGATTTTGTGGCCGAATGGATCGAACAGGAGCAGCCGACTCAGATCCAGTCGGACCACTGGACTATGTTCTTTGATGGATCCAAGATGGTTGCTCATTACTTCTCGGATCATTCGATCTCAGTCGTCAGCGATGCTCCACTGTCAGAAATCCTGAACAACCGAGACGCAACCGGTCGAGTGGCAAAATGGGCGATTGAACACCTTCCACTAGATATCAAGTTTGAAGCAAAGATAGCTATCAAGTCTCGGGCAATAGAAGATTTTGTGGCCGAATGGACCGAACAGGAGCAGCCGACTCAAATCCAGTCGGACCACTGGACTATGTTCTTTGATGGATCCAAGATGTTGAATGGATCCGGTGTAGGCGTGGTTTTGGTATCCCCCAGGGGAGACAAGCTTAGTTACGTCCTTCAAATCCAATTCGACTCTTCAAACAACGAAGCCGAATATGAGGCGCTTTTGTACGGGTTGCGTATGACCATCTCACTCGGCGTCTATCGCCTGATGGTCTACGGCAACTCAGACTTAGTGGTCAATCAGGTGATGAAGGAGTTGGACGTCAGAAGCCCGGCAATGGTCAGTTATTGCAGTGCAGTGCGGAAGCTGGAAAATGAGTTTGAAGGTTTAGAGCTCCATCACGTGCCCAGAATCAAGAATCAGCTTGCTGACGATCTCGCGAAGATAGGGTCCACTCGGAAGCCTATACCCAAGAATGTATTTTTGGAGCACCTGCACACCCCCTCAGTCAAAGAAGACCCCTTCACGGAGGAACCCCCACAGCCAATCAGCGCATCTGATCCGACTGAAGTCGAAGTTCCTGCAGTGGTCGACCTAATCATGGTGATTTTGGTGATCACGCCCGACTGGACTGTTCCATACATAGCATACTTGCTCAGGCAAGAACTCCCAGAGGATGAAGAGGAAGCACACCAGATCATCTGTCGATCCAAAGCCTTCACTGTCATTCAGGGTCAGCTCTACACGGAGAGTGTCACAGGAGTCGCTCAGCGCTGCATCACCCCGGAAGAAGGCCGACTGATTCTGAACAAAATTCACTCGGGAACATGTGGCCACCATGCTTCCTCTTGGACTATAGTGGCCAAGGCATACCGAGCTGGATTTTATTGGCCCCGAGCTAATGAGATGGCAAAGGATATCGTAGACAAGTGCGAAGGCTGCCAGTTCTACTCCAACATGTCTCATAAGCCGGCGTCTGCCTTGAAGACCATTCCGTTGGTTTGGCCATTTGTCGTTTGGGGGTTGGACATGGTCGGTCCCTTCAAAACTGGGAGAAGCGGATTCACTCACTTGCTCGTGGCAGTCGACAAGTTTACCAAATGGATCGAAGCCAAGCCCATCAAGAACCTCGGCTCAAGCACTGCCATCAGCTTCATCAGGGAATTGATATTCAGATACGGAGTCCCACACAGCATCATCACGGATAACGGCTCCAACTTTGACTCAAACGAATCCAGAGCTTTCTGTTCCTCCCAAGGTACGCGGGTCGACTACACCTCCGTAGCGCATCCACAATCGAATGGACAAGCAGAAAGAGCGAATGGTTTGATCCTCCAAGGCCTGAAGACGCGGCCCATGCACGACCTCAAGCATGCCACCGGGGCTTGGGTGACCGAATTGCCATCCGTCTTATGGGGGCTGAGGACAACTCCGAACCGTTCGACTGACCGTACCCCCTTCTTCATGGTCTATGGAGCTGGGGCCGTGCTGCCAAGTGATTTGTTGCACAATGCCCCCCCGGGTAGAGCTCTTCTCTGAGGCAGAAGTAGAGCAAGCCTGTCAAGATGCAGTCGACCTCCTGGAGGAAGAACGGGAGATGGCTTTGATCCGCTCGACCATTTACCAACAGGACCCGCGTCGATTCCATGCTCGCAATGTCCGGAGCCGAGTATTCCAGGAGGGAGACCTGGTTCTCCGAGTACGTCAGAAGCGACCGCACAAACTTGCCCCGGCTTGGGAAGTCCCCTTCATCGTCACCAAGGTACTGCACAATGGGGCGTATCACATCTACAACGTCGCCAAGAAAAAAGATGAACCCCGTTCGTGCAACGCGGACCTGCTCTATCGCTTTTATACTTCAAGCACTCGATCAGTCGAGTTGTAATAAGAATCTTCGAGTTTGTTTTCAAAGACAAGTTTGCAGCAATTCCTTGATGATTGTTGGTTTCAGAGACGCTAGTCCTCAAATCCCCCAGTGGGTGCTTAGCCGCGAACTCGATTCGCCTAAGTTACAAAAATCACTCCGAGCAAAGAGCAACCCTCTCACTCAGGGGCTTAGCCGCAAACCCGATTCGCCTAAGTTACAAAAACCACTCAAGTGAAGAGCAACAATCTCACTCGAGGGCTTAGCCGCGAACCCGATTCGCCTAAGTTACAAAAACCGCTCCGAGTGAAGAGCAACCCTCTCACTTGGGGGCTTAGCTGCGACCCCGTAATCGCCTAAGTTACAAAAACCACTCCGAGTGAAGAGCAACCCTCTCACTCGGGGGCTTAGCTGCGACCCCGTAATCGCCTAAGTTACAAAAACCACTCCGAGTGAAGAGCAACCCTCTCACTCGGGGGCGTAGCTGCGACCCCGTAATCGCCTATGTTACTAAAACCACTCCGAGTGAAGAGCAACCCTCTCACTCGGGGGCTTAGTTGCGGTCCTCTCAGCTACGCCATAAGTACAACGTGGCTTTGTCCTCCGAGCTCGGCCACAAGTACAATGTAGCTCGTAATCGCCTAAGTTACAAAAACCACTCCGAGTGAAGAGCAACCCTCTCACTCGGAGACTTAGCTGCGACCCCGTAATCGCCTAAGTTACAAAAACCACTCCGAGTGAAGAGCAACCCTCTCACTCGGGGACTTAGCTGCGGTCCTCCGAGTTACGCCATAAGTACAACGTGGCTCTGTCCTCCGAGCTCCGCCACAAGTACAACGTAGCTCATAATCGCCTAAGTTACAAAAACCACTCCGAGTGAAGAGCAACCCTCTCACTCGGGGACTTAGCTGCGACCCCATAATCGCCTAAGTTACTAAAACCACACCGAGTGAAGAGCAACCCTCTCACTCGGGGGCTTAGCTGCGGTCCTCCGAGCTATGCTATAAGTACAACGTAACTCGTAATCGCCTAAATTTACGAAAACTACTCCGAGAGAAGAGCAACCCTCTCACTCGAGAGCTTAGCTGCGGTCTTCCGGGCCCCGCCATAAGTTCAACGTCGCCATCAAGCGGCTCGACCATTAGAGCCGTGCCGCAGATACGACGTCGACTCGAAATCCAAAAGATCGGAAAGATTCAAAAGCAAAACAAGCGAATGCAAAAGGGATCAAGTGCAGATAAAGCCCCGCAAGATTCGGGCATAAGTACTTGGGCATCAAGCACACGAGAGTTTAACGGTTACAAGATCACTCAGCATTCCGAGGCAAATTGAATTAGAGTATCAAAGTTTGTTCACTCCCCGGGGGGAGGAGGGCTTGCAGGCGCAACGAACTCATCCAGGTCGATCCCGTCGGCAATACGGGTAGCGGCCTCCAGGAAAGTCTCCATGAATGACTGGAACTGGAGTTCCTTCGTGTTGGCGACCTTGAGTGCGGCCAGCCTCTTCTCCTTCACCTCCTTGCAATGCACCCGAACCAGAGACAGTGCAACGTCGGCTCCACAACGGGCAGATGATTTCTTCCACTCTTGCACTTGACCAGGGATCTCATTGAGTCGAGTCATCAGAGACTGGAGGTTATTCTCTTGCACGACTCCCCTCCAAAGTGCAGTGTCGATCCGAGACGTCACTGCCTTTAGTCGACCGAGGTAGCCCATGGCGCTGGTAAGGCGAGACTCCAACCTCAAGATGTTCATAACAGCTTCATCCTTGACAATAGAGTTGGCGGGGTCCAGACCAGGCTCGACCTGCCCGGTTTCCTCCTCGAAGTTGCGGCAGAATTCTACACAAGAGAGAACACGATGAATTAGCAAGCAAGTTATGAGTCGACCACCTTGATTCAGTCGAAGCGAAAGGGGCATACCTTCAAGCACAAGGTACCAGTTCTTGGTGAGATCACTCAGATAAGCCTCCAACTCGTTCTTCTTCTGGGAAAGGCCCCCATATTTCTCGTCCAGGGCAGCCTTTGCCCCCTTCAGTCGAGTCACCTCCTTGTTGGCCGCGCCGAGAGAATCCTTCAGCCTGGCGATCTCCGCCTCAAGCGTGCCGACCGAAGCCAGCTTATGTTCTGCCAGTTCAGTTTTCTCCTGCGCCCTCTGCCGCGCTGCCGCCAGGTCAAGATCCTTCTGCTCCAGGGATGCCCTCAGTTGATCTACAAGAGACATTACTAGACAGATGAACATAAGGATACACATGACATATTCGCTGAAGATCAATCGACAAGCTATTCGCTTTAATTACCAGACGCTTTGTCCTGGGTTTTCTTCAAATGATCACTAGCCAGCTGCAAGTCAAGATTGAGCTGGACCTGCTTCTTCTCAAGATCCGCGAAGTTGGCTCTGATCTTGCAAGATTTCTGCATCGACACAACAAGACAGAATTCTAAGACTACAGCCGAGTCAAATACTCAACAGTAGTCTCGGGGACTACACCCAGTGGGTGCACTGAGCGTGCCCCCACTGGTTCTCACTCGGTCAGATCAGGCTTGCCCGAGCCAAAAAAAGAGAGATTGATAAATTTCGTTCTCAGACCATGGCCGACTACCAGCAGTCGACCACGGTCTCGGGGACTACACCCAGTGGGTGCACTGAGCGTGCCCCCACTGGTTTTCATTTGGCTGGATCAGTCCCGCGCGAGTAAGAAGGGTTCGAAACAAATGAACAAGACAAATTCTAAAAACCACAGCCGACTGACTTTAGTCGACCGTGGCCTCAGGGACTACACCCAGTGGGTGCACTCAGCATGCCCCCACTAGTCCAATCGATTGGGTTACAAGAGCTAAAGCTACAAGAGAAAACACCCAGTGGGTGTAACATCATCTTACGAACAAAGCAGCAATTTTCAGAATGAATATTACAAACAACACAGCAAACCAGTCGGAAAAGATAGACCTGGACATTGGTTCGAAGAGCCGAGCTGGCATTATAGGCAGCCATGCTAGCCTCATACGCCACCTTTGTTCGCTCCATCATCAATCCTGCCTGACGAACGGCTTCCTAGGCCGCATTCACGGGGTCCTCCGGGACGTGATGGGTGGTGAAGAGAACAGATGGCGGAGCAGTCACATGGTCGGCAGCTGGTGTGACGCCCGAGACCGACGTCCCAGAAGATTCCAGAAGATTCCAGATGTTCCGGGTTGCCCGTGTGTTCTTTTGTGCTTGTGTTATTTTTTTTTTGCATTTCATCATGCCATCATGTCATTTTTTTATTTTTGCATCTCAACCTAAATAAATCGTGTGGACCTTCGGTCCATTTAAATCGAGGGAAGGTGACTTCTCTTTATAACATATAAAAGTCTCTCATTATTATTATGGAGCTATATTAATAAATATTCCATTGCTTCGGAATCACCGTAACACACTTGCATATTTCCCCATGTCTTTTCACTTCGAGTTTCACCTTCAAATTCTTGCCAATAATTCTTTTCCGTTGTTTCGAGGCTCCTCCAAAATTCCGGACATTTTTGGACACTTCAATAATCACGTCTTAGTTCAAACCTATTTGAATTAAATTCAAATATGTTTGAATTATTTTTCCATTCATGCCTTTCTTATTTTTCTCGGACTTTGCTCATTTTATGATGCCCGAGAAAAATAGTCCTTTGTATTATCTTTTCCCTAACCGTCCTCCTCTTTCTCTTTTCTCTCTTTTGTTTTTTTTCTGCTAAGTAATAAAAGAGGCAGCCAGCCTCTAGGCCTCCTTCTATCCTCACCTCTCCTCCTTTGGCCCAGCCTCTATCTAGGCCCAGCCGCACCAGGCCTCTCTCCTCCCTCTTGGGCCCATTCTCTCCTGGCCCAACCGGCTACCACTGAAACCCTAGCCCATCCCTCGACCGGTCGCTCCTCTCCCCTCGACACTCCCAGCCGCCGCCAGCCTCTCTCTGTCCCTCGTCCCGTTTTCGCTCTGCCTCGACCCCGCACCCTGCGACCGAAACCCCATCGCCCCGATCTCCTCCTCGCCATGGGTTGCCTCGCTCCTCTCCCTCCGGACCCCCAGCGCCGCGGCTAGGAGCCGCGTCCCTTCCTCCAGGGCGCCAGCGCGTCGGCTGCCGCCATCCCGGCGCGCCCCCGTCTCCCCGAACTCCGCCTCCCTCCTCTCGCAACCTCCCTCGCCGGCCAGTGTGCCCCGACGCCCCGATCCAGTCCGGCGCCTCCAGCGGCCCGGGGCCGAAGCCAGCCAGGCCGCGACCAGCCTCTGGCCCGTCCTGCGTCCAGACGCGACCTCCCTCCGTCCTCAGAGCGCCGAGCTGCTGGCCCTCGCCTCGTCGTCCGCAAGAGCAGCGCCGCGCGCCCGCGTCCCGGCCCCGAGCGCCGTTCCCAGGGCCGAGCTCTGCAGTCCCGCGACCAGCGCCATGGCCGCTAGCCCTTCCCGCGTCGAGGGCCCCTGCCTCCTCTTCGCCAGCCGCCCCAAGCATCGGATCCCGCGGCCTGCTTCTGCCGTGTGGTCTCCCTGCTGCTGCTCCAAGAACGCTGTCCCGCCGTGCTGTAGTTTTGTTTGTTTTGTGTTGCTTCTGTTGAGTTGACAGGAGAACCGTGTACGAGACCGAGATCCGTGTACCCCTTCGAGTCGCCGACGACCTTCTAGTTCGACTACATGGCGACAAAAGAAGTGAACATCTACGTAACGAGTTCGACTACCGTCGACAAGACCGAGACATCGAGTACCACGACGACCCGAACGACTACCGTCGCCGAGACCCTCAAGTACCTCTACGGGAAACGAGCTTGTGAACGGCTACGGAACAAGTACCACTACATACGGAATGACTACCGTCGCCGGGAGCGCCAAGTACCACGACTACTCGGAGACTCCAAGTACCCCTACCGTCGCCCCGTGTACCTCTACGGAACGACTACTTCCTCTTCGGAAATGAGAACGACTACTTCCCTCTACGGAACGACTTCTTCCTCTTCGGAAACGTGAACGACTCCTTCCTCTACGTCTCGAACCGCCCCGAAACGCACGCTTCGAAGGTATAACGAGACGACCCCGTGGATGACTCGTGGAATGTTTGTTGTGTGGTATGAGATGTTTCCCATGTGAGCACCGTGTCCGTTTCGTCCCTTTTGTTGTTCCTCGGTTGCCTCGTCACCGACTCGTGGGAACCCGGCAACGGGATCACCCCATCATCTCGTTTGACTCACGCCATCTTTGCTTTTGCCCGGACTCTCAACGAGTTACCGGAACCGAGATGTTGCGTTGCATCATTTTCGGATCGTTGCCATGGCCCCCTTTCATTCCACCACGGTGACAAAAACTTCTTGTCATCTTCTTGTTAACTTTTAATAAACTTGCATAAACTTGATCATGTCATCCGCATCATGTTAACAACATTAATATGTGTGAATTGTTGTTTGCTTATAATTATTAAACATGCTCATGGGGATTTTCCGGAATTTGTTGTTGTTATTTCCGGCCTCATTTAAAATGTCTTAATAGTGTAGTTTTATTATGCTTCACCTTTTGCCATGTTAATAACAATTAATCTTGTCTTGTAATTTAATGTGAGTCAACTAAATAAATAACTTGTGGTGTTTCGTCAATATGCAACTCGTTGCATATTGAGCTCCACTTAACTTGTAGTGTTGTTTGTGCACTTTGCCATGCCTTGCATATTTAAACCGGACATGCATCATACTTGGATGTGCATCGTATGCCATGTTAATGCTTGTGTGTTTACCGCGTTGTTTGTTTTCTTTCCGGTTTGCTTCTCTTAATAGCTTCGGTTTCGTTCCGGAGTTGTGAGGATCCGCTCAACTATTGCTTCGTCTTCCTCTTGGATCCGTTCTTCTCCCTTGTGGAATCCCAGGCAAGATGACCGAACCCGGATACCATTACTATCTTTGCCTATTGCTAGTAGTCTCGATCTATAGTTTTGCCTCGATGCCCATGTCTTTCCTGTCAGCCTCCTACTTGTAACCACTACCATGTTTAACCACCCTACCTACGCAAACCGTTGCTTGGCTAAGTACGCTTCGCTCAGCCCTTCTTATAGCATTGTTAGTTGCAGGTGAAGATCGAAGATGCTTGCTTCATGTTGAAGTTTGGTTGGGTTATATCACACTATATAAATGCTTAAAATGAAATCATCTATATATTGGCAAGGGTGGAAGGCTAAGCCTTTTGCTTGGTGATTTGTTCCACTCATGCCGTTAGGAACCATATAAACCGGTGTTATGTTCCTTGATTATGCGTTCCTAACACGGTTGGGGTGTATGGGACCCCCTTGATAAACCGCTAAGCGCTAAGTCTTTTCCAGCAAATCCCAACATTGGTACTATTTGCCTAATAACTAATAAAACTTGCATATGGGACTAGCTATCCCTTTTATTTTAATTCAACCCCCCGGGCCAGTGCTCCACATGAGTGTTGGTCCGAAACGAGCAGACTGCGGGGCCGCCTCGGGGCAACCTGAGGTATCTGGCATACACCTGTAGGATGACTCATCCGGTCGTGTCCTGAGACTTAGATACGCGCGGCTACTATCAGGGTGTCGACACGCCGGGAGGATTTGCTGGATTAGCCTTACCTTAGTTCGGTTTAACTCGAGCACGGGATTCCGAGAATACTCGGGTCTTCCCACCTATGGAGTTGCGACTCCGCGGATCGTGGGCTTGTGATGGGCCAAGTTGGAACACCCCTGCAGGGTTTGAACTTTCGAAAGCCGTGCCCGCGGTTATGTGGCAGATGGGAGCTTGTTAATTCCGGTTGTAGATAACTTGACACAATGTTTCTAATACACTACCAGCGTGTGTACCGTGACTGTCAATTTCCGAATAGGGATTCGGGAGTTGAACACGGTGGGGTTATGTTTGACCGGCTTTAGTTAGGATCACTTCGTGATCATCTTTCGACCGATGCACTTCTCTTCTCGCTCTCTTTTGCGTAAGTTAGTGCTAGTTGCTGCTGCAGACTCTTGTTTGTTCCTTCACCTCTTATTCTTTTCTTCAGCCTTGTCCTCACCCAAGGCTTAAATAGTCGTGTTACCCGGGAACGGGATTGCTGAGTCCTCTGTGGCTCACAGTTACTTCACCACACCAGATGCAGGTTCAGCCGAGCTCGATGCAGGAGCTGGTTCAGTTCTTCACCCGGGAGTCCGATGAAGCTTGTGGCCGTTTGCTTGTGACGTTTCGACGATCAGTAGTGGTTTCTACTAGGATTCGATCCTGACCTGTGGCTTTATGTTGTTTTGGTATCTTGCTTTTGGATCTTACCCTTAGATGGGCTGTGATGTTTTGAATGATGATTGCTTATGTAATGTATTGTGTGAAGTGGCGAGTGTAAGCCAACTATCTCCTTTTGCATTTTAATCCCTCTTTTACATGAGTCATGCAAAGATACCAAACTTGAGATCATTCTAGGATGGGCTTATACCTTTAAGTCGTGCCTCGACACGTAGGAGGTATAGTCCCATCCTGGGCATTACAAGTTGGTATTCAGAGCCTTCTCCGACCTAGAAGCCCCCACTGATTAATCGAATCGTTGACGGTTGAGTCTAGGCACACACTGAAAACTTTTTGAGTCCTATATTATATCGGAGAGTAGGATTTCTTTGCTTCTCATCCCCTTTCTCTCTGGTGAGGACTCCTGACGATTACTCTTTTCTCTTCTACTTTCGAAAATTGCACCAAATTTTTTTTTAGGATCCCGCGAGTATTCTGGGATTGTTCCGATGTTCTTGTGACAAGGATATTGTTCTCGATGCCTCCTGTTCCCGAGGAGTTGAGCTTCGGGGTATCGTTGTAACAAGTATATCGCGGCAGTACTAAATACTTAAGACGGCCGACATCGAAAATCTCTCCTATACGGCCAGTGGCAAGATAACCCCGACATCACCCAGTACTGGGGAGGTAGTTCGGGAGTATTGCCATAGCTTGTTATAGTGGATGCTTTTCGAAGGTCCGAGGTACATAGTTTCCGAGAAAGACTGGTTATGTGTTGAAGGATGGATACACCTGGATGTAGGTTTAGAGTTGATTGCGCGGTGCTTCCCGTGTATCCCCAACACCTGATTGCATAACTGGAAACTTTCGGAAATCTATAGGTGGGTTTATCCAGTAGTTCTAGGCATTCTTCCAACGGATGCTCGAAATGAAGTTCGGGGTTCTACATTGAGTGAAGTGGTTTTATGGACTTGTTCTGATCGGGAGTTGCATCTTAAAGGGTCCTTGGCTATGCTGATCCGGGGATTGCAAAACCCTTTTGTAACATGTTCCATGAGCTTTCAGCACGAAGATGTCGAATGAAACTTCTATCTTGTATTTGTTCTATCTGATCCTTGTTCCTTTTTATTTATCTTTTGTTCTCCCTAGTGGCTTCTCGACCAGTGATGTACCTACAGAATTCATTCGTTCGATCCTCTGTTCGAATGATATTGTGAAGATCATGTTGCATATCTACCCTTTGTTCTTGTTTTGATTCTGGTATTCGAGTTGCTTCGATGTCAAATGTTGATTCCATACCTTTCTTAATCGATGTTCTCATATTTCTATGAGAGTGCTGGTCCTTCTTGATCATCAAGATGGTCATGTTAAATTCTTTTCCAACCGGTGTGCCTTCTCTTCAAGTTATTCCATACGGACGTCGTTGAGAAATCTGACGATTTGTCTGTTTCATTCATCCCAAGTTGTCTTTGTTTTCCCCGCCCTCCCACCCTTCTTCTTCTTGGAGTCAGAAATTCTCAGATGAAATATCCATTTTATTCAGGTGATATTTCTTCATTCTTTTTCCTTCAATATTCTTATCCGGTGTTTTCTCAAGAAGATGATCAAGAGCTTCAAGTTCATCATTCTTTTGTTCTCATATTCTGCCGGTGGATGTAATTCAAGATTTCGGTGTTGATCTTATCCTTTTCCTCATTTCACAATGCTTTCTTATTCCGGTGCACCAATTAATCATTCTCCTCTTGTTATTCTTATCCGGAGAGCTCAAGATATCTCAGAAGATTCATAATTCCATTCTTAATCCGTTCAAATTATTTTGAGCATTGTCTTCTTACTCAAGCCATTTAATTCAACCGGTGCAATATCTCTTAAGCAATCTATTCCCAACGGTGATTTCTTTGAGTGGGCCTTAACCCACAGGTCTTTTCCAGGATCTTACCTAACTCTTCCAATTTTTCCGGAGTTATACTCAAATTCTTTTCAAATGTGACGTAAGAATGATTTCCATCAGTCACATGCCTTCTCCAAGATCGCTTTCAAATTCTTTTCATATTTGGTTCAACCTTTTAATTTTTCATTCCGGAGTGCTCAATAATTCTTCATGACATTTCTCGTCTTCACTCTCAGCATTTGAAGACTGGACAAGTGTTTCTCTTAAATCTTGGCCCGTCTTTTTGAAGATTCGTGGTTCTAGCTTCATGCCATCCTCATAGTTGTTTCGATTGTGAGGAATTCTTTTTATACCCATCCGGAGCATTTCATGAATTCTTTTCTTTGTGATCCTCCGAAGGCCATCATTTCAGAATATTTCTTCGTTCTCAGTTTTCAACTTCAACCTCCAACTATTCTTCATTGATGTTTCTTCGTTCGTCTCCCTATTCTTGGTGGTTCTTTCAAGATTACCCTTCCGTGGTTATCATTTTAATTCATTTGTTCTTTTCATAATCCTACCGGTGGTTCGTTGAAGATTTATCCGAGCTTGTGCTAGATCTCTCTTTAATTCTTTGCAACGAGAATAAGTAGTATGCCAAATCCTTGGGTTGTCATCAATTTAATTGGTGAAGGATATGCATGACATAATTCTTATTCTTATTCCTTCAGGTGATTTAATTCTTTTGTCTGGAGCTTGTTCATCATATCATATTCTCGGCTCTAAGTTGTCCATCTTGTTTTCCGGAGCTTCAAGTTATTTCAATTATATCTTTTCAAGCTCCATCTAATTCATCGCAGGCCTTGAATCTTATTCTTTCATCTTTCACTTCTAATGCTTTCAATACCGGAGTTTTCATTGTGGTTCATCATGTTTTAATTCATCCTTGAAGTCTTCATCAAGATTCTTGTTGTAGCTCAAGCATTCTTCATCATGCTTTCCAATTGCAATCCGTTCTACCTTATCTTTTCAGATGGTGTTATGTCATTTTGTCAATTCCTTCATGTTTCATGATTCACGAGTTGTCAGGAATGAGATATTTTAAACCCATCTTTTTCTTTGTTCAGGAGATCTTTCCAACCTTTCAATTTATTTGTTGGAGTAATCTTGGGTTGTATTTCACCTAAAGCTTTCCCTAAGGATTGTTGTTATTATGGTGCTTATAAATGACCCAAGTTCTTCATTTATCATTCCGGTGAATAAGTTTTTCGTCTCCTTGTTGATCTCAATCCATTCAATTGTTTCCGTTAGTGGCTGGTTGTCACCTCTTAATTTGGAGATGTTTTCCATAAGCCCACATGAGCTTATTCTTCTCGTTGTTGATTTTCCAACAACTCCGTTCAACCCTTCTTCGTAAGGATGCTCTTTCAAATTCAATTTGGTGGGAGAAGTTGTCATTTTCTTCTCCATTCTTTTCTTTCTTGGATCTATATGCTATTCTTTCATTCCGGAGGCTTTCTGATGTTGCTATCTTTAACCATAATCTCGTTTGTATCAAGATCTTATTCTCCCTTGCTTATCATTTTAACCGAAGTGTTGTATTCTTCATTCAAGTTCTCTCATCTTATCAAGTTTTGCCTATCTTTCAACCGGAGTGCTGTCTGAATCCTTCTTACCCCTTGTGCCATTCTTTTAATGTTCCGGAGGCTATATGTTGTTGATTTTATCAAGTATCATCTCAACTTGGCAAGTTCTTGTTCAATTCCTTCCATTTTCAGACGGAGTGCTGTCCAAATTCTGTCACTCTTATTCCTTGGCTATACCGTTGCAGTTTCAAATTCTTTTGGTCCGTGAGCTCTTGTTTCATGTCTTTCAACCTTCAAGGTTCTCATAATGCTCCTTGTTCCTCTGTTCTAACGGAGTTTTCATATTCGTTCATCTCCGTTGCATTCTTCTTTCATTTTTTTCAACCTCTCAAGGTTCCTTGGTTTCACTCGTCTGTCAAAGAAGCAACTTTGTTTTACCTCTTCCTCTTCCGTTTTTTTACCCGGTGATATCTCTAGGATCTCGGGTCGAGATCCTCTGTTAGTGTGGGAGAGTTGTGACGCCCGAGACCGACGTCCCAGAAGATTCCAGAAGATTCCAGATGTTCCGGGTTGCCCGTGTGTTCTTTTGTGCTTGTGTTATTTATTTATTTTTGCATTTCATCATGCCATCATGTCATTTTTTTTATTTTTGCATCTCAACCTAAATAAATCGTGTGGACCTTCGGTCCATTTAAATCGAGGGAAGGTGACTTCTCTTTATAACATATAAAAGTCTCTCATTATTATTATGGAGCTATATTAATAAATATTCCATTGCTTCGGAATCACCGTAACACACTTGCATATTTCCCCATGTCTTTTCACTTCGAGTTTCACCTTCAAATTCTTGCCAATAATTCTTTTCCGTTGTTTCGAGGCTCCTCCAAAATTCCGGACATTTTTGGACACTTCAATAATCACGTCTTAGTTCAAACCTATTTGAATTAAATTCAAATATGTTTGAATTATTTTTCCGTTCATGCCTTTCTTATTTTTCTCGGACTTTGCTCATTTTATGATGCCCGAGAAAAATAGTCCTTTGTATTATCTTTTCCCTAACCGTCCTCCTCTTTCTCTTTTCTCTCTTTTGTTTTTTTTTCTGCTAAGTAATAAAAGAGGCAGCCAGCCTCTAGGCCTCCTTCTATCCTCACCTCTCCTCCTTTGGCCCAGCCTCTATCTAGGCCCAGCCGCACCAGGCCTCTCTCCTCCCTCTTGGGCCCATTCTCTCCTGGCCCAACCGGCTACCACTGAAACCCTAGCCCATCCCTCGACCGGTCGCTCCTCTCCCCTCGACACTCCCAGCCGCCGCCAGCCTCTCTCTGTCCCTCGTCCCGTTTTCGCTCTGCCTCGACCCCGCACCCTGTGACCGAAACCCCATCGCCCCGATCTCCTCCTCGCCATGGGTTGCCTCGCTCCTCTCCCTCCGGACCCCCAGCGCCGCGGCTAGGAGCCGCGTCCCTTCCTCCAGGGCGCCAGCACGTCGGCTGCCGCCATCCCGGCGCGCCCCCGTCTCCCCGAACTCCGCCTCCCTCCTCTCGCAACCTCCCTCGCCGGCCAGTGTGCCCCGACGCCCCAATCCAGTCCGGCGCCTCCAGCGGCCCGGGGCCGAAGCCAGCCAGGCCGCGACCAGCCTCTGGACCGTCCTGCGTCCAGACGCGACCTCCCTCCGTCCAGGCTCCCTCCTCCGTCCTCAGAGCGCCGAGCTGCTGGCCCTCGCCTCGTCGTCCGCAAGAGCAGCGCCGCGCGCCCGCGTCCCGGCCCCGAGCGCCGTTCCCAGGGCCGAGCTCTACAGTCCCGCGACCAGCGCCATGGCCGCTGGCCCTTCCCGCGTCGAGGGCCCCTGCCTCCTCTTCGCCAGCCGCCCCAAGCACCGGATCCCGCGGCCTGCTTCTGCCGTGTGGTCTCCCTGCTGCTGCTCCAAGAACGCTGTCCCGCCGTGCTGTAGTTTTGTTTGTTTTGTGTTGCTTCTGTTGAGTTGACAGGAGAACCGTGTACGAGACCGAGATCCGTGTACCCCTTCGAGTCGCCGACGACCTTCTAGTTCGACTACACGGCGACAAAAGAAGTGAACATCTACGTAACGAGTTCGACTACCGTCGACAAGACCGAGACATCGAGTACCACGACGACCCGAACGACTACCGTCGCCGAGACCCTCAAGTACCTCTACGGGAAACGAGCTCGTGAACGGCTACGGAACAAGTACCACTACATACGGAATGACTACCGTCGCCGGGAGCGCCAAGTACCACGACTATTCGGAGACTCCAAGTACCCCTACCGTCGCCCCGTGTACCTCTACGGAACGACTACTTCCTCTTCGGAAACGAGAACGACTACTTCCCTCTACAGAACGACTTCTTCCTCTTCGGAAACGTGAACGACTCCTTCCTCTACGTCTCGAACCGCCCCGAAACGCACGCTTCGAAGGTATAACGAGACGACCCCGTGGATGACTCGTGGAATGTTTGTTGTGTGGTATGAGATGTTTCCCGTGTGAGCACCGTGTCCGTTTCGTCCCTTTTGTTGTTCCTCGGTTGCCTCGTCACCGACTCGTGGGAACCCGGCAACGGGATCACCCCATCATCTCGTTTGACTCACGCCATCTTTGCTTTTGCCCGGACTCTCAACGAGTTACCGGAACCGAGATGTTGCGTTGCATCATTTTCGGATCGTTGCCGTGGCCCCCTTTCATTCCACCACGGTGACAAAAACTTCTTGTCATCTTCTTGTTAACTTTTAATAAACTTGCATAAACTTGATCATGTCATCCGCATCATGTTAACAACATTAATATGTGTGAATTGTTGTTTGCTTATAATTATTAAACATGCTCATGGGGATTTTCCGGAATTTCTTGTTGTTATTTCCGGCCTCATTTAAAATGTCTTAATAGTGTAGTTTTATTATGCTTCACCTTTTGCCATGTTAATAACAATTAATCTTGTCTTGTAATTTAATGTGAGTCAACTAAATAAATAACTTGTGGTGTTTCGTCAATATGCAACTCGTTGCATATTGAGCTCCACTTAACTTGTAGTGTTGTTTGTGCACTTTGCCATGCCTTGCATATTTAAACCGGACATGCATCATACTTGGATGTGCATCGTATGCCATGTTAATGCTTGTGTGTTTACCGCGTTGTTTGTTTTCTTTCCGGTTTGCTTCTCTTAATAGCTTCGGTTTCGTTCCGGAGTTGTGAGGATCCGCTCAACTGTTGCTTCGTCTTCCTCTTGGATCCGTTCTTCTCCCTTGTGGAATCCCAGGCAAGATGACCGAACCCGGATACCATTACTATCTTTGCCTATTGCTAGTAGTCTCGATCTATAGTTTTGCCTCGATGCCCATGTCTTTCCTGTCAGCCTCCTACTTGTAACCACTACCATGTTTAACCACCCTACCTACGCAAACCGTTGCTTGGCTAAGTACGCTTCGCTCAGCCCTTCTTATAGCATTGTTAGTTGCAGGTGAAGATCGAAGATGCTTGCTTCATGTTGAAGTTTGGTTGGGTTATATCACACTATATAAATGCTTAAAATGAAATCATCTATATATTGGCAAGGGTGGAAGGCTAAGCCTTTTGCTTGGTGATTTGTTCCACTCATGCCGTTAGGAACCGTATAAACCGGTGTTATGTTCCTTGATTATGCGTTCCTAACACGGTTGGGGTGTATGGGACCCCCTTGATAAACCGCTAAGCGCTAAGTCTTTTCCAGCAAATCCCAACATTGGTACTATTTGCCTAATAACTAATAAAACTTGCATATGGGACTAGCTATCCCTTTTATTTTAATTCAACCCCCCGGGCCAGTGCTCCACATGAGTGTTGGTCCGAAACGAGCAGACTGCGGGGCCGCCTCGGGGCAACCTGAGGTATCTGGCATACACCTGTAGGATGACTCATCCGGTCGTGTCCTGAGACTTAGATACGCGCGGCTACTATCAGGGTGTCGACACGCCGGGAGGATTTGCTGGATTAGCCTTACCTTAGTTCGGTTTAACTCGAGCACGGGATTCCGAGAATACTCGGGTCTTCCCACCTATGGAGTTGCGACTCCGCGGATCGTGGGCTTGTGATGGGCCAAGTTGGAACACCCCTGCAGGGTTTGAACTTTCGAAAGCCGTGCCCGCGGTTATGTGGCAGATGGGAGCTTGTTAATTCCGGTTGTAGATAACTTGACACAATGTTTCAATACACTACCAGCGTGTGTACCGTGACTGTCAATTTCCGAATAGGGATTCGGGAGTTGAACACGGTGGGGTTATGTTTGACCGGCTTTAGTTAGGATCACTTCGTGATCATCTTTCGCCCGATGCACTTCTCTTCTCGCTCTCTTTTGCGTAAGTTAGTGCTAGTTGCTGCTGCAGACTCTTGTTTGTTCCTTCACCTCTTATTCTTTTCTTCAGCCTTGTCCTCACCCAAGGCTTAAATAGTCGTGTTACCCGGGAACGGGATTGCTGAGTCCTCTGTGGCTCACAGTTACTTCACCACACCAGATGCAGGTTCAGCCGAGCTCGATGCAGGAGCTGGTTCAGTTCTTCACCCGGGAGTCCGATGAAGCTTGTGGCCGTTTGCTTGTGACGTTTCGACGATCAGTAGTGGTTTCTACTAGGATTCGATCCTGACCTGTGGCTTTATGTTGTTTTGGTATCTTGCTTTTGGATCTTACCCTTAGATGGGCTGTGATGTTTTGAATGATGATTGCTTATGTAATGTATTGTGTGAAGTGGCGAGTGTAAGCCAACTATCTCCTTTTGCATTTTAATCCCTCTTTTACATGAGTCGTGCAAAGATACCAAACTTGAGATCATTCTAGGATGGGCTTATACCTTTAAGTCGTGCCTCGACACGTAGGAGGTATAGTCCCATCCTGGGCATTACAGCTGGGTCTGTCGACGAGGAGAGACGGACAGTCGACACAAGAACGACAAAGGAGACCGCGGTCCGGGCCACGTCCCCCTATTGCCGGGCCTCCGAGCCAGAGGGTGTCTTCCGACCTCTCCTTCCCGTGCCTCGTCGAGTCACCTCCGTGCGCTCCTCCACGTCGTCGTCATCGTCAGGAAGCTCTGTGACATTGCGTGGCCCTTCAGAAGACAATCAATAAGCTTAGTCGACTGATAATCCGAATGAGTAAAACACAAAGCGCGGTCGAAAATCCGCACCTGGGCGGGACGTGGTGGCGTCAGTGGTCTCCTCGTCATCTCGACCCTTGTCAATATCCATCGAGGTTGCAGTAGCTGCAGCGCTGAAGATTTCGCAGAAAATGAGTCGACAAAAGCAAAGTTGGTCTCCAAAGGGGAAGAGAAAATGAAGCAAAGTTACGCTTACGTGGAGGCGATTGGGACGTTGACCTTGATCTTGGGCAAGGCCTTCCGAGGTTTGACAGTAGCGACCTTAGGCTGCTTTGGTGCCTTTTCAGTCGGATCTGGAGTGGACGTGCGAGTCTGTTTCTGCACTTGGGAGCTGGAGGGGCCTGCCCTGATACGCACGGCCTCTGGGTCATGCTTCTACTTGGAGTGCTTCTCGCCGCGGGGAGGCGACTCGACCTCCTCGCCGCTGCTGGAATCCTCGCTCTCCTCCTCAGTCTCCTCGTGGGATTTCCAGTCGGAAGCCTCGCCTATGCCTTCTCCCCCCTCATGGACCTGATCTCCATTGGGCACCGAAAACATTTCGGTATAGATCTGCAGAGAAGAAGAATGATCATATGTCAGTCGGATTCATCAGATGTCCGCAAGCAGGAAACATAAAATTCACTCAGAAGCCGAGGCCGAATCTTGTCTGGTTGGTGGTCTGCATCAAATGGGCGAACTCTTCCAGTCCCCCGAGGGTTGTCCTTGTTCCCTATGATGCACTTCAGGCACTGTGCCACCGTCTGCGCGACCGCTTCCTCCGGATGGACCCGAGACGTGTCGTCGGCGCCAAAGTACATCCACATTGGATGGTCCTGGTTTTGGAGGGGCTGAATCCTCCTCATGAGGAACACCTCGAGCAGATCCATCCCCGTGACCTCGTCGCGGACCAGCTGAACCACCAGCTCCACTAGCATGTCTACCTCTACACTCTTAGCCCGACTCACGAGCAACGTTGGTGGCTCGTTGACTCAACCCAAAGAAAATGGAGGAAGCCCAGTCGGCTGACCAGGAGTCGGAACGTGCCTACAATAGAACCAAGTGGACTCCTAACCCCGGACCAACTGAGGAAGGGTCATGGTAGGGAAAGCGCTCCTACCCCTGAGCTGGATACCAAGTCCGCCACACATCTGGATGACGTGCGTCTTCTCGTCACTCGGGTTTGCTTTCTTGATTGTTTGGGAATGACAAGTGAAGATATGCTTGAACAGGCCCCAGTGCGGTCGACATCTGAGGAAGTTCTCACACATCGAAACGAATGCGGCCTAGTAGGTGATGGTGTTGGGAGAGAAGTGGTGCAGCCGAGCACCGTAAAAAGCCAGAAAATCACGGAAGAAAGGGTGCGGGGGCAAAGAAAAACCTCGATCGATGTGAGTCGCGAGGAGAACGCACTCGCCCTCCCGCAGCTGGGGCTCGAGCTCGCCCTCCGGCAGCCGCCAGGAGTCGTGGACGATCAAGCCCTCCTCCACCAACTCTTCCATTTCCTCCGGCGTCATCGTGGACCTGATCTAGTCCCCCTAGATCTAGTCAGGCGGGAGCCCGGACCTTGACGATGATCCCCCTCGGTTGGATCTCTTCCCTTTCCCCGTCGCCGCCGCTTTCTTTGAGCGCTCCAGAGCCGCCATCTTGTCCTTACCCATGGAAGGCGAGCCGGTGCGGACCGAGTGGCGAAAAGCAGAGAGCAGGAGCGCGGCGGAGGAGCGGAGGAAGAAGAAGCAAAGAATGGGCGAACAGTGCCTCCACCTCGGCCGCGGCGTGCACTTATAGCGCAGCGGACGAGTGACTGACTTGTGGCCCCGAGCTATCCCATCAAATCCCGCAATAGGCGCGCACACGATACGTGGCGAAAAAGGCGGCGTGGAGATCGAGGCGTCCCGAGCATATCCGATCCGATTGCCGCGGCACGACCCGTCCCGCGCGCTTCCCCTAATTTCGAAATCCCGCAAAATCAAGAGACCAGAGAGCAACCAATCCCGCCGAAAACTGCGCACCCCACCAGCGCTCGGGACCGCGCACAAAGTTCAGTCGACGGTCAACACAAACAAGTACACTCAGTGGTTCTTGAATCGATTAAGGCGATCAAGTCAAGGTTGAAGAGTCAGCCTGGTCCGCGAGCTCAAAGAAGATCTCCCCAGGGGCATCGAACCCGAGCCAAGGCCAACTTCAACACTCTCCTCCAGTCGAACCTCAATTCATTCGGGGGCTACTGGTGATGTTACGGACCTAGGGAAGGGTCACAGGCCTGACCCAGGTACCCAACCCAAGGTCACTACCCCAAGAAGCTCAAAGGACAATTCGAAGACAGCATGGTCGGTCGACTGTGGCGGCCCAAGAGAACATATCACTCGACCGAACATCCCCTCCCAGACGAGTCAACTCCACTCGACCATTCAAAGACACCCGACCCCTGAAGGTCAAAGGTCCCTTAGGACAACAGAGGTCTGGCATTCATTCTATGACAATGAATGCCTTTACCACTCTTTATTGCATGCGTTATCAGTAACGCCCTGCCTTTATGTACATTGAACCCTTTGTAACGTGGGGGTGGCTGGGGTCCTAGCGCACTCTATATAAGCCACCCCTCCTGTAGTACAAGGTTTGCACCCGCTGTAACTCAAACACCCCCTATACATTCCAGTCGACCGCCTCAGGGCACCGAGACGTAGGGCTTTTACTTCCTCCGAGAAGGGCCTGAACTCATAAACATCTTGCGTACAATCTCACCGTAGCTAGGACCTTGCCTCCTCTTACGTACCCCCTACTCGTACTGTCAGACTTAGAACCACGCCATAATCATATTCCTCACTGTGTAGGCAATCCGCACCGGCGAATTCCTAACTCCTCAGTCAGAACAAATTCCTCAGAGACCAGAAGAACTTCGTCTCTGTCACTGAAGAATATGACTGAACTGTATGAGATTTCCAATGGCTTCATTCGAACGGATTGGTAGGTGTAGGATTTTGAGTTGAGCATCACATGGAAACTTTTCCTTAGTATTTCCTCGACCCCCTTTAACAGTACTGTGTTTCCTATGAATCAAGAAAGAGAAAGTGAAACTACGAAAACAAAATTCTTCATGCTTCATGTTCCTCAAATGAGTACCAAGTCTTCAAGGTCACACCAATTTCTTCACTTTCAAAGTTTTCAGAAAGTCTTCAGAAATCCAAAGTCTTCAGTTGAAGAACTTCATTTTTAGGGGTCGACTTTCTCTGTAAATATCAAACTCCTCATAGACTTATAGACCTGCGTACACTCATAAACACATTAGTCCCTTAACCTATAAGTCTTCAATACACCAAAATCACTAAGGGGCACTAGATGAACTTACAACAACGTTACTAGATCAACAAACGTAAATCTTTCCAGTTTGATAAATGGCAACATACCCAGTATGACAGACGCAAATCTTACCAAATTGTTTGTACGTGGTTGCACATGGGTCATCCAAAACAACTGCTTCGCGTTGGAGGGATGCACAAATCCCGCGCTACGGATTTTCCCTCGACTTAAGGGGGAAGACCATAGCTCTCACTTTGCATGCGGGTGTTCCATCTAAAACATTTGCAGTCAAGAGCTGCACAAATCCTCCTCGGCACATTTTCCCTTGGCTTCTTGGGGAAGCTGTCAGTTTGCATACAGGTGTTCTAACTAAAACGTTTGCGATGAGTGTTGTATATTTAAAAACCGAATTAAGCTGCGGCTTGGGAGCCATTAATGGAGAGAATGCGAGCAAGGTGGGCGACCATGGAAGTCAGAGGGCTCGCTTCCCGGTGAGCCTACGCGGCGTACAGCTCGCACGCTTCTCGTTGAGCCTCCGCATTGGAGTACAACTCGCATGCCTTCCGTTTAGTCGAGCACTCAAGCACCTGTCCGCACGACACCTCCTAGACATAAAAAGAGTGATGCGTGGCGTCACATGAATGGTTAACAAAATGCGCCCGTGAGCATGCCAAATTTCATGAATTTCAGACAAGTTTTGGATTTACTAGACTTTAAAAACCATTTATCTCAATGTTTGCGCATGTGTGGCGGTGGCAGGGTGTTTGAAATTCATTCCCATTTCTTGCATGGGACCTGTCGTGGAATTAGCACGGCAGATGTCCGGTTCAACGGACTTAATGATGGAACCATCGCACGGGTTAGCTTGAAGGGGTTAAAAGCACACAAAGGACATAGAGGGTTTATACTAGTTCGGCCCCTTCGATGAAGGTAAAAGCCTACGTCTAGTTTGGTTTGGTATTGCTTGGGCGTCGATGAACAGGGAGCTGATTGCTTGCCTGTGTCTCGACGGGTTTTTGCTTGTCCTTGAACCGTCGTCGGGTCGTCCCTTTATATAGAGGCGACGCCCGGTCCGGTTTACAGAATCCCGAGGCCGGCTTATATTTGTGTCTGCCTCGGTCTCTGCTCTTTCTTCCTTGTATCTCAAGTTTACATAATAAGACGGTTTACAAACCGTGAACTTTACATATGGGCCCTAAGCCTTCATGGGCCGTAACCTCTACTGAGCTTACAATTATACAACTATATTATCATAATCCGGTTTACTCTAGCCGGTTTACACCTGCTAGTAATATCCCTGACATTAGGCCCCAGAATGATTTGAACTTGTTCATGTCAGTCTTCTCAATCTGGCATAACCTTCATTCTTGTATCTTCTCAGTTTTTGTAAACCGGCGATGACGTCATCCTTGGAAATCACTTGATTCGATCGTGACATCACTTCCACGTTAATCGCGCATAGCTGTTTATTATCTTTGCTTTAATGGCCATCCCGAGAATCGAGGCGACAGGGAATCTTTATCCAATCTCTTTCTTCCTCAAATCCCGCGCTTACCGTTTCGTCTCTCCTCGGCCTATAAATATCGCTGAGGCCCATCTCTTTCGCCTTCTGCTTCTTCTTCCTCCATCTCTGCACCCGAGCTTCCGCCGTCGTCCGTCGAGCTCGCCGTCGCCAGCAAGTCCGGCCACTGCATCAACCTGAGCGCGACCAGATAACTCGCCGCCTGTCGTTTCTTTCTGTCTCAGGTACTTCCCTTCTCTCGCTGCTGCTCCGCAATCTAGGGTTCTTCCATGTTTTCCGCCATTAGACCTCAAAGCTTCGGCTGTTTGTCCTATACGCCATGCTCGTAGTAGATTCAACCTTAGATTTGTTTCGAAACTTACTCCTGCTCCGTAACTTTATGCTTAGATCTATATTTCTCAGTTCACCCTTAGATTCATTTGATCTGTAGAAGAACCCCGCAGTTCTTCTGTGATAAACCTGTGTAAATTTCCCCTTTTTCTTACTGCTCAGATCTTTTTTACCTTAGCTTTCTATAGAAACCTGTTTTCTTCATCCTCATTGATCTGTAAGATACTCGCCGGTTTAGTCAATCATGCATTTGTTTCTGCAACGTATCAACCATGAACCGACGGTTTAGCTTCTTTCTTTTTTGTTGTCATAACCCGGTAGCAGCTCGTTTCTCGCTTTCTTCCGGATTGTCAATGCCATTAGTCCCTTGTCTAAACCGTCGTTGTGATTTTTCATATGTGATCATGTTTATACCTCTGTACTTGAATAATCCGGATTTTATACGTCACCTTTTCAGCACTTTCCTTCTGCTAATATGTCTGCCAAGCAATTCGTTTCCTGTGACTGGGTTCCTTCTGTTATTACGGAAGAAGACTTAGTTAATGCCGCTGCAATTGGCACTCTGGGCCCTCAAGCAGTTCTAAAATGGCGGGCCCTAGGAAATGAATGCCCCCCTACTCCCAAAGAAGGAGAAGTTATTGTCTTCTTTGACCATATGGCCCGAGGCTTTAGTCCTCCCGGTTCAAAGTTCTTCCGGGACGTGCTTGCCACTTTTCAACTTCACCCTCAGGACATAGGTCCAAATTCCATATCAAACATCTGCGATTTCCAAGTTTTCTCCGAGGTGTATCTTCAAGAAGAGCCATCAGTCGACTTGTTCCGGGATTTTTTCCATTTGAACCGGCGAACTGAGTTTACTGGCGGACCTCATCAAGAACTGGGTGGGGTTAGCATTCAAAAGAGAAGAGATGCGGTCTTTCCTCACGCCGCTCTCCATACACACCCCAAGGATTGGAACAAGTCTTGGTTCTATTGCCACGACACTTCACCTGAAGGAGAGAGCCCACTGCCGGGTTATCGCGAACATCGTCTTCCTGAAGATCATTCTCTACCGCAGCGTCTTAGCTCCTCAGAACGGCCCCGGTTTGCCTCTCAACTCGCGAAACTCAAAGCCTTTATGGCCAACGGATTGACTGGAGTTGATTTTATGCGTTGCTGGCTTTCCTGAAGTATCCTCCCTCTGAGCCGGCGCTCCAGTTTGATGTATCAGTATTCCAGAAAGCCGGATGACCCTCAGCGGTTTACCGACGTAGTACTTCCTGAAAAGGAAGTTATTGAATCTGCCAAGAAAATGCTCAACATCTCTTTGGAGGAATGTAGCAAAACTGGATTGGCTCCATATTATAAGAAGAACAAACTGCTAGCGGTAAGCCTTAATCTCTTCTGTCTGTTTCTGACCCGTCCATTTAAATTATCTTCCATTTATCTCTCATCTTGTACACAGTCCGACGATCCTTTCTGGAAAAGAAAACCTCAAGATAAGTCAGGAAAGCAGTCGCGCCGGAAAACCTTCGTTGTTAATAAGAGAAAGGCGGCCGCTGGCTCCAGTTCACATGTCGAAGAAGATGATCCGGATTCTGAGGTATGAATCAATCCTGATATACTTTGTTATCTTTTATCCCGATTTATGTTAACAGTGTCTTTTCACAGGACTTGGCTGAAGCTGATAAAGCGACCAAAACTGAGGTAATCACTCTTTCTTCATATTCTGAACCGTCGGTGCCCAAGATTCGTAAGGCATCTCGGAAGTATCCATTTTCTCATCCTTACGCTCAACTGGACCCCAATTTTCTTTTGAAGAAACAGCAACATGAAGCCCGCCGGACTACACGCCATAGTGGCCATGTAGTCGAGTCTTCCGGAATATCTCTCACTCCGGCCCGGAGGCGCCGCTCTGAGGTTTTACTTTCTCCAACTCTTCTTCATCCCAAGGCCGGACTTATACGAAACCACTTAAACCGTCTGATCCTAATTATTAGGAGACACCTTTATCATCTTCCGGCGAATCAACCGCCAGACAGGTCCCAACTCTGAAGACTGTCCCTGGGTAAGTTCTTTATCTCGTCCGGTTTACCTTTGTATTTGCTTTTGTGACTCAGATTTCTTTTTCCAATTCTTTTTAGCAAACCTAAGCCTAGCAAAAGGGCAAAGGCCAGCAAAACGGCTGCTGAGACTGCCACTGATGATCCGGCGGCTGATCCGGATACAGTCATTCCTCCGGAAAATGAGCCTACAGTTCAGCTTGACGATCCTGCTCCCATGGATCATAATTATGCTACTGCTCCTGAAAATCCCAACGCTGAAGATGTTCATGAACCGGCGAGTCCTACCCGGGCCAACCCTCCTCAGACTAGTCCGGCTCCCGCTAGTCCGGTTCATACTGCCACTCCACAACCGACAGCTGCCTCTTCCCCAGATATTCAAATAACCGGTACAGGTTATACCGCTCCTGTTGAGCCCGTTGTTTTAGCCAAGCATACTGCTAAAGCAGAGAAACTCCAGCAAGAGAAGGGCAAGTGGAGTACAGACTTATCTAGTTACGCCGAGCTGAGTGCCCAGTAGCTTTATTCCGGGTATTTAAACCGGCTGCATACCAGTCGGGACTATGAAGCGGGCTTGGTCAATCTGATGAAGGATAAATACGAGGTATCTTACTTGTCTTTTGCTTTTGCCTTCTTTGTCTTTCTGTCTATATCATGGTAGCCCCCAAGTTCCGGTTTAGCTTTGTTGAAAGGTGAACCGGTACTTTCAAATGTGAGCAAATAATCTTACATTAGCCCCCAAGTGCCAGGGGCATAACTCGGTTTATGTGCCTGGGACTTGTCTGAATGTTTCTTTTGATGTTTCAACTGCCCATTAGACCCCAAGTGTCAAGTAGACAACTTGTTTGTGTGCTTGAGACTTGTCTTTAATTGTCACTCTTTGATACTTCAATTGCTCATTAGCCCCCAAGTGTCAAGTGGATAACTTGGTTATGTGCTTGAGACTTGTCTGCATTTTATCATTTATTCCTCTTGATTTCCTTTGCAGGCTGACTTGACCCGGAGAGCTGAAGAAATAACTGAACTTCGGAACAGACTTGCTGAAACTGAATCTGCTGCTGCCAAGGCCAAAAAAGATCTGGCACTGAGCTTAACCACTGCTGAACAATTGAAGAAATATTTTGAATCGGAACGGGCAACCTGGGAAGTACAGAAAAATGCTCTTGAAAAGAGAGCGAAGGATGCCGAGGAATCTCTTAACCCGGCGACAGAAGAACTGGCCGGTTTAAAGCGGCAAATAGAACTTATGACTTCTGCCGTCTTTCGTAAATACTTAACTTGCACATGCTTTCATCTTTGAATCTTTATTCCGCTCCGGTTTAACTGTGATAATCATATGTAGGGCGCCGCGTCACCCATCTTGGGGATGATTTACGGAAGAAACTCAAGGCCTCTTATACTCTGGTTGAGCAGCTATATTCCGGCGCTCAAAGGAATATAAGCGCAATGTCTTTTAATAAACTGGCCCCCACCACTATCCAAAGTACTCTGGAGAAGTTGTCTATCTTGCCTGCACGCTTGGAAGAGGTGAAGAAGTCTGCTGCCCGAGCCGGTTCTCTTGTAGCGCTCACCAGAGCCAAAGCGTGGGTTCCAGATTTTGATCCGGAAGAAGCCTTGAACGGGTACCCCAGCACCAAAGAAGATGGATCGGCCTTCACTAGTAAAGACCTTCATGCTTTGACGAAGGAGATGCGTCCTCTTGCCAGCAAACTTGCTGTTGAATCAGACTTGACCAGGTATCATCCGGCGTACGATTTACAGAATGAGCGGGTGGATCGGCCGGTTTATGATACCGTAAATCTAATCCCACCAGTGCGCCCCCACACTTTCGCCCCAGATGTTGATCCGTCTGATCTCATTACGGAAGAGATGTAGTTCCGTGCTTTATCAAAAATCGATTGGTGCGTCCCTGACTTTCAGCCGCTTCAAGAAGACGAAGAAGCTCCGGAACAGGTCAATCCTCAGCCGTCACAGCAGGAGAAAGCATAGGCCGCACAGTTTATCTTTGTAGTTGCGGTATTACTTTGCTGGAAAAACTTTAATCCGTTCAGGCTTGCTGTGCCTTGTAATAGGATAGCTGAAAACATTGCTGTTTTAATCCGGATGTCCCAACTTTGTTTTGGTGTGTGTCAATTCGAATCCTTTGTCTGATATGGTTTATCTTGCATACTATTTGTTTCTGCATAGATAACACTTGAAAGATGTCCTAGCGGTTTACCGCCGGACCGATTAAAGCGCTCTTATAAATATATCAAACAAGTGTCTGTTTTATACCAGAAATAACTTCATACCTGTGATTAAGTATGCTTGATGTCTTTAATCCGGCTAACATTGCTGTTTCTGAAGAAGCTCTTGGCTCTATTGGGGCGTACCCAATTATTCCGGGTTTACGAGAACTACTGGTTTAAATAATGCTGGAGCCCTGTGTCCAGACTTTTGAAGATATGCGGTCAACGTTGTAGTTGTCCCACTCCGAATCAAAGAACCATAGAAACACATGAGAACACAAATACAAAGAACACAGGTTTTCAAACAAGACCATGTAGTCGAGGCTTTTTGTGAGCTGCCAGGCGCTATATCGAGGCGTATGATTCGAATACGATCAGTAAAAACCGGACCAAAGGGGTTAAGCTAAGATTCGAATACGACCTTGTGGCTCCCAGTGGCTTTAAAATTTTGAGCCAATCAATGGATTCGAATACGATCCAAAGGGCTTATGGTTCGAATACGACCATGTAAATCGGACCACAAGGGGTTGAGCTAGGATTCGAATACGACCGTGTAGCCCCCTTGTGACCGTGGAGATTTGAGCCAATCAATGGATTCGAATACGATCCAAAGGGCCGATGGTTCGAATAAGACCATGTAAACCAGACCACAAGGGGTTGAGCTAGGATTCGAATACGACCGTGTAGCCCCCTTGTGAATCTGGCTATGCTCTCTTTGGTTCGAATACGACCTATGTTTGAACAGGAATGGCTATGTTCTCTTTGGTTCGAATACGGCCTATGTTTGAACAGGAAGCCTTTAGTGCCTTTAGAAGCAGAGTACCTATATGGGAGTTGCGCTTTGCGGAAAAAACCCTCTTTGGCCCCTTATAGAATTGTCCTGCATAGCCAGATAGGCTGATCAAAGCATCTTATTTTCTTAATGAAAATGATATATAACAATAAGAAATAATACTGTAGATGGATATCACCATAAGATACTTATATTGAAAAAAGGGCTGATCCCCCGGTTTATCGTGGGTGCCGGTTTATTCATTAATCATAATATATACATAGGATACAGCAGAGCTCATGGCTCAAGTATAGTAGGGCCGCAGGAGAGCGATGTTCCACGGCCTCTTTGTCTCTTCTTCTGATGTCCGTGAATCTGTGTGCTCTCGAACGTCCACCAGGTAATATGAACCGTTGTGTAGATTCTTGCTGACCACAAAGGGCCCTTCCCAAGGCAGGGATAGTTTGTGCATGTCTATTTGGTCTTGGATGAGCCGGAGTACCAAATCTCCCTCCTGGAACGTCCTGGTTTTGATCCGGCACCTGTGATATCTGCGCAAGTCCTGTTGATAAATCGCGGACCGTGCTGCTGCTATGTCACGCTCTTCATCTACCCGGTCCAAACTGTCCTGTCTTGCCTGCTCATTGGCCGTTTTAACATAAGCCGTCACCCGTGGTGAATCATGACGGATATCACTTGGAAGGACCGCTTCAGCACCGTACACCATGAAGAAAGGTGTATAACATGTGGACCGGTTCGGCGTAGTATTGATGCTCTAGAGGACAGAAGGTAACTCCTCAACCCAGCACCCTGGTGTTCTTTGCAAGGGAGTCATATGCCGGGGCTTAATACCTCGCAAAATCTCTTGATTGGCCCTTTCAGCTTGACCATTGGATCGAGAGTGAGCTACAGAAGACACATCTAGGCGAATATGCTCCCGTTGACAAAACTCTTCCATCTCTCCTTTAGATAAATTGGTGCCATTGTCTGTGATGATGCTGTGTGGAAAGCCAAACCGGAAAATTACCTTTTTGATGAATTTAACCGTTGTTGCCGCATCACACTTGCTCACAGGCTCTGCCTCAATCCACTTTGTAAACTTATCCACAGCAACCAGCAGATGAGTTTTTTGATCTTGGGATCGTTTAAAAGGCCCAACCATATCAAGCCCCCAAGTCGCAAACGGCCAAGTAATTGGTATCATCCGCAGTTCCTGCGCCGGAACAAGAGCACGCCGTGAAAATTTCTGACAAGCATCGCACCTCCGGACTAAATCCTCCGCATCAGCATGGGCTGTCAGCCAATAGAACCCATGTCGAAATGCTTTAGCCACCAAGGATTTTGAACCGGCGTGATGACCACAATCTCCTTCATGAATCTCTAGGAGGATGTCACAGCCTTCCTCAGATGATACACACCGCTGAAATGCTCCAGAAACACTACGATGGTGAAGTTCTCCGTTTACAATTGTCATGGATTTGGATCGCCGGGTTATCTGTCTTGCTTCAATCTCATCATCTGGAAACTCTCCACGGCTTAAATATGCCAAGTACGGGAGCGTCCAATCCGGAATAACATGAAGTGCCGCAACCAACTGTGCCTCCGGATCAGGAACAGCCAAATCCTTCTCCGGCAGGACCTGAACTGATGGACTGTGCAGCTCATCTAAAAAAGTATTTGGTGGCACCGGTTTACGTTGAGAACCCAGCCGGCTTAGAGCATCGGCCGCTTCATTTTTCCGCCGGTCTATGTGATCCACCTGATACCCTTTGAAATATGCTGCGACTGCTTCAACTTCTCGCCTGTAAGCTGCCATGAGAGGGTCTTTGGAATCCCACTTACCAGATACTTGCTGTGCCACTAAATCTGAATCACCAAAACAGTTGACCCGGCTCAAGTTCATCTCCTTAGCCATCCGCAGGCCATGAAGCAATGCCTCATATTCCGCTGCATTGTTAGTACAAGGGAACATTAGACGGAGGACATAACAAAACTTATCACCTCGCGGGGAAGTTAACACAACTCCAGCCCCCGAGCCTTCTAATTGTCTTGAACCGTCAAAGTGAATCGTCCAGTATGTAAGATCCGGCTTCTCCTCTGGTGCTCGCAGTTCTGTCCAGTCATTGATGAAACCCACCAACGCTTGGGATTTGATAGCGGTGCGTGGAACATACTTCAATCCGTGCGGGCTAAGCTCAATGGCCCACTTCGCCACTCTGCTAGTGGCTTCCCTGTTCTGTATTATATCCCCCAACGGAGCTGAACTAACAACTGTTATCGGGTGGCCTTGGAAATAATTCTTCAATTTTCGGTTCACCATGAACACGCCATATACCAGCTTCTGCCAATGCGGGTACCTTTGTTTAGATTCAATGAGAACCTCACTGACATAATAAACCGGAGGTGAACTGGATACTCCTTTCCTGCTTCCTTGCGCTCGACCACGATTGCCACGCTAACTGCCCGTGCATTGGCAGCGACGTATAACAGCAGTGGCTCTTTATCAATGGGGGCAGCAAGGACCGGTGGTTCTGCTAGCTGCCGCTTCAAATCCTCAAACGCAGCGTTTGCCTCATCACTCCATATAAACCGGTCTGTCTTTTTCAGCATCTGATAAAGCAGAATTGCCTTCTCTCCTAGACGACTGATGAACCGGCTCAATGCTGTAATCCGGCCAGCAATACGCTGAACATCATTGATACAAGCTGGTTTAGTTAGGGACGTGATTGCCTTGATCTTCTCCGGATTGGCTTCTATTCCTCTGTTGGACACCAAGAATCCAAGGAGCTTGCCCGCCGGAACACCGAAAGCACACTTCTCCGGATTAAGCATCATCTTACAGGCCCGAAGGTTATCAAAAGTTTCCTTGAGGTCCTCTATCAGTGTCTCCTCTTTCCTTGACTTCACCACGATATCATCCACATAGGCATGAACATTTCTCCCTATCTGCCCCTTCAGACAATTCTGTACACAACGCTGGTAAGTGGCTTGGGAACTTTTGAGCCCAAAAGGCATAGATACATAGCAAAAGGCACCAAAAGGAGTTATGAAAGCTGTCTTCTCTTGGTCCTTAACTGCGATCTTGATCTGGTGATACCCTGAATATGCATCCAAAAAACTTAGCCGCTCACATCCCGCTGTAGCATCGATGATCTGATCAATACGAGGGAGAGCAAAAGGATCGGTTGGACAAGCTTTGTTTAGGTCTGTGTAATCCACACACATCCTCCACTTTCCATTTTTCTTTAACACCAGCACCGGATTAGCCAACCACTCCGGGTGAAAAACTTCAACTATAAACCCCGCGGCCAAAAGCCTGGCCACTTCTTCTCCTATAGCCTTGCGCCTTTCTTCGTTCAAGCGGCGCAGATACTGCTTGACCGGTTTAAACTTCGGATCAATGTTAAGACTGTGCTCGGCGAGTTCCCTCGGTATACCTAGCATGTCAAAAGGTTTCCATGCAAAGATATCCCGATTCTCACGGATGAACTCGATGAGCGCGCTTTCCTATTTAGGATCAAGGTTAGCGCTGATAGTGAACTGTTTGGATGAATCTCCTGGCACAAAGTCAACTTGCTTGGTTTCCTCTGCAGATTTGAACTTCAATGCCGGATCATGCTCTGTAGTTGGCTTCTTCAACGGGGACATATCTGCCGGATCGACATTGTCTTTGTAAAACTTCAACTCCTCCGTAGCACACACTGCCTCCGCATAAGCAGTGTCTCCTTCTTCACACTCCAATGCAATCTTGCGACTTTCATGAACCGTGATGGTTCCTTTGTGACCCGGCATCTTGAGCTGTAGATAAACATAGCACGGCCTAGCCATGAACTTGGCGTAAACCGGTCGTCCAAACAGGGCATGATATGGGCTCCGGATCTTAACCACTTCAAAGGTTATCATCTCCGACCTGGAATCCTGTTCATCTCCAAAGGTAACTTCTAGGTCAATTTTTCCAACTGGGTAAGCTGACTTACCTGGCACTACTCCATGAAACACCGTGTTTGACTGTCTTAGCTTCTTATCCGTCAGCCCCATGCGACGGAAAGTCTCATAATACAAGATATTGATGCTACTGCCGCCGTCCATGAGAACCTTGGTGAATTTGTAGCCACCCACCTGTGGTGTTACCACTAAGGCTAATTGGCCCGGATTATCAACTCGCGGCGGGTGATCCTCTCTGCTCCACACAATAGGTTGCTCTGACCAGCGCAGGAATTGTGGTGTTGCCGGTTCAACCGCATGGACCGCCCGCTTTAAGATTTTTTTGATCTCGTTTGCACAAACTCGTAGTGAACACATGATATTGCCCACTACTCAGCTCCTTCGGATTACTCTGATATCCGGACTGCTGCTGCTGCTGACGCTGCTGATTGCCTTGGTTATTGTGATTACCCTGGCCCTGCTGCTGGCCGCCCTGGTTATTATAACCACCTTGACCGTACTGATGGTTACCTTGGTTGTTATAACCACCCTGACCATACTGATGATTTCCTTTATTGTGACTGTTGTTGCTGCCATGATATCCTGATCCGGAACCATTACCCTGGTGACCCGGACCGTGAAACCCGGGGCCTGAATCACCGCTTGGGGTTCCGTTGTTAAATTTGGCCCGGTTCACGGCCTCCATCAATATCCGACATTCTCCCCAGGTATGCTTAGATGGATTTCGCTTCGCTCCGTGCTTCGGGCAAGGCTCGTTCAATTGTTGCTCCCAATTAATGAAACCTCCGCTGTTTTGTGGGGGCGGCTTATCCTTGTTGCGCTGAAAACTCCCTTGCAATTGGGTGTTGGCCACAAAATCAGAGCCACCCTCTGCCTTTCGCTTGCCTAAGAAGCTTGTTCCAACCGGATTAGCCTGCGCCAGTTTCCCGGGTTTATTTGCCTTTCCAGTTTTATCTCCATCCGCTTCTGGATACTTAGTGTTGTCGGAGTCCCCATACTTCACCAGAGCGCTCATGAGAGTTCCCATGTCATTACAATCCCGTTTGAGCCATCCCAGCTTTAACTTCAGAGACTCAAACCGGCAATTGTTTTCCAGTGTTACTATTGCCGTACTAGGGCCGATACCGTTCGAAGAGTGCAAGATTTCTGACACTCGCCGCACCCATGCACTTGTAGGCTCCTGATCTCCTTGTATACATGCTGCTAGATCGACCATTGACATTGGCTGCTTGCACGTATCTTTGAAATTTTTGATAAATTGGCGGCGTAATTCGCCCCATGATCCGATGGAATTAGGTGGTAAACCCTTTAACCAGGTCCGGGTTGTACCCTCAAGCATCATGGTAAAGTACTTCGCGCAAGCCACTTCATCCACGTCCAGCATCTCCATAGCCATCTCATAGCTCTCAATCCAAGCCTTTGGAGCCAAATCTGCTGTGTAGTTAGGCACTTTACGTGGACCCTTGAAATCTTTGGGTAACTTTACGCTTCATAAAGCGGGGACTAGACACTGCACCCCAAAGGAACTCGCTGTGACCCCCGTCTCTGCTGTAGTTGTGTGAACCGGCGTCGTTTGGTGGATCTCCTCGCGGTCCGCTGGTCTAGCCCGGTTTATCGCCTCCTGAGCTTGCGCCTCTGCGCCCGCCAGATTATCCTGTCTGTGACGGTGCCTCCTCCGTTCACTACTGGACACCTCCGGTTCATCCCAATGCCTAGTATAACTCCGGATGTGGCGGGGTGTGGAATGAAGCCTTTCCTTGCTATAGGAATACACCTGTTGCTGTGTTAATGCCGTGTTCAGTAGATCCTTGACCCTGCGTGCTTCCATTGCCACAGGGGACGTCCCCTCAATGGGTAAAGCGGCCAGGCGTGAAGCGGCGGCAACAATGTTATCCAAGGGGTTTGAATAATGGCCCGGAGGAGTGGGGATGTGAAGCGTGGGCATAATCCGTCGATCCTGCTCCGCAGTGGGCTGTTGAACCGGCTCACCTCTCACTGGGGCTGCCCTCTGGTTTACCTCCGGATCATTGCTAGCTCCCGCTCCTGGTGTCCCGAAGAGATTCATTGCCTCATAGACCGGCGGTAGATGAGACTGGTACCTCCGATTCCTTACTCCCTGCGTGGAGGCCTGTTCCATCCTTAGCTGGAAAGCCTGAGAATCCAGCTCTACCTGTCTCGTTGCTATCATAGCTTTCTCTGCCTTCAGATCCTCTCTTGCTTGCTCGATCCGGCCCCTTAGCTGAAGGAGTTCTGCATCATGTTGCGCCTTGTCTGCTGGAGCCACCACTGCTACTGCCCGGGTTGTCAACTCCTCGACCAAGGCGGATAGAGCGTCAGAGGGCGAGAGGTCCTGACCGCTCCCCCCTGCACCGGCTTCTGCTGTGATCGCCCCTTCACCGTCGACTGTGGCGTAGGTTGTGATCCGGCCATAAAGACAGCCACCCGGTTTGGCAGATCAAAGGGGTCCGGAATACTGTCTCCGTCGGACACACCCTCAGATCGGCCGTCCCGCAACAGATAAAAGGACTCAGTTTCTCCGAATGAGGATCCATCAGCGGAATAGACAACTGTCTCGCCACCAGAATCCGATCCGTCCTCGGCTTGGACTCCATGTATCGCTCCAACGAAAACGCGCTTCATGGCAGGCTGAATCCGGGCCAATCTCGCACGCTGAGCCGGCTCGATGATCTTGGAGAAGATGTCTGGCTCAGGTCCCGGTTCGCCAATCTTGCCGATGAAGACGTGGATGCCGCCGAAGGGAACCCGATACCCGTATTCGATTGAATCGGCCTCCGGGCCCCAGTCGGCGTCGTCGATGTAGATCCGGCCGCGGCGACTCTTGGTCATCCGGCCGACCGAGTAGCCCTTGAGTCCTTCGAAGCCGCCCTTCAAGAACCCGAAACCATCGTGCGGAGGCCCCACGGTGGGCGCCAACTGTCGTGGAATTAGCACGGCAGATGTCCGGTTCAACGGACTTAATGATGGAACCATCGCACGGGTTAGCTTGAAGGGGTTAAAAGCACACAAAGGACACAGAGGGTTTATACTAGTTCGGCCCCTTCGATGAAGGTAAAAGCATACGTCTAGTTTGGTTTGGTATTGCTTGGGCGTCGATGAACAGGGAGCTGATTGCTTGCCTGTGTCTCGACGGGTTGTTGCTTGTCCTTGAACCTTCGCCGGGTCGTCCCTTTATATAGAGGCGACGCCCGGTCCGGTTTACAGAATCCCGAGGCCGGCTCATATTTGTGTCCGCCTCGGTCTCTGCTCTTTCTTCCTTGTATCTCAAGTTTACATAATAAGACGGTTTACAAACTGTGAACTTTACATATGGGCCCTAAGCCTTCATGGGCCGTAACCTCTACTGACCTTACAATTATACAACTATATTATCATAATCCGATTTACTCTAGCCGGTTTACACCTGCTAGTAATATCCCTGACAGAACCTAAGCATGCAACCAAGGACACATATTTGATTTTTCAACCAGTTTATATGCACTGGAGAACGTGCATGTAGTTCAAATTTGAAATATGCGCATAAAATGCCTGGAAAACCCAGTTAATGTATACAAAAGTACAAACAAACCCCGAAAAATTCCAAAATTGAACACAACACTTTCGTTGTTCTATGTTGACACTCGAAAGATTTTGAAAGCCATAAGAGGCAACCGATATCGTTTCGTCCCCAAAGGTGGCATGTTACCTACCGAAACCATCACGCTTGTTGTGAGAAGCTCTGGTTTGTGAGATTCTTATACACAAACCTGTGCCAAATGAGACAAAACATTTACCATGACATGTTGATGCCGCTCCATGATAGCATGCCAAGTTTCATGAATTTCAGACTAGTTTTGGATCTACTAGAATTTAAAAGCCAGGTATCTCAATGTCTGAGGCCGAGAGGCGATGGCAGGGTGTTTGAAATTCATTCCCATTTCTTGCATGGGACCTAAGCATGCAACAAAGGACACAAATCTGTTTTTTCAACCAGTTTATATACACCGAAGAATGTGCATGTAGTTCAAATTTGAATTATGCGCATAAAATGCTTGGGAAACCCAATTAATGTATAAAAATGTCCAAATGAACCCCAAAAAATTCCAAAACTGAACACAACACTCCTCTTGTTCTATGTTGACACTCGAAATATTTTGAAAGCAATAAGAGGCAACGGATATCGTTTCATCCCCAAAGGTGGCACGTTCCATACCGAAACCATCACGCTTGTTGTGAGAAGCTAAGCTTTGTGAGAAGCTTGTACCCAAACCTGCCCCAAATGGGACAAAATTTTTACAATGACATGTTGATGCCGCTCCATGATAGCATGCCAAGTTTCATGAATTTTAGACGAGTTTTGGATTTACTAGAACCTAAAAACCATGTATCTCAATGTTTGCGGCTGAATGGCGGTGGCAGGGTGTTTGAAATTCATTCCCAATTCTTGCATGGGACCTAAGCATGCAACCAAGGACATAGATTTGATTTTTAACCAGTTTATATGCACTGGAGAATGTGCATGTAGTACAAATTTTAATTATGCGCATAAAATGCCTGGAAAACCCAGTTAATGTATAAAAGTGTCCAAACGAACCCCGAAAAATTCCAAAATTGTACACAACACTCATGTTGTTCTATGTTGACTCTTGAGAGATTTTGAAAGCAATAAAATGCAACCGATATCGTTTCGTCCCCAGAGGTGCCATGTTCCGTACCGAAACCATCACACTTGTTGTGATAAGCTCTGGTTTGTGAGATGCTTATACCCAAACTTGCGCCAAATGAGACAAAAAATTTACCACGACATGTTGATGCCGCTCCATGATAGCATGCCAAGTTTCATGAATTTTAGACGAGTTTTGAATTTACTTGAATTTAAAAGCTAGGTATCTCAATGTTTGCGTCCGAGTGGCGGTGGCAGGTTGTTTGAAATTCATTCCCATTTCTTGCATGGGACCTAAGCATGCAACCTAGGACACAAATTTGATTTTTCAACCAGTTCATATAAACTGGAGAATGTGCATGTAGTTCAAATTTGAATTGTGTGCATAAAATGCCTGGGAAACCCAGTTAATGTATAAAAATGTCTAAATGAACCCCGAAAAATTCCAAAATTGAACACAGCACTCCTGTTGTTCTATGTCGACACTCGAAAGATTTTGAAGGCAATAAGAGGCAACGGATATCGTTTTGTCCCCAAAGGTGGCAGGTTCCGTACCAAAACCATCACGCTTGTTGTGAGAAGATAAGCTTTATCAGAAGCTTATACCCAAACCTACCCCAAATGGGACAAAAAATTTACCACGGCATGTTGATGCCGCTCCATGATAGCATGCCAAGTTTCATGAATTTCAGACGAGTTTTGGATTTACTAGAATTCAAAAACCATGTATCTCAATGTTTGCTGCCGAGTGGCGGTGGCAGGGTGTTTGAAATTCATTCCCATATCTTGCATGGGACATATTCATGCAACCAAGGACACAGATTTGATTTTTCAACCTGTTTATATGCACTGGAGAATGTGCATGTAGTTCAAATTTGAATTATGCGCATAAAATGCCTGGAAAACCCAGCTAATGTATAAAAATTTCCAAACGAACCCCGAAAAATTCCAAAATTGAACACAACACTCCTGTTGTTCTATGTTGAGGCTCGAAAGATTTTGAAAGCAATAAGAGGCAACCGATATCGTTTCGTCCCGAAAGGTGGCAGGTTCCCTACCGAAATCATCACGCTTGTTGTGAGAAGCTCTGGTTTGTGAGATGCTTATACCCAAACCTGTGCCAAATGAGACAAAACATTTTCCACGACATGTTGATGCCGCTCCATGATAGCATGCCAAGTTTCATGAATTTCAGACGAGTTTTGGCTTTACTAGAATTTAAAAGCTAGGTATCTCAATGTCTCTGGCCGAGTGGCGGTGGCAGGGTGTGTGAAAGTCATTCCCATTTCTTGCATGGGACCTAAGCATGCAACCAAGGACAGAATTTTTTTTTCAACCAGTTTATATACACTGGAGAATGTGCATGTAGTTCAAATTTGAATAATGCACATAAAATGACTGGGAAACCCAGTTAATGTATAAAAATGTCCAAATGAACCCCGAAAAATTCCAAAATTGGACACAACACTCCTGTTGTTTTATGTTGACACTCGAAAGATTTTGAAAGCAATAAGAGGCAACGGATATCGTTTCGTCCCCAAAGGTGGCACATTCCGTACCGAAACCATCACACTTGTTGTGAGAAGCTAAGCTTTGTGAGAAGCTTATACCCAAACCTACCCCAAATGGGACAAATTTTTTACAACGGCATGTTGATGCTGCTCCAAGATAGCATGCTAAGTTTTATGAATTTTAGACGAGTTTTGGATTTACTAGATTTTAAAAACCCGGTATCTCAATGTTTGTGGCTGAGTGGCGGTGACAGGGTGTTTGAAAGTCACTCCCATTTCTTGCATGGGACCTAAGCATGCAACCAGGGACACAAATTTGATTTTTCAACCAGTTTAAAAGCACTGGAGAATGTGCATGTAGTTCAAATTTGAATTATTCGCAGAAAATGCCTGGAAAACCCAGTTAATATATAAAAATGTCCAAACGAACCCCGAAAAATTCCAAAATTGAACACAACACTCATGTTGTTCTATGTTAACTCTCGACAGATTTCACAAGCAATAAGAGGCAACCGATATCGTTTCGTCCCCAAAGGTGGCACGTTACATACTGAAACCATCACTCTTGTTGTGAGAAGCTCTGGTTTGTGAGATGCTTATACCCAATCCTGCGCCCAATGAGACAAAAAATTTACCACGACATGTTGATGCCGCTCCATGATAGCATGCCAAGTTTCATGAATTTTAGATGAGTTTTGGATTTACTAGAATTTAAAAGCAGGTATCTCAATGTTTGCGGCCGAGTAGCGGTGGCAGGGTGTTTGAAATTCATTCCCATTTCTTGCATGGGACCAAAGCATGCAACCAAGGACACAAATTTCTTTTTTCAAGTAGTTTATATACACTGGAGCATGTGCATGTAGTTCAAATTTGAATTATGCGCATAAAATGCTTGGGAAACCCAGTTAATGTATAAAAATATCCAAATGAACCCCAAAAAATTCCAAAATTGAACACAACACTCCTGTTGTTCTATGTTGACACTCGAAAGATTTTGAAATCAATAAGAGGCAACGGATATCGTATCGTCTCCAAAGGTGGCACATTCCATACTGAAACCATCACGCTTGTTGTGAGAAGCTAAGCTTTGTGAGAAGCTTATACCCAAACCTACTGTAGCGACCAGACCTCAAACAGTCTGATCTCTGTGCATCAGTGTGATCCCTGGATCAGTAATGCTAACACGCACAGTACTTGAAGGATTTATAACAGAGTAGCAATCACACACTTATTACATCGATAGTCCAACGATGAATTTATTACAAATAATATGGCTCAAGGCCATCTAACATGATAACAACGGAAGGCTTGGAAGATAAGTGAGTCGATCAACTCCAGCGGCATCACTGAGTATAAAACCACGACCTAAAAGGGCATCTTACTTGTCGTGTGAAAAGTCTGCAACATGAAATGTTGCAGCCCGAAAATGGGTCAGCACATGGAATATGCTGGCAAGGTAACACAAGAGAATGCAATCAAAGTAAAACTATACTATATGCATATTTGGCTGGTGGAAAGCTCTATGGTTAAGTTTTTGCGTAAAGCCAATTTTTCCCTACTTCAAAGGAATGCATTTTAATTAGCTATCATGGTAGTTGAAACATCGTTGAGAAGATAGACATCCTCTCAACCCCAATTAAAGTTCATCATTAAACCCAACAAAATTAAATTAAAGTAACATGTTGAGATGCACATGAAAATCCAAGTACTAGATACTCAAGACGTCCATAACCGGTGACACGGCTAATCATGATCAGTTTGTACACTCTGCAGAGGTTTGTGCACTTTTCCCACAAGACTCGATCGCCTCCGATTGGTTTCTCGCATTGCATGGTGTTTGAGAAACGGATGACCGAGACATAGTCTTTCAGAAGCGCTAGCACCTTACGATCGCTCAACTTACTCATACTATGCTAGAGCCCATAATAGCATTGTGGCTGCACACGGAAGTTTCTAGTATGAATAATCTCATGATCCCTTTGAGCCTGGGTGGCGGTCCAAAAGAAAAACAGGCAATCACTGGAAATCCCAGATGCCTCAATCCACCCAGATGTGTATTAATGTTGCCACCTTAAGTTGAACCATTAATTAAACAATCTCACATCTGTCATGGATTTCACTCACCCAATCCACGTCTACGAGCATAGCATGTCCTAGCAGCAAACGTAGAAGTAACTCCCAAAGGTTTGAATGTAATGCAGGTAATAGGTACTACCTCAATCTACTTCCCAACCCCACAAGTTAATTGATCCTACTCATGCAATGTGTGAGGGTTTGACTAATGCAATGAAAACTGGGTAATTGGAAAGCATGATCAAAGTGTTACTTGCCTTGCTGATGATCCGCAAAACCTAGAGACTCAAAGTAGCAAGCGGCGCACTCCGGGTACTCTATCGCAATCAAACAAGCATAAAATAAGTACTTAACAAATGCACGGGTAAAACTCAAATAAGAGATCTAACCAGAAAGTTCAACTTAAGAACTCCGGTTTTGCAAAAAGAATCAACTCGAAAGAAGCAACGAAACTCAAACTGCAAAAGAAACGAGCTCCGGTTTACTAATTGGCCTAAAGTCAATATTTAGAGTAGCCAAAACTTTGTTCAAATTGATCTAACGTAAAGAGGGCTTCGAGACGAAGATCTGGGATTTTGAATCACCTGATTCCGACTCTCGAGCGAAAAGAAAAACGCGAAACAAGATCAGGGCAGAAATCGCGATCGGAATAACCGCGGATAAATACCCCGAAAAAGAAAAATGATGAACAGGCTAACGAACGAACGTTCGTTGTCTGTGGTTAACTAACGCAAACCATTCGTTAAAACGAGCGTACGTACGAACGTCCGCTAAATAGCTAAACCAAAAAAAACCGTACCGATCTAATCTAATAATAATAAAAACGAATCTACGGGTTTATTTTCTAAACCGATCGGTTAAACGAAAAAAAACTACCTCTTCTCTAACAACTCCGGCGGGATCTCCGGCGGGATTCCGGCGGGGCGAGGCGGCGGCGGCGCGGCGGCGCGCAGCGCGGCGGCGGAGCGGCAGCGGGCTGGCGAGGCGGCGGCGCGGTGGCTCAGGCGCTAGGGTTTCAGCGCTGGCGGGCTGAGTGAAACGGACCGGCTCTGGCGCTATATAAAGCCCATAGTCCTGGTCCTTCACGAGTCTAAGTCGGTTTCTGTTTTTTTTTTCTAAAAGAGTCCCGGCGCAGAAAAACTAACGAAACAAATACCAAACGGACTCCAAAATTCCCGAAATAAATTTTCACCGTCCTCTAATAATATTTAGGACAAAGTGAACATTTTTTCCGGAACTAAATGCAATTTTGAAAAACGCGTATTTTTCCTATGCAAATAAATCCACAAATAAATCCAGAAAAATACCAAAATTGATTTTAACATTTTTCCTCCAATATTTCTGTTATTTTCGAGAAGTCATATTATCTCCGCTCATATTTTGTTTTTAGAAATATTTTTAGGAGAGAAAAATAATTAGAATCACACTGTCCTCGTACCTGTATTTGAGCGAACTCAATTACGGAAACGGTAAAATTCCCAACTCTCTCCGTAGGTCCTTGAGTTGCTTAGAATTTTCGAGGAACTCCACGAACAAAAATGCAAAAATATGAAATGCAATTATGATCTATGTATAACATTCCAAATTGAAAATTTGGGATGTTACAAACCTACCCCCCTTAGAATGAATCTCGCCCTCGAGATTCGACTTGGCTGGAGAACAGGTGTGGGTGGTCTTTGCATAGATCATCTTCTCGTTCTCAGGTGGCTTCTTACTCGGTGTGGTGACTCCACTGAACTTTGCAAAACTTGATGATCTTGCTGCGAGTAACTCTACTCGAAAATTCGAGAATCTTAACAGGCTTCTCCTCGTAGGTCAGATCACTGTCCAACTGAATTGCTTTCAGGGGTACTGTGTCTCTAAGCGGTATATCGGCCATCTCCGCGTGGCACTTCTTAAGCTGCGAAACGTGAAACACATCGTGCACTCCTGACAATCCTTCAGGCAATTCCAACTTATAGGCAACCTCTCCCATGCGTTCCAAAACACGGTAAGGTCCCACAAATCTCGGGGCTAACTTCCCTTTAACTCTGAAATGCTTAACTCATCGCAGAGGCGATACTCTCAAGTACGCTCTATCTCCGATCTCATAGGTTATCTCCTTACGCTTCGAGTCGGCATAACTCTTCTGCCTGGACTGAGCTACCTTCAGTCTATCTCGGATTAACTTCACCTTCTCCTCAGACTCTTTGATTAAGTTTGGTCCAAACAACTGTCGGTCTCCAACTTCATCCCACGACAACGGTGTTCGGCATCTCCTTCCATACAATGCCTCGAACGGTGCCATCTTCAAACTGGCCTGGTAACTATTGTTGTATGAGAACTCCGCGTAGGGAAAGTTGTCATCCCAACTAGATCCATAATATAATGCACAGGCTCTTAGCATATCTTCCAGAATCTGATTGACTCTCTCCGTCTGTCCATCTGTCTGCGGGTGAAATGCTGTGCTAAATTCTAGCCTGGTACCCAAAGTTTCATGTAACTGATTCCAGAACTTTGAGGTAAACTGGGTTCCTCTATCTGATACAATACTCCTCGGAACTCTATGCAGACATACAATTCTCGACATGTATATCTTAGCCAACTTTGCACTGGTATATGTGGTTTTCATAGGAATAAAGTGGGCTACCTTCGTCAATCGGTCTACTACTACCTAGATTGAATCATATCCTGCTTTGGTCCTGGGCAATCCGGTGATAAAATCCATGCCAAGCTTCTCCCACTTCCATTCGGGTATTGGCATAGGTTGTAACAATCCTGCTGGCTTCTGATGTTCTGCCTTTACTCTTTGACACACATCGCAAACTGCTACATACTCCGCAATATCCTTCTTCATACCGGTCCACCAGAAAATATCCTTCAAATCCAAATACATCTTAGTATTTCCTGGGTGAATCGAGTATAGTGAATCATGGGCCTCCTGTAAAATCAACTTCCTGATCTCCGGGCCATTGGGCACATAGATTCGATCCTCAAACCATAGGGTGTCGTGCTCATCCTCACGAAATCCTTTAGCTTTTCCTTCGCTCATCCTCTCCTTTATAGCGACAACCTCCTTGTCAGCTTTCTGAGCTTTTCTGATTTTATCCATCAGGGTAGACTGGATTTCTAGTGTTGCTACATAGCCTCTCGGAACTATCTCCAAACGTAGTTCTCGTAGGTCCTCGGCTAACTCCTTTGGAAACTCTTCCACCATTAGGGTATTGACATGGCTCTTACGGCTTAGCGCATCAGCTACTACGTTAGCCTTTCCCGGATGATAATGCAATCTCATGTCATAATCCTTAATGAGTTCCAGCCATCTCCTTTGCCTAAGATTCAACTCCTTCTGAGTGAATATGTACTTCAAACTCTTGTGATCCGTATATACTTCACAACGGTTTCCAATGAGAAAATGTCTCCACGTCTTCAATGCATGCACTACGGCTGCTAACTCCAAATCGTGTGTGGCATAGTTCATCTCATGAGGTTTTAGTTGTCGTGAAGCATACAAAACAACTCTTCCTTCCTGCATAAGAACAGCTCCAAGTCCTCGACGTGAAGCGTCGCAATACACCTCATAATCCTTATGTTGATCTAGCAGGATCAACACAGGGGATGATACCAACCTTTTCTTCAACTCCTGGAAACTAGGCTCACATTCTTCGGTCCAACTGAACTTGGTGTCCTTCTTCTACAACTCCGTCATTGGTTTTGCAATCTTCGAGAAATTCTCGATAAATCTCCGGTAGTATCCTGCGAGTCCAAGAAAACTCCGGATCTCTCCAACTGTTGTCGGTGCTTCCCAATTGGTCACAGTGTCCACCTTGGCGGGATCTACTGCTATTTCCTTCTCCGGATATAACATGTCCGAGGAATCCGATCGTAGATAAAGGCCGTCTTAGGTATATCCTGCTCTCGGATCTTCAATTGATCACAATGTCTACCTTGGTGGTAAAGGCCGTCTTAGGTATATCCTGCTCTCGGATCTTCAATTGATGGTATCCTGATCGTAGATCGATCTTGGAAAATACCTTAGTTCCTTGCAATCTATCAAACAGATCGTTGATCATCGGCAGTGGGTACTTGTTCTTGATCGTTACTTCATTCAATCCTCGGTAATCAACAACCATTCTTAACGATCCATCCTTCTTCTCCACTAGAAGTACTGGCGAACCCCAAGGCGAAGAACTTGGGCGTATGAATCCTTTATCCAGTAACTCCTTAATCAGCTTCTTAATTTCCTCCAAATGCTTTGCGGGCATCCTATATGGTCTCTTAGAAATTGGCCCGGTGCCTGGCAAACGTTCAATCAAAAACTCTATATCTCTATCCGGTGGCATGCCGGGTAACTCCTCTGGAAACACATCCGGATAATCCTTCACTACTGGCACTTCCTCCTGAACAACTCCTGACAAGGAATTTAACTTACTCCTTTTTGACTCATGCCGGGATACATACTTGATCCTTCTTCCTTCCGGTGTAGTAAGCAAAATGGTCTTACTGGCACATTCAATACTCCCTTCATACTTAGATAACCAATCCATGCCTAATATCACATCCAGTCCTTGAGATTCCAATACTATTAGGTCCGAAGGGAATATGTAATTACCAATCCCTAAGGGCAACTGATCACACCATGACTTAGCCATATACTCTGCTCCTGGTGAGGTTACTAACATGGGCGATCTAAGGGCTTGGGTCGGCAGCTTATACTTATCCACGAATCCCCTTGAAATATATGAATGCGATGCACCAGTATCGAAAAGGACGAGTGCACTAAAGGACTTAACTAAGAACTTACCTATAACTGCATCTGGTTGCTCTTCTACTTCCTCCACAGTCACGTGGTTCACTTGTCCTTTGTTGAACGGGTTGGGCTTCTTCCCGACGCTTCCATTGCCGTTCCCATTCTTAACTTTTGAGCATTCATTAGCATAATGTCCAGTCTTCCCGCACTTGTAACAAGTGACATGGCTAAAATCCCTCTTGGTGGGTGTGGACGGTGCAGGGCGGTTCTGGTTTCCATTGGCCCCATTCCCATTTCCATTCCCATTTCCATTCTTGGTGCCATTGTGATTGTGCGAGCTACCTCCTCCATGGGTATGCTGAAACTGTCCTACCGCTTTAGGGGTAAAGCGAGGCTTCTGCTGAGCTCCAGAGTTATACTTTCCTTGCCCATACTTCCTCTTGCGACTCTCAATCCGTTGATGCTTCCTTTCAATCATCAGGGCACGGTCAACCAACTCCTGGTAATTATTGAAAGTTGCCACCATCAACCGTACACTCATCTCATCATTCAACCCTTCGATGAATCTCTCCTGCTTCTTGGCATCTGTGGCCACATCATCTGGGGCATAACGAGATAGGGTACTAAACTCGTCCACGTACTGGGCCACAGTACGGTTCCCTTGGCGCAAATTGCGAAACTCCTGCTTCTTCATACTCATTGCTCCAGTTGAGACATGGGCGGTATGAAAAGCTTGCCGAAACTGATCCCAAGTGACATTGGCTACGTGGTAAGTGGCTGTGTAATTCTCCCACCATGCTGCGGCTGGTCCAGACAACTGGTGTGCGGCAAATCGCACCTTCTCAGCATCCGAGAAATTGACGGTGGTCAAATCCCTTCCAATCCTGCGTAGCTGATACGTCCAAAACGTATCTATAATTTCTGCTTGCTCCATGCCTCTTTTGTGTGATATTGCTATGATATTTATGCACTTCCATACACTTTTGATCATATTTGGACTAACCTATTAACTCAGTGCACCACAGTGCCAGTTCCTGTTTTCTGCTGTTTTTCTATTTCAGGTTTCCCCCATATTAAAAGTGCTCCAAAAATTTCGGGAAAAATACAGGAAAAATCAGCGTACAGGAAGCTTCGAGAAAAACCAAAGCAGGGCCAGAGGGGTGCCAGGGGTGGCCCAGGCGGCCACCCGGCGCGGCCCCACCCCTGGCCGCGCCAGGGGGGCGCCTGGGGCCCCGGCTCCGCCTCTGGTGACCCCCCTTCGCATATATATTCCTCGCATCCCGAAACCCTCGAGGACGGAACCCTTTTTCGCGATCTCGCCTCTGTTCCGCCGCCGCCGCGCTTCCAAGATCGGGAGCATTAGGAGAACTCTTCCCGGCACCCTGCCGGAGGGGAGAACCACCACCGGGAGCTTCACCACCACCATGGACGCTTCCCGGATGAGTCGTGAGTAGTCCACCTTGGACCATGGGTCCATGATCAGTAGCTATGTGATGTTCTCCTCCCCTCTTTGTTCTTCATGATTTAGACCTCGTGAGCTGCCCTACATGATCGAGGCACATATGTAATCTTTATGCTGTTGCTCTGCTGAGTTTGCTGGGATCCGATGGATTATGAGATTATGTTCAGATTGTGTGTGAGTAATATATTTGATTCACCACTTTTATATTTATGTTCTTGAGTAATTCTTGCATGTTCTCTGTTGCTGTTTATTGCTTTGGCCGAGTAGTAGGTAGTAACTACAAGAGGGAGCGTTATGCTTGATTGTGGGTTCATGCCCCCTGATGACTAGCTTGAGTGACAGAAACATGAGTCTAGAGGATGTGTTGTTGCCACAAGGGGGAAAACAACGGTGCTTGTACTTGCGGGTGCAAGGATTGTTTACTTTACGCAAAGTTCTTTTAATGTAGTTGTCTGTTGTTTCGAGTCTACACTTTGGGTGGGATTCGCAACTTAATACCAGCGAGATGTTCTGGATAGATATCTCAAGGTGGATGATTAGTAGTAGATGCAGATGGATTTCAGTCTACTTGCCTTGGTGTACCGCCGATGATTTTGAGCCTCTACCTTTCTTTGCAGCATAGTTAGCATTGGTTTGCGCACATAATCCTGTCAATTGCTCAGCTGTAATTTGTTTACCTCGCTTTGCTGTTTTAACGTCTTTTGGGAGAGAGACATCACTAGTGAACATCATGGGACCCCGGTCCATATTACCACCACTGATCACACCCGCTATTTACTTCCTGTCTTTATTTCCTAGTTGCAGTCATACCTATCACTATTATCTCTTGTGTTTGATCCTTTGTAAACGACAAGGCCGGAGGGATTGACAACCTCTCTGTACTCGTTGGGAGCAAATTTATTTGTATCTGTGTGCAGGTCCTGTCAACCGCTAAGTTTCTGGCGCCGTTGACACCTTCTTGTCGACCCTCGGAGTCTCACGGGATTCGATCCTTGGTACCTTTGCCAAGGGAAACTTCCTGCTACGCTACATCTCAAACCTTCCACTTGGGGTAACCAACGAGGGGCGAGAAGCCAACAAGCAAAGTTTCTGGCGCTGTTGCCGGGGACTCCACTCTTCGAGATAGGGGAGTTGCACGCTATCTTTTATCTTTGCTTTTTAGTCTTGTTAGTTTACCTTTCAGTTTTTTCTTTAGTGCCCTTTATCAAAAATCACAAAAAAATATATTTGCTTTTCTGTTAGTAGTCCTTTCTGTTTAGTCAAGCATGTTAGGATTTGGTGCTTTGAGGGAATCAGAAGTTCTAGATTTCCATCAAAGGGACGGAGAAAATATGAAGAAGGGATGGGACAGAATTTCTGATGCACATAGGAGAATTATGCCTTGGATACCTATAAAAATTGTGCTTAGAAATTTTTACCATGGTCTTTTTAAATGGTGTAAACACTCTCTTGATATTATAGCTGAAGGAGATTTCCTAGAGTGTGATGAAGCTAGAGCTCTTGAAATTATACATGGTCTATCCAGTTACTTTGTTTATGATCATAGTTTTGATACTGTCATAGATAGACTTGCTACTATTGAGAAGAGAATGGATGCTCTAGACTTGATGAAGGTAGAGAAACCCAAACCCAATAAGAGGGATATTTTGGAAATAGACAATGATTGGGAGCCTTTTGTTAGGATTAGCATCTCTAATCAAGACTTCCTTGCTTATTGTGATATTGGATCTATGGTTTCTACTATGCCAAAAATTGTTCATGATTCTTTAAAATTTAACATGGACAGATTATCATCCTATCATGAACATGCTAATGGAGATATTTTTGAGATCCAGGGAAGAATAAAAGGCGTGCCAGTTACATTCCTTAAAGGGATTTCAATGGTTGATTTCTTCATCATGAAGCCAAACCAAGGAAATATAGTGCTTGGAAGGGACTTCCTCCGAGCCGTAAAAGGCTTCATCGATATAGGTAAGGGACAAATCCGCCTACACGGGAAGGCAAAAGGTACGTACCACTTTCCTAGAAGGAACAAGGGTGAACTTGTTGAGGAACCATTTGAAGCAATTTATAACTCCGATTATTATGATGACTTTTGATTCCTCCTTTTTGCATCATGCCTAGCTTAAAGGCATAAAAGAAAGCGCTTTTGGGAGGCAGCCCACAATAAATTAGGTTTTATTTTGATTTTGTTGTGTCTTGATGTTTGTTACTACAGTAGCATCATCGTTGTATCTTTTCTTTTCAGCTTTGTGCCAAGTTTAGCCTCCGATTGCAAGAAAGTTCAAAAGTTGTGACGTGCTGTCCAGAAAACAGATTCTGTCCTTGGACAGAAAAATTCGAATAAAATCACCAGATCATCTTTTTGATCTGAATTTTTTTGACAGCGTGCACTATACAATTGGCTTCCGGGCATCTGTTCTGAGTTTTTTGATTTGAGTTGCAGAAGTGCCCCGAAAAAATTATTTACTACCTGCTGGTCTGTTTTTCACAGATTCTGTCCTGTTTTGCCTTTTCTTCGGTTTGCAAACCTTGAGCTTGCTTTTTCTTTGCAAAAACCTTTTGGCAATCTTGAGAAACAGTAGCTCTTCAAGATTATCTTTATTTCCAGTAGGGAAAAATTATTTAATTGTGGGTACTAACCTCGCTAATCAGATTATGATGAGTTCTGTATGAAGGAATTTTTCAAGTGTGCGAGGGAAGATGATAAATAAAGATTCAGGAGGGTCAAACGCTCAAGCTTGGGGATGACCCCACGCACCCCCAAGAAATATTCAAGAAGACTCAAGCTTCTAAGCTTGGGGATGCCCCCATGCATCCCCTTCTCCATCAACAATTATCAGTTCGTCTTTCGTTCCACTATAATTATCACTTCATGTGTTATGTGCTATGCTTGGAGCGTCTTACTCTTAGTTTCCTTTTTAGTTTTATTTAGCTTTGCTTGCTGTTCATAACAAGTTAGAACCCAGCTTTCTTTGTGTGGGAGAGAAACACGCTCCACTTCAACCTAGAACACAACATAGGATTTTCATGCTTATCTTTGCTGTGTATGTTCTTTGTCTTTCCATAGCTGCTGTCATGTTTAGCTCTTAGTTTTCATGCTTTTCTTTTTAAAGAGCTTTTGTTTAGTTGGTTGCTGAACTCTTTTGAGTTTTCATGTTTATCTTGTTAAGAGAGTTTGCCTGTTGCATTGAGTTGTGTGTCTTAACTTAAAGTAGGTAACTGAGGTTGCTATTTAATTTTAGTAGTAACTTGCAATAGTTTTAAGGTATTGCCATGAGTAATGTATGAACTTCTGGTGTCAAGAGCTTTAGCCTATTAGTGATAGATGTCGTATTTTGGGCAATCCGTGTTTATTTTCGAAAACCTACAAATAGTTGAGAACTTTAGCTACTAAATGGATCACTAATCTTTGGAGGGATCGAATATTAGAGTACACTCACGTACCATGAGTCGAGGATGCGCAAGGATAACCAAACCCCCATACACTCCTCCTCGGGGTACTTGTCTCTTTGTGAACCTCCTAATTAGATTGAGAGTTACCGATAATGAGTGCATGAGTTCTTCGGACTAATGTGAGTATTCGAAAGTTGACACTTCCACCTAGCCATATTTTTCTAGCCTCTTCGGTACCGTGCATTGCCCTTTCTCACCTCCAGAGTTGGCGCATACTTCGCCGGTGCATCCAAATCCTTGGCACGTTACGCTCTGTCATCATAAGCCTCATTATATCCTCCCTCAAAACAGCCGCCATACCTACCTATCAAGGCATTTCCATAGCCTTTCCGAGATACGTTGCCATGCAACATCCATCTTCTCATGACTTGATCTTCATGTCATACATGCTTTTTGCTTGATCGATGAGCCGCATGCTAGTTGGGCCTTGCCCTAATCATTGCTACATGACGCGCTAGTATCATTGCATATCCTGCTACACTGGCAGAGGCATACATTTGCATACATCATGATAGTTTCATTTTCTTTATGTTGAGTACTTTTGTAAAGTGTGAAAGATCTTCTATACTTCTTGTAATATATAGAGTGTTGCCCCTAAAGTGAGGAAAAGATCCCAAAGAGGACAAAATCAAAAGATCCCAAAGAGGACAAATGAGAGTTAAATAGAAAGAGCCATTGAGGCCACAAAAAATAAAAAAAAATAAAAAAAGAAAAAAAGAAATAAAAAGAGAGAAGGGGGCACACTACTATTTCCTTTTGAGAGATCCACACTCGTACTCCATCTTATACCTTGTGCTCCATAGAGATTATCATTCATGCATATAGCTATGTGGGGACCTTCACACTATAGAACTTGGCTTGTATATTCCAATGATGAGCCTCCTCAAAAGAGCTCTAGGTCTTCTTGAGCAAGCAAGTTGGATGCACCCCCACTAGTTCCATTGGAGAGCTTACCTTAGCTCATATGTGCATCCGTTGCATGGCAATCCCTACTCCTCACATCATATCTATCATTTGGCTTTCTCTCGCCTATGATTGTCCTCATTGATGTGAGCCTTTCACACCTTTTTTGTCTTCCCCCTCCATCATTTTTCTCTCTTTGCCATCCTAAGTGTCAACTTTCTTGCTTACGCTCATCCATTGCATGAGTGCTCAAAATATCGAAAGGGAGTGGATCATTTTGACTTGTACCTGGCTGACGGTCTGGGGATGAGTCAAGATAAGATTCCAAAGAAGACCAAGTGTGAAACTTTAGTAGATTAAGTTCTCAACAATACAAAAACTATGTTTTACTCTCTCATATATCCCTATCCTGTTTCTTGCACGCAAACACCATTTGGAGACATTCGAGTCATGGACAGCGAGGGCTCTTGCACCTTTATGTTCTTATGTTGCTTGTTACAATGCTAATATAGACTCTTGCTTGTTATGACTTGAATTGAATTACATGCCTTGATTGCTTTACTTAAAAGTTCTTATATGATTGGTAGCATGTCACCACAGAAATTATGCTTGTTATCATTTACCTACTCGAGGACGAGCAGGAATTAAGCTTGGGGATGTTGATACGTCCAAAACGTATCTATAATTTCTGCTTGCTCCATGCCTCTTTTGTGTGATATTGCTATGATATTTATGCACTTCCATACACTTTTGATCATATTTGACTAACCTATTAACTTAGTGCACCACAGTGCCAGTTCCTGTTTTCTGCTGTTTTTCTATTTCAGGTTTCCCCCATATTAAAAGTGCTCCAAAAATTCCGGGAAAAATACAGGAAAAATCAGCGTACATGAAGCTTCAAGAAAAACCAAAGCAGGGCCAGAGGGGTGCCAGGGGTGGCCCAGGCGGCCACCCGGCGCGGCCCCACCCCTGGCCGCGCCAGGGGGGCGCCTGGGGCCCCGGCTCCGCCTCTGGTGACCCCCCTTCGCATATATATTCCTCGCGTCCCGAAACCCTCGAGGACGGAACCATTTTTCGTGATCTCGCCTCTGTTCCGCCGCCGTCGCGCTTCCAAGATCGGGAGCATCAGGAGAACTCTTCCCGGCACCCTGCCGGAGGGGAGAACCACCACCGGGAGCTTCACCACCACCATGGACGCTTCCCGGATGAGTCGTGAGTAGTCCACCTTGGACCATGGGTCCATGATCAGTAGCTATGTGATGTTCTCCTCCCCTCTTTGTTCTTCATGGTTTAGACCTCGTGAGCTGCCCTACATGATCGAGGCACATATGTAATCTTTATGCTGTTGCTCTGCTGAGTTTGCTGGGATCCGATGGATTATGAGATTATGTTCAGATTGTGTGTGAGTAATATATTTGATTCACCTCTTTTATATTTATGTTCTTGAGTAATTCTTGCATGTTCTCCGTTGCTGTTTATTGCTTTGGCCGAGTAGTAGGTAGTAACTCCAAGAGGGAGCGTTATACTTGATTGTGGGTTCATGCCCCCTGATGACTAGCTTGACTGACAGAAACATGAGTCTAGGGGATGTGCTATTGCCACAAGGGGGAAAACAACGGTGCTTGTACTTGCGGGTGCAAGGATTGTTTACTTTTCGCAAAGTTCTTTTAATGCAGTTGTCTGTTGTTTTGAGTCTACACTTTGGGTGGGATTCGCAACTTAATACCAGCGAGATGTTCTGGATAGATATCTCAAGGTGGATGATTAGTAGTAGATGCAGATGGATTTCGGTCTACTTGCCTTGGCGTACCGCCCATGCTTTTGAGCCTCTACCTTTCTTTGCAGCATAGTTAGCATTGGTTTGCGCACATAATCCTGTCAATTGCTCAGCTATAATTTGTTTACCTCGCTTTGTTGTTTTATCGTCTTTTGGGAGAGAGACATCACTAGTGAACATCATGGGACCCCAGTCCATATTACCACCACTGATCACACCCGCTATTTACTTCCTGTCATTATTTCCTAGTTGCAGTCATACCTATCACTATTATCTCTTGTGTTTGATCCTTTGTAAACGACAAGGCCGGAGGGATTGACAACCTCTCTGTGGTTGCAACCTTAAGAAACGTGTCAGGTTGTCCACAGGTGGTGGTGGTGGAGGGTTGTTGTTGTTGTTCTGGTTGTTCTGAGTGTTCTGGACAAGAAGTTGCATCAGGGTGTTCTGCTGCTGGATCAACTGGGTGAGCTCACGGGGAAACTCGAATTCACGTCTTGGAGGCATCTGATGGGTGTAGAGGGAAGAGATTAGAATAGAAAAGAGGTTTAAGGGAAAATCACTACCCATATGCACATGAGACAAACACACAATCATATCACACCAATCAATTTCAAACAAGGTCTTACAAATCTAACGATCGTTACAAAGACGCTCTAAAATTAATACTTGGTGGTAAACTACTAGTCACAGGGTGGTCATCTAAAAATATTGATCGGCAGAGGATTCCATAATATCTGCTCCAGCTTCATCTTCATAGTCTTCATCCTTGCTATCCTCAGCTTCCGAATCCGTGTCATCTATAGTGATATAGTCCTCCGGTGGAATCTCCTTGGGTTCTTCTTCCTCGTCTTCTTCTCCCATGAGTATCCCTAACTTCCGGGTCAAATCATCATTCTTCTCCACAAGTATCTTCATCTCCTCCTCATATCCGTCGAGTGTATACTTGAGTTCTTCTTCTAACTCCAAATTCCTATTTAGGGCCTTCTTCAAATCTATCATCCCAGCACACATCTGGTGCTCCTGGCGACGAATGTGGTGGTTCAACTCCTGGATGAATGCTGCAATGGACTTACCCTTCCGAGTGCTGATCATATCCCAATTCTCATCTCGGCGTCCACAAATCTAGTAGATGGTGTCCTTTAGCTCCTGTTGGTAGACTTCTCCAATCCTTCCCATAGCAATGTGGGCTGCCATACTCCTTCCTAGGCTCCATGTAGGTGCATTAAAGGAAAATGCTATGAGTGAGGTGACGGGTGCGAACGTCCTTCCTGGAACTTGAGCTTGAATCAACCAACGCTCCTCCTCAGGTAGAGTTGCATTGTAGGTTCCAGTGAAACTTGGTAATCCAATGTTTAGATATCTGGTGACTTCCTTCAGGTGTCGTCCAAAGGGTGTTTCTTCATCCGGTTGCATGAACTTGTGCTTTGCTTCCACCATCCTAAAGAGTAGAAAAGATGAGGAGTCAAAAAAGAGAAGAGTGAATTGTGTTCTAGGGCTTGTCTTAGTGGTCGTGTCCTACAGTCAGCGTGTGCTCTGATACCATCTTGTAGCGACCAGACCTCAAACAGTCTGATCTCTGTGCATCAGTGTCATCCCTGGATCAATAATGCTGACACACATAGTACTTGAAGGATTTATAACAGAGTAGCAATCACACACTTATTACATCGATAGTCCAACGATGAATTTATTACAAATAATATGGCTGAAGGCCATCTAACATGATAACAGTGGAAGGCTTAGAAGATAAGTGAGTCCATCAACTCCAGCGGCATCACTGAGTATAGAACCACGACCTAAAAGGGCATCTTACTCGTCGTCTAAAAAGTCTACAACATGAAACGTTGCAGCCCGAAAATGGGTCAGCACATGGAATATGCTAGCAAGGTAACACAAGAGAATGCAATGAAAGTAAAACTATACTATATGCATATTTGGCTGGTGGAAAGCTCTATGGTTAAGTTTTTGCGTAAAGCCGATTTTTCCCTACTTCAAAGGAATGCATTTTAATTAGCTATCATGGTAGTTGAAACATCGTTGAGAAGATAGACATCCTCTCAACCCCAATTAAAGTTCATCATTAAACCCAACAAAATTAAATTAAAGTAACATGTTGAGATGCACATGAAAATCCAAGTACTAGATACTCAAGATGTCTATAACCGGGGACACGGCTAATCATGATCAGTTTGTACACTCTACAGAGGTTTGTGCACTTTTCCCACAAGACTCGATCCCCTCCGTTTGGTTTCTCGCACTGCATGGTGTTTGAGAAACGGATGACCGAGACATAGTCTTTCAGAAGCGCTAGCACCTTACGATCAGGCGGACCGTACCGACCTACATCCCCTATATCTGCTAGTCCACCACTGTAAGAGTTCGCTCAACTTACTCATACTATGCTAGAGCCCATAATAGCATTGTGGCTGCACACAGAAGTTTCTAGTATGAATAATCTCATGATCCCTTTGAGCCTGGGTGGCGGTCCAAAAGAAAAACAGGCAATCACTGGAAAACCCAGATGCCTCAATCCACCTAGATGTGTATTAATGTTGCCACCTTAAGTTGAACCATTAATTAAACAATGTCCCATCTGTCATGGATTTCACTCACCCAATCCACGTCTACGAGCATAGCAAGTCCTAGCAGCAAACGTAGAAGTAACTCCCAAAGGTTTGAATGTAATGCAGGTAATAGGTACTACCTCAATCTACTTCCCAACCCCACAAGTTAATTGATCCTACTCATGCAATGTGTGAGGGTTTGACTAATGCAATGAAAACTGGGTAATTGGAAAGCATGATCAAAGTGTTACTTGCCTCGCTGATGATCCGCAAAACCTAGAGACTCAAAGTAGCAAGCGGCGCACTCCGGGTACTCTATCGCAATCAAACAAGCATAAAATAAGTACTTAACAAATGCACGGGTAAAACTCAAATAAGAGATCTAACCAGAAAGTTCAACTTAAGAACTCCGGTTTTGCAAAAAGAATCAACTCGAAAGAAGCAACGAAACTCAAACTGCAAAAGAAACGAGCTCCGGTTTACTAATTGGCCTAAAGTCAATATTTAGAGTAGCCAAAACTTTGTTCAAATTGATCTAACGTAAAGAGGGCTTCGAGACGAAGATCTGGGATTTTGAATCACCTGATTCCGACTCTCGAGCGAAAAGAAAAACGCGAAACAAGATCAGGGCAGAAATCACGATCGGAATAACCGCAGATAAATACCCCGAAAAAGAAAAACGACGAACAGGCTAACGAACGAACGTTCGTTGTCTGTGGTTAACTAAGGTAAACCGTTCGTTAAAATGAACGTACGGGCAAACGTCCGCTAAATAGCTAAACCGAATATAAAACCGAACCGATCTAATCTAATAATAAAAAAAACCGAATCTACGGGTTTATTTTCTAAACCGATCGGTTAAACGAAAAAAAAATACCTCTTCTCTAACAACTCTGACGTGATCTCCGGCGGGATTCCGGCGGGGCGAGGCGGCGGGGCTCCGGCGGCGGCGGCGCGGCACGCGGGCGGCGGGCGGTGCGGCAGGCGGCGGCGCGGTGGCGGCGCGGCGGCGCCCCGCGCGGAGGCGGTGCGGCGGGTGGCGGCGCGGCGGCGGGCTGGCGAGGCGGCGGCGCGGTGGGTCGGGCGCTAGGATTTCGGCGCTGGCGGGCTGAGCGAAACTGGCCGGCTCTGGCGCTATATAAAGCCCAGAGTCCTGGTCCTTCACGAGTCTAAGTCGGTTTCTATTTTTTTTTCTAAAAGAGTCCCGGCGCAGGAAAACTAACGAAAGAAATACCAAACGGACTCCAAAATTCCCGAAATAAATTTCACCATCCTCTAATAATATTTAGGACAAAGTGAACATTTTTCCTAGACCTAAATGCAATATTGAAAAACGCGTATTTTTCCTATGCAAATAAATCCGCAAATAAATCCAAAAAAATACCAAAAGTGATTTTAACATTTTCCTCCAATATTTCTGTTATTTTGGAGAAGTCATATTATCTCTGCTCATATTTTGTTTTTAAAAATATTTTTAGGAGAGAAAAATAATTAGAATCACACTGTCCTCGTACCGGTATTTGAGCGAACTCAATTACGGAAACGGTTAAATTCTTAACTCTCTCCGTAGGTCCTTGAGTTGCTTAGAATTTTCGAGGTACTCCACGAACAAAAATGCAAAATTATGAAATGCAATTATGATCTATGTATAACATTCCAAATTGAAAATTTGGGATGTTACACCTACCCCAAATGGGACAAACTTTTTACAACGGCATGTTGATGCCGCTCCATGATAGCATGCCAAGTTTCATGAATTTCAAACGAGTTTTGGATTCACTAGATTTTAAAAACCATGTATCTCAATGTTTGTGGCTGCGGTGGCGGTGGCAGGGTGTTTGAAATTCACTCCCATTTCTTGCATGGGACCTAAGCATGCAACCAAGGACACAAATTTTATTTTTCAACCCGTTTAAATGCGCTGGAGAATGTGCATGTAGTTCAAATTTGAATTATGCGCAGAAAATGCCTGGAAAACCCTGTTAATGTATAAAAATGTCCAAACAAACCCCGAAAAATTCCAAAATTGAACACAACACTCATGTTGTTCTATGTTAACTCTTGACAGATTTCACAAGCAATAAGAGGCAACCGATATCGTTTCGTCCCCAAAGGTGGCACGTTCCATACTGAAACCATCACTCTTGTTGTGAGTAAGGATGGCAATAGGTCGGGTTTGGATCAGGTTGAACAATATCAAATCCATATCGATATCCATGAAGACAGTTTTTGCCCGCCCATGAAAAAATCCATGGGTGAAAAATTGTGTCCATGTCCAAACTCGATGGATATCCATTGGGTCCTCTCTAGACATATAAATAAGACATAACACAATGGTAACATAAGCTCTTCCATTCTTCACTTCATGGCAGGCTAGACTTCACTTATGGTAAATCAACGTCCACTAACAACATGGAATCATTTAGTATTTTTCTAACATATAAGAATGACGAGTCTTAACAAGGAGATGAAAATAAGGGAAGGGTGTTGGGTATGTTACAGAGGGGGTTGAATGTCAACTAATAAAAGTTATGACGGGGGTTGTGTAATTTCTTTTGCATGTTTTGGATAACAAAGTGTAAAATTGCAGTGGGACATGCGACCGCGGGGTAGGGATAGCAGATTTTTGCCTATTAAGTCATACTATCGGGTCGGGTTTGGATATACCCACGGGTACAAGATTATATCTATGCCCTACCCACAAGTAATCGGGTCGGGTTTGGGCGCTGCCCATGGACACAAAAGCATATCCAAACCCTATCCATTCGGGTCGGATATCCATGGATATCCATGTCCATGGATAAAATTGCCATCCTTAGTTGTGAGAAGCTCTGGTTTGTGAGATGCTTATACCCAATCCTGCGCCAAATGAGACAAAAAAATTTACCACAACATCTTGATGCCGCTCCATGATGGCATGCCAAGTTTCATGAATTTCAGACGAGTTTTGGATTTACTAGAATTTAAAAGCAGGTATCTCAATGTTTGCGGCCGAGTAGCGGTGGCAAGGTGTTTGAAATTCATTCCCAATTCTTGCATGGGACCTAAGCATGCAACCAAGGACACAAATTTGTTTTTCAACTAGTCTATATACACTTGAGCATGTGCATGTAGTTCAAATTTGAATTATGCGCATAAAATGCTTGGGAAACCCAGTTAATGTATAAAAATATCCAAATGAACCCCAAAAAATTCCAAAATTGAACACAACACTCCTCTTGTTCTATGTTGACACTCGGAATATTTTGAAAGCAATAAGAGGCAACGAATATTGTTTCGTCCCCAAAGGTGGCACGTTCCATACCAAAACCATCACGCTTGTTGTGAGAAGCTTATACCCAAACCTGCCCCAAATGGGACAAAATTTTTAGAACGACATGTTGATGCCGCTCCAAGATAGCATGGCAAGTTTCATGAATTTCAGACGAGTTTTGGATTTACTAGAATTTAAAAACCATGTATCTCAATGTTTGCGGCTGAGTGGCGTTGGCAGGGTGTTTGAAATTCACTCCCGTTTCTTGCATGGGACCTAAGCATGCAACCAAGGACACAGATTTGATTTTTCAACCAGTTTAAATGCGTTGGAGAATGTGCATGTAGTTCAAATTTGAATTATGCGCATAAAATGCCTGGAAAACCCAGTTAATGTATAAAAATGTCCAAAAGAACCCCGAAAAATTCCAAAATTGAACACAACACTCCTGTTGTTCTATGTTAACTCTCGACGGATTTCACAAGCAATAAGAGGCAACCGATTTTATTTCGTCCCCAAAGGTGGCACGTTCCCTACCGAAACGATCACTCTTGTTGTGAGAAGCTCTAGTTTGTGAGATGCTTATACCCAATCCTGCGCCAAATGAGACAAAAAATTTACCACGACATATTGATGCCGCTCCATAATAGCATGCCAAGTTTCATGAATTTCAGACAAGTTTTGGATTTACTAGAATTTAAAAGCCAGGTATCTCAATGTTTGTGGCCGAGTGGCGGTGGCAGGGTGCTTGAAATTCATTCCCATTTATTGCATGGGACATAAGCATGGAACCTAGAACACAAATTTGATTTTCAACTAGTTTATATACACTGGAGAATGTGCATGTAGTTCAAATTTGAATTATGTGCATAAAATGCTTGGGAAACCGAGTTAATGTATAAAAATGTCCAAATGAACCCCGAAAAATTCCAAAATTGAACACAACACTCCTGTTGTTCTATGTTGACACTCGAAAGATTTTGAAAGCAATAAGAGGCAACGACTATCGTTTCGTCCCCAAAGTTGGCACGTTCCGTACCGAAACCATCACATGTGTTGTGAGAAGCTAAGCTTTGTGAGAAGCTTATACCCAAACCTGCCCTAAATGGGATAAAATTTTACAACGACATGTTGATGCCGCTCCATGATAGTATGCCAAGTTTCATGAATTTCAGACAAGTTTTGGATTTACTAGAATTTAAAAACCATGTTTCTCAATGTTTGCGGCCGAGTGGCGGTTGCAGGGTGTTTGAAATTTAGTCCCATTTCTTGCATGGGACCTAAGCATGCAACCAAGGACACAAATTTGATTTTTCAACCAGTTTATATGCATCGAAGAATGCGCATGTAGTTCAAATTTGAATTATGCGCACAAGATGCCTGGAAAACCCAGCTAATGTATAAAAATGTCCACACGAACCCCGAAAAATTCCAAAATTGAACACAACACTCATGTTGTTCTATGAAGACTCTCGAGAGATTTTTAAAGTAATAAGAGACAACCGATATCGTTTCGTCCCCAAAGGTGGCACGTTCCCTACCGAAACCATCACGCTTGTTGTGATAAGCTCTGGTTTGTGAGATGCTTATACCCAAACTTGCACCAAATGAGATAAAAAATTTACCACGACATGTTGATGCCGCTCCATGATAGCATGCCAAGTTTCATGAATTTCAGACGAGTTTTGGATTTACTTGAATGTAAAAGCCAGGTATCTCAATGTTTGCGGCCGAGCGGCGGTGGTAGGTTGTTTGAAATTCATTCCCATTTCTTGCATGGGACCGAAGCATGCAACCTAGGACACAAATTTGATTTTTCAACCAGTTAATATACACTTGAGAATGTGCATGTAGTTCAAATTTGAATTATGTGCATAAAATGCCTGTGAAACCCAGTTAATGTATAAAATGTCCAAATGAACCCCGAAAAATTCCAAAATTGAACACAACACTCCTGTTGCTCTATGTCGACTCTCGGAAAGCTTGGAGAAGCTGAGCCATGTCCATGCTTGGAGGAGGTGGTGGTGGAGCTTGGTCGTTGGTTTGGTCGTGGCCTTCCTCTGGCTGAGAGGATGCTCCGGCTTCGGGCTGCTGGGTAGAGGTACTAGTACGAGTTACAACAGGCATCCTGTTGGAGCGGTAAAAGGTCTCATGACTTGGAAGAGGGAAGCAGGATAGATAGGTGCCTAGTAAGGGGGTGGGTATGACACTAAATCAAATCATGCAGGGGCCGTAAGGCCAAAACACATTCATTAAAAATCCAAATGGGTGATGTAGTCGTTTACACATTCCCGAAGGAAGAATACGACATACATCCAGACACAACAAAAGCAAACACTAGATGGTTTCATATGAACCATACAAGGACTCGACTACGCATAGGGGTTACACGACCTATCCTACCGTAGAGGTTACAACTGGCATATCCGAGTAGCGAATAATGCATAAGCGCGGAATGCTCGGTCGCGTATTCCGGCTCTTCTGGGTCTTCCTCCTTGTCTTCATCTGTCTGGGCTCCCTTGTCACTTGAGGGTGTAGGGGAGTGGATGAGTTGGATTCGACGGTGCTTCGTCGGTGGTGCAGGGAAAAGCTTGCGATATTCCCTTGCTGTCATCCGGCGTCGCCGAGGTGGTTCTTCACCTTTGGAAGATACATCCTCGGAGGGCCTTCCGCCTCGATATACGATAGCGGATTGTCCAGAAGGTGCTCCTTCCTTCTTGATCCTGTTTGCCTTCTCTTGAGCTCGACGAAGAAGTGCCTTGGTCTTGTGAAGTTCTTATCGAAGCTTCATTGATTCCGAGGCCAAGTCTTGTGCCAGGCTGTCGGCACATAGACTGAAGTAGGTCTGGAACCGAAGCGAGAGTCCTTCCTTCAGTGGAGGGGCTAGTGCGCTGCTTTCTTCGTCACCTTCCTTCCGGTAAGGTAAGAAGCGAGTTGTCATCTTGGCTGCCATCTCCGGAAGAAGCTCGCGGAGACGGGTTAATGCCTTGAGTGCAGCAGCCTCGACAGCGAGTGGTAGTGTTGCCATCTGGGGTCCCTCGAAGAACCAACTTGTGGGAGGATCGTTTGCCTTCACGATCACTTCCACATGGTACTCCACCTCAGTATCGCTCACCCAATGCTCAAGGTAGGTGAGGATGGGTGCTCGGTGGAACTGACACTCCTGGAGGCTATCCTCGAGAAGTAAGGGAAACCCAGTGGTCAGGTGCTCTTCGGGAAAAGCGGCCATCTACAAAGGTGGAATAGGAGGGGTTAATAAGCTGATGAAATCTCAGGTTTAGAAAAGAAGAGAGGTTCAGAAGGTTTTTGAAAAAGGGTCTCATCTAACTAACGCCCATGCTAACTAAGGCTTCCTACAGTCAGGATGGCTCTGATACCAGCTCTGTGGGGACCCCGACTTAGAAGTCGAGATCACCGAATGCACGTGTACAGTGATCCCAGAGACCAATGCTCACGGAACACACAGAAGCTGAAATAACAAGAGTCTTACATCCATACAAATAGTCTTACACGAATTATGGCCATTATGGCCAAGTCTTACATAGATAGAGCCTCACGGGCTGAATAGCAAATAACTCAAGTAGCGGAAGTCTTCGATAAACGGGTAGAACCCATGCCATCTGCCTTAACCCTACAGGCATTCTGACTGGGATAGCGTCCTAGTTCGCATGTTCGTCTCCAAAGAACTCTTCCTCATAATCCTGTTCTTCCATGCCTGGCCAATTAAATAACCAGTGGCAAGCCAATGAGTACTTTGAATGTACTCGCAAGCAACCCATGATGTGGTTCAAAGTAACAATGCAATTGAATAATCATGATCAATCTAGCAAGGCTAGAACAAATATTCTACCATCAAGTTAATGCATCAATAAATTCGCGTAACCTCGAAGACAGGTTACCGATATCAACATGAATATGGTTCAACTCATCGAGTCAAGTCACCACCTTGACTCACATACACACGTATGGTTTCACAAACGTTGGACGTAGCCCAAGAGCGGTTACCCAACTGTCCATGATCGTGGACACGGCTATTCGAATAGTTTGACACTCTGCAGAGGTTGTACACTTTACCCACAAGATCCGGGGAACTTCCGTGTCATCCACGACCCGCGGTACCTCAAGTACCCAGGGTAAGCACCCGGTCATTATCTTTCCTTAGACGACACTAACATAGAGTCCACTCGTTGGTACACGGCCCTCGGGTACAAACAATAGATCACGGGACTTGCCCTAATTTCAATGTCACGCATACCCGAAGGGACCAACGGTGTGTCCGGTGCCCTGTAAAAAGAGTCATGGCCGTCTATCCAAGCACGACCCCGTCCCAGGAAAGACCTCAAGTCTTCCCGTCACTAGTAATGCGGGCACCATGCTAGTCTCGACCTAAGTAATTAATAAAGCCCCGTCCCATAAGGGGTAGTGTGGTTGCACATGTATGGTTGGAATAACGGTCACAACTTAAACCAATCCGTTTGAAAAACACACACACTTGCCTTGGTACACCACTTCGTCATCAAGTAGTCACCCAACTCATCATCATCATCTCCCTCGGGCATAAATGGCACCCGACGGGGTTTTATGCAAAGACTTCAACCATGAAGGTTCATGTCACACATGCACCACTAACCATATCCACTAACCATATGCAAGTCATCTAGCACATAGCAAGATCAAGATCATGGCATGCATCATATGGTGGAATCAACTAGGTCACTATCGTAACCCTAACATCATGCATCGGAAACATACGGGTTCCGAAGAACAAGTATATCATGGTCAAAGGGCTGCTTGCCTAGATTGGCTTGGTCTTCAAAGTCTTCAAATCCTTCTCCTTCTTCTTCCACAGCAACTTCGTCAAATACGGGATCTATACGTCGCATAATAACCACGGGAAAATAAGAATACAAACAAAACAGAAAAATCAAAGTGCTCAGAAAAATGTCAACTCATTTTTGTAAAATACTAGAGGAATTTCTAAGGTGGGGAAAATTCTTAGTTGGAGTTTTGGAGTAACAGAATAGAATTTATTGATTTTTGAGCAGGAGTATTACTGCCCAAATTTGAATTTAAATTTGAACAATACAGCAAAGTTTCATGGATTTGAGTGAAAGTGGTACCATTAAATAGGTTGGAATATTACAAGATTTTAGGAGTTGGAATTATTTAATTTGGACCATTTTTCTTTTCTGTAGAAATTTTTGAAACAATTACAGAAAAGAAAAAGAATAAAAAGACCTGTGCAACTGGGCCAGGGGGGCCACAGTGCACGGCCCAGGGCGGTCCAGCCCAGCCGCACGGGAGCCTGCGCGCGCACGTCAGGTTTTTAAACCTGACGGGCGGGGCCCGTGGGTCAGTGACAGAGAGGAGGGGGAGAGAGGTGTGGGGATGACAGGCGGGGCCCGCCTGTCATCTCTAACCACACGGCGACGGCGACGGCGAGCTCACCGGCGAGGTTCCCGGCCACGGCGACGGCAACGAAGGGCAGGGATGGAATCAGCGTCGTGTCGCGGATGCAGGGGTGGTGGTGCGGCACGGCGGGGAGGTCTGGTTCACCGGCGGCGAGGTGGGACGGCGGGAGCTCGTCGGAGGGTCGTGGTTCTGGTCGTTTCCGACTGCCATAGAGAGGGGAAACAAGGGGGAAATGGTCAGTGTGGCTCGGTGGTTCTAGATCGGGCAACAAGAAGAGCGGGGAAGGCCCGTACTGCGGGATCACCGGCGGCCCGACGCGGCGGAGCTCCGGTCGATCCCGAGCACTGGGACGTCCTGGGGAGGAGTGGGTGGTGCTGGGAGACTCAGTGGAGTGTGGTGGAGCTGCTGATGCTGTTGGAGAGGCTCGGGAGGGGCTATTTATAGGAGCTCGACGGAGGCCCGTGGTCCAGTGCGCCGGCGAGCTCCGGCTCGAGGCTACAGCGCACGGGAGGCCAAGGGAATGGGTCCGTGGAGTTCCTGGACGATCTCCACGTCCAGCTGAGGGAGAAAGAGAAGCGGGGGAGCGTCAGGAGCATGCGCGCGTGCGAGGCAGAGGAGTGGCCGCCACGGGCGGCCAGCGCGCGTGCGATGACGGCCACTTGAGGGCGCAGGAGGAGGGGGGACAGTGCCGGGGAGGTTGCGGACGTCGAGAGGCCTTGACTGGCGCGAGGGGGAGGCCCGAGGCTGTCGGGGGAGGCCGATTGGCCGAAGCTACAGTGCTTGTCTGCACTGTTGCGTGCTCCAAAGCGCGCGTTTGGCTGGCATCGCCGCGCTCTCACCGTCCTGGTCAAACCCAACGTGTCCAACAGCGTCTAGAAGGTCAGGGGGGAGTAAAGAATTGGCCTGAGGCCTTGGATGCCCTGGAGATGCTGAGAGAGAGTGGAGATGCTGGTGAAATGGTGAAAACCTGCTGTCCAGCAAGGTGAAATAGGGCTTTCACCCCTCAATCATGGAGCTGGGGTGCTGGGGAAGTTACTGGAGGTAGCTAGTAACTCAATGATCAGGTGGTAAAAAGTTGAGGCCATGGAGAAAAGTAAAAGTGATCAAGTTGGAGGTTTTAGCAATTCTGCAGAAGGTGTTTGATCAGTGTTTGGTCAAGTAAATGAACTCCACTTGACATGGCACTTAACAAGGTTGAAAGACATGAGAAAATAGGGTGCTTCACCAAACTTGGGCTCATTTGAAGAAACTAGCCAATGTAACTTTGGTGAACCCTAGAAATCAACAGAAACAGTTTCATCTTGATTGAGTCAAGCTAATCATCTCCCCTTGATGCACCACTTGGTGTAGCATCATCATTTGGGGTATTGATCATGCCGACAGAGTTTGAAGCTCCAGATAAAAAGTTGGTAATGTAAAGTTGTTCAAATTAGCATTTGAACAGAAAGGGTTTTGAGGTGATCTGATCAAGTTGCTCTATTCCAAATCTTGTGCCATTTGGTCTAGATGCCTTATTAGGTCATTCTAGCATGTGCACCAAGTTTTAGAGCATTTGGACAAGTTTGGCAATGTAAAGTTGCTCAAACTTCAAATATGAACATAATGGTTATGAAGGGGTTTGAGGATGTTTTCTTGCTTCCCAAGGCATGGGACTTGGCAAGATCATCAAATATGTCATATATGACATGATAGAATTTCCCTGGAATTTTTGGAGAAAGTTTCCTTTGTAAATATTTCAAAAGCTTGAAATATCCAGAAAGGGTTTTAGAGGGTTTAGCCCATTATTTTGAACATGACCAAGTGTTGAAACTCTTATATATGGACAATATATGTCCTCTGAGTCTCTCTGAATTTTGGCAAATATTTTTGAAATAGTTAAATAATTTTCCCCTATTAAAGACCATTTCTGGCCTTAAGAAAAAGCTTTTAAGTAAAATAGGAAAATAACTTTTAAAATTATACCTTTGAGGTTTCTGGGAGTCCTATGACTACTAGGTCTCAAATAAACCTTTTGAAATAATTTTCTCACCCTAAATCAAGTACTTGCAGTGCAAATCTCAATTCAGGGGTTTTTGGAAAACTAAATTTATAAAATACTTTTTGGCCAAAATAATTTTGTAAGAAAATACTATACTGTTATATAACACTTGGCATGATCATTGGGCAGAAGTTTTGGGTATGGAGATGAAATCTACAAGAGATCATAGTTGACTTTAATGAGCACAAGAAAAAGCACATGAAGAAAACTCAATTCCAAATAAAAGCCAAATGATGCTAAAATTTTTTGCTGGTCCAAATTTTCATGCTTAAAAGTTACAAATAACATGTTACAAAATGCAGGGTGTGACAGACCTACCCCCCTTACAAGAATCTCGTCCCCGAGATTCCCAAACTAGGGCTTAAAAGAGATCGGGAAACTTGGATCTAAGATAGTCTTCTCGTTCCCAGGTTGCTTCTGCTTCGGTGTGGTTGCTCCACTGGACCTTGAAGTACTTGATGGTACGGCTTCGCGTACGTCGTTCTGCTTCGTCCAGAATGCGAATGGGCTTCTCGCGGTCGGTCAAATCAGGCTGCAGATCAATGGCTTGGTGATCCACATCCTTGTAGAGATTGGGCTTGTCTGGAACTTGGAGACATTTCCGGAGTTGGGACACATGGAACACATTGTGCACATCGGATAGCTCAGGTGGTAGTTCCAACTGATAAGCCACTTCTCCTCGTCGGTCGGTGATCTTGAAAGGGCCAATGAACCTTGGCGCGAGCTTCCCCTTGACGTGGAAATGCTTGGTTCCCTTCAGAGGAGTTACCCGCAGGTACACAAGATCTCCGACACGGAAACTCATGTCTCGGCGTCGAGTGTCAGCATAACTCTTCTGCCTTGACTTGGCTGCCTTTATTCGCTCTCTGACTAGTTGGACTTGCTCTTCTGCTGCGCGGAGAATATCCGGTCCAAAGACTAGTCCTTCTCCAGTCTCCGACCAATTGAGGGGTGTGCGGCATCTGCGCCCGTACAATACCTCAAATGGTGCCATTTGAAGGCTTGACTGGTAACTGTTGTTATAGGAGAACTCGGCAAAAGGGAGACAGTCTTCCCACTTGGCTCCATACGCCAGGACACATGCTCGGAGCATATCTTCGAGAATCTGATTGACTCGCTCAGTCTGACCTCCGGTCTGTGGGTGGAAAGCTGTGCTGAAAGACAACTTGGTTCCCAAGGCTTCTTGGAATCTCTTCCAGAACCTTGAAGTGAACTGGGTGCCTCGATTTGACACAATCTCCTTGGGAACACCGTGAAGACTTACGATTCGGTTGATATAGAGAGTTGCCAGCTGGTTGCCTGAGTAGGTAGTCTTGACAGGAATGAAATGAGCCACCTTGGTCAAATGATCGACTATGACCCAGATAGAGTCATGTCCTTTATTCGACCTTGGTAACCCAGTGATGAAGTCCATTCCGACTTTATCCCACTTCCACTCAGGAACCTTGAGTGGTTGAAGCAATCCAGCAGGTCGCTGATATTCAGCCTTGACCCTTTGGCACACATCACACTTTGCAACATAGGTTGCAATCTCTCTCTTCATACTGTGCCACCAGAATCGTGCCTTCAAGTCTTGGTACATCTTGGTTCCTCCAGGGTGGATGGAATACGGAGTGTCGTGGGCTTCTAGCAGAATCAGCGTCTTCAGCTCGGTGTCGTTTGGTACGCAGAGGCGACCTTTGTACCAAACAATCCCGTGCTCGTCTTCGGAGAATCCTGGGGCCTTGCCCAGCTTCATCTTCCTCTTGATACCTTCGATGCTTGCATGACCATCTTGAGCCTTCTTGACGTCGTCCATCAGGGTCGGTCTGACTTCCAAATGATCCAGGAATCCAGGGGTGACCAATTCCAAACTGAATTGTTCGATCTCCTTAAACAAGGCTGGCTGCCTTTTCTGAATAATGGCATTCAAATAGCAACCCTTCCTGCATAAGGCATCGGCCACCACGTTTGCCTTCCCAGGGTGATACTGAACACTGAGGTCATAGTCTTTGATGAGTTCCAACCATCTCCGTTGCCTCATGTTCAATTCCTTTTGGGTGAAAATGTACTTCAGACTTTTGTGGTCTGTGTAAATCTCACACCGTTTCCCTAGGAGGTAATGCCGCCATGTCTTCAAGGCATGAACTACTGCCGCTAGCTCAAGATCGTGAGTAGCAT
>LR738713.1:234439073-234461273 GCA_902687465.1 Secale cereale | reverse complement strand
TGACACAATCTCCTTGGGAACACCGTGAAGACTTACGATTCGGTTGATATAGAGAGTTGCCAGCTGGTTGCCTGAGTAGGTAGTCTTGACAGGAATGAAATGAGCCACCTTGGTCAAATGATCGACTATGACCCAGATAGAGTCATGTCCTTTATTCGACCTTGGTAACCCAGTGATGAAGTCCATTCCGACTTTATCCCACTTCCACTCAGGAACCTTGAGTGGTTGAAGCAATCCAGCAGGTCGCTGATATTCAGCCTTGACCCTTTGGCACACATCACACTTTGCAACATAGGTTGCAATCTCTCTCTTCATACTGTGCCACCAGAATCGTGCCTTCAAGTCTTGGTACATCTTGGTTCCTCCAGGGTGGATGGAATACAGAGTGTCGTGGGCTTCTAGCAGAATCAGCGTCTTCAGCTCGGTGTCGTTTGGTACGCAGAGGCGACCTTTGTACCAAACAATCCCGTGCTCGTCTTCGGAGAATCCTGGGGCCTTGCCCAGCTTCATCTTCCTCTTGATACCTTCGATGCTTGCATGACCATCTTGAGCCTTCTTGACGTCGTCCATCAGGGTCGGTCTGACTTCCAAATGATCCAGGAATCCAGGGGTGACCAATTCCAAACTGAATTGTTCGATCTCCTTAAACAAGGCTGGCTGCCTTTTCTGAATAATGGCATTCAAATAGCAACCCTTCCTGCATAAGGCATCGGCCACCACGTTTGCCTTCCCAGGGTGATACTGAACACTGAGGTCATAGTCTTTGATGAGTTCCAACCATCTCCGTTGCCTCATGTTCAATTCCTTTTGGGTGAAAATGTACTTCAGACTTTTGTGGTCTGTGTAAATCTCACACCGTTTCCCTAGGAGGTAATGCCGCCATGTCTTCAAGGCATGAACTACTGCCGCTAGCTCAAGATCGTGAGTAGCATGGTTATCCTCATGGGGTCGTAGCTGCCTGGAGAGGTATGCTATGACGCGGCCTTCTTGCATCAGAACGCTTCCCAATCCGGTTCGAGAGGCATCACAATATATCACGAACTCCTTGTGAATATCAGGTGTTGCCAGAACTGGGGCGGTGGTCAATCTCTTCTTGAGCTCTTGGAAGCTCTCTTCGCATTTTGGTGTCCACTCGAACTTCTTGTCCTTTTTGAGGAGCTGAGTCATTGGTCGTGCAATGCTAGAGAATCCTTCCACGAACTTGCGGTAATAGCCCGCTAGTCCGAGGAAGCTTCTGACTTCCTTGACGGTCGTTGGAGATTGCCATTGGGTCACAGCTTCGATCTTTGCAGGATCAACAGATAATCCTTCCTCGGTCAAGACATGACCTAAGAATCCAACTTTATGCAGCCAGAACTCACACTTGCTGAATTTGGCATACAGTTGGTGCTCACGAAGCTTGTCTAGGACCATCCTCAGATGCTGCTCGTGCTCTTCCTCCGACTTCCTGAACACAAGAATGTCATCAATGAATACAACAACAAACTTGTCCAAATATTCCATGAATACTTTATTCATGAGATACATGAAGTAAGCTGGGGCATTGGTTAATCCAAAATACATGACCGTGCACTCGTACAGGCCATATCTGGTTACGAATGCCGTCTTCAGAATATCTTGGGGTCTGATCTTCAGCTGGTAGTACCCAGATCTGAGGTCGATCTTGGAGAATACCTTGGCTCCGCTGAGTTGATCAAACAGATCTTCGATCTTGGGAAGTGGGTACTTGTTCTTGATTGTAACTTCATTGAGGGAACGATAGTCAATGCATAAGCGGATGGTACCGTCCCTCTTGGCCACAAACAGAACAGGAGATCCCCAAGGGGAGGCACTTGGGCGGATAAATCCCTTCCTTAGCTGCTCTTCTAGCTGCTTCTTCAACTCGGCTAATTCTTCCGTCCCCATTCTATAAGGCTTCTTATAGATGGGTCCTGCTCCGGGCACGAGCTCGATGATGAACTCAATGTCACGGTTAGGGGGCATTCCCGGTAGTTCATCCGGAAAGACATCAGGATACTCACATACCACCGGTACTTGATCTAGCCCAACTTCAGACAGACAGTTGGCTTTAGCGGCTTGAGCGGAAGAGGAGTTGGAAGCAAACTTGACTTCGACTCCTTGGTCATTGGTCACAGTGACTGTCCGATTGGCACAGTCTAACAAGCCTTGGTGCTTGCTGAGCCAATTCATGCCTAGGATCACATCCAAGCCTTGCGATCTCAGGATGATAAGGTCTGCTAGGAAATCTACACCGTTAATGGTAATACTGACTCCTTTACAGCCTATCATGGCTCTCATCTCGGCTCCGGGGGTTTGTACCACCATAGGGTTATTCAGGGGTGTAGGGGTCATGCCACTTTTTAATGCAAATCTTTGAGTGACAAATGAATGCGTTGCTCCAGAATCAAACAAGACAGTTGCAGGTGCTGAGTTGACAAGGAACGTACCCAGCACGACTTCCGGGTCTTCCTGGGCTTCCTTAGCAGTGACGTGATTCACACGCCCCTTCCCATAGTTCGGTGGATTGCGAGGAGCTGGGTTCCTTGGTGGCATTCCATGGCCTTGTCCCTGGTTCTGCGCATTGGGGCGCGGGGCATCAGGCTTCTTGTTGGGGCACACCCTTGAGATGTGTCCGGGCTGACCACATCCAAAGCAAGTGACTTGGTTTGGAGTGTTGATCTTGTTGCCACCACTGGTATTGGGGTTGAAGGCTGGCCTGGGGTTGGCATACTGCTGAGGCTGAGGATTGGCACGAGGTGCAGGAGCTCTTGGCTGCTGATAGGTTGGCTTGGCCGGGGCTGACTGCCACGGACGAGGCTTCTGGTTGCTGGAACTTCCCTTACTAACCAATTTGCGCTTGCGAGTGTCTTCCAAAGCACGCCGCTTGTCTTCAAGCATAAGTGCCTTGTTCACCAGGTCAGGGAAAGACGGGCAGTCGCACACGACAAGAGAGTATTGCAGAGTCTGATTGAGGCCTTCCATGAAGCGCTCCCTTTTGGCAGCATTAGTGCTGACATCTTCAGGGGCGTACCTTGACAGAACACTGAACTTCTGCATGTACTCCTTGACAGTGCCACTTCCTTGCTTCAGGGCTCGGAACTCGCGCTTTTTGATAGCCATGATTCCGGAAGGAATGTGGGCCTTGCGGAATTCTGCCTTGAAGTTAACCCAAGTGATGTCTTGTTCAGCATGCATGACCTTGAATCCATCCCACCAAGCTCTAGCAGTTCCCCCGAGGCAGTGGGCTGCATAAGCCACCTTCTCGCGGTCTTCGGTGCATCCGACTAGTTCCAGAATTTCCTCAATGGAACGGACCCAGTCATCTGCATCCAGGGGTTCAGCAGTCTCGATGAAGGTTGGCGGTGCATGCTTCTTGAACTCTGCCAACGTGGAACGTCCATTGCCATTCCCCGCCGGCTGGCAGTTGTTGGTGACAGCTTGAGCAATCAGCTGAAGAGCTGCAGTGTTGGCTTGGCGTTCCTCTCGGAAAGCTTGGAGAAGCTGAGCCATGTCCATGCTTGGAGGAGGTGGTGGTGGAGCTTGGTCGTTGGTTTGGTCGTGGCCTTCCTCTGGCTGAGAGGATGCTCCGGCTTCGGGCTGCTGGGTAGAGGTACCAGTACGAGTTACAACAGGCATCCTGTTGGAGCGGTAAAAGGTCTCATGACTTGGAAGAGGGAAGCAGGATAGATAGGTGCCTAGTAAGGGGGTGGGTGTGACACTAAATCAAATCATGCAGGGGCCGTAAGGCCAAAACACATTCATTAAAAATCCAAATGGGTGATGTAGTCGTTTACACATTCCCAAAGGAAGAATACGACATACATCCAGACACAACAAAAGCAAACACTAGATGGTTTCATATGAACCATACAAGGACTCGACTACGCATAGGGGTTACACGACCTATCCTACCGTAGAGGTTACAACTGGCATATCCGAGTAGCGAATAATGCCTAAGCGGCGGAATGCTCGGTCGCGTATTCCGGCTCTTCTGGGTCTTCCTCCTTGTCTTCATCTGTCTGGGCTCCCTTGTCACTTGAGGGTGTAGGGGAGTGGAGGAGTTGGATTCGATGGTGCTTCGTCGGTGGTGCAGGGAAAAGCTTGCGATATTCCCTTGCTGTCATCCGGCGTCGCCGAGGTGGTTCTTCACCTTTGGAAGATACATCCTCGGAGGGCCTTCCGCCTCGATATGCGATAGCGGATTGTCCAGAAGGTGCTCCTTCCTTCTTGATCCTGTTTGCCTTCTCTTGAGCTCGACGAAGAAGTGCCTTGGTCTTGTGAAGTTCTTCTCGAAGCTTCATTGATTCCGAGGCCAAGTCTTGTGCCAGGCTGTCGGCACATAGACTGAAGTAGGTCTGGAACTGAAGCGAGAGTCCTTCCTTCTGTGGAGGGGCTAGTGCGCTGCTTTCTTCGTCACCTTCCTTCCGGTAAGGTAAGAAGCGAGTAGTCATCTTGGCTGCCATCTCCGGAAGAAGCTCGCGGAGACGGGTTAATGCCTTGAGTGCAGCAGCCTCGACAACGAGTGGTAGTGTTGCCATCTGGGGTCCCTCGAAGAACCAACTTGTGGGAGGATCGTTTGCCTTCACGATCACTTCCACATGGTACTCCACCTCAGTATCGCTCACCCAATGCTCAAGGTAGGTGAGGACGGGTGCTCGGTGGAACTGACACTCCTGGAGGCTATCCTCGAGAAGTAAGGGAAACCCAGTGGTCAGGTGCTCTTCGGGAACAGCGGCTATCTACAAAGGTGGAATAGGAGGGGTTAATAAGCTGATGAAATCTCAGGTTTAGAAAAGAAGAGAGGTTCAGAAGGTTTTTGAAAAAGGGTCTCATCTAACTAACGCCCATGCTAACTAAGGCTTCCTACAATCAGGATGGCTCTGATACCAGCTCTGTGGGGACCCCGACTTAGAAGTCGAGATCACCGAATGCACGTGTACAGTGATCCCAGAGATCAATGCTCACTGAACACACAGAAGCTGAAATAACAAGAGTCTTACATCCATACAAATAGTCTTACACGAATTATGGCCATTATGGCCAAGTCTTACATAGATAGATCCTCACGGGCTGAATAGCAAATAACTCAAGTAGCGGAAGTCTTCGATAAACGGGTAGAACCCATGCCATCTTCCTTAACCCTACAGGCATTCTGACTGGGATAGCGTCCTAGTTCGCATGTTCGTCTCCAAAGAACTCTTCCTCATAATCCTATTCTTCCATGCCTGGCCAATTAAATAACCAGTGGCAAGCCAATGAGTACTTTGAATGTACTCGCAAGCAACCCATGATGTGGTTCAAAGTAACAATGCAATTGAATAATCATGATCAATCTAGCAAGGCTAGAACAAATATTCTACCATCAAGTTAATGCATCAATAAATTCACGTAACCTCGAAGACAGGTTACCGATATCAACATGAATATGGTTCAACTCATCGAGTCAAGTCACCACCTTGACTCACATACACACGCATGGTTTCACAAACGTTGGACGTAGCCCAAGAGCGGTTACCCAACTGTCCATGACCGTGGACACGGCTATTCGAATAGTTTGACACTCTGCAGATGTTGTACATTTTACCCACAAGATCCGGGGAACTTCCGTGTCATCCACGACCCGCGGTACCTCAAGTACCCGGGGTAAGCACCCGGTCATTATCTTTCCTTAGACGACACTAACATAGAGTCCACTCGTTGGTACACGGCCCTCGGGTACAAACAATAGATCACGGGACTTGCCCTAATTTCAATGTCACGCGTACCCGAAGGGACCAACGGTGTGTCCGGTGCCCTGTAAAAACAGTCATGGCCATCTATCCAAGCACGACCCCGTCCCCGGAAAGACCTCAAGTCTTCCCGTCACTAGTAATGCGGGCACCATGCTAGTATCGACGTAAGTAATTAATAAAGCCCCGTCCCATAAGGGGTAGTGTGGTTGCACATGTATGGTTGGAATAACGGTCGCAACTTAAACCAATCCGTTTGAAAATCACACACACTTGCCTTGGTACACCACTTCGTCATCAAGTGGTCACCCAACTCATCATCATCATCTCCCTCGGGCATAAATGGCACCCGACGGGGTTTTATGCAAAGACTTCAACCATGAAGGTTCATGTCACACATGCACCACTAATCATATCCACTAACCATATGCAAGTCATCTAGCACATAGCAAGATCAAGATCATGGCATGCATCATATGGTGGAATCAACTAGGTCACTATCGTAACCCTAACATCATGCATCGGAAACATACGGGTTCCGAAGAACAAGTATATCATGGTCAAAGGGCTGCTTGCCTGGATTGGCTTGGTCTTCAAAGTCTTCAAATCCTTCTCCTTCTTCTTCCACAGCAACTTCGTCAAATACGGGATCTATACGTCGCATAATAACCACGGGAAAATAAGAATACAAACAAAACATAAAAATCAAAGTGCTCAGAAAAATGTCAACTCATTTTTGTAAAATACTAGAGGAATTTCTAAGGTGGGGTAAATTCTTAGTTGGAGTTTTGGAGTAACAGAATAAAATTTATTGATTTTTGAGCAGGAGTATTACTGCCCAAATTTGAATTTAAATTTGAACAGTACAGCAAAGTTTCATGGATTTGAGTGAAAGTGGTACCATTAAATAGGTTGGAATATTACAAGATTTTAGGAGTTGGAATTATTTAATTTGGACCATTTTTCTTTTCTGTAGAAATGTTTGAAACAATTACAGAAAATAAAAAGAATAAAAAGACCTGTGCAACTGGGCCAGGGGGGCCACAGTGCACGGCCCAGGGCGGTCCAGCCCAGCCGCACAGGAGCCTGCGCGCGCACGTCAGGTTTTTCAACCTGACGGGCAGGGCCCGTGGGTCGGTGACAGAGAGGAGGGGGAGAGAGGTGTGGGGATGACAGGCGGGGCCCGCCTGTCATCTCTAACCCCACGGCCACGGCGACGGCAAGCTCACCGGCGAGGTTCCCGGCCACGGCGACGACAATGGAGGGCAGGGATGGAATCAGCGTCGTGTCGCGGATGCAGGGGTGGTGGTGCGGCACGGCGGGGAGGTCTGGTTCACCGGCAGCGAGGTGGGACGGCGGGAGCTCGTCGAAGGGTCGTGGTTCTGGTCGTTTCCGACTGCCACAGAGAGGGGAAACAAGGGGGAAATGGTCAGTGTGGCTCGGTGGTTCTAGATCGGGCAAGAAGAAGAGCGGGGAAGGCCCGTACTGCGGGATCACCGGCGGCCCGATGCGGCGGAGCTCCGGTCGATCCCGAGCACTAGGACGTCCTGGGGAGGAGTGGGTGGTGCTGGGAGACTCAGTGGAGTGTGGTGGAGCTGCTGATGCTGTTGGAGAGGCTCGGGAGGGGCTATTTATAGGAGCTCGATGGAGGCCCGTGGTCCAGTGCGCCGGCGAGCTCCGGCTCGAGGCTACAGCGCACGGGAGGCCAAGGGAATGGGTCCGTGGAGTTCCTGGACGATCTCCACGTCCAGTTGAGGGAGAAAGAGAAGCGGGGGAGCGTCAGGAGCGTGCGCGCGTGCGAGGCAGAGGAGTGGCCGCCGCGGGCGGCCAGCGCGCGTGCGACGACGGCCACTGGAAGGCGCAGGAGGAGGGGGGACAGCGCCGGGGAGATTGCGGACGTCGAGAGGCCTCGACTGGCGCGAGGGGGAGGCCCGAGGCTGTCGGGGGAGGCCGATTGGCCGAAGCTACATTGCTTGTCTGCACTGTTGCGTGCTCCAGAGCGCGCGTTTGGCTGGCATCGCCGCGCTCTCACCGTCCTGGTCAAACCCAACGTGTCCAGCAGCGTCTAGAAGGTCAGGGGGGAGTAAAGAATTGGCCTGAGGCCTTGGATGCCCTGGAGATGCTGAGAGAGAGTGGAGATGCTGGTGAAATGGTGAAAACCTGCTGTCCAGCAAGGTGAAACAGGGCTTTCACCCCTCAATCATGGAGCTGGGGTGCTGGGGAAGTTACTGGAGGTAGCTAGTAACTCAATGATCAGGTGGTAAAAAGTTGAGGCCATGGAGAAAAGTAAAAGTGATCAAGTTGGAGGTTTTAGCAATTCTGCAGAAGGTGTTTGATCAGTGTTTGGTCAAGTAAATGAACTCCACTTGACATGGCACTTAACAGGGTTGAAAGACATGAGAAAATAGGGTGCTTCACCAAACTTGGGCTCATTTGAAGAAACTAGCCAATGTAACTTTGGTGAACCCTAGAAATCAACAGAAACAGTTTCATCTTGATTGAGTCAAGCTAATCATCTCCCCTTGATGCACCACTTGGTGTAGCATCATCATTTGGGGTATTGATCATGCCCACAAAGTTTGAAGCTCTAGATAAAAAGTTGGTAATGTAAAGTTGTTCAAATTTGCATTTGAATAGAAAGGGTTTTGAGGTGATCTGATCAAGTTGCTCTATTCCAAATCTTGTGCCATTTGGTCTAGATGCCTCATTAGGTCATTCTAGCATGTGCACCAAGTTTGCGAGCATTTGGACAAGTTTGGCAATGTAAAGTTGCTCAAACTTCAAATATGGACGGAATGGTTATGAAGGGGTTTGAGGATGTTTTCTTGCTTCCCAAGGCATGGGACTTGGCAAGATCATCAAATATGTCATATATGACATGATAGAATTTCCCTGGAATTTTTGGAGAAAGTTTCCTTTGTAAATATTTCAAAAGCTTGAAATATCCAGAAAGGGTTTTAGAGGGTTTAGCCCATTATTTTGAACGTGACCAAGTGTTGAAACTCTTATATATGGACAATATATGTCCTCCGAGTCTCTCTGAATTTTGGCAAATATTTTTGAAATAGTTAAATAATTTTCCCCTATTAAAGACCATTTCTGGCCTTAAGAAAAAGCTTTTAAATAAAATAGGAAAATAACTTTTAAAATTATACCTTTGAGGTTTCTGGGAGTCCTATGACTACTAGGTCTCAAATAAACCTTTTGAAATAATTCTCACCCTAAATCAAGTACTTGCAGTGCAAATCTCAATTCAGGGGTTTTTGGAAAACTAAATTTATAAAATACTTTTTGGCCAAAATAATTTTGTAAGAAAATACTATACTGTTATATAACACTTGGCATGATCATTGGGTAGAAGTTTTGGGTATGGAGATGAAATCTACAAGAGATCATAATTGACTTTAATGAGCACAAGAAAAAGCACATGAAGAAAACTCAATTCCAAATAAAAGCCAAATGATGCTTAAAAAATTTGCTGGTCCAAATTTTCATGCTTAAAAGTTACAAATAACATGTTACAAAATGCAGGGTGTGACACGTCCCCAAAGGTGGCACGTTCCCTACCGAAACTATCACGCTTGTTGTCAAAAGCTCTGGTTTGTGAGATGCTTATACCCAAACCAGTGCCAAATGAGGCAAAACATTTACCACGACATGTTGATGCCGCTCCATGATAGCATGCCAAGTTTCATGAATTTCAGACGAGGTTTGGCTTTACTAGAATTTAAAAGCCAGGTATCTCAATGTCTCCGGCCGAGTGGCGGTGGCAGGGTGTTTGAAATTCATTCCCATTTCTTGCATGGGACCTAAGCATGCAACCAAGGACACAAAATTTGATTTTTCAACCAGTTTATATACACGGGAGAATGTGCATGTAGTTCAAATTTGAATAATGCGCATAAAATGCCTGGGAAACGCAGTTAATGTATAAAAATGTCCAAATGAACCCCGAAAAATTCCAAAAGTGAACACAACACTCTATTGTTCTATGTTGACCCCCGAAAGATTTCGAAAGCAATAAGAGGCAACGGATATCGTTTCGTCCCCAAAGGTGGCACGTTCCATACCGAAACCATCACGCTTGTTGTGAGAAGCTAAGCTTTGTGGGAAGCTTATACCCAAACCTGCCCCAAATGGGACAATTTTTTTACAACGGCATGTTGATGCCGCTCCATGATAGCAGGCCAAATTTCATGAATTTCAGACGAGTTTTGGATTTACTAGAATTTAAAAACCATGTATCTCAATGTTTGCGGCTGAGTGGCGGTGGCACGGTGCTTGAAATTCACTCCCATTTCTTGCATGGGACCTAAGCATGCAACCAAGGACACAGATTTGATTTTTCAACCAGTTTAAATGCGCTGGAGAATGTGCGTGTAGTTCAAATTTGAATTATGCGCATAAAACGCGTGGAGAACCCAGTTAATGTACAAAAATGTCCAAACGAACCCCGTAAAATTCCAAAATTGAACACAACACTCATGTTGGTCTATGTTAACTCTCGACAGATTTCGTAAGCAATAAGAGGCAACCGATATCGTTTCGTCCCCAAAGGTGGCACGTTCCCTACCGAAACCATCACTCTTGTTGTGAGAAGCTCTGGTTTGTGAGATGCTTATACCCAATCCTGCGCCAAATGAGACAAAAAATTTACCACGACATGTTGATGCCGCTCCATGATAGCATGCCAAGTTTCATGAATTTCAGATAAGTTTTGGATTTACTAGAATTTAAAAGCCAGGTATCTCAACGTTTGTGGCCGAGTGGCGGTGGCAGGGTGTTTGAAATTCATTCCCATTTCTTGCATGGGACATAAGCATGGAACCTAGGACACAAATTTGATTTTCAACCAGTTTATATACGCTGGAGAATGTGCATGTAGTTCAAAGTTGAATTATGCGCATAAAATGCCTAGGAAACCCAGTTAATGTATAAAAATGTCCAAATGAACGTCGACAAATTCCAAAATTGAACACAACACTCATGTTGTTCTGTGTTGACACTCGAAAGATTTTGAAAGCAATAAGAATCAACGGCTATCATTTCGTCCCCAAAGGTGGCACGTTCCGTACGAAAACCATCACACTTGTTGTGAGAAGCTAAGCTTTGTGAGAAGCTTATACCCAAACCTGCCCCAAATGGGACAAAAATTTTACAACGGCATGTTGATGCCGCTCCATGATAGCATGCCAAGTTTCATGAATTTCAGACAAGTTTTGGATTTACTAGAATTTAAAAACCATGTATCTCAATGTTTGCGGCTGAGTGGTGGTTGCAGGATGTTTGAAATTCATTCCCATTTCTTGCACATGTAGGTCCTACTGTCAAAGGTTTTGACCCACTGTTTGTCACAGCCCTAGACCAGCCCTTGCCTGTCTTTCTTGGTCTTCATGTGCATCATGTTTAAATTTCTCAGAAACTGGAAATGGGGATGTTCAAACCCTAGCACTAAATGAATTCAACTAGGGTCAAGAATAAAATCATTTCCAATGACCCAAAATTCCTTCATCAATGTTTGATAATTTTGGCAAGGCTTTGAGACCAAACCAAAAATAGTGAGCATTTTTGTAGAATATTTTGGGCACTGAATTAAATCATATCTTATTTGCATTTGGGCATTTATATTTTATATATTATTTTAAATGCTCAAATAATCATAAACTAAAATTTTTACTGTTGGATTTACTCTAAACAGTAGGCATGCTTAGTTTCATGATTTTTGGAAATGCTCGGGCATTTTTACTAAAGCCAAAACAAATATCAAAAATAGAAAACAGCAACAGAATTAGAAAAAAAAGGAGAAGGACTACCTGGCCTTACCTGCGGCCCAGCTGGCGGCCCAGCCCACCTGGGCCTCCCCTGCCAGTCATCCCCGTCCTCGCGCCAGGAGGACACGGGAGCGTGCCCGCCGCGCGCTGGCCACTCGCCGCGCCACCTCCTGCTTCTGCCGACGCTGGTGGCTGGCTGGAGACGGCCCCGAGCGCCACGACACCTCCCAGTGTTTCTTCCCCCTCCTCTGTCTCTCTCCCCCGCTTCCCTCGAACGCGACTGAACGAAGCCGTCGCCGCCGACGAGCTCCCCCCCGGCCACAGCCATCTCCGAGCCTCTCCGACTCGCCCACGAGCTCCGCCTCGCTGCCGCGCACCTATACGCCGAACCACAGGACCGCGGGAGCCCTGCAGCGTCATCCCCAACCTCTTCTTCCTCCTTCGGCCGCCCAGATCGCCGGCAACCATACGCCATCCCTGGTGCCTCCCTGAGCTTGCTGAGCTTCGCCTCAACTCCGCTGTGAGCATCTCGTCGTTTCCCCTCTCCTCTCTTCCTCGTTTGCATGCTGTAGCCACACCAACCATCGGACCCGAGAGCTCACCGCCGCCGTGGTTCTTCACCGCCGCGGCCAGGGCCACCCCAACTCGCAGACGAGCGCGTCACCATGCTCAGCACCTGACCAGGAGGCCGTAGCACACAGCCGTTCGCCCCGCCGTGCCCCATAGCACCGTTTCCAACCTCGCCCGAGCTCCGGCCGCCGCGGCCGAGCTCATCACTCTCGCCTCCGGCCACCCCAGGCCCGGCTGGCGCCCCCACTCGATGCGCGCTGGTCTGGGCTCTCGAATGAGCCCAGTCACGCTGCGAACGGGGCACCACAACCCGTTTCCGCAGACCTCCGCCGCGTTCGGTCTCGCTGGCGGTGAGCCGCCGGCAGGTTTGACCTCTGCCGTTGACACGATTTGACCCTTGTGGGTCAATGACGTGTGGGGCCAGTCCCTGCTAATTGGCTAGTTTAGGTTTAATTAAAGTAGGTTTAACCCTGGCTCACTGACATGTGGGGTCAGCCCCCTGTCTAATTAGTTTAGTTTAAAACTAAACTTAATTAGGCCCAGAGAGACTGACATGTGGGCCACCCCCACTGACACTTTTAGTTAGGATTAAATTAGCACTAACAGTCTCTGTTAATTAGCCTAGTCACTGACTAGTGGGTCCCAGCGTCAGGTTTGACCTGGGCTGATGCTGTTGACCCGATGACGTCATTCTGACGTCAGGCTGACGCAGTAAGTGTTTTCTGGAATTTTAAAAATAAATCGGAAATGATTTATTTATTTCAGAAAATAGCTAAAAACTTCTAAAAATCACAGAAAATAATCTATAACTCCAATGAAAATAATTTATATATGAAAAATGATCAGAAAAATCCAAGGAATCTGTTTATGGCATTTTCATGCATGTTTGAATAACTTACAGCCATTGTTTCGGACAATTTCAATAAATGGCATTTGAATAATCACATATGGAGATTGAATTTGAACCTTTGGTTCAAACCAACTCCATTTAATATGGTTGCTAGTTGCATTAGCTCAATCAACAGCATATTGCCATGTCATGATCATGCATCATATTGTCGCATTGCATTGATTGTGTCTTTCTCTGTTGCCGGTGTTTGTCCCCCTCAGTAGACGTGGTTCCGGCGATGTGACCGATAACACCGATGAAGACTATTACTATCTTCAGAAGTGCCAGGCAAGCAAAACCCCTTTGAGCATTCCGATACAATCCCACTCTCTCGCTCTTGCTATCTTTTATTGCATTAGGACAACAACATTTCAACTGTTACCTGCTGCGGTAGTTGAACCCCTTTCCACTGCATGACCCGTCATTGCCACAGTAAATAGTTGAAACCCACTAGCATGAGTAGGAGTTGTTTGAGCCATGTTGTGCCTACTCATTCATGCTTTCTGGTTATGCCTGCTATTGCTTAGAGTTGTATCAGGTCTGATTCATCGGGGATGAATTGGAAGGGTGATGAACATGACCTACTGTGTGAGAGCTAAGTGTGTGAATACGATTTGGTAAAGGTAGCGATGAGAGGCCATGTAGGAGTACATGGTGGGTTGTCTCATTGCAGCCGTCCTCAGGAACTGAGTTCTGTGTTGGTTGATCCATGAACAGTTACTACCACGCATTGGGCTCCGGGCGCTCCAAGCTCTCTCGACTTATTAACTGCCCTTGTCCTCTGTCCAGGAGTTGCTACTAGTTTCTGGTGTTTGTAGTTTACTGGAGGTCATGCGCAGCGCTGACCCTCGGGGTGGGCTGTGACGCGGAAGGTACGTGGCACGGTGTACCGGTCGCCCGTTTGGTGATGCGGGAACCCTGTACACATCGTTTGGGGCCGTGAGCGACACCCCGGCCGGATTTCCCCACGGATGGAACCCAAATAGGCGATAAACCTGGACTAGAGACTTGTGTGGTTAGTCAGGTCGTGGCCGACACCCTCGCTGGGCCTCCGCTTGAAGGTTGCCGAGTACATGTCGTGTAAACGGCGGTAAGTGGTGAGAGCGTGTGTGAAGAAGTACACCCCTGCAGGGTTATATATGATCTATTCGAATAGCCATGTCCGCGGAAATGGACTTCTGGGTTATCGGTACAGTTCATAGACAAGTGAAAGTGGATACTCTAAAACACGCAAGATAAGCGTGAGTGCTATGGATGGCCTTCTCGTAGGGAGACGGGAGCAGATCCATAGTGGTGTATTGGTTGGTGAATATGTGGACTCGTGTGCGCCACCTCAAAAAAGTTACTTGCAGTTGTAGTTCAGGATAGCTACCAGGTCAAAGCTGGCTTGCTGCAGTCAAACTCCACCACCCCCTTTGTTGATACTGATGCATATGTAGCTAGTTCTGATGTAAGTCTTGCTGAGTACCTTTGTACTCACGTTTGCTTAATTTATGTTTTTGCAGAGAGACTTCAGTCTCACTAGTGGTTTCGCGTGGACTTCGACGTTTAGCTTGTTACCTCAGCTACGATCTTGTAACCTTGGGAGGGTCTTGTAGATAGTCAGGCTTCTCAGCCTTTTTCATTTGTAGTTGTCTGTACTCAGACATGTTATGCTTCCGTTGCCTGTATGCTCTATATGTTGGGTCATGTGACCCTGTTTGTAATAAATGCTATGATGGCTCTTCTGGGCCTTTATCTATATGAGTTGTTGAGTTATGTTGTGATGCCATGTTGTACAACACATACTTGCATGTTATGCGTACGTGTAATGTGTATCGCTATGTGTGGGATCCGACACCTAGTTGTTTACATTTGGTAGCCTATCTTACAGGGAAATGTCTCCTAGTGCTTCCACTGAGCCTTGGTAGCTTGCTACTGCTCCGGAACACTTAGGCTGGCCGGCATGTGTCCTTCTTCGTTCCTGTGTCTGTCCCTTAGGGGAAATGTCACGCATTGTTCCTTTAAGTCCTTGTAGCTTGCTACGACTTGGGTTCATACGTTGATGACCGACACGTTCGTTGCTGGGTCATGTATGCCTGTCTCTGTAATTTAGTGCCACTTTTGGTTTATAACTAGTCATGTCGGCCCGGGTTCTCTGTCATATGGATGCTAGCGACACTATCATATACGTGTGCCAAAATGCGCAAACGGTCCCGGGCCAGGTAAGGTGGCACCCGTGGGGATACCGTGCGTGAGGCCGCAAAGTGATATGATGTGTTATAGGCTAGACCTGTGTGACTTAGGATTGGTGTCCTGACAGCTTTGGTATCAGAGCCTGACTGCCTGCAGGATTAGTAAGCCAAACTTGTCGAAGTCGTGTCTAGAAATTCTTTAGTTATATAAGGGAATTGTTTGTGGAAGGGAACGTAAGGCTCTTTTACTCCTTTACCCTATGACCTTCTGATCTGAGTCACCTTCTTCTTTCTATGGGGATTAAGAACTAGGATTCTCATTCTATTTATTAGGATCACGTTAATGTGGTTTCAATCCTCAATTCAGTTTCTACTACTTCTGTTGCTCAACTGTTGGTCTCAGAACCTTGACATGATGATGTTAAGTGGTTATGCTACCCCTTTGTTTGGATCTCAAAAGTATTTTCGAGCATTTACAGCCGTTATGCTGTCCGAGTCATCCCCGGTTTCTAAATAGTCTAATGCATTTGCAAACCTTTCCTCCATGTTTCCGATGTCCTTTTAGGCCAGATTAACCACACTAGTCGGTGTGTTGAGGCACTCTGTTACCTCGACATATATGTTGGACTTATTATTATGACGCTAGGTGTCTTAGAAGGTCACCAGTAATCTAGCAATGCTTTATATTCCTAGTGTGATGAATCTGGCCATTATTCTCGAAAGCATCCCGTGATGCCATTTAGTTAGTAGGCATTCTACTCCTGGGTTCTTGAATCTGAGATTCACCCTACTTACCTCATGTTGATAGTATTTGCTCGTCCCTTTAGGATATTAGTAACCTTGTGATAGTCCTCGAGGTCTGTGGTTATCATTCTTCCAATACCATGAACCATTATGGCAGAAGCTCTCCCGAACCAAAAGATCACAACCAGAGTGCTCTTGAGTAGTACTCCATTCATATTGTGACTCTGTCAATTCTACCCTTTCTGCATAGGTTATCTGGAAGAAATATGTTGAACTAGTTCGACATGCTAACCTATGCATCCACAACTCAAAAGGCTATATGTTCTTCTTTTAGTTGTATTCCGACCTTCGTCTATCAATTGATAGTCAGGAGTAGTTGTGCATTCGTGTTCATCGATGCCTTTTACTCTTGTGGTCCGTCAAGCCATTCTATTCTGGAATGACTAGGAGAAACAAACTCCGGTACCTTATCCATATCTAGGATTGGGTCAAAGCAGTTGTACTCCACAGTTTAGAATGCCAATCCAGCTTCTAATCTGTTCTATCCTGGGGTATTACCGTCCTTATGTCAAGAATGTCATGGGAATTGCACCACCTCCTATGAACTTTTGATAAGGTGATACTTCTCACTATCATCGTTTATTCCTCGGCCTCCGTGTTATTATAACCGGAATGCTGACAAGTGGATTGTGATGTGTGAAATCAATACTCCTAGCAACTTTGTTGCTTGGTAGTTAAAGGATAACAATTTCAATCTTAGCGTAATGATTACTAAATCACCATTCTAAGATTGATCGTGCTACTAGTCCATCTTTCCTGGTGCACTTATCGATCAATGAGTTAGGATTGTGTCAATCTCTCGCTCTTTTGATCATATCGTCTTGCCCTGAAAAGCAAGATTGTTCCCGAGCCTAGAAACATATCGGTGGTTCATGATTTTCCGGTTATCTTCCCGGAAGTATCACCAGGTTGTTCCCTGACCAATGCGTTGAGCTCGTGATCAAGCTGGTTCCTCTATAAACCAGCCATTCCCCAAGAATCTGTGTCGGTTACCCCCTGAGCTAATTGGTTAAGCTAAACAATAACTTGGAGAGTTGGAAGATAAAGCTTGCCAGCTTAGTTCATTTCAAGGGGTATATTTGCGTGTGTTGAAGATAGATGATATCCTCATCAATTGGTCCCTGTGATCAATTGTTGGATCTATTGTCTTGTCCAAACTTTGATTTGAGTGTGGGCTATCGTCAAATCAAATCAGAACTAATGGTATTCATAATGTTGTCTTACTCGTGGTTGATTCCTCGAGCATACACCGTTATATCTTTGGGTCTGACCAATGCTATCACTTTGTTCATATTGTCATGGAATTCCATCTATATGGAAACCTGGATGGATTATTGTTGAGCCCATCAACAAACATCCTTATCTCCTCCATGATTTTGTAGGATATTAAGCTAGTGTTGGAAACTTTGTAAGCATTGCCTTCGTGTCCCGTTCATGAGGTATATGTCCGATGAGAGGAGAGACTTTCCCTAATTCATGTGTAATTGATGTAAGTTGCCACCGTGAGTTCGAGAAAGTTGTTTTGCTTCTTGTGGAATCATCCCAAGTCAGTTATGCATACGTGCGAAGTATTCTGTGGTTTGGAGACTTGCAACCTTCACTCTATATGTATCCCTAGCACACCAAGCCACTGATTGATTTGTTCAAGGAGAAGAAGTTCCATCATAGGAGCTAATCATATGACTTATGTAAGGACTTCGATATCATAGACGATGGTTCCCAACCAGAACTCGGTAGTGTTTTATCATAAGACTACTAGGTGGTCATGCTTGTCTTGGACAACGTGTTCACATGTTTGTAGCAGAACCAGCTCATGTTTTGGAGCTTACTATCGTAGTTCATTCCCGAGAATCTCGCAACGTCGTCTCGTCGATTCGTGTTGCAAACTTTTATTTTTCTTTCTAGACTCGATGAGTCTGGAATATCCTGACACCAACCAGAACTGAATCTCAGGCAGATATGATGGTTGGAGCATTTTCCAAGAACTATAATATTGGTCTCTCGATAACCGATAAAGTGGATGTTGTGGCCAACACACCCATCCGGAAGACCTATTGTTGTAGCATCTTGATTGAAGAAGTTGGCCACCTCCCCATAAGGACTTCGTAGGAATTACTCCCTAGTTGTTCCTTATGGACTTTTTGTGCTCCTGAAGTCCGACCTTTACTTGATGGCCATGTTGATGCTTTTAAGCATTGACCGTGGTACCTAGTACACCAAGGAGAACATTAGAAGCGGAGTGCTAAATGTCTCTCGGTCGACCATCCAGATTTTGCCCTTGACTCCGCTAAGATGAAATCTGAGAAGTGTTATCTACCTTTGCATCTGCATTGTCCATCGCTATTCATCATGGTAGTATGTGGTGTTGCCAGGATCCTTGACACGGATATTGGTAAAACCATGATGAATATGGGAATGCTCAAGTTCTTGAGAGCACTCACAAGCACTAGGTGTTATCCTCGACACTAACCGGGATTGCTCCCAGTGTTCTTGGTTATGCTATAACCTCTCAAAGAGTAGATTCACTTTCTACTGTTGGGATTCACTGTCACATCCCTGGATCAACCCCTGTGGTCCTTGCCTGCTCATCATGTCATCATGTTTAATTTTTGTTAAACTTGAAATGTGGATGACTAAACCCTAGCACCAAATCAAAGCAATTAGGTTTAACCTAAAAATATTTTCAATAAACCCAAAAAATGCCTTTAGTAATGTTTGATAATTTTGGCAAGGGTTTTGGTCCAAACCAAAAAATATTGAACATTTTTGGGGAATTTTTGGGCTTTGAATTAAATAAATAAGTATTTGAATTGGGGCCATTTATATGCTATATATTTTTAAATAGCTCCAAATAAATTCTGAAAATTGTGGAGGGTCTCTGGAATAGTTCTTTGTGCATCCACTATTTTATCAGAATTTACTAAAATGATTTAGCGGCTAAACTAAATCAAAACAAAGGTAATAGAATAGAAAACAGAAGATAAAATAGAAAACAACACAGAATAAAACAGAGCAGAGGCTTACCTGTAGCCGGCCCAGCCAACAGCCCACCCAACCGGCCCGGCCAAAGGCCCAGCCCACCACCGCCGTCGTCCTCCTGGCACCAGTCGGCCGGGCGTGTGGCCGGCGCGCGCGCTCGGCCGTGCTGCCACGCCACCTGCCTGCCTGGTCGCCCGAGGACAGCGCGAAGCCGCGGACATCTGGATCGAGCCGGCCTCTCCAGTCCTTCCCCTCGCCTCTCCCTCGCTCCCTTCCACACATGGCCGAACGCCACCGTCGCCGCCATTGCCGTAGCCATAGCCACCATGACCCCCTCGCCTCCCCGACGCGCCAACGAGCTCCGCTGCGTCCTTCTCGTCCTCTCCACCAAGCTACGGGATGCCGGGAGGCCCTGCTTCGTCATCATCGCGCTCGTCTTCAACCTCCGGCCGCCGTCGACCTCGCCGTCGATTCGCAACGTCTGTCGCCTCCCCGAGCTCACCGAGGCCACCGCCGCAACCGCCGTGAGCTCCTCTCTGTTTTCCCCCTAGTCGCCCCATTCGAGTAGCCCTCTAACCACCGTCGCCAACGAGCCCGAGAGCTCGGATCCACCGGCGATGCTGCCGCCGTGGCCACATCCACGCATGCTCAAAACTGAGCGCGTCACCGCACTCAGTGTTCCTCCAGGAGCCCGTAGCCACCTCTATTTTCCCTCCCGAGCCCCCTAGTGCCGCACACGCACCTGCCCGAACTCCGGCCACCGCAAAAGTTGTCGCTGCCATAGTTTTGTTCCACTCCGGCGAGAGCTGATGCCACCACTAGATGCGCAAGAGCTCCAGCAGGCCGTAGCAACAAACCGCTCCTAAAACCGAGCCCCCTAGCGTTTTTCCGACGCGCGCCGCCGTCGGTTTGGTCGTCGCCGGCCAAACTCCGGCGACTGCTGACGTGGCGCTGTCATTAGTGCTAAACCCTGCCGCTAAACACCCTAATAGCCACTGACAGTGGGCCCAGTCCCTGGTCAAACCCCAGTCAGCACAGGGTTTGACTGGATTTAGTCCATGTGTCACTCACGTGTGGACCCCACACGTCAGGTTTGACCCTGGCCGGTCAGTTGACCTGCTGACCTCAGCCTGACGCAGTGCTGACGCAGTAAGTATTTTCTGGAATTTTAAATAAATCATAAATGATTTATTTATTTCAGAAAATAGCCAAAACTTCTAAAAATCATAGAAAATAATCTATAACTCAGATGAAAATAAATTATATATGAAAATTGATCAGAAAAATCCAAGGAATCTGTTTATGGCATTTTCATGCATGTTTGAATAACTTACAGCCACTGTTTAGGACAATTTGAATAAATGGCATTTGAATAATCACATATGGGGTTTGAATTTGAACCTTTGGTTCAAGCAAACTTCATTTAATTGTGTTGCTAGTTGCATTAGCTCAACTAATAGCATATTGCCATGTCATGATCATGCATCATATGTCGCATTGCATTGATTGTGTTCTTTCTCTATTTGCCAGTTTTGTTCTCTCTCAGTAGACGACGTTCCGACGATGACTTCGATGACACCGATGAAGAGCTATTAATACCTTCAGAAGTGCCAGGCAAGCAGAACCCCCTTGTTCATTCCGATACAATCCCACTCTCTCGCTCCTGCTCTCCTTTACTGCATTAGGACAACAACGATTGAACTGCTATTTGCTGCGGTAGCTGAACCCTTTCCTCTGCATGACCTGTCATTGCCACAGTAAATAGTTGAAACCCACTAGCATGAGTAGGAGTTGTTTGAGCCATGTTGTGCCTACTCATTCATGCTTTCTGGTTATGCCTGCTATTGCTTAGAGTTGAGTCAGGTCTGATTCATCGGGGATGAATTGGGAAGTTATGAACATGTCCTACTGTGTGTGAGGTAAGTGTATGAACACGATTTGGTAAAGGTAGTGGTGAGAGGCCATGTAGGAGTACATGGTGGGTTGTCTCACTGGAACCGTCCTTAAGAACTGAGTTCTGTGTAAGTTGTCCAATGACTAGCTACTACCACACATTGGGTTCCGGTAACTCGACCCTTCTCGACTTATTAATCAACTAGATCTCTGTCCAGGAGTTGCAACTAGTTTCTGGTGTTTGTAGGTAGTGTTAGTAGTCTACCAAGTGGCACACGGTACATGTGGGCTTGGGACAGACTAGGCACCGTGGCACGGTGTACCAAGCGTAGAACCATCCGTCGAGGTGGGCTTGGGAACCCCGCGCACATCATTTGGGGCCGTGAGCGACACCCCGGCTGGATCTCCCCACGGATGGAACCTGAATAGGCGATAAACCTGGACTAGAGTCTTGTGTGGTTAGTCAGGTCGTGGCCGACACCCTCGCCAGGCTTCCGCTTGAAGGTTGCCGTGATACATGACATGTACATGGCGGTAAGTGGCGAGAGCGTGTGTGAAGGAGTACACCCCTGCAGGGTTAAAATGATCTATTCGAATAGCCGGGTCCGCGGTTATGGACTTCTTGGATGCTTACGTGGTACATAGACAATTGAAAGTGGATACTCTAAAATACTCAAGACAAGTGTGAGTGCTATGGATGGCGTTCTCGTAGGTAGACGTGAATGGATCCATAGTGGTGTATTGATTGGTGAATATGTGGACTCGTGTGCGCCACCTCAAAAGAGTTACTTGCAGTCATAGTTCAGGATAGCCACCGAGTCAAAGCTGGCTTGCTGCAGTCAAACTCCACCACCCCTTTGTTGATACTGATGCATTTGAAGTTAGTTCTCATGTAAGTCTTGCTGAGTACCTTTGTACTCACGTTTGCTTAATATATGTTTTGCAGAGAAACTTCGGTGTCGCTAGTGGTTCCGCGTGGACTTCGACGTTTAGCTTGTTACCTCAGCTACGGTCTTGTGCCCTTGGGAGGGTCTTGTAGTTAGTCAGGCTTCTCAGCCTTTTTCATTTGTAGTTGTCTGTACTCAGACATGTTATGCTTCCGTTGCCTGTATGCTCTGTATGTTGGGTCATGTGACCTCTGTTTGTAATAAATGCTATGATGGCTCTTCTGGGCCTTTATCTATATGAGTTGTTGAGTTAAGTTGTGATGCCATGTTGTTCAGCACATACTTGCATGTTATGCGTACGTGTAATGTGTATTGTTATGTGTGGGATCCGACACCTAGTTGTTTACCCTTGGTAGCCTATCTTACAGGGAAATGTCTCCTAGTGCTTCCACTGAGCCTTGGTAGCTTGCTACTGCTCCGGAACACTTAGGCTGGCCGGCATGT
>LR738713.1:234421308-234439063 GCA_902687465.1 Secale cereale | reverse complement strand
CCTTTGTACTCACGTTTGCTTAATATATGTTTTGCAGAGAAACTTCGGTGTCGCTAGTGGTTCCGCGTGGACTTCGACGTTTAGCTTGTTACCTCAGCTACGGTCTTGTGCCCTTGGGAGGGTCTTGTAGTTAGTCAGGCTTCTCAGCCTTTTTCATTTGTAGTTGTCTGTACTCAGACATGTTATGCTTCTGTTGCCTGTATGCTCTGTATGTTGGGTCATGTGACCTCTGTTTGTAATAAATGCTATGATGGCTCTTCTGGGCCTTTATCTATATGAGTTGTTGAGTTAAGTTGTGATGCCATGTTGTTCAGCACATACTTGCATGTTATGCGTACGTGTAATGTGTATTGTTATGTGTGGGATCCGACACCTAGTTGTTTACCCTTGGTAGCCTATCTTACAGGGAAATGTCTCCTAGTGCTTCCACTGAGCCTTGGTAGCTTGCTACTGCTCCGGAACACTTAGGCTGGCCGGCATGTATCCTTCTTCGTTCCTGTGTCTGTCCCTTAGGGGAAATGTCACGTGTTGTTCCTTTAAGTCCTTGTAGCTTGCTACGACTTGGGATCATACGTTGATGACCGACACGTTCGTTCCTGGGTCATGTATGCCTGTCTCTGTAATTTAGTGCCACTTTTGGTTTATAACTGGTCATGTCGGCCCGGGTTCTCTGTCATATGGATGCTAGCGACACTATCATATACGTGTGCCAAAATGCGCAAACGGTCTCGGGCCAAGTAAGGTGGCACCCGTGGGGATACCGTGCGTGAGGCCGCAAAGTGATATGGTGTGTTACAGGCTAGACCTGTGTGACTTAGGATCGGGGTCCCGACAGGTTTGGTATCAGAGCCTGACTGCCTGTAGGATTAGCAAGCCAAACTGGTCGAAGTCGTGTCTAGAAATTCTTTAGTTATATAAGGGAATTGATTGTGGAAGGGAACGTAAGGCTCTTTTTACTCCTTTACCCTATGCCCTTCTGATCTGAGTCACCTTCTTCTTTCTACGGGGATTAAGAACTAGGCTTTCTCTTCTGCCTATCAGGATCACGTTAATTGTGGATTCAACTCTCAGTTCAGTTTATTCTACTTCTGTGTGTTCAACTGTTGATCTCAGAACCTTGACATTATGATGTTGAGTGGTTATGCTATCCTTGTGCATGAGTCTCAACAGTATTTTCGAGCATTTACAGCCGTTATGCTGTCCGAGTAATCCCAGGTCTCTAAACAATCTGATGCATTTGCAAATCATTCCTACCTGTTCTTAGTGTCCTTTTAGGCCAGATTAACCACATTAGACGGTGAGTTGTGGTACTCTGTTACCTCGACACATATGTTGGAGTTATTATTATGACCCTAAGTATCTTAGAAGATCACCCAGTAATCCAGCAATGTTTTATATTCTAGTGTGATGGTTTTGGCCATCATTCTCGAAAGCATCCCGTGATGCTATTTAGTTAGTAAGCATTCTACTCCTGGGTTCTTGAACCTAAGACCCACTCCACTTACCTCCTGTTGGTAGTAATTGCTTGTCTCTTTAGGATATTAGTAACCATGTGATAGTCCTCGAGGTCCGTGGTTATCGTTCTTCCAATACCATGAACCATCCTTGGCAAAAGTTCTCCCGAACCAAAAGATCACAACCAGAGTGCTTCGAGTAGTACTCCATTCATATTGTGACTCTGCCAATTCTACTTTCTGCATGGGTTACCCGGAATAAATATGTTGAACTCGTTCGACATGTTAAACTATGCATCCACAACTCAGAAGTTATATGTTCCTTGAGTTGTCTCCTTTTTAGTTGTATTCTGACCTTCGTCTATCAATTGATAGTCAGGAGTAGTTGTGCACTCGTGCATCGATGCCATTTCCTCTTGCGGTCCGTCAAGCCATTCTATTCTGGAATGACTAGGAGAAACAAACTCCAGTACCTCATCCATTCCTAGGATTGGATCAAAGAAGTTGTACTCCGCAGACGAAGAATGTTAATTCATCTTCTAATATGTTCTATCCTGGAGTATTACCATATTTATATCAAGAATGTCATGGGAATTGCACCACCTCCTATAAACTCTTGATTCAGTAATACTTCTCACTATCGCCGTTCATTCCTTGGTCTCCGTGTTGTTATGACCGGAATACCGACAAGTGAATTGTGATGTGTGAAATCAATACCCCTAGCAATCTCATTGCTTGGTGGTTGAAGGACAACAATTTCATTCTTATTGTGTTGGTTACTAAATCATCATTCTAAGATTGATCGGCTACCTAGTCCATTTTTCTGGTGCACCTTTTAATCAATGAGTTAGGATTGCATAAATCCCTCGCTTTTGTGATCGTATCCTCTCGCCCTGAAAAGCAAGATTGTTTGCGAGCTTAATAACATATCGGTGGTTCGTGGTTTTCCGAATATCTTCTCGGAAGTATTACTAGGTTGTTTCCTGACCGTTATGTTGAGCTCGTGATCAAGTTGGTTTCTTATAAACCACCACTTCTCCAAGAATCTGTGCTGGATACCCCGAACTAGTTGGTTAAGCTAAACAACAACTTGGAGAGTTGGAAGATAAAAGCTTAACCCACATAGCTCACTCCAAAGGGATATCTTGTGTGTATTGAAGATAGATGATATCTTCTTCAATTGATCCCCGTGATCATTTGTGGATCTATTGTCTTGTCCAAACGTTGATTTGAGTATGGGTTATCGTCAAGTCAAATCAGAACCAACGATATTCGTAATGTTGTATTACTCATGGTTGTTCCCTTGAGCATACACCATTATATCTTTTGGGTCTGACCAATGCTATCACTTTGTTCACATTGTCATGGAATTCCATCTATATGGAAACCTGGATGAATTTTTGTTGAGTCCATCAGCAACATTGTTATCTTCTCCATGATCTATGTTGAACATCCAGTTAGTATTGGAAACTTTTATAAGCATTATCTTCATGAACCGTTCGTGAAGCATAGGTACGGAAGAAAGAAGTGACTTCCTCTAATTCATGAGCATTTGATGCAAGTTGCCGCCGTGAATTCGAGAAAGCATGTTTCTACCTCCTCTGGAATCATCCCAACTCAGTCATGCATAAGTGTGAAGTATCCTATGGTCTGATAGACTGATCATCTTCATTCTGTATGTATTCCCTAGCACACCAAGCCACTGGTTGATTTGTTCAAGGAGAAGAAGTTCCATCATAAGAGCTAATCATATGACTTATGTAAAGACTTTGTTATCCTTGATGATGGTTCCCCACCTGAAGCCGGTAGTGTTTTATCGTAAGACTTCTACGTGGTCATGCTTGTCTTGGACAACGTGTTCATGTGTATGTAGCAGAACCAGCTCATGTTTTGGAGCTTACTACCGCAGTCCATTTCCCGAGAATCTCGCAACGTCGTCTCGTCGATTTGGGTTGCAAACTTTCATTTTTCTTCCTAGACTCGATGAGTCTGGAATATCCTGACACCAACCAGAACTGAATCTCAGGCAGATATGATGGTTGGAGCATTTTCCAAGAACTATAATATTGGTCTCTCGATAACCGGTAAAGTGGATGTCGTGGCCAACCCATCCAGCTGGAAGACCTATTGTTGTAGTATCTTGATTGAAGAAGTTGGCCACCTCCCCATAAGGACTTCATAGGACTTACTCCCTAGTTGTTCCTTATCGATTTTTGTGCTCCTGAAGTCCGACCTTTACTTGATGTTCAAGATACCAAACATATCTATGAATGGCTTACGCTAACACATCAAGGAGAACATTAGAAGCGGAGTGCTAAATGTCTCTCGGTCGATCATCCAGATTTTTCCTTTTGACTCCGCTAAGGTGAAATCTGAGAAAGTGTTATCCTCCTTTGCATCCGCATTGTCCATCATTATTCTTCATGGTAGTATGTGGTGCTGCCAGGATCCTTGACTCGGATATTGGTAAAACCTTGATAAATATGGGAATGCTCAAGTTCTTGAGAGCGCGCACAAGAACTAGGTGTTATCACCGGCACTAACTGGGATTGCTCCTAGTCCCTTCGGTTATGCTATAGCCTCTACAAGAGTAGTTTCACTCTCTACTGTTGGGATTCACCCCAGTTACCAGAATCATTCCCAGCATTTGCATTTTTTCCCAGCTTACACCGCCAATGTGCCATTTCACCATGGGTCCCGTCCATTCCCGATGATAACCAAAATCATCCCTTGTGTTATCCTCAACAAGGTAGCCCACATCATCCATTCTGGCCCAAGAATGTCATTCTTTCAAACTCCGGCAAATGATCGTTTGTGATTGCCTTAGGCTAGTATAGGGAATTTCAATGATCTCTATATCAAAAGTAATTCTTTTTGCCACTTAAAGGAATAACTCTACGAGTCAACTTCTCTAAGGTGCACCGTCTGGTGGCATTGATCACCATCTTCTTAGGTGTGTAACTAGTACCTACCACGTGAACATTCATCATTTGTTTCACTCCATCCCCCTGGATGTGTGTTCCGTGTCTCAGCCCAAGAGATGCTTCAATGTCTCACTCCATAAGTTGATCTTGAGTTCCTCGATCTTCGGGAAGATCGATTTCTACAGAGTATGTCTCCGTTATCATCTGGTTGGATGAAGATCTCAAAGCAAGGATGACAAAATCAAAATGATGCAATAAATCAACATCTTCGAGAAGGAAAATTGGATCGTAAAGATTGTGCTAGCTTGTGTACCCTCTGATTTCTTACCCTACGCTTGAATCTCGGGACGAGATTCTTGTTTTAGTGGGGGTGAGTTGTCACATCCCTGGATGAACCCCTGTGGTCCTTGCCTGCTCATCATGTCATCATGTTTAATTTTTGTTAAACTTGAAATGGGGATGACTAAACCCTAGCACCAAATCAAAGAAATTAGGTTTAACCTAAAAATATTTTCAATAAACCCAAAAAATGCCTTCAGTAATGTTTGATAATTTTGGCAAGGGTTTTGGTCCAAACCAAAAAATATTGAACATTTTTGGGGAATTTTTGGGCTTTGAATTAAATCAATAAGTATTTGAATTGGGGCCATTTAAATGCTATATATTTTTAAATAGCTCCAAATAAATTCTGAAAATTGTGGAGGGTCTCTGGAATAGTTCTTTGTGCATCCACTATTTTATCAGAATTTACCAAAATGATTTAGCGGCTAAACTAAATCAAAACAAAGGCAATAGAATAGAAAACAGAAGATAAAACAGAAAACAACACAGGATAAAACAGAGCAGAGGCTTACGTGTAGCCGGCCCAGCCAGCAGCCCACCCAACCGGCCCGGCCACAGGCCCAGCCCACCACCGCCGTCGTCCTCCTGGCGCCAGTCGGCCAGGCGTGTGGCCGGCGCGCGCGCTCGGCCGTGCTGCCACGCCACCTGCCAGCCTGGTCGCCCGAGGACAGCGCGCAGCCGCGAATCATCTCGCCGCTGACGTCTGGATCGAGCCGGCCTCTCCAGTCCTTCCCCTCGCCTCTCCCTCACTCCCTTCCACACATGGCCGAACGCCACCGTCGCTGCCGTTGCCATAGTCATAGCCACCATGACCCCCTCGCCTCCCCGACGCGCCAACGAGCTCCGCTGCGTCCTTCTCGTCCTCTCCACCAAGCTACGGGACACCGGGAGGCCCTGCTTCGTCATCATCGCGCTCGTCTTCAACCTCCGGCCGCCGTCGACCTCGCCGTCGATTCGCAACGTCTATCGCCTCCCTGAGCTCACCGAGGCCACCGCCGCAACCGCCGTGAGCTCCTCTCTCTTTTCCCCCTAGTCGCCCCATTCGAGTAGCCCTCTAACAACCGTCTCCGACGAGCCCGAGAGCTCGGATCCGCCGGCGATGCCGTCGCCGTGGCCACATCCACGCACGCTCAAAACTGAGCGCGTCACCGCACTCAGTGTTCCTCCAGGAGCCCGTAGCCACCTCTATTTTCCCTCCCGAGCCCCCTAGTGCCGCACACGCACCTGCCCGAACTCTGGCCACCGCAAAATATGTCGCCGCCGTAGTTTTGTTCCACTCCGGCGAGAGCTGATGCCACCACTAGATGCGCAAGAGCTCCAGCAGGCCGTAGCAACAAACCGATCCTAAAACCGAGGCCCCTAGCGTTTTTCCGACGCGCGCCGCCGTCAGTTTGGTCGCCGCCGGCCAAACTCCTGCGACTGCTGATGTGGCGCTGTCATTAGTGCTAAACCCTGCCACTAAACACCCTAATAGCCACTGACAGTGGGCCCAGTCCCTGGTCAAACCCCAGTCAGCACATGGTTTGACCGGATTTAGTCCATGTGTCACTAACGTGTGGACCCCACACGTCAGGTTTGACCCTGGCCGGTCAGTTGACCTGCTGACCTCAGCCTGACGCAGTAAGTATTTTCTGGAATTTTAAATAAATAAGAAATGATTTATTTATTTCAGAAAATAGCCAAAACTTCTAAAAATCATAGAAAATAATCTATAACTCAGATGAAAATAAATTATATATGAAAATTGATCAAAATCCAAGGAATCTGTTTATGGCATTTTCATGCATGTTTGAATAACTTACAGCCACTGTTTAGGACAATTTGAATAAATGGCATTTGAATAATCACATATGGGGTTTGAATTTGAACCTTTGGTTCAAACCAACTTCATTTAATTGTGTTGCTAGTTGCATTAGCTCAACCAACAACATATTGCCATGTCATGATCATGCATCATATTGTCGCATTGCATTGATTGTGTTCTTTCTCTGTTTGCCGGTTTTGTTCTCTCTCAGTAGACGACGTTCCGACGATGAGTTCGATGACACCGATGAAGAGCTATTAATATCTTCAGAAGTGCCAGGCAAGCAGAACCCCCTTGTTCATTCCGATACAATCCCACTCTCTCGCTCCTGCTCTCCTTTACTGCATTAGGACAACAACGATTGAACTGCTATTTGCTGCGGTAGCTGAACCCTTTCCTCTGCATGACCTGTCATTGCCACAGTAAATAGTTGAAACCCACTAGCATGAGTAGGAGTTGTTTGATCCATGTTGTGCCTACTCAGTCATGCTTTCTGGTTATGCCTGCTATTGCTTAGAGTTGAGTCAGGTCTGATTCATCGGGGATGAATTGGGAAGTTATGAACATGTCCTACTGTGTGTGAGCTAAGTGTATGAACACGATTTGGTAAAGGTAGTGGTGAGAGGCCATGTAGGAGTACATGGTGGGTTGTCTCACTGGAATCGTCCTCAAGAACTGAGTTCTGTGTAAGTTGTCCAATGAGTAGCTACTACCACACATTGGGTTCCGGTAACTCGACCCCTCTCGACTTATTAATCAACTAGATCTCTGTCCAGGAGTTGCAACTAGTTTCTGGTGTTTGTAGGTAGTGTTAGTAGTCTACCAAGTGGCACACGGTACATGTGGGCTTGGGACAGACTAGGCACCGTGGCATGGTGTACCAAGCGTAGATCCATCCGTCGAGGTGGGCTTGGGAACCCTGCGCACATCATTTGGGGCCGTGAGCGACACCCCGGCCGGATCTCCCCACGGATGGAACCTGAATAGGCGATAAACCTAGACTAGAGTCTTGCGTGGTTAGTCAGGTCGTGGCCGACACCCTCGCCAGGCTTCCGCTTGAAGGTTGCCGAGATACATGACGTGTACATGGCGGTAAGTGGTGAGAGCGTGTGTGAAGAAGTACACCCCTCCAGGGTTAACATGATCTATTCGAATAGCCGGGTCCGCGGTTATGGACTTCTTGGATGCTTACGTGGTACATAGACAATTGAAAGTGGATACTCTAAAATACTCAAGACATGTGTGAGTGCTATGGATGGCCTTCTCGTAGGTAGACGAGAATGGATCCATAGTGGTGTATTGATTGGTGAATATGTGGACTCGTGTGCGCCACCTCAAAAGAGTTACTTGCAGTCATAGTTCAGGATAGCCACCGAGTCAAAGCTGGATTGCTGCAGTCAAACTCCACCACCACTTTGTTGATACTGATGCATTTGAAGTTAGTTCTCATGTAAGTCTTGTTGAGTACCTTTGTACTCACGTTTGCTTAATTTATGTTTTGCAGAGAGACTTCAGTCTCGCTAGTGGTTCCGCGTGGACTTTGACGTTTAGCTTGTTACCTCAGCTACGGTCTTGTGCCCTTGGGAGGGTCTTGTAGTTAGTCAGGCTTCTCAGCCTTTTTCATTTGTAGTTGTCTGTACTCAGACATGTTATGCTTCTGTTGCCTATATGCTCTGTATGTTGGGTCATGTGACCTCTGTTTGTAATAAATGCTATGATGGCTCTTCTGGGCCTTTATCTATATGAGTTGTTGAGTTAAGTTGTGATGCCATGTTGTTCAGCACATACTTGCATGTTATGCGTACGTGTAATGTGTATTGTTATGTGTGGGATCCGACACCTAGTTGTTTACCCTTGGTAGCCTATCTTACAGGGAAATGTCTCCTAGTGCTTCCACTTAGCCTTGGTACCTTGCTACTGCTCCGTAACACTTAGGCTGGCCGGCATGTGTCCTTCTTCGTTCCTGTGTCTGTCCCTTAGGGGAAATGTCACGCGTTGTTCCTTTAAGTCCTTGTAGCTTGCTACGACTTGCGATCATACGTTGATGACCGACACGTTCGTTGCTGGGTCATGTATGCCTGTCTCTGTAATTTAGTGCCACTTTTGGTTTATAACTGGTCATGTCGGCCCGGGTTCTCTGTCATATGGATGCTAGAGACACTATCATATACGTGTGCCAAAATGCGCAAACGGTCCCGGGCCAGGTAAGGTGGCACCCGTGGGGATACCGTGCGTGAGGCCACAAAGTGATATGGTGTGTTACAGGCTAGACCTGTGTGACTTAGGATCGGGGTCCCGACATTCACCCCAGTTACCAGAATCATTCCCAGCATTTGCATTTTGTTTCCAGCTTGCACCGCCAATGTGCCAATTTTCCATGGGTTACCGTTCTCAGCCACTGCTGTTCAGGATTATCTTCGGTAGTGGACTTGCCATGGGTCCCGTCCATTTCCCATGATAACCAAAATCATCCCTTGCGTTGTACTCAACAAGGTAGTCCACATCATCCATTCTGGCCCGAGAATGTCATTCCTTCGGACTCCGTCAAATGATCGATTGTGTTTGTCTTAGGCTGGTATAGGGAATTTTAATGATCTCTATATCAAAAGTAATTCTTTTTTCCACTTAAGGGGATAATTCTACGAGTCACTTTCTCCAAGGTGCCCCGTCTGGTGACCTCGATCACCCTCTTCTCAGGTGTGGAACTATTGCCACTAGGTGAACTTTCATCATTTGTTTCACTCCATCCCCCTGGAGGTGTACTCCGTGTCTCATCTCAAGAGATGTTTCAACGTCTCACTCCATGAGTTGATCTCGAGTTGCCCGATCTTTCAGAAGATCAATTTGTAGAGTTCTTTCGTCGACACCGTGTTGGACAAAGATCTCGAAAGCAAGGATGTCAACATCAACATGATGCTCGCAATCAACATTCATATGAAGGGCACTTGGATCATGAAGATTGTGTTAGTTAGTGTCCCCTCTGATTTCTTACCCTACGCTTGAATCTCGGGACGAGATTCTTGTTTAGTGGGGTGAGTTGTCACAGCCCTAGACCAACCCTTGCCTGTCTTGCTTTGTCTTCATGTGCATCATGTTTAAATTTCTCACAAACTGGAAATGGGGATGTTCAAACCCTAGCACTAAATGAATTCAACTAGGGTCAAGAATAAAATCATTTCCAATGACCCAAAATTCCTTCATCAATGTTTGATAATTTTGGCAAGGCTTTGAGACCAAACCAAAAATAGTGAGCATTTTTGTAGAATATTTTGGGCACTGAATTAAATCATATCTTATTTGCATTTGGGCATTTAAATTTTATATATTATTTTAAATGCTCAAATAATCATAAACTAAAATGTTTACTGTTGGATTTACTCTAAACAGTAGCCATGCATAGTTTCATGATTTTTGGAAATGCTCTGGCATTTTTACTAAAGCCAAAACAAATATCAAAAATAGAAAACAGAAACAAAATTAGAAAAAAAGGAGAAGGACTACCTGGCCTTACCTGCGGCCCAGCCCACCTGGGCCTCCCCTGCCAGTCATCCCCGTCCTCGCGCCAGGAGGACACGGGAGCGTGCCCGCCGCACGCTGGCCACTCGCCGCGCCACCTCCTGCTTCTGCCGACGCTGGGGGCTGGCTGGACACGGCCCCGAGCGCCGCGACACCCGTGGAACCCCCTCGACCCCTCCCAGTGTTTCTTCCCCCTCCTCTGTCTCTCTCCCTCGCTTCCCTCGAACGCGACCGAACGAAGCCGTCGCCGCCGACGAGCTCCCCCACGGCCACAGCCATCTCCGAGACTCTCCGACTCGCCCACGAGCCCCGCCTCGCTGCCACGCACCTATACGCCAAACCACAGGACCGCGGGAGCCATGCAGCGTAGTCCCCGACCTCTTCTTCCTCCTTCGGCCGCCCAGATCGCCGATGACCATACGCCGTCCCTGGTGCCTCCTTGAGCTTGCCGAGCTCCGCCTCAACTCCGCTGTGAGCATCTCGTCGTTTCCCCTCTCCTCTCTTCCTCGTTTGCATGCTGTAGCCACACCAACCATCGGACCTGAGAGCTCACCGCCGCCGTGGTTCTTCACCGCCGCGGCCAGGGCCACCCCAACTCGCAGACGAGCGCGTCACCATGCTCAGCACCTCACCAGGAGGCCGTAGCACCTAGCCGTTCGCCCCGCCGTGCCCCGCCGTGCCCCATAGCACCCTTTCCAACCTCGCCCGAGCTCCGGCCGCCGTGGCCGAGCTCATCGCTCTCGCCTCCGGCCACCCCAGGCCCGGCTGGCGCCCCCACTCGATGCGCGTTGGTCTGGGCTCTCGAATGAGCCCAGTCATGCTGCGAACGGGGCACCACAGCCCATTTCCACAGACCTCCGCCGCGTTCGGTCTCTCCGGCGGCGAGCCGCCGGCAGGTTTGACCTCCGCCGTTGACCCGATTTGACCCTTGTGGGTCAATGACGTGTGGGGCCAGTCCTTGCTAATTGGCTAGTTTAGGTTTAATTAAATTAGGTTTAACCATGGCTCACTGACATGTGGGATCAGCCCCCTCTCTAATTAGTTTAGTTTAAAAGTAAACTTAATTAGGCCCAGAGAGACTGACATGTGGGCCACCCCCACTGACACTTTTAGTTAGGATTAAATTAGCACTAACAGTCTCTGTTAATTAGCCTAGTCACTGACCAGTGGGTCCCAGCGTCAGGTCTGACTTGAGCTGATGCTGTTGACCCGATGACGTCATTCTAACGTCAGGTTGACACAGTAAGTGTTTTCTGGAATTTTAGAAATAAATCAGAAATGATTTATTTATTTCAGAAAATAGCTAAAACTTCTAAAAATCCCAGAAAATAATCTATAACTCCGATGAAAATAATTTATATATGAAAGAAAAATCCAAGGAATCTGTTGATGGCATTTTCATGCATGTTTGAATAATTTACAGCCACTGTTTAGGACAATTTGAATAAATGGCATTTGAATAATCATATATGGAGATTGAATTTGAACCTTTGGTTCAAACCAACTCCATTTAATATGGTTGCTAGTTGCATTAGCTCAATCAACAGCATATTGCCATGTCATGATCATGCATCATATTGTCGCATTGCATTGATTGTGTTCTTTCTCTGTTGCCGGTGTTTGTCCCCCTCAGTAGACGTGGTTCCGGCGATGTGACCGATAACACTGATGAAGACTATTACTATCTTCAGAAGTGCCAGGCAAGCAAAACCCCTTTGAGCATTCCGATACAATCCCACTCTCTCGCTCTTGCTCTCTTTTATTGCATTAGGACAACAACATTTCAACTGTTACCTGCTGCGGTAGTTGAACCCCTTTCCACTGCATGACCCGTCATTGCCACAGTAAATAGTTGAAACCCACTAGCATGAGTAGGAGTTGTTTGAGCCATGTTGTGCCTACTCATTCATGCTTTCTGGTTATGCCTGCTATTGCTTAGAGTTGTGTCAGGTCTGATTCATCGGGGATGAATTGGAAGGGTGATGAACATGTCCTACTGTGTGAGAGCTAAGTGTGTGAATACGATTTGGTAAAGGTAGCGATGAGAGGCCATGTAGGAGTAAATGGTGGGTTGTCTCATTGCAGCCGTCCTCAGGAACTGAGTTCTGTGTTGGTTGATCCATGAACAGTTACTACCACGCATTGGGCTCCGGGCGCTCCAAGCTCTCTCGACTTATTAACTGCCCTTGTCCTCTGTCCAGGAGTTTCAACTAGTTTCTGGTGTTTGTAGTTTACTGGAGGTCGTGCGCATCGCTGACCCTCGGGGTGGGCTGTGATGCGGCAGGTACGTGGCACGGTGTACCGGTCGCCCGTTTGGTGATGCGGGAACCCTGTACACATCGTTTGGGGCCGTGAGCGACACCCCGGCCGGATCTCCCCACGGATGGAACCCAAATAGGCAATAAACCTGGACTAAAGACTTGTGTGGTTAGTCAGGTCGTGGCCGACACCCTCGCTGGGCCTCCGCTTGAAGGTTGCCGAGTACATGTTGTGTAAACGGCGGTAAGTGGTGAGAGCGTGTGTAAAGAAGTACACCCCTGCAGGGTTATATATGATCTATTCGAATAGCCGTGTCTGCGGAAATGGACTTCTGGGTTACCGGTACAGTCATAGACAAGTGAAAGTGGATACTCTAAAACACGCAAGATAAGCGTGAGTGCTATGGATGGACTTCTCGTAGGGAGACGGGAGCGGATCCATAGTGGTGTATTGGTTGGTGAATATGTGGACTCGTGTGCGCCACCTCAAAAGAGTTACTTGCAGTTGTAGTTCAGGATAGCCACCGGGTCAAAGCTGGCTTGCTACAGTCAAACTCCACCACCCCCTTTGTTGATACTGATGCATATGTAGCTAGTTCTGATGTAAGTCTTGCTGAGTACCTTTGTACTCATGTTTGCTTAATTTATGTTTTTGCAGAGAGACATCAGTCTCACTAGTGGTTTTGCGTGGACTTCGACGTTTAGCTTGTTACCTCTGCTACGATCTTGTACCCTTGGGAGGGTCTTGTAGATAGTCAGGCTTCTCAGCCTTTTTCATTTGTAGTTGTCTATACTCAGACATGTTATGCTTCCGTTGCCTGTATGCTCTATATGTTGGGTCATGTGACCCCTGTTTGTAATAAATGCTATGATGGCTCTTCTGGGCCTTTATCTATATGAGTTGTTGAGTTATGTTGTGATGCCATGTTGTACAACACATACTTGCATGTTATGCGTACGTGTAATGTGTATTGCTATGTGTGGGATCCGACACCTAGTTGTTTACATTTGGTAGCCTATCTTACAGGGAAATGTCTCCTAGTGCTTCCAATGAGCTTTGGTAGCTTGCTACTGCTCCGGAACACTTAGGCTGGCCGATATGTGTCCTTCTTCGTTCCTGTGTCTGTCCCTTAGGGGAAATGTCACGCGTTGTTCCTTTAAGTCCTTGTAGCTTGCTACGACTTGGGTTCATACGTTGATGACCGACACGTTCATTGCTGGGTCATGTATGCCTGTCTCTGTAATTTAGTGCCACTTTTGGTTTATAACTAGTCATGTCGGCCCGGGTTCTCTGTCATATGGATGCTAGCGACACTATCATATACGTGTGCCAAAATGCGCAAACGGTCCCGGGCCAGGTAAGGTGACACCCGTGGGGATACCGTGCGTGAGGCCACAAAGTGATATGATGTGTTACAGGCTAGACCTGTGTGACTTAGGATCGGGGTCCTGACACTGTCCGACCCTTTTTCCATATGGGGAAATGAGTTGTCCATGAATATCAATCAAATCAAGAAACTGAGAAAGATTGTTAGGATAAAGAAATTAGCGACAAAAAATAACAAGATCTTTGTCTGCACAATGAAGAAGACATCAGTTCATTACAAGATGGTACTAGCTATTATACCTTGCCTTTTTTTATTCCTTTGCCCCATTTCCAATATAAAGATATGTATGCACATCCTTGTTTTTAGGCCTTTCCAAAGCAGTTCACTGATGATTACCTCTCAAACCACCTCTATGGTCAGGAGGCGAGGAAGGTTTTCATGCAACACCCACGGTTCAATATTGAAGTGTTCCTGAAGAGGACGAAGGACGGACGGTCAATCATCCACACGCACTGGCCTAAAGTTGCAAAGACCTTCAACATGAATGAAGGCTCAATATTCGCCTTCCGCTTCAGCAGTTTTCCAGATGAGATGCATCTGTCTATATACCGTCTATGCTGCTAATTTCAAAAGGTTCTACATGTTGCATGTGGAACTTGGTGCTGGTGCAGTTCTGTAATGGGATAGCTGAGTGCTGAAGCTATATCATGTTGTACTCTGATGTATTTCAATTATGAAATTCTGCTTCCTTAATATGGAAATGAAATATATTGTGTGCTTAATATGAATGTCAATTAGATTAATAAATGGATTATTAATAATAGGGCAGTTAGCTTACTAATTGGGTTCCGATATTGCAAACGGTTATTGAAAAAATACCGTGGGGGATGACCTCAGGCAACGCACATAGTTTCCAGGAATAAACCATGTTGGATCAATGAACAATCACACACAACTTTCTCTTGAAAACTGTTTGCGTTTGGCCACCTTGCGCAAACGTTTACCACATAAAAACTGTGTGTGATGGACAGCCTTTGCCACACAGTTTCTTCTACGGACCGTGTGTGATACATTCAATAACGCAAATGATTTAACGGGAAAAATTGTGTGTGATGTACCTGTGCACGGAAACGTTTTCCTTGGAGTGACTGTGTGGGATGTGCATACGAACGGAAACGTTTAGCCGGGACTGACTGTGTGGGATGTACTTGCGACCGAAAACAATTTTGCCGTATAATTGTAATTTTTTTAGATCTATTGTATGTATTTCCGTATTTGAGCGCTCCCGGTCGCACACAACCTCATTTTGCCGAGTGCGTGTGCTAGGAGGGCATATCCCCGATGGTTTCTGTGTCATGTGGGACGGACCCCCCTATCGCCCACACTCACTTGGCGACGGTTCCAAATACCATCATGAAAAGGGGTTAAAAACCGTTTGTTTAGGACCGACGCGTACTAGTGGTGGCCTCACCCACGGTATCCCCAGGGGTGCCACCTTACCTAGCCCGAGATCGATTGCGCCTTTTTCCTCACGTATATGATAGTGTCACTAGCATCCATATGATAGAGAACCCGGGCTGACATTACTAGTCATAAACCCAAAGCAGCGCTAACTTACAAGGACTGGCATACATGACCCATCAATGCAAGTGTTGGTCAGCAGCGAGTGTTGATGGGCTTTAGCCAGCTAACAGGACTCCGGTATACACCGCGTGACATTTCCCTGGAAGGGACAGACATAGGAGCAAGGATGGACACATGTCGGTCAATCCATGTGTTTCGGAGTAGTAGCAAGCTACCAAGGCTCAGTGGAAGCACTAGGACGCATTTCCCAGTAAGATAGGCTACCAGGGATAAACAAGTAGGTGTCAAATCCCACACATAGGAATACACGTTACACACATGCATATCATGCAAGTATGTGTTGTACAACATGGCATCACAACATAACTCAACAACTCATATAGATAAAGGCCCAGAAGAGCCATCATACCATTTATTACAAGAAGTGGGTCTCATCGCCCAACATACAGAGCACACAGGCAACAGAAGCATAAACATGGCTGGGTATAGACATCTAAAAAGGAAGAAGGCTATCAAGCCTTACTATCTACAAGACCTTCCCAAGGGTACAAGATTATAGCTGAGGTAACAAGCTAACCATCGAAGTCCACGCAGAACTACTTGTGAGACTGAGGTCTCTCTGCAAAACATATATTAAGCAAACGTGAGTACAATTGTACTCAGCAAGACTTACATAAGAACTAGCTACATATGCATCGTTATCAACAAAGTGGGTTATGGGGTTTAACTACAGCAAGACAGCTTTTACTCGGTGGCTATCCTATACTACAACTGCCGGTAACTCTTTTCGAGGTGGCGCACACGAGTCCACTTATTCACCATATCAATACACCACTATGGATGCTCTCCCGTCTCCCTATGAGAAGGCCATCAATAGCACTCACGCTTATCTTACGCATTTTAAAGTATCCACTTCCACTTGTCTATGAACAATGTAAGCTTTCCAAGAAGGCCATATCCGCGGACGCGGCTATTCAAATAGTTTGATAACCCTACAGGGGTGTACTTCTTCACATATGTTTCCATCACTTAGCATCTGCACATGACATGTGCTTGGCAGACATCAAGCGAAAGTCAACGTGGGTGTAGACCATGACCTAACCAACCACACAAGTCTCTAGTCCGGGTTTATCGCCTATTCGGATTCCATCCGCAAGGAAGTCCGACCAAGGTTTCCACTACGTCCCCAAATGATGTGTGCAGGGTTCCCGAGGCACCAAACGGGCATCTCGGTACACCGGGCAACAGTGTATCTACCGCATCATAGCCCACACCTTGGGTCAACGCTACGCCCGGCCTCCAACAAATATCCTACAAACACCAGAAAGTAGTTGCAACTCCAGAAGAGAGGACAAGGCAGTCAATTAGTCAAGCGGGGTCATATTTCAGGGTCCAACGTGTGGTACTAACCGTTCTTTGACAACATACACAAAACTCAGTTCCCGAGGACGGTTCCAATGAGACAACCCACCATGTACTGCTACATGGCCTCTAATCACTACATTTACCAAATCGTGTTCAAACACTTAGCTCTCAACACCAGGACATGTTCACCACCATTCCAATCCATCCCAGATGAATCAGACCTGACAGAACTCTAAGCATAGCAGGCATAAAAAGCAAGCATGAATGAGTAGGCACATCATGGCTCAAACAAATCCTACTCATGCTAGTGAGTTTTAAATATTTACTATGGCAATGACAGGTCATGCAGAGGAAAGGGGTTCAGCTACCGCAGCAAATAGCAGTTGAATCATTGTTGTCCTAATGTAGTAAAGAGAGCGAGAGAGTGGGATTTTATCGGAATGCTCAAGGGGGATTGCTTGCCTGGTACTTCTAAATATAGTATAGCTCTTCATTGGTGTCAACGATCACATTGTCCGAAACGTCAGCTATCGAGAGGGAACAACCACCGGCAAATAAGAGACAACACAATCAATGCAATGCAACAATATGATGCACGATCATGACATGGAAATATGCTAGTGTTTGAGTTAATACAAAATTCTACAATGTTAGTTGAAGTTCATTTGAATCAAAGATAGAAATTCAAACTCCAAAAGATGCATTTCAAACGCCATTTAATTGATTTGACCTAATAAGCTGGTATAAGTGTTCAAACATGCATGAAAAGCCATCAACTGATTCCTTTTATTTTTCTGATAATTTTTCATATATAAATTATTTCATTTGGAGTTATAGTTGAATTTATATGATTTTTAGAAGTTTAGCTATTTTCTGAAATACATAAATCAATTCTAATTTATTTAAAATCTCAGAAAACAATTACTACGTCAGCATGATGTCATGCTGACGACTGCAGTCAACACGGCGGTCCAGGTCAAAGCTGACAATGGGGCCACATATCAGTGAGACAGAGAATTAGCAGGGGGTTATTTAAGCTAACCCATGACATTAACAGTAGGGGCTCCACATATCATATCCTAGGGGTTAATTAACTGGTAATTAACACCAAACCTAATGCTCCACATCAGCTTTAATTGGCGTTTAGCCGCCGACGCTAACAGAGGACGCCGGAGGTTCA
>LR738713.1:234409292-234421298 GCA_902687465.1 Secale cereale | reverse complement strand
ATAATTTTTCATATATAAATTATTTCATTTGGAGTTATAGTTGAATTTATATGATTTTTAGAAGTTTAGCTATTTTCTGAAATACATAAATCAATTCTAATTTATTTAAAATCTCAGAAAACAATTACTACGTCAGCATGATGTCATGCTGACGACTGCAGTCAACACGGCGGTCCAGGTCAAAGCTGACACTGGGGCCACATATCAGTGAGACAGAGAATTAGCAGGGGGTTATTTAAGCTAACCCATGACATTAACAGTAGGGGCTCCACATATCATATCCTAGGGGTTAATTAACTGGTAATTAACACCAAACCTAATGCTCCACATCAGCTTTAATTGGCGTTTAGCCGCCGACGCTAACAGAGGACGCCGGAGGTTCATCGGCCGGCCGTTTCCAGTGACGGGTGGATGAATAGGTGTGCTCTGCTGGTAGCTAGGATCGAGCTGCGTCGAACGGTGGCCTTGGGCGGTGCTGGGGTGGGCTATGGTGACGGCAGCAGCGAGGTTTGCGGTGGCGGAGCGTCCATGTTGCACGGGCGGGGCACTGCGGCTTGAGGGCGAGAAAAGTTGGTAGCTAGGCAGCATATACGGCGCTCCAGGAGTGCATTGGATGGAGCCGCGGGGCTAGGTAGGCTCGGCACCAAGTGGTTCTTCGCCATGGCGGTGGCCGGAGCTTGGAGCTCGCGGGGCAGCGGCTACAGCACGAATTAGACGGTGGGAACAGGGGGAAACAATTGGGAGCTCACAGTGGATACGTAGGGTGGGTCAGTGGGATCGAGGGCGCGTCGGTGATGTCGAATCCACGGTGAAGATCCTTGGTGACCGGCAATGCAGAATGTGGTAGTGTAGACGATGGAGGCCGTCCGGCTCGCTTCCTTCGGTGGATAGGTGATACAGGGGTTGGTGGAGCTCATGGTCACAACGATGAGGCACGTGGGTGTCTATGGCTGCGCACAGTGTGAGCGGCGGCATTTCCGGTGTTTGGCCGTGCGAGGAAGGGAGAACAGAGGAGGGGGGAGCAAGGGGAAGAGCGAGAGGACGGGGGGAGGTGTGTGTCGACATCCAGAGAGGCCAGGGCATCAAGGGGAAGGGGCAGGCAGGCAAGTGGCATGGAGGCTCGCGCGCGCATCGCGCCCTCCCTCGCCTCTGCTTTCTAGGTGAGGTTGGAGATGACTCGCATGGGCCAGTAGTGCTAGGCCGCCAGGTTATTTGGCCCACGTAAGATTCATTTCCCTTTCTTTTTTGTTTTGTAATTTTTGTAGATTGTTTTGATTTGGTTTTCAAACTAAATCATTTTCTATAGTTCTGAAAATATTTTTGGGCACTCTCTGAATTATCAAGTGTCGCTATAATTCTCATAATATTTGGACATGTCAAAATATTTATAGCAATTATTGGAGCCCCAATCAAATACAATATGTGTTGAAGTAAAATCTAAGATGGCTAGGAAAAATGTGTATCACCTCTGGTTGCTGTTTTCAGCATTTTCCAAAAATCATTAACATTTTTCTAAGACCATTTTGGGTTCTTGGAATTTATTTTAGTTCAACATATTTATATTCTATTTGCTGCTAGGGTTTGATCATCCCCCATATCAGGTTTAAATAAAATTTAGACATGATGCACAACCAAGCTAGTCCAAGTGCAATGTAAGGCTAGGGGTGTGACAACTCACCCCCACTAAACAAGAATCTCGTCCCGAGATTCAAGACATGAGGTAAGAAGATAGAGGGGACACAAAGCTAACACGATCTTCTCAATCTAATTTCCCCTCTCAAAGATCTTGATTCATTGCATCATGTTGATCTTGACATCTCTGCTTTGAAAAATTCATCCTACCCGACGACAAAAGAACGGAAACTCTACGAGAATCGATCTTCACGAAGATCAAGCAACTCATGATCAACTCATGGAATGAGACATAACAATATCACTCGTGCTGAGAAACAAAACACACATCAGGAATGATGGAAAGGAGCATATGGCAAGGTTCAATTTGGTAGGCAACTCTTCCACGCCTAAGTAAGATGGTGCATAGGTTTTGAGGTAGTGAGAAGTTGGTTGCCATGATTCCATGACGGGGCACCTTAGCGGAGGTGACTCGTAGAATATCCCCTTAAGTGGCAAAAATAATTACTTTTGATACAAAGATCACTGAAACTCTCTATACCAGCCTAAGGCAAGCCACAATCGGTCGTTTGAAGCAGTTCAGAAGGATGGCATACCTAGACTAGAATAGATGATATGGACTACCTTGTTGAAGACAACGCAATGGTTGATTTTATCTTATCATCAGAAATGGATGGTACACATGGTAGGACCACTTTTGAAGGTGATCCTGAACAACAATTACTGAGAGGGGGAGCCCATGGAAAATTGGCTCAATGGCGGTGCAAGCTGGGAACAAAATGCAAATGTTGGGAATGTTCCAACCATCATATGTGCCTGAGATTCAGATTTGGTTGGTAATGGGACATTTCAGACATCATGTCTGGATAAGGAAAGGCAGCAACACAAATTGACGAGATGATGTTGCGAGATTCTCTGGAAATGGACTATGGTAGTAAGCTCCAAAACAGTAGTGGGTTCTGCTACACATGTGAACACGCTGTTCTAGACAAACATTACCATGTAGTAGTCTTATAATAAAACACTACTGAGTTCAGGTTGGGAACCATCATTGAAGATAGCGAAGTCATGTGCATGACCTAGGATTAGCACAACAGACTCCTTTTCCTTGAACAAATCAATTAGTGGCTTGGTGTGCTAGGGATACATATTGAATGAAGGTTGCAAGTCAGCAAACCACAAAATACTTCGCTCATGTGCATGACTGACTTGGGACGATTCCAGAGGAAGCAAGACAACTTTCTCGAATTCACGACGAGAACTTACATCGAATGAACATGAATTAGAGGAAGTCACTTCTTACATCAAAACATCTACTTCATGAGCTAACACAAAGATGATGCTTACAAAAGTTTCCAGTGTTAGCTGTAATGTTCAACATGAACCATCGAGAAGATAAACATGTTGCTGATGGGCTCGACAACAATTGATCGAGGCTTTCATAAGATGGAATTCCACAATCATGTAAACAAGGTGATAGCATTGGTCAGACCAAAAGATATAATGGTGTATGCTCGAGGGATAACCATGAGTAAGACAACATTACAAACATCGTTGTTTCTGATTTAATTCGATGATAACCCATACTCAAATCATAGTTTTGACAAGATGATAGACTAAACAACTGATCACGAGGACCAATCGATGAAGATATCATCTTTCTGCAACAACCATGCAAACACAAGGATATCCCTTTGAAAATGAACTATGTGGGACAAGCTTTCATCTTCCAACTCTCCAAGTTGTTGTTTAGCTCAACCAACTAGTTCAGGGTATCCAACACAGAATCTTGGAGAAAGGGTGCTTTAGAGGAAAACCAACATGATCACAAACTCAACACAGCGGTCAGGGGATGACATGGTGATACTACCATGAAGATATCCTTAAAATCACGAACCACCAACAAGTTACTAAGCTCGAGAACAATCTTGCTTTCATGGGCAACACGATATGATCAAAAGAGCGAGGGATTGACAAAATCCTAACTCGTTGATTGAAGAGTGCACATTGGAAAATGGACTAGTTAGCACGATCAATCTTAGAATTACGATTCATAACCAACACTCTAATTATGAGATTATCGTCCATTAACTACCTTGCAACGGGGTTGCTTGGAGTATTGACTTCACACAACATAGTTCACTTGTCGGCATTCTGGTTACAACAACACGGGAACCGAGGAATGAAAAATGATGGCGAGAAGTATCACTGTATCAAGAATTCATAGGATGCTCTTCAATTCCCATGATATACTTGACATGCAACACGGTAAGACTCCAAGGTAGGACATATTTAGAAGTTGGATTGGCTTTCTTGAGCTGCGGAATACAACTAATTTGACCCAGTCCTGGAAATGGACGAAGTACTAGAGTTTGTTTTCCTAGTCATTCTAAAATAGAATGGCTTGACGGACCATAGTAGTAACAACCATCGTTGAACATGAATGCACAACTACTCATGACTATCAACTGATAGATGAGGGTCAGAATATAGCTACAAACGGAACAACTCAAGGGAACATATGATTTTCTGAGTTGTGGACGCATAGATTAGCATGTCGAACTAGTTCAACATATTTCTTCTGGATAATCCATGCAAAAAGGTAGGATTGGCTGAGTCACAATATAAAATGGAGAACTTATCATGAGCACTCTTCTTATGACCTTCGAGTTCGGGAGAACTTCTGCCAACGATGGTTCATGGTAGTGGAAGAATGATATGGAACAGACCTCGAAGTCTATCACAAAGGTTACTAGTATCCTGAAGGAACGAGCAAACACTATCAACAGGAAATGGACGACATGAATCATGGGTTCAGTAACCTAGAGGTAGAATACCTACTACCTAAATGGCATCATGAGATGCTTTTGAAAAGGGTGGCCAGAATCGTCACACTGAGAGCACAACATAAGGTTGGGGTTGCTGGGTGGCTATCTATGATGTCCTAGTTTCCTGATAGCTTCAGCAATATGTCGAGGCAACAAAGTACCTCAACACATCGATTAGTGTGCTTAGTCTGGACCAAATGGATATTGGGAACATGAAGGGAAGATTTGCAAATGCATCAGATTGTTTAGAAGCCTGGGACAACTCGGACAGCATAACAACTGTAAAATTTCAAAAAGACATTGAGATTCATGCAAAAAGGTAGCATAACCACTCAACATCATAATGTCAAGGTTCTGAGACCAACAGTTTAGCACACTGAAGTACTTGAAACTAATTTGAGAGTTGAATCCACGATTAACGTGTTCCTGATAGATTGATGACAAGCCTAGTTCTTAATCCCCGTAGGAAATAAGAGGGTGACTCGAATCAGAAGGACATAAGGTAAAGGAGTAAAAATAGCCTTATGTTCCCTTCCACAATCAATTACCTTATATAATTAAAGAATTTCTAGACTCAACTTCAACCAGTTTGTCTTGGTAATCCTACAGGCAATCAGGCTCTGATACCAAAGCTGTCGGGACCCCGATCCTATATCAGACTGATCTAGCTTGTAACACATCATGTCATTTTGCGGCCTCACGCACGGTATCCCTATGGGTGCCTCCTTACCTGGCCTGGGACCGTTTGCGCCTTTTGGCTCACATATATGATAGTGTCGCTAGCATCCATATGACATAGAACCCGGGCCGACATGACTAGTCATAAACCCAAAGCGGCGCTAAATTACAAAGACAGGCACACATGAACCATCAATGCACGTGTCGGTCAGCAGCGAGTGTTGTCGGGCTGTAGCAAGCTAACAGAACTCTGGTATACACCGCTTGACATTTCACCGGAAGGGACAAACACAGGAGCAAGGATGGACACATGCCGGTCGATCCATGTGTTCCGGAGCAGTAGCAAGCTACCAAGGCTCAGTGGAAGCACTAGGAGGCATTTCCCCACAAGATAGCCTACCAAGGATAAACAACTAGGTGTCTAATCCCACATATAGCAATACACGTTACATGTACACATATCATCCAAGTATGTTTTGTACAACTTGGCATCACAACATAACTCAACAACTCATATAGATAAAGGCCCAGAAGAGCCATCATAGCATTTATTACAAGCAGTGGGTCTCATCACCCAACATACAACGCATACAGGCAACAGATGCATAAACATGTCTGGGTACAAATATCTGAATAGGAAGAAGGCTATCAAGCCTAACTATATACAAGACCATCCCAAGGGTACAAGATCGTAGCTGAGGTAACAAGCTAACTGTCGAAGTCCACGGGGAACTACTAGTGATACTGAGGTCTCTCTGCAAAACATAAATTAAGAAAACGTGAGTACAATTGTACTCAGCAAGACTTACATCAGAACTAGCTACATATGCATCAATATCAACAAAGTGGATTATGGGGTTTAACTACAGCAAGCCAGCTTTGACTCGGTGGCTATCCTATACTACAACTATTGGTAACTCTTTTTGAGGTGGCACACACGAGTCCACTTATTCACATATCAATACACCGCTATGGATCCTCTCACATCTCTCTATGAGAGGGCCATCCATAGCACTCACGCTTATCTTACGCATTTTAGAGTATCCACTTCCACTTGTCTATGAACAATGTAATCTTTCCAAGAAGTCCATATCCGCGGACGCAGCTATTCGAATAGTTTGATAACCCTCCAGGGGTGCAGTTCTTCACACATATTTCCACCACTTAGTGTCTGCACATGACATGTGCTCGGCAGACTTCTAGCGAAGCTGACGTGGGTGTAGACCACGACCTAACCAACCACACAAGTCTCTAGTCTAGGTTTGCCGCCTATTCGGGTTCCATCCGCAAGGAAGTCCGGCCGAGGTTTCCACTACGATCCCAAACGATGTGTGCAGGGTTCCCGAGGCACCAAACGGGCGTCTCGGTACACCGGGCCGCGGTGTATCTACCGCATCATACCCCACCCCTAGGGTTAGCGCTACACACGACCTCCAACACATATCCTACAAACACTAGAACTAGTTGCAACTCCTAGACAGAGTACAGGGCAGTCAATAAGTTGAGCGGGGTCATATTTTAGGGCCCAACATGTGGTAGTAAATGCTCTTCGACAACATACACATAACTCAGTTCCTAAGGACAGTTCCAATGAGACAAACCACCATGTACTCCTACATGGCCCCTCGTCGCTACCTTTACCAAATCATGTTCACACACATAGGTCTCAACAGTAGGACATGTTCACCACCATTCCAATCCATCCCAAATGAATCAGACCTGACACAAATCTAAGCATAGCAGGCATAACAAGAAAGCATGAATGTGTAGGCACAACATGACTCAAACAACTCCTACCCATGCTAGTGGGTTTCAACTATTTACTGTGGGAATGATAGGTCATGCAGAGGAAAAGGGTTCAGCTACCGCAGCAAATAGCAGCTGAATCGTTGTTATCCTAATGCAGTAAAGAGAGCAAGAGCAAGAGAGTGGGATTTTATCAGAATGCTCAAGGGGGATTGCTTGCACGGCACTTATAAGATAGTATAGCTCTTCATTGGTGTCAACGATCACATCATCAAAAACATCAGCTATCAAGAGGGAACAACCACCGACAAATAAGAGAGAACACAATCAATGCAATGCAACAATATGATGCATATTATGACATGGCAATATGCTAGTGTATGAGCTAATGCAAAATGATACAATGTTAGTTGAAGTTCATTTGAATCAAAGATTCAAAATCAAACTCCAAAAGAAGCATTTAAAATGCCCTTTAATTGATTTGACCTAATCAGCAAGTATAAGTTGTTCAAAGATGCATGAAAAATGCCATAAACAGATTCCTTAGATTTTTCTTATAATTTTTCATATATAAATTATTTCATTTTGGAGTTACATTTGAATTTATATGATTTTTAGAAGTTTAGCTATTTTATAAAATAAATAAATCATTTCTCGTTTATTTACAATCCCAGAAAACAATTACTGCGTCAGCATGATGTCATGCTCACGTCAGCAGTCAACACATTGGTCCAGGTCAAACCTGATACTGGGGCCCACATGTCAGTGAGACAGAGACTTAGGATGGGTTATTTAACCTAACCAGTGTCATTAACCTCAGGGGTCCCACATGTCATACTCTACGGGTTCATTAACTGGTAATTAGCACCAAACCTAATGCTCCACGTCAGCTCTAACCGATATTTAGCTGCCGACTCTAACAGAGGACGCCGAAGGTTCAAAGGCTGGCCATTTCCGGCGACGGATGGATGAATGGGTGTGCTATGCTGGTAGCTGGGATTGAGCTCCGTTGAATGGTGGCCTTGGGCGGTGCTTGGGTGGGCTGTAGCGACAACAGCGACAAGGTTTGCGGTGGCAGGTCATCGATATTGCACGGGTGAGGCACTACGGCTTGCGGGCGAGAAAACTAGGTAGCTAGGCAGCATATACAGCGCTCTAGGAGCGCGCTGGTCGGAGCCGCGAGGTTAGGTAGGCTCGGCATCGAGCGGTTCTTCGGCATGGCAGCGGCCAGAGCTCGGAGCTCGCTGGGCTGCGGCTACAACACGAATTATATGGCGGGAACAGGGGATACAATTGGGAGCTCACATTGGATACGTAGGGCGGGTCAACAGTCTCAGGGGCGTGTCAGATATGGAGAATCAACGGTGAAGATCCTCGATGGCTGGCAGTGGAGAAGGCGACGGTGGAGAGGATGGAGGCCGTCCGGCTCGCTTCCTTTGGTGGATAGGTGCTACAGGGTTGGTGGAGCTCGTGGTCATGACGATGAGGCACGGGAGTGGTTTTGGCTGCGCGCAGTGTGAGCGGAGGCGTCGCCGGCGTTCGGTCGTGCGAGGGAGAGAGAACGGAGGAGGGGGAAGCACGGGGAAGAGTGAGAGGGCCGGGAGAGGTGCGTGTCGACGTCCAGAGAGGCCAGGGCATCGAGGGGGAGGGGCAAGCAGGCAGGTGGTGTGGCGCCTCACGCGCGCGCCATTCCCTCCCTAGCGTCTACCTTCTGGCACAGGTTGGGGATGACTGGCACGGGCCAGCAGTGATGGGCCACCAGTTGGGCCGTCAGGTTAGTTTGCCCACGTGAGTTTCCTTTCCCTTTATTTTCTGTTTTGTAATTTCTGTAGTTTGTTTTGATTTGGTTTTCAAACCCAATCATTTTCTATAATTCTGAAAATATTTTTGGGCACTCTCTGAATTAAGCCAGCGTCCCTCAATAATTATCAGAATATTTGGAGCGGTCAAAATATTTATAGCAATTTTTGGAGCCCCAATCAAATACATTATGTGTTGAAGTAAAATCCAATATGGCTAGGAAAAAATGTGAATCACCTCTGGTTACTGTTTTCAACATTTTCCAAAAATCATTAACATTTTTTAAGACGATTTTGGGTTCTTGGAATTTATTTTAGTTGAACCTATTTGAATTCTGTTTGCTTCTAGTTTATGATCATCCCCCATTTCAGGTTTACATAAAATTTAGACATGATGCACAAGTGCAAGGTAAGGCTATGGTATCAAACCCATCAACCCTTTCTCTATACATAGACCTGCCTACGTCTCTCCCGCACACACATTGTCTTTAGGCCTATCTCGCAGGGATTCCTTCCATCTCTCTTCCTAATTGACAATATGATTCCAGCAGAGCATTCTGTAGGATGCCCCTTAAAGTTAGGTTGGATGAATGGTAATATCAGAGACAAGGGGTTACCTTAGTTTGGGGACCTAGGGTTACAAATCCTAGCTGGCTTTGTCAATGGGCAGAGAGTCCTTCATGGCTCAAGTATCTTTGTCTTGTAAAACTAGTCCTCCATGGGTCTCCCTGAAATGCATCACGAGCCGACAAATGTTGCGCAGGATGGAACCGAACAAAGGGCCTCACCTCGGCCCACCGGACCTCACACAATGACACACCCTCTACCCCTAGGTCTCGTTATCTTCTCACAACCACACATACCAACATAGACAGCGCACAAACTATTTCTCCTCGTGTCTCTATCCCATCCCATTGCATGGACACACTCAAGGGCATCTCTCGCCAAGACATCCTATTCGTCTCTCTTTCTCTCTAGACCTCTCTCATTTCGCATGCTATCTCTCCCACGTCGCCCCCCTCCCCCCCGTCGGCCCCTCTATCCATGCATCTCTCGAATACATACACATACCCTCTCTAGGCCCTACCAAATACATCAACTACACATTCGCACATGTTGCATCTTATCACGTACCTCGTTGATCTAAAAATCCCTCTCTTCACTTTTACTTCGCATAAAACATTCGTTTTGAATGAAAACCACAAAGTGTGGCCAATTATTTTTTAGAAATTCTACATATATACAACATTACAATGTTATATGGAGTATGAAAGTTAATTTGCATTGCATGGTGCACCCAATGATATTTATTCCGCACTGTGAATTTTTATATTTTTTATACTATATATAAATTTAGTCATAATAAAGAGAAATGAAGAGCATATCTCTCTCCATCGCACACGCCCCCCTCTACGCCTCTTTCACGTACGCACACAAACTATCTCTAAGCCCTCTATAAGTACGCCCCCAGCACATTCACGCATGTTTCATCTTTCTCTCGCGATATATACAACGACGATCGAAGCGAAAGCACCATACATTCATTGGACTTCGGAATCCAATCATTACCTTCACCATTTACGTCCTGTGGTTATTATACATTCACGGGCTCATCGTACAGCTTTGTATTTGTTGAAGACACGACCTGTTGACCAGTTAAACGCTCAACGTGGCACATCTAGTGTTGCATCACATTATCTCCCTACCATAGAGCCCACCTGTCGGTGTGTATAAGATTGAAAAAAATGATATAAAATTATTGGATGTTGGGTATTCAAAGTCATTACCGTGGGCACAGCGGACAATGTGGCCTTACATCGGTATGTTGAGTCATCTCTTTAATACACAACAGCTAGTGTGGTGATTATACGTATCCGCACGCATGCACAGGAACTGCTTGCATGCAACACTCACACGCATACACGCACGCACACAACACTCACACGCACACACGCACGCATGCATGCACACACCACATGACCAACACACGTTCACGCTCAAGTGCTCCACCTACATGTGCACACATACAAATCAAGCCCTGACAGACACATACACAACTAGGTGGTTCCCGCGCACATGTTGGTGTCTTGTTGCTCCTGCGTAAATTTGTGTTTATCTTACTTTTTTCCTCTGTGGACTGATAGGTGGGACCCACAAGGAACATGGTCAATTTAACCAGTCAACATGGTGCCACGCAGACTATTTGGCCGGTCAACAGAGTGCAATCTAATGCTGAATGGTGAGCAAGTGACCGTATAATCACCGCAAAACGTATATACTGACCGTAATGAGTGTATTCAGAAGTCTGGTAACTGTATTATGCTTCTCGCTTGAAATACACTGACCGTGAGTGTATTTATCTCTTCTCTCGCTCTCTCTGTGGAGCCGAGTAGGCCAATGTGCCAGTTCCTAAATTGGTGCGCGCCACCCCACTATTGCTGCACTATTTTTGTAAGAGTGAACAACATTCACGATTTCACGTCTACCATACAAACTCTAGATATGAGTTACAAATGCTATGAAGACGAATACAAATATTTGAATCCACTTTATGCCCACTTTCTCTCTCCAGGCCCTCCAAAAGTACATCTCTACACATTCTCGCTTGTTACATCTAACAACTATGCAATACAACACTACTACACTCTAACACAATAAATCATATGTGTTTTTTACTTTTACTGGATCTCATATTGTTACTTAGTTATTCGGTTTGCATACATTAGAATTACCTTTGAAATGTATGGCTAGTATCATCTAGTGATATGAAAGGTCAGACTACACACAAACACACACACACACACACAAGGGCCCATTACACATTCAAGCATTTCACATCTTTCTCTCGCTCTCTGTGTTGAACCGACTATGCCAAACTACCCTGCCTACCGCACGGGAAAAATCATGCCTTCGCATATTTAATCGGGTTTGTCTCGATGGATCGTGCAAAACAGCAAAACTTTAGTAGTACTATAGTACAAGTAACAGTTCACTGGGCTGCCGTGTCATGTACTCCTCCACTCGTAAGACTGGAGCCCTCGCTTTCATAATTGTTCTAGTCCCTTTCGCCGACATGTGGAAAATCAAACAACCGGGTCCATGTGCCATACCAAAATAACAGTGCAGAGTAGCGGGGGGGGGGGCACCCTGGTCTTGGCGGCTTCGTAGTAATGAGCAATGAGGTGTCAAATCACAAAGTTGCACCTTTCCCGCAGTTAAGTTGGAGGGACGAAGTGATGCTCAAAAAAGTTGGAGGGACAAAGAAACTGTCATTTTACTCTTTTCTTAATCCTCTTCTCCTTCTTCTTCTTCAAGTTAACCAT
>LR738713.1:234371493-234409282 GCA_902687465.1 Secale cereale | reverse complement strand
AGCAAAACTTTAGTAGTACTATAGTACAAGTAACAGTTCACTGGGCTGCCGTGTCATGTACTCCTCCACTCGTAAGACTGGAGCCCTCGCTTTCATAATTGTTCTAGTCCCTTTCGCCGACATGTGGAAAATCAAACAACCGGGTCCATGTGCCATACCAAAATAACAGTGCAGAGTAGCGGGGGGGGGGGGGCACCCTGGTCTTGGCGGCTTCGTAGTAATGAGCAATGAGGTGTCAAATCACAAAGTTGCACCTTTCCCGCAGTTAAGTTGGAGGGACGAAGTGATGCTCAAAAAAGTTGGAGGGACAAAGAAACTGTCATTTTACTCTTTTCTTAATCCTCTTCTCCTTCTTCTTCTTCAAGTTAACCATGTGTTGTCTCTGTCGTTGTTCTGCCTAATGTGGGACGTGGATCGGCTTGGTAAATCACTGACACGTGGGACCGCATGTTAGCAAACTGCTAGGCCAAGCTCCTCTAAAAATAAGAAACATCTGCCGCCTTCCGCGCGGCAACATCACCTCCTTTTTACTAATTTTGATATATATTTTTAGATCAATATAATTGAGATTTGTATAGATAGCACCAAGGAGAGAAATCAAGTGGTACGCTTAAGGTGGGAACCATTGTGGAGGGTGCTGCCAAAGCCAAACAAGAGGGAATCAGTGCTCCCTAATTGATTGATTGAAGGAATAGAAAAATGCAACATCTCCCCTCTTTCTCCCGTAATTGGACACATGTATAGAGCACATAGTATACTCCCTTGTCCCTTCTATCACAAATCACAAAGCAGTGAGGCGTCAAATCACAAAGCATGAACGAAGCAACCATCATTTCACTCTTCGCTGACTCTGCTTCTCCATCGTCTTCTTCGAGAACCCACCTTTACCACAAGTTGGACGGACGACGCTATTGTGCTGGTGTGTTTGGTAGGGTGTTTGAAGGGTGCATGAGAGCAAAAGTTCCCTTCTCGACCCACTTTTGGGTGTTTGGTAGAGTTTATGGAGGGTGCATGAGCCCACACTAGCTTAACACAAATACACTAGATGCATTTATGAAGAGAGCATGCATGAAGAGGGGTGTTTAGATGAGCATGCACGAAAAGGGGAAAACTACGGTGAGATGAGAATGCGAACAAACAAAACCCGGTTCAACGGACTTTCTGGATGCAAAGAAGGCGGTTGTCTCGGCTTGTAGGCGACACTTGCGAATGACTTACCGTGGTCTGCCTCAATGATGTGCTCCGTCAAACGCACTTTTCCAAAGCCATAGTGATCGAGATATCATCAACGTCGCCGCAATGGGGGAGGAAGTCAAATAGTTACTACCTCCATTTTTTGTATACAAGGCCAGTATCAAAATTGCAATTTATAGAAGGCCACTAACACTAATTGAGGCAAAATTGATGGGGTTTACCTCATACTAGCAACCAAGGACATTAATATACCCTTGCATGCATGCGGAACTAAGAAGGTTGGTTTGCATGATGCTTCATTAATCAAGCCATGAGGAGCGAGATGGTTAGCTTGTTGGGCATTGGAGAAAAATACGCATTAATTGACACGTCAAACTAGGATTTGTATTGATCGATCCCGCGAAATGTTTGTTCACACTTTGAGGATTTGCCCCTTTTTTCCTTGTCTTCGATTATTTGCCACATGTTTCCCCGATTCTTGATGATTTTCCCGTGACGACATAGACCACAATAAAATGTCTAAAGTACCCTTGTGAGACCCAAGTTACCTAAGCTCGTTCTGAAGGAAATATTCCCTAGAGTCAATAATAAAGTTTTTATTTATATTTCCTTATATATCATGATAAATGTCTTTTATTCATGCTAGAATTGTATTAACCAACAACTTGATACATATGTGAATACATAGACAAAACATAGTGTCCCTAGTATGACTCTACTGGACTACCTTGTTAATCAAAGATGGTTATGTTTCCTGACCATAGACATGTGTTGTCCTTTGGTCAATGGGATCACATCATTATGAGAATTATGTGATGGACAAGACCCATCCGTTAGCTTAGCACCATGATTGTTTAGATTTACTTCTATCGCTTTCTTCATGACTATGAGGTTATGCAACTCCCGAATGCCGGAGGAACACCTAGTGTGCTATCAAACGTCGGAGAGGTATCTCTGGGCCCTCTTGGTAATACACATTGTAATAAGCCTTGCAAGAAAAGGACTAATGAGTTAGTCACAAGATGATGTATTACGGAACGAGTAAAGAGACTTGACGATGACAAGATTGAACTAGGTATGATGATACCGACAATCGAATCTCGGGCAAGTAACATACCAATGACAAAGAGAACAACATATGTCGTCATGCGGTTTGACCGATAAAGATCTTCATAGAATATGTAGGAACCAATATGAGCATCCAGGTTCTGCTATTGAGTATTGACTGGAGATGAGTCTCGGTCATGTCTACATAGTTCTCAAACCCGTTGGGTCCGCACGATTAACGTTCGATGACGATCAGTATTATGAGTTTACGTGTTTTGATGTACCGAAGGTAGTTCGGAGTCCCGGATGTGATCAGGACATGATGAGGAGTCTCGAAATGGTCGAGACATAAAGATTGATATATTGGAAGGTTATATTCGGACACCAGAAGGGTACCGGGGGTCACCGGATAAATACCGTTGTACCAGAAGGTTATCGGAACCACCCGGGGAGTCAGTGGGCCTTATTGGGCTTTAGGAGACAGAGAGGCAGCCTAGGGCAGGCCGGGCGCCCTCCCATGGCCTAGTCCGAATTGGACTAGGGGGGAGGGGCGGCGCCCCCTCCTTCCGTCTCTTCTCTCCCTCCCCTTTGTTCTTTTCCTACTCCTACTAGGAAAGGGGGAATCTTGCTCCTAGTGGGAGTAGGACTCCCCCCTTGTGCGCACCATAGGAGGGACGACCCTCTCCTCCTCTCCTCCTTTATATACATGGCCAGGGGCACCCCATAGACACACAAGTTGATATCTTAGCCGTGTGCGGTGCCCCCCTCCAAAGTTACACACCTTGGTCATATCGTCGTAGTGCTTAGGTGAAGCCCTGCGCCGGTAACTTCATCATCACCATCACCACGCCGTCATGCTGACAGAACTCTCCTGCGACCTCAACTAGATCAAGAGTTCGTGGGATGTCATCGAGTTGAACATGTGCTGAACGCAGATGTGCCGTACGTTCGGTGCTTGGATCGTTTAGATCGCAAAGACATTCGACTACATCAACCGCGTTACTAAATGCTTCTACTTTCGGTCTACGAGGGTACGTGGACACACTCTCCCTACTCGTTCCTATGCTTCTCCTAGATAGATCTTGCGTGATCGTAGGAATTTTTTTGAAATACTACGTTCCCCAAGAGTGGCATCATGAGTCAGGTCTATCTGTAGATGATATGCATGAGTAGAACACAATGAGTTGTGGGTGATAATAGTCATACTGCTTACCAGCGTGTCATACTGTGATTCGGCGGTATTGTGAGATGAAGAGGCTCAGACCGACATTACGCGTATGCTTACGCGAGACTGGTTTCACCGTTACGAGCACCCGTTTCTTAAAGGTGACCGGCGGGTGTCTGTCTCTCTCACTTTAGTTGAACCGAGTGTGACTACGCCCGGTCCTTGTGAAGGTTAAAATAGCACACTTGACGAAAAATCATTGTGGTTTTGTATGCGTAGGTAAGAACGGTTCTTGTTAAGCCCGTAGCACCCACGTAAAACTTGCAACAACAAAGTAAAGGACATCTAACTTGTTTTTGCAGGGCATGTTATGATATGATATGGTCAAGACGTGATGAGTTATACGTTATTGTATGAGATGATCATGTTTAGTAAATTATCGGCAACCGACAGGAGCCTTATGGTTGTCTCTTTATTGTATGAATTGCGAAGGCCATGTAATTGCTTTACGTAAAACTTGCAACAACAAAGTAGAGGACGTCTAACTTGTTTTTGCAGGGCATATTATGATATGATATGGTCAAGATGTGATGAGTTATACGTTATTGTATGAGATGATCATGTTTTGTAAATTACCGGCAACCGACAGGAGCCTTATGGTTGTCTCTTTATTGTATGAATTGCGAAGGCCATGTAATTGCTTTACTTTATCACTATGAGTTAGCGATAGTAGTAGTAGCAATTGTTGGCTAGACGACCACGATGCTACGATGAATATCATGGTGTCAAGCCGATGACGATGGAGATCATGATGATGCTTCGGAGATGGAGATCAAAAGCACAAGATGATGATGGCCATATCATGTTACATATTTTGTTTGCATGTGATGTTTATCTTATTATGCTTCTTATTTTGCTTAGTACGGCGGTAGCATTATAAGATGACCCCTTACAAAATTTCAAGGTACAAGTGTTCTCCCTGAGTATGCACTGTTGTGAAAGTTCGTCGTGCCGAGACACCACATGATGATCAGGTGTGATAAGCTCTACGTTCAAATATAACGGGTGTAAGCCAGTTTTGCACATGTAGAATAAGTGTTCAAGGCTTCGTGATGAACTATAATATGCAAGGGATTCAGAAGACAATTCCCGAGCTCTTCGCTATGCTCAAAGCTGCCGAGGTAGAAATAAAAAAGGAGCATCAAGTGTTGATGGTTAACAAGACCACTAGTTTCAAGAAAAAGGGCAAGGGAAAGAAGGGGAAGTTCAAGAAGAATAGCAAGCCAGTTGCTAATCCCGCCAAGAATCCCAAGTATGGAGCCAAGCCTGAAACTAAGTGCTTCTACTACAAAGGGACTGGACACTGGAAGCGGAACTGCCCCAAGTATTTGGCGGATAAGAAGGATGGCAAAGTGAACAAAGGTATATTTGATATACATGTTATTGATGCGTACCTTACTAATGCTCGTAGTAGCATTTGGGTATTTGATACTGGTATAGTTGCTAATATTTTTTACTCGAAACAGGGGCTATGGATTAAGCAAAGATTAGCTAAGGATGAGGTGATGATGCGCGTGGGAAATGGTTCCAAAGTCGATGTGATTGCCATCGGCATGCTACCTCTACATCTACCTTTAGGATTATTTTTAGACCTAAATAATTGTTATTTGGTGCCAGCGTTGAGCATGAACATTATATCTGGATCTTGTTTGTTGCAAGACGGTTATTCATTTAAATCAGAGAATAATTGTTGTTCTATTTATATGAGTAATATCTTTTATGGTCATGCACCCTTGAAGAGTGGTCTATTTGTGTTGGATCTCGATCGTAGTGATGCACATATTCATAATATTGAAGCCAAAAGATGCAAAGTTGATAATGATAGTGCAACTTATTTGTGGCATTGCCGTTTAGGTCATATTAGTGTAAAGCGCATGAAGAAACTCCATATCGATGAACTTTTGGAATAACTTGATTATGAATCACTTGCTGCTTGAGAATCATGCCTCATGGGCAAGATGACTAAAACTCTGTTCTCCGGAACAACGGAGCAAGCAACTGACTTGTTAGAAATCATACATACTAATGTATGCGAACCGATGAGTGTTGAGGCTCGTGGCGGGTATCATTATTTTCTGACACTCACTGATGATATGAGCAGATATGGGTACATCTACTTGATGAAGGACAAGTCTAAAACATTTGAAAAGTTCAAAGAATTTCAGAGTGAAGTAGAGAATCATCATAACAAGAAAATAAAGTTTCTACAATCTGATCGCCGAGGCGAATATTTGAGTTACGAGTTTGGTCTTCACTTGAAACAATGTGGAATAGTTTCATAGCTCTCGCCACCTGGAACACCATAGCGTAATGGTGTGTCTGGACGTCGCAACCGTACTTTATTAGATATTGTGCGATCTATGATGTCTCTTACTGATTTACCACCATCGTTTTGGGGTTATGCTTTAGAGACAACTGCATTCACATTAAATAGGACACTATCTAAATTCGTTGAGATGATGCCTTATGAACTATGGTTTGGCAAGAAACCCAAGTTGCCATCTCCTAAAGTTTGGGGCTGCGATGCTTATGTGAAAAATCTTCAACCTGATAAGCATGAACCCAGTCGGAGAAATGTGTCTTCATAGGATACCCAAAGGAAACTATTGGGTACACCTTCTATCACAGATCCGAAGGCAAGATATTCGTTGCTAAGAATGGATCCTTTCTAAAGAAGGAGTCTCTCTCAAAAGAAGTGAGCGGGAGGAAAGTAGAACTTGATAACGTAACTGTACCTTCTCCAGAATTGGAAAGTAGTACATTACAGAAACTAGTTCCAGTGATTCCTACACCGATTAGTGAGGAAGCTAATGATGATGATCATGAAACTTCAGATCAAGTTACTACTGAACCTCGTAGGTCAACCAGAGTGCGTTCCGCGCCAGAGTGGTACAGTAACCCAGTTCTGGAAGTCATGTTACTAGACCATGATGAACCTATGAACTATGAGGAAGCGATGATGAGCCCAGATTCCGCAAAATGGCTTGAGGCCATGAAATCTGAGACAGGATCCATGCATGAAAACAAAGTGTGGACTTTGGTTGACATGCCCGATGATCAGCAAGCCATTGAAAATAAATGGATCTTTAAGAGGAAGACTAACGCCGATGGTAATGTTACTGTCTACAAAGCTTGACTTGTTGTGAAAGGTTTTCGACAAGTTCAAGGAGTTGACTATGATGAGACTTTCTCACCCGTTGAGATGCTTAAGTCTATCCGAATCATGTTAGCAATTGCCGCATTTTATGATTATGAAATCTGGCAAATGGATGTCAAAACTGCATTCCTTAATGGATATCTCAAAGAAGAGTTGTATATGATGCAACCAGAAGGTTTTGTCAATCCTAAAGGTGCTAACAAAGTGTGCAAGCTACAGCGATCCACCTGTGGACTGGTGTAACCATCTCGGAGTTGGAATATACGCTTCGATGAGGTGATCAAAGCATATGGGTTTATACATACTTTTGGAGAAGACTGTATTTACAAGAAAGTGAGTGGGAGCTCTGTAGCATTTCTAATAATATATGTAGATGACATATTGTTGATTGGAAATGATATAGAATTTTTGGATGGCATAAAAGGATACTTGAATAAGAACTTTTCAATGAAATACCTCGGTGAAACTGCTTATATATTGGGCATCAAGATCTATAGAGATAGATAAAGACACTTAATTGGACTTCACAAAGCACATACCTTGATAAAGTTTTGAAGAAGTTCAAAATGGATTAGTCAAAGAAAGGGTTCTTGCCTGTGTTACAAGGTGTGAAGTTGAGTAAAACTCAATGCCCGACCACTGCAGAAGATAGAGAAAAAATGAAAGTTATTCCCTATGCCTCAGCCATAGGATCTATCATGTATGCAATGTTGTGTACCAGACCTGATGTGTGCCGTACTATATGTTTAGCAGGGAGGTACCAAAGTAATCCAGGAGTGGATCACTGGACATCGGTCAAGAACATCCTGAAGTACCTGAAAAGGACAAAGGATATGTTTCTCGTTTATGGAGGTGACAAAGAGCTAGTCGTAAATGGTTACGTCGATTCAAGTTTTGACATTGATCTGGATGAGTCTAAGTCACAAACCGGATATGTATTTTTGTTGAACGGTGGAGCTGTCAGTTGGTGCAGTTCCAAGCAGAGCATCGTGGCAGGATCTATGTGTGAAGCAGAGTACATAGCTGCTTCGGAAGCAGCAAATGAAGGAGGCTGGATGAAGGAGTTCATACCCGATCTAGGTGTAATACCTAATGCATCGGGTCCAATGAAAATCTTTTGTGACAACACTCGAGCAATAGCCTTGGCGAAGGAATCCATGTTTCACAAGAGAACCAAGCACATCAAGAGACGCTTCAATTCCATCCACGATCAAGTCAAGGAGGGAGACATAGAAATTTGCAAGATACATACGGATCTGAATGTTGCAGACCCGTTGACTAAGCCTCTTCCATGAGCAAAACATGATCAACACCAAGACTCCATGGGTGTTTGAATCATTACTATGTAATCTAGATTATTGACTCTAGTGCAAGTGGGAGACTGAAGGAAATATGCCCTAGAGGCAATAATAAAGTTGTTATTTATATTTCCTTATATATCATGATAAATGTATTTTATTCATGCTATAATTTTATTAACCGGAAACTTGATACATGTGTGAATACATAGACAAAACATAGTGTCCCTAGTATGCCTCTACTGGACTAGCTCGTTAATCAAAGATGGTTATGTTTCCTGACCATAGGCATGTTTTGTCATTTGATCAACGGGATCACATCATTATGATAATGATGTGATGGACAAGACCCATCCTTTAGCTTAGCACTATGATCGTTTAGTTTTACTGCTATTGCTTTCTTCATGACTTATACATGTTCCTCTGACTATGAGGTTATGCAACTCCCGAATACCGAAGGAACACCTAGTGTGCTATCAAACGTCACAACGTAACTGGGTGACTATAAAGATGCTCTACAGGTGTGTCCGAAAGTGTTTGTGGTGTTGCCATAGATCAAGAATAGGATTTGTCACTCCGAGTGTCGGAGAGGTGTCTCTGGGCCCTCTCGGTAATACACATTGTAATAAGCCTTGCAAGCAAACGACTAATGAGTTAGTCACGAGATGATGTATTACGGAACAAGTAAAGAGACTAGCCGATGATGAGATTGAACTAGCTATGATGATACCGACGATCGAATCTCGGGCAAGAAACATGCCGATGACAAAGGGAACAATGTATGTTGTTTTGCGGTTTGACTGATAAACATCTTCGTAGAATATGTAGGAACCAATATGAGCATCTAGTTTCCGCTATTGGTTATTGACCGGAGATGAGTCTCGGTCATGTCTACATAGTTCTCGAACCCGTAGGGTCCACACGCTTAACGTTCGATGATGATCGGTATTATGAGTTTATGTGTTTTGATGTACCGAAGGTAGTTCGGAGTCCCAGATGTCATCACGGACATGACGAGGAGTCTAGAAATGGTCGAGACAAAAAGATTGATATATTGGAAGGTTATATTCGGACACCGGAAGGGTTCCGGGGGTCACCGGATAAATACCGGAGTACCGAGAGGTTACTGGAACCACTCGGGGAGTCAATGGGCCTTATTGGGCTTTAGGGGAGAGAGAGAGGCAGCTTAGGGCAGACCACACGCCCCCCAAGGCCTAGTCCGAATTGGCCTAGGGGGGAGGGGCGGCGCCCCCTCCTTGCTTCTCTTTTCTCCCTCACCTTCCTTCTTCTCCCACTCCTACTAGGAAAGGGGGAATCCTACTCCTAGTGGGAGTAGGACTCCCCCCTTGGGCGCGCCATAGGTGGGCCAGCCCTCTCCTCCTCTCCTTCTTTATATACGTGGCTAGGGGCACCCCATAGAAACGCAAGTTGATTTCTTAGACGTGTGCGGTGCCCCCTCCAAGGTTACACACCTCGGTCATATCGTCGTAGTGCTTAGGCAAAGCCCTGCGCCGATAACTTCATCATAACCATCACCACGCCGTCGTGCTGACGAAACTCTCCTGCGACCTCAACTGGATCAAGAGTTTGTGGGACGTCATCGAGGTGAACGTGTAATGCGGAGGTGTCATACGTTCGGTGCTTGGATTGGTTGGATCATGAAGATGTTCGACTACATCAACCGCGTTACTAAACGCTTCCACTTTCGGTCTACGAGGGTACATGGACACAATCTCCCCGCTCGTAGATATGCTTCTCCTATATATATCTTGCATGATCCTCGGAATTTTTTTGAAATACTATGTTCTTCGACATGTTCTAGTCGTCCTCATCTCGCCTACATGGCTGCATGGCTGGCTCCGCCTACTTGTCCTGTCTGCGATCAAATTCATCGGTTCTTCACTTACGCGGCCAACACACATACACAGGACGACACGGGGATAGCGAGTGGCGGAGAAGTGAAGCAGCAGTGCGGCAGCGAATGGGGAAGCATGAGAATCAGGGGCGGAGACATCTGACACCTAATTTTCTTTCATACATTATGTTTATCCAACCGCATGTTGGGGAAGATCTATGCATCCCGTGCGGTGGTCTATTGGGGAAGAAGAAGAAGAGGTGAGAAGGAAGAAGGGTTAGGAGACTTAGGATATTTATCCAACCTCCTGAAATGTTTGACTGACTGAAATTATGGAAGTCGGGCTACTTACATAAATATATGTGTTTACACATCAAAAGATCCCTAAAACAACAACATTAAGAAAAACTACCACTTCTCGCGGAACGAGCGGCCTCGTCGTCTTTGGCTGCAGGCAAGAACCAGCCGTAGCTGCCGATGTGTGTCTCCACACCGTGGTTGTCCTCAGCCTCCAGCTACTCATTCACGCAGAGCATACGGATGCTCTGCACAGATGCGAGCACTGCCCGGTTCACGTCCACGATGTTCGGTTCCGCTTGCAGAAGGGCCTCAATGGCTGCGACATCCGCGTCGAGTTGATCCTCTGCCGCCCGGTTAAAGTCCGGGACAACTGGTTCTGACTGCAGGAGGGCCTGATGGGAGCGACATCCGCGCGCTCTGCGTCAATTTGATCCTCCGTGAGCCGGTTCAAGTCCAGGACGTCTGGTTCCGCCTGCAGGAGGGCCTCGATGGCAGCTCCGTCGCCTGGTTCACGTCCACGACATCCGTTTCTGCCCGCAGGAAGGCCTCGATGGCAGTGGCATCCACACGCTCCGCGTCGAGTCGACGAGCCTGCGCCGCCCGCTGCTCCTATAGGACGCTGATCCGACCATTTTGCATCATGCTTTTTATTTGATATTTATTGCACTATGGGCTGTTATTACACGTTATGTCACAATACTTATGCCTTTCTCTCTTATTTTACAAGGTTTACATGAAGAGGGAGAATGCCGGCAACTGTAATTCTGGGCTGGAAAAGGAGCAAACATTGGAGACCTATTCTGCACAACTCAAAAAGCCCCGAAACTCCACGAAATACCATTTCAGAAAATATAAAAAATATCTGGCGAAAGAGATACGCCGGGAGGGCCACCACCTATCCACGAGGGTGGGGGGGGGGGGGCGCCCCCTGCCTCGTGGGCCACCTGCTGACTCCCCGATGCTCATCTTCTCCTATATGATGTGTTTTGGCTTGGAAAAAATCACAAGGAGGCTTTCGGGACAAAACGCCGCGTCTCGAGGCGGAACCTTGGTGGGGCTCCGGCAGAGCTGTTCTACCAGGGATACTTCCCTCTGGGAGAGGGAAACCATCACCGCCGTCATCACCAACAACTCTCCCATCTTAGGGAAGCATATCTTCATCAACATCTTCACCAGCACCATCTCCTCTCAAACCCTAGTTCATCTCTTGTATCCAATCTTTGTACCAAAACCTCAGATTGGTACCTGTAGGTTGCTAGTAGTGTTGATTACACTTTGTAGTTGATGATAGTTTGTTTACTTGGTGGAAGATCATATGTTCAGATCCATTATGCATATTAATACCCCTCTGATTATGAACATGAATATGCTTTGTGAGTAGTTACGTTTGTTCCTCAGGAGATGGGAGAAGTCTTGCTATAAGTAGTCATGTGAATTTGATATTCGTTCGATATTTTGATGAGATGTATGTTGTCTTTCCTCTAGTGGTGTCATGTGAACGTCGACTACATGACACTTCACCATTGTTTGGGCCTAGAGGAAGGCATTGGGAAGTAATAAGTTGATGATGGGTTGCTAGAGTGACAGTAAGGGGCTGATTTGGGTCCACATGTTTCATGCTATGGTTAGGTTTACCTTAATACTTCTTTTGTAGTTGCGGATGCTTGCAATAGAGGTTAATCATAAGTGGGATGCTTGTCCAAGTAAGGGAAGCACCCAAGCACCGGTCCACCCACATACCACATTATCAAAGTAACGAACGCGAATCATATGAACGTGATGAAAACTAGCTTGACGATAATTCCCATGTGTCCTCGGGAGCACTTTCCTTCATATAAGAGTTTGTCCAGGCTTGTCTTGTGCTACAAAAAGGATTGGGCCATCTTGCTGCACCTTATTTACTTTTATTATTTGTCACTTGTTACCAATTACCTTATCACAAAACTATCTGTTACCGATAATTTCAGTGCTTGCAGAAAATACCTTACTGAGAATTGTGTATCATCTCCTTCAGCACCTCGTTGGGTTTGACACTCTTACTTAACGAAAGGACTACGTAGATCCCCTACACTTGTGAGTCATCAAGACTCTTTTCTGGCGCCATTGCTGGGGAGTGAAGCGCCTTTGGTAAGGAAATATTTATATACTGTGCTGAAATTTACTGTCACTTGTTACTATGGCTCATAATCCTTTAAGGGGCTTGTTTGGGGTATCTTCACCCCGACCAGTAGAGCAAAGAGTTGCTCCTCAACCTACTGAACCTACTGAAAATGTTTGCTTTGAAATTCCTTCGGGTATGATAGAGAAACTGCTAGCTAATCCCTTTACAGAAGATGGAACATTGCATCCCGATTTGCACCTAATCTATGTGGATGAAGTTTGTGGATTATTTAAGCTTGCAGGAATGCCCGAGGATGTTATCAAGAAGAAGGTATTCCCTTTACCTTTGAAGGGAGATGCATTAACATGGTTTAGGCTATGTGATGATATTGGATCATGGAACTACAATCGATTGAAGTTGGAATTTCATCAGAAGTTCTATCATATGCATCAAGATCATCGTGATCGTAATTATTTATATAATTTTTGGCCTCGCGATGGAGAAAGTATCGCTCAAGCTTGGGGGAGAGCTTAAGTCAATGTTATATTCATGCCCCAATCATGAGCTCTCAAGAAAAATGATCATTCAAAATTTGTATGTTCAACTTTCTCTCAATAATCCCTCCATGCTCGATACTTCTTGTACTAGTTCTTTTAGGATGAAGACTATTAAATTCAAATGGGATTTATTGGAAATAATTAAATGCAACTCTGAAGATTGGGATCTCGACGAAGGTAAGGAGTCAGGTATAACCCCTAAGTTTGATTGTGTTAAATCATTTATGGATACCGATGTTTTCCGTGAATTTAGCACTAGATATGGACTTGTCTCTGAGATAGTAGCTTCTTTGTGTGAATAATTTACTACTCATGTTTATCTTCCTAATGAGAAGTGGTTTAAATACCATCCTCCCATTGAAGTAAAAGTATTTCAACCTGTTAAAGTTGAAGAAAAGACCATCACTTATAATGTCGATCCTATTGTTCCTACTGCCTATATTGAGAAACCACCCTTCCCTATTAGAATTAAGGATCATGCTAAGGCTTCAACTGTGGTTCGTAAGAGTAATACTAGAACACCTACACCCTCTGCGCAAACTAAAGTTGAACCTAGTGTTGCTATGGTTAAGGATCTCTTGGTCGATGATATTGATGGGCATGTTATTTACCTCTGTGATGAAGCTGCTAGAATTGCTAGACCTGTTGTAGGCATGCCTGTTATTTCCGTTAAATATGGGATCATTGCTATCATGGTTTATGTGACGTAGGTGCTAATGCGTGTGTAATACCCATTTCCATATATGATGAAATTATGCACGATATTGCACCTGCTGAGCTAGAAGGTATTGATGTCACTATAAAGCTTGCTAATAGAGACACTATTTCACCAATTGGGATTGTTAGAGATGTTGAAGTCTTGTGTGGGAAAGTTAAATACCCTGCTGATTTTCTTGTTCTTGGTTCCCCACAAGATGATTTTTGCCCCATTATATTTGGTAGACCCTTCTTGAACAATGTTAATGCTAAGATAGACTGTGAAAAAGATATTTTCATTGTTGGTTTAGGGGCTATGTGTCATGATTTTAACTTTGCTCAATTTCGTAGACAACCCCATGATAAAGAATTGCCTAGTAAGGATGAAATTATTGGTCTTGCTTCTATTGTTGTGCCTCCTGATGATCCCTTAGAACAATCTACTAGACCATGAAATGATATGTATATGAATGAGAGAAGGGAAATAGATGAAATATTCTTTAAACAGGGACCCTTATTGAAAAACAACTTGCATGTTGAAATTATAGGAGATCCTCCTCCACCCAAGGGTGATCCCGTGTTTGAACTTAAACCATTTCCTGATTCTCTTAAGTATGTTTATCTCGATGAAAAGAAGATATATCATGTTATTATTAGTGCTAACCTTTTAGAGCAGGAAGAAGAGAAATTATTGAAAACTCTGAAGAAGCACCGTGCTGCTATTGGATATACTCTGGATGATCTTAAGGGCATTAGTCCCACTTTATGCCAACACAAGATAAAGTTGGAAGAGGACGCGAAACCGATTATCGATCATCAACGACGGTTAAATCCTAAGATGAAAGAAGTGGTAAGGAAGGAAATACAGAAGCTTCTAGAGGCAGGTATAATTTATCCAGTTGCTGATAGCCAGTGGGTAAGTCCTGTCCATTGTGTCCCTAAGAAGGGAAGTATTACTGTTGTTCCTAATGATAAAGATGAATTGATCCCGCAAGAATTGTTATATGTTATAGGATGGTAATTGATTTCCACAAATTAAATAAAGCCACTAAGAAAGATCATTACCTTTTGCCATTTTTTGATCAAATGCTAGAAAGGTTATCCAAACATACTCATTTTTGATTTCTAGATGGCTATTCTGGTTTCTCTCAAATACATGTGTCGAAAGGGGATCAAGAAAAGACCACTTTTACTTGTCCCTTTGGTACCTTTGCTTATAGATGTATGCCTTTTTTTTATGTAATGCACCTGCTACCTTTCAAAGATGCATGATGGCTATATCCTCTGATTTTTGTGAAAAGATTGTTGAGGTTTTCATGGATGACTATTCAGTTTACGGAACTTCTTTTGATGATTGCTTGAGCAACCTTGATCGAGTTTTGCAGAGATGTGAAGAAACTAATCTTGTCTTGAATTCGAAAAAGTGCCACTTTATGGTTAATGAAGGCATTGTTTTGGGTCATAAAATTTCTGAAAGAGGTATTGAAGTTGATAAAGCTAAAGTTGACGCTATTGAAAATATGTCGTGTCCCAAGGACATCAAAGGTATAGGAAGTTTTCTTGGTCATGCCGGGTTTTATAGGAGGTTCGGTAAGGACTTCTCCAAAATCTCTAGGCCTCTGACTAATCTCTTACAAAAAGATGTTCCTTTTGTGTTTGATGATGATTGTGTAGAAGCATTTGAAATACCGAAGAAAGCATTGATCTCTGCACCTATTGTCCAACCTCCTGACTGGAATTTACCCTTTGAGATTATGTGCGATGCTAGTGATTATGATGTAGGTGTTGTTCTAGGACAAAGAGTGATAAGAAATTGAATGTTATCCAATATGCTAGTAAAACTCGAGACAGTGCCCAGAGGAATTATGCTACTACTGAGAAGGAGTTTTTAGCAGTCGTATTTGCTTGTGATCAGTTTAGACCTTATATTGTTGATTCTATAGTAACTATTCACACTGATCATGCTGCTATTAAATACCTTATGGAAAAGAAAGATGCTAAACCTAGACTTATTAGATGGGTTCTCGTGCTATAATAATTTGATTTGCATATTACTGATAGAAAGGGAGCTGAGAACCCTGTTGCAGACAACTTGTCTAGGTTAGAGAATATTCTTGATGACCCACTACCTATTGATGATAGCTTTCCTGATGAACAATTAGCTGTCATAAATGTTTCTCGTACTGCTCCATGGTATGCTGATTATGCTAATTACATTGTTGCTAAGTTTATACCACCTAGTTTCACATACCAGCAAAATAAAAAGTTCTTCTATGATTTTAGACATTACTTCTGGGATGACCCACACCTCTATAAAGAAGGAGTAGATGGTATTATTAGACGTTGTGTACCTGAGCATGAACATGAACATATCCTACGCAAGTGTCACTCTGAAGCTTATGGAGGACACCATGCTGGAGATAGAACTGCACATAAGGTACTGCAATCTGGTTTTTATTGGCATATTGTCGGGGAAACTGATCCACCCACGAACACCTATGGGGACGGAGCCCCTTTCGGTACGGCAGGGGGCGGAGATCGCGCGAAGAGCAGATCGAGGCGAGCACACGAGCAGTTTACCCAGGTTCTGGCCGCACGAATGCGTAAAACCCTACTCCTGCTTTGGTTTGTATTGAGTTCTTGCTCGGGAGCGCTGAGAGCTACAGTACACTGTAGCAGCTAACGAGACCGAGCGTGAGCGTTCCTCCCCCCCTCTCCGTTGCGCATGGGCCTCCTTTTATATGCTCAAGGGGTCACCGACAGGTGGCAACGCAGGCAAGGGCAAAAATGGGAAAGTATTGCGGTTGGTACAGCTACCTGTACAGTGTTCCATACCTAACCCTGAAGGCAGGGGACAAGGGCATTAAATGCCCATCGCCGTCGCCCAAATAGTGCAAAAAGGAGCCGTCAGTGGCGCCACCGTTCGCCACAATGGCAACCTTGTCAGTGCCGCTTGCCACCGCGTACCCCTGGCTGCACAGCCTTCCGCCACGTGCGCCTGGAAGGGTCCCAGAGCGACACGTGGGTGGATGCGCTGGAGCACAGGTACTGAGTGGAAGCTTGCCGCGGCAAGCGCCTTGCCGCAGGCGTTGTCTTGTCGCGTCCGGGAGCTTGTCGCTCACCGGGCCTTGCCGGGACGCGTGGCGCGTCGCGGCAAGTTTCTTGAGATGCCTTGGTTGGCCTTCCCGGCAAGCTCCTCTTGCCAGGGTCTTGCGCCTTGAGTGGTCTTCCCGACAAGCTCCTCTTGCCGGGGCCTTATTTTCTTGGCTTGAATACTTTGTTCTTGAATGGCTCCAAAGGAACCACGGAGGGCCTCGGCGGTCGCCTGGCAAGGCTTGCCGCGGGGTGCTGTGACTGCCCGTGCACGAGTTCGGGATACTAGGGTACCCCTACTCTAGTGCACCGACAGGAGCCCCCGGGCCTAGGCCATACACGGTGCCGAGCGCTGTTGGGCCAGGCCCAAAACAGTGCACGGGCACGCGCGGCCTGGGTTACGCCGTATCTTCCTCCGTATCCACCGCGCCCTCCCCTAATGGCACGCGTTGATTGCGGCGTCGTGGGAGGGATCGTGGGCGGTTTGTTTATTCGGAAGGGCGAAACGTCCGCCACCTCCCTCTTTATAAGCAGAGGGAGCGGGTGAAGTTTGCCCATTCGCCCGTTGCCATTGCAATCTCAGAAACCTCCGCCGCTCCCCTTCTTCCCAAAGCTGAAAGAGAGCAGCGCTCCGCCCCCCATCGCCACCAGCACCACCAACGCCGTCGACCTCCTTCGCCACTTCCGCCATGGCTCAGAAAACCGAGAAGGGGAAGAGCATGAAGTCGGCCGAGGCGCTGCGGCTCGCGGCGCTGCGAAAGCAGCGGGCTGTCTTCCCCCCCAAGCTTGCTGCGAAGGAGCTGAGGGAGAACTTCTACCTCTTCTGGTCGGGGGAGACGCGGGCGCACCCGCGCATGAAGGTACTCCCAGCTGTCGCTTGTAACATGTATCCAACTGGATACACTTACTTCGCCTTGTTCTTCTACTGCGGGCTCTGCCCGCCTTTCTCTGAATTCTTCTGCGACATCATGAACACCTACGGGTTGCACCTCCTTGACTTCACCCCCAATGCCGTTCTGACCATGGCAGTTTTCGCACATCTCTGCGAAAACTTTGTCGGAGTTAATCCCAATGTAGCCCTCTTCCGCCACTTCTTCATGCCCCGAGTTGAGAGAGGAGAGCCTTTATCCGGCGGAGTCTCCTGGATCTCGAGGACCCACAAGAAGGAAGCTTATCTGGAGGGAGAGCTTCGCGGCAAATGGGATGAATGGAGAGCACACTGGTGCTGGATCGTCGAGGAGTATCCGCAGCCATTCACTGCCCGACGCCAAGCCCCAGTAAGACGTGGCAAGGATTGGAGCGACTTGGCCCCGGAAGATGGCAGGCTGAAGATTGCCATCGCTCGGATCCAACGCCTCAGGCTTGCTGGGCTCACCGTAGGCACAGTTGTCATAGATTTTCTTCGCCGCCGCATCGCCCCCTTGCAAGAGAGGAAGAGACCTGCTTGGGAGTTTGAGAATGCGGCGGATATCATGAGGCTGCCCCCAGGCCTCAGTTATAACTTCACTGTCCTGGAGCTCAACGCGATGCTCCAGGAGCTATTCAAGTATGACCCAGATCATCCTGAAGTCTTCAGGTTGCCGAAGCGTGTCGTCCCGTTGTGCAACAACTCCGCGCTCAGTCGCCTCCGCGCAATGATGCCGCTGTGCGACTCGCACGGGATTGACCCAACTTGGCAAGAGCCTGCAGGTGAAGCCGTGCAGGAGTTCTTCGACAACTTGGAAGAAGTGCCGATTCGCTCCGACGAGAAGAAGGACCTCACCCGCGACACCACTGATAGGGAGATGGCGTATATCGCCACTAGGCTCGAAGAGGCGGCGGCAGCCGCAGCCGCGGGCGAGTTCGGATTCACCGTGGAGGAGGCAGAGGCAGCAGAGGCGGCAAGCCTTGCCGAACGGGAGGAGTTTATCGGCGCGGGAAAGCTTGCCGGCGAGGAAGAGCCTGCCGCGCCTGTCGTTGAGGCAAGCGAGTCCGCCGGGCGTGACGTTGAGTCAAGCGAGCCCGCCGAGGACACGAGCGGCTCGCTAGAGATCGACTCCTCCTCCTCCTCTTCAGGCAGCTCACCACCAGTGGAGCCTCCAGCTCCACCAAGAAGGCGTCTCCGCAAGGCCGGTGACGCAACGGAGCGGCCGACGGGCCAACAGCCGCCGCGCCGCGCGACACGCTCCACCGCGGCAAGCACGGTTGCCACGGGGGCACCTCGCGCTTCTGCAGCAACTGGAGTGGGGTCTTCCCGGACCGCCACTTCTGCTCCTGCCGCTCCTCACGCCACGGCGGCAGCCGGAGCGGGGCATCTCGGACCACCGTCACTGTCCCCGCCAAGCGGCCAAGGGAGCCTACTCCTCCGCCTCCTCGCGCCGGGCGTGAGCCAGACTTTGACTTCTCCGCGCTCAGCTCCGACGAGGAAGAAGAAGAATAAGATTCTTGTTGTACTTGTATTTCTTCAATTTTTGTTGTTTTGGTCTTGTATCTCACTTGCTTTTCTCCGAACCTTTTCCTTTTCAGGACTCTGGCCCAGAGAGCGGCAAAGAAAGCCAAGGTCCCGGCGAGGAGAGAGGAGGTGATCATTGTCGAGGATGAACCCACCGAGACCACCTTGCCGGACCCGGCAACCAATCTTCACAGCAGCCCCCAGCGCAGCCCCCATCGTAAGTGTATGGTTCACTTTTCGCTGTTAGGCGCGCGTGGGTATTCTATTTTTGCTGATATCTTGATTGTTGATTTGTGTAGGAGCAGAGCAGCCACACCAGGAGCGCCCGGAGACCGTCCCCGATGTGCCATCTGCTTCAACTACGCCGCCAAGGGAAAGCTCTCCGGCGAGGGTCTCCCCGGCAAGGGAGAGTTCCCCGCCAAGGGCGAGTCCTCCGGCAAGGGAGAGCACCAGCGGCCCCCCGCCGGCGGAGATTATGACTGCGCCGCCAAGGGAAAACTCTCCGGCAAGGGAGCCTGCCGAGGAGCCGGCTCGCGCAGGTAATCTTCTCGCTCCAAACTTCCCTTGGGCTTTTCTTCTTTTGATCTTCTTTTTTGGATATTTGCTTGACTGTTTTTCTTCCCTTTCCTGCCGTCAGACCCATCTGCTGCGGAGCCGATGGAGACGGAGGTTGCTGATGAAGAGAACGCGCGCGGCAACACCGGCGACGCCGCTGCTACCGAAGAAGCAGCCGGTGCTGACGATCCCGCCGGCGGCGAGGCCGCCAAGGCTGCCGCCGCAGCGGCTGGCGAGGGGTTTGGTGATCGTACTGACGGCCCTGAGGCCGCAGGAGCGCCAGGCGCTACACCGACCGCCGAGCCCTCCGCCGCTGCCGCAGCCCCAGGCTCCGAAGAGCCCGAGCCAGGCGCCTACTTGAAGGCCGCGATGGCGTCTTCATCAAACTCCCCTGGGCCTCAAGATCCAGGGCGCCGGTCGAGGGAGAAGTCTTCGACGGAGAGGTGCTCGCCTCCGCCTGGCTGACGCTGGTCGACGCGCCGAGCAGCAGCAGCGGCGAGCCTGAGGAGGAGCGGCTGCTGCGGAAACTGCTGTCGCTCTACCGTGCTCGGCAGGCGGACGAGTCGCGCAAGCTCAGCGCGGGAGCCCTTCAAAAGGTGCTGGTGAAGGTGGCCTTCCGCAATCCGGGCCTCAACCTCACCAACGTCCTCAAGTCCCTGCTGCCGGATGTTGACCAGGAGGCGCTCAAGGCCCTTGTCGCACCCATTGTGAACAAGGTGAGCGGGATCAAGAGGATTGAGGGCGATCGCGCAGACTAGGCTCGCCCGTTTTCTTCTTTCCTTGTCGCTGCTTGTCATGTTATGAAAACAATCCGTTAGAGCCGCGGCAAGCTATCTTGTAATATAACTCTTATTTTGGTTAGTGACTGCTATGTTATTTCCTTTACTTGCTCCCTTCCTTTGTATGTTTTTGCCCTACGCTTTTAGGGAACTTGCCGGCGGAGGCACCTTAGCCGCGAGCGCTGAGTGCGGGACGTCAGCAGCCTGCTGGCGGTGCTGTTGCCGACAAGAAACCTTGTCGCAAATAGTCGCAGCACACTTAAGCTGTTGAGCGTACTCGAAACAAAGTAAGGGCGCGACACTAGTCGCATCACACTTAAGCTGTTGAGTGGACTCGAAACAAATTAAGGGCGCAACTAGCTACGAGTTGGTTCCTCCGCGGACAGGTTTTCCATACAAAGCACGGTCGTTCAAGGAAGATAACTCAAAAATTTAAAAATTTGATTGCTCAAACTTTAGCAACTTAGCTTTTCTGTTGTTTGCTTCCCGGCAAGGCAGAACTTTCTTGAGCGACGCCTGGTCCATACCGTCATCTTCTCCTTCCCCCCCGGCAAACTTGTGTGCGAGGGAACCTTCTTTTCCTTGAGAAAAAGAAAGAAGAGAAAATACAGATATGGAGCCTTTGGGCTCGTTATTGCTTACCGGGGGTAGGCGATGCACAACGTGTCAGATAACACATGCAAAGAAATAAAAAGCATGAAATTGACAAGATGTGCAGAGCACATGAGCTTTACTTATGCACGGGGTCTGCGCCTGGCTTTGTACAAAGGATTACATGCAACAGCGGCAAGACTTGTACAAAAGGTGGTTGCGGAAACCAGTTCCGGCAACCGCGCCTTACGGGTAAAACTTACGAAGATGCTCGATGTTCCAGGAGTTGCTCACCGGAATGCCATCTTTGGTCTCGAGGCGGACAGCGCCAGGCCTAGTGACTCATTTCAACCGGTAAGGGCCTTCCCATTTCGGCGTCAACTTGTTGGAATTCTTGGCGGACTGAACGCGCCGAAGAACAAGGTCGCCTTCCTCGAGACTTCTGGCGTTAACTTTGCGGCTATGGTAGCGGCGCAAAGCTTGCTGGTATCGAGCAGCTCGTACAGCAGCCTGAAGACGGTCTTCCTCAAGGAGCAGCGCGTCATCTTGTCGCAGTTTCTCTTGCTCGAGCTCATCATAAGCGAGCACTCGAGGTGACCCGTATACGAGTTCCGTGGGGAGAACTGCCTCTGCTCCATAGACTAGAGCGAAAGGTGTCTGTCCAGTGGCTCGATTTGGCGTCGTCCTGATCGACCAAAGAACCACCGGCAGCTCCTCGATCCAGTTTCTTCCGCATTTGCGCAGCCTGTCGAAAGGTCTGGTCTTGAGGCCACGCAGCACTTCAGCATTCGCCCTCTCCGCTTGACCGTTGCTTCTCGGGTGAGCAACAGAAGCGAAGCAGACCTTGGCGCCAAGATCTTGGACGTACTGCATGAAGGTGCGGCTCGTGAATTGCGTGCCGTAGTCGGTGAGGATCCTGTTAGGGATCCCAAAGCGGCAAACAATCGACCTGAAGAACTTTACTGCTGACTGTGCGGTCACCTTCCTCACTGCTTCCACTTCCGGCCACTTTGTGAACTTGTTGATTCCAACGTACAAGTACTCAAAGCCCTCGACTGTGCGGGGAAAGGGGTCGAGGATGTCGAGCCCCCAGACCGAAAATGGCCAGGATAAAGGGATCGTCTGGAGAGCTTGAGCTGGCTCGTGTATCTGCTTGGAATGGAACTGGCACGCTTCACACTTGGTTACTTATGCAGTTCCATCCTGGAGGGCTGTCGGCCAAAAGAAACCTTGCCGGAACGCTTTGCCGGCAAGTGCTCTTGCGCCAATGTGGTGACAACATATGCCTCCATGTATCTCTGCCAACAGCTTTTGTCCGTCTTCCCGATGAATACACTTCAATTTCACACCGTTGAGTCTTATTCTGTACAGTGTGTTGTCGACAAACTTGTACATACTTGACTGCCGGGCTACTCTTTCTGCTTCTTCTTGCTCTTCGGGAAGTTCTCCTGTTTGAAGGAAACGGACAATCTGCTGTGCCCATGCTGGAGCTTGTGGCTCGACAACAAGGACTAAAGGCACATCTGCTGCTGCGGGAACATCCGCTTCTATGGCAAGAACCTGCGGCTCAGCCGGAGCTCGATGTTCCCTAGCAAGTTTGCCGGAGCAAAGCTTGTCGGGAGCCTCTGCTTCAACTGAACAAGCCCTAGGGCTTGCAGGAGCAGAACGCTCCTCAGCATTCTTGGTGTTGATCCTGGGGACCTTCTTGGCGGCGGATTCAGGAAGCTCTGCCGGAAAATAGTCACCAGAAATCAACTTCCTCTTCTTGCTCTGTCCAGTTGATGGTGTTACAGATGGTTGAGTCAGCTTGAGCACAAAGATCGCTGGTTCCACAGGTAACTTAAGTGCGGCGCACTTTGACAGGCCATCTGCGATGTCGTTCTGAGCTCTTGGAACATGCTCCATCTGTAGGCCGTCAAAGTGCTCTTCAAACTTTCTCACTTCATCGACGTATGCTTCCATCAACGGACTCTGGTAATTCTTGTTCACTTGGCGGACGACAAGCTGCGAGTCACCCCTGACTATGAGCTTCTTGATCCCAAGGTCTGCCGTGATCCTGAGACCGGCAAGCAAACCTTCATACTCTGCTGTATTGTTTGTTGCTTGCTCCTTGGGAAAGTGCATCTGGACTACGTACTTGAGGTGCTCTTCGGTGGGTGCGACAAGCAGCACGCCAGCAGTGGCGCCTTGCAGCGAGAAGGCACCATCAAAGTACATCAGCCACTCTTTGCTTGCTTCTTTGACGGGGATGCTCGTCTCTGGAATTTCTTCATCTGGTGTTGGTGTACACTCTTCTATGAACTCTGCCAATGCTCTGCTCTGAATAGTTGAAGTGCTTTCAAACTTGAGGCCAAAGCTTGACAGTTCCAGCGCCCACTCAACAATCCTGCCTGTTGCTTCTAGATTGTGCAGTATCCTCTTCAGCGGAAAGCAAGTGACAACTATAATTTCATGTGCTTGGAAGTAATGGCGCAGCTTTCTCGAGGCCATGAGAAGGCCGAAAATCAATTTCTGCACACTAGAGTACCTTGACCTAGCCCCCTGCATAAGGGAACTAACAAAGTAAACTGGGCGCTGCACCATCTTCTTCTGCACCTCCTGCGCAGATCCATCTTTGTCGGGACCAGAGCTTGTCGGGGAAGCCCCCTGCTTGTCGCTGGATGTGCTTGCCGTGGTTGCGGGCTCATCATCTTGCCTCCCTCTCCGCTACTAATGCAGCACTAACCACTTGATTGGTTGCCGCTATATACAGCAGCAACTTCTCTTATGGCTTAGGTGCGACAAGTATTGGAGTGGAGGACAGGTATTTCTTCAAGGCTTGCAGCGCAGCCTCCGCTTCCGGAGTCCATTTCATTGGACTTGCCTTTTTCAATATTTTGAAAAACGCCAGGGCGCGCTCAGCTGACTTAGAGATGAACCTGCTAAGAGCAGCCACGCAACCGGCAAGTCTTCGTACATCCTTGACGCGCTTCGGTGCTTCAATCTGCTCAATGACCTTGATCTTGTCGGGATTGGCTTCAATTCCCCGCTGAGACACGAAGAACCCGAGAAGCTTGCCGGAAGGGACTCCAAACACACACTTCTCGGGGTTGAGCTTGAGCTTGATCTTGCGCAGATTTGCAAAGGTTTCGTCTAAATCTTGAATCAGGGTTGCCTTGTCCTTGCTCTTGACCACTATGTCATCCATGTAGGCTTCCACGTTTCTGTGTATCTGTGGCTCAAAAGCATAATGGACTACCCTTGCAAATGTTGAACCAGCATTCCATAAACCGAAAGGCATGCGTACAAAGCAGTACGTGCCGCATGGAGTGATGAATGCGGTCTTCTCCTCATCCTCTTCTGCTATGAAGATCTGATGGTATCCAGAGTATGCATCAAGAAATAAAAGCAAATCACATCCGGCCGTGGAGTCAACAATCTGGTCAATACGCGGCAAGGGAAATGGGTCTTTGGGACAGGCTTTATTTACATCAGTGAAGTCGATACAAAGCCTCCATTTCCCGTTTGCCTTGCGCACAACCATAGGATTGGCCAACCACGTAGGATGGAGCACTCCTCTGACAAGGCCTGCTGCTTCCAACTTCTTGATTTCTTCTGCTATGAATTCTTGGCGCTCCACTGCTTGTTTTCTGACTTTCTGCTTGACGGGCCGCGCGTGAGGACAGACGGCAAGGTGGTGCTCAAATACTTTCCTAGGAACACCGGGGATGTCAGACGGTTGCCATGCAAACACGTCGACGTTCGCCCGCAGGAAAGCAATGAGCGCGCTTTCCTATTTAGGGTCTAGGGTGGCACTGATGGTGAAGGTACCACCAGTGCCTTCCTCCTTGGCGGACACCTTCTTGGTCGCTGGCGGAGCTGCCATTGCCTTCTTACACTTGCTGGTGGAGCTCGATGGCGCGTCGTCGACGGTAGCGCAGCACTCCGAAGAGGTGCGCTTGCCGGAGTAGGCGTCAGAACTCTTGCCGGACTTGGTCCTCTTCTTCCCTCCGGGAGCTTCAGCGGCAAGTGTCTTGCGATCTATTGCGGCTGCTGCTTCCCGGTAGATCTTGTCGGCGCAGATAAGAGCATCCTTCTTGTCGCCAGGGACAGAGATGACACTTATCGGACCTGGCATCTTCAGCATGTTCTAGGCGTAGTGAGAGGCTGCCATGAACTTGGAGAGTGCTGGACGGCCGAGTATCCCATTGTAAGGCAATGGAAAATCGGCAACGTCAAAAGTGACCCTCTCAGTCCTGAAGTTCAGCTCGCCGCCAAATGTCACTGGCAACGTGATCTTCCCCTTCGGCTTGCTCCTTCCCGGGTTGATTCCTTGAAATGTGCCGGTCTCTTCGAGCTCGCTGTCTGGGATCTGGAGTTTCTGGAGTACAGTGGAGGATATCAGGTTCAAGCCGGCCCCGCCGTCAACTAACATCTTAGTGAACTTGAGGTTGCGGATAGTTGGTGAAACCAACATCGGCAAGCACCCGACCGCAGTTGTGCGATCAGGGTGGTCCTCAATATCAAAGATGATAGGCGTACTGGACCATTTCAGAAGCTTGCGCGATTCGACAGGTGGTTCTGCCGCATTGACTTCCCGCACCCACTGTTTGAGTTGGCGGTGGGAAGTATGCAGAGAAGCACCGCCGTCAACGCACAAGACTTCTGTGGCTTTCTGGAACTCCTGGTCACTGGTCTCAACATCATCCATGTCTTCGTCATCATCGTCATCTTCATCCTTGTCGCGGCCACGGGGAGGTCTGTCTCCTTGCCACTGCTTGGCCTTTCCGCGGCGTCCTCCCCGGCCGGTGTTCTTCTTGCCGGACCCCCCCGCACCTCCTTGGCCCTTCTCCTTGTCTTGCCACTCGTATTCAGCCTTCTGCTGTTCAACAAGCTGCTCGACCCTCTTGCAGTTCTGGAGGTCATGACCCTTGGTGCGGTGGATCTTGCAGTACTACTTGTCGGTGGCTGCCACCGCCTGGCAGTTGGTGCATGTGGCAGCCTCCTTGCCGGAGTTGCCTGCCTTGGCTTGCTTGGCGCCACCTTCTTTGCCGGACTGCTCAACGACTAGCACCTCTTTGCCTTTCCTCTTCTTGTTGTTTCGCCGCCGGTTTTTCTTTGCCGGGGCATCGTCCTCACTGTCAGACCCTCCTGCTCCTGTATCCTCTCCGGGGAGTTTCCTCCCCTCCTCAGCACGTGCGCACTTGTCGGCCAGGGCATACAGCTCACTGACGTCCCTGATCTTGCACATCGCCATCTCCTCCCTCATCATGCGGTTACGCATGTTCTGATGGAACGCGCTGATGACCACGGCAGGGTGGACGTCTGGGATGTTGTGTTGTACACGGCTGAACCTCTGGATGTACTTGCGCAGGGACTCTCCTTCCTTCTGGGCGAGCAGGTGAAGGTCACTCTCTTGGCCATGAGGTTTGTGGCCGCCTGTGAAGGCGCCGACAAACTGATGGCACAGGTCTGCCCAGGAGGATATGGAGTTGTCCGGCAAGTGCATGAGCCAGGACCTGACATTGGGCTTGAGTACCAGCGGGAAGTAGTTGGCAAGGATCTTGTCGTCCCGTCCCCCGGCAGCTTGCACCGCGATGGTGTAGATGCTGAGGAACTCCGACGGATGCGTCTTGCCGTCGTACTTCTCGGGCACATCTGGCTTGAAATTCTTTGTACTGGGCCACTGGACTTGTCGCAGCTCACGAGTGAACGCAGGGCAACCTGCCGCGTATGGCAAGTTGCCTGGTTCCCCTGGCGCATGCATGTCGACAGCGGGCCCAGCGCGCTGGTCTGATTGACGCCGCGCTTCTCTTTGACGCTCGATGCGAGTACAAGCGTCCTCTTGTTGTCGTTCATGAAGAACTTGGCGTTGATCTCGACGAGCTCGCGGATCCGACGACGCGGTGGAGTCGCTGTCGAGGTTGATCCGACGAGTCGGCGATCTTGGCCTTCGGGGCGGAGAGTGCACGATGGTTGCACCCCCACCGGTCTTGTCTCCACCGGCTTGCGCCTGGCTAGCTTGCCGCGGCTGCGATGCATTCGGCTGCAGCGGAGTGTCGCCGTTGGCGAAGCCGATGAGACTCTGAATGGTGGCCCTCCAGTCGTCGATCTTGTCGGCCGTTGGAGGGTAGTCTAGAAGCAGTTGAGCTCGCGCCAACGCTTCTGCTGCAGTGGTGGGTAGCGGTGGCGAACGGTGCGAGGAGCGGGATATGCTCGGACTTCTAACTACGTTAGAAGGAGCAGCATCCCGTCCAGGCGACCGTGCCCCGCTCGTGCCAGCATGTTGGCGTGCATGCTGGTCTTGAGCGTTCCGAGATCCACCAGCTTGATTTTGGTCCACCAAACGTATGGTACCGTGCGTACCAGGACGTTGCCGGTCCCGCGCCTCCTGAGATGGGCGCGGTGCATGCACGGACGCCGAGGTCTTGGAGTGCGCCCGGTCATTGTGGGAGTCGGCTACGCCGCCGATGGGCAGCGCAGCCTTGTCCTTGGACCTAGCAGCACCGTGAGTTTCCTTGTCACCGCCCTTTCTTCCGCCGGCGCCTCCGCCACCAACCGTTTGCTCCGGCGATGGTGGGTTTGACGCGGACGGAGGAGCTGCCTCCGAAGCCTTCTTCTTCGGCGGCATGTCGATGAAGATGATGATGGAGATCTAGCTCGTGTGAAACGTCGGATCAGGTTCACACAACCTCGACGCACCCCTACCTGGCGCGCCAAAGATGTCGGGGAAACTGATCCACCCACGAACACCTATGGGGACGGAGCCCCTTTCGGTACGGCAGGGGGCGGAGATCGCGCGAAGAGCATATCGAGGCAAGCACACGAGCAGTTTACGCAGGTTCGGGCCGCACGAATGCGTAAAACCCTACTCCTGCTTTGGTTTGTATTGAGTTCTTGCTCGGGAGTGCTGAGAGCTACAGTACACTCTAGCAGCTAAAGAGACCGAGCGTGAGCGTTCCTCCCCCCCTCTACGTTGCGCATGGACCTCCTTTTATATGCTCAAGGGGTCACTGACAGGTGGCAACGCATGCAAGGGCAAAAATGGGAAAGTATTGCGGTTGGTACAGCTACCTGTATAGTGTTCCATACCTAACCCTGACGGCAAGGGACAAGGGCATTAAATGCCCATCGCCGTCACCCAAACAGTGCAAAAAGGAGCCGTCAGGGGTGCCACCGTTCGCCACGATGGCAACCTTGTCAGCGCCGCTTGCCACCACGTACCCCTGGCTGCACAACTTTCCGCCACGTGCGCCTGGAAGGGTCCCAGAGCGACACGTGGGTGGATGCGCTGGAGCGCGGGTACTGAGTGGAAGCTTGCCGCGGCAAGCGCCTTGCCGCGGGCGTTGTCTTGTCGCGTCCGGGAGCTTGTCGCTCACCGGGCCTTGATGGGACACGTGGCGCGTCGCGGCAAGTTTCTTGAGATGCCTTGGTTGGCCTTCCCGGCAAGCTCCTCTTTCCAGGGTCTTGCGCCTTGAGTGGTCTTCCCGACAAGCTCCTCTTGCCGGGGCCTTGTTTTCTTGGCTTGAATACTTTGTTCTTGAATGGCTCCAAAGGAACCACGGAGGGCCTCGGTGGTCGCCCGGCAAGCCTTGCCGCGGGGTGCTGCGACTGCCCGTGCACGAGTTCGGGATACTAGGGTACCACTTCTCTAGTGCACCGACACATATTCTCTTCAAGGATGCCCGTAAGTTTCTCTTGCCTTGTGATGAATGTCAAAGAATTGGTAATATTAGTAGACGTCAAGAAATGCCTATGAATTATTCACTTGTTACTGAACCATTTGATGTCTGGGGCTTTGATTATATGGGACTATTTCCTTCCTCTAATTGGTATACACATATTTTAGTTGTTGTTGATTATGTTACTAAGTGGGTAGAAGCTATTCCAACTAGTAGTGCAGATCACAACACCTCTATTAAGATGCTTAAAGAAGTTATTTTTCCGAGGTTTGGAGTCCCTAGATACTTAATGACTGATGGTGGTTCACACTTTATTCATGGTGCTTTCCGTAAGATGCTTGATAAATATGATGTTAATCATATGATTGCGTCCCCTTACCACCCACAGTCTAGTGGTCAAGTAGAACTATGTAATAGAGAGCTGAAATTAATTTTGCAAAAGACTGTTAATAGGTCTAGAAAGAATTGGTCCAAGAAACTTGATGATGCGTTATGGGCCTATAGAACTGCATACAAAAATTCCTATGGGTATGTCTCCATATAAAATGGTTTATCGAAAAGCATGTGACTTACCTCTCGAACTAGAACATAAGGCATATTGGGCTATTAAGGATCTCAATTATGATTTCAAACTTGCCGGTGAGAAGAGGTTATTTGACATTAGCTCGCTTGATGAATGGAGAACCCAAGCTTATGAGAATGCCAAGCTGTTTAAAGAAAAAGTTAAAAGATGGCATGATAAAAGGATACAAAAGCGTGAGTTTAACGTAGGTGATTATGTCTTGCTATACAACTCTCGTTTAAGATTTTTTGCAGGAAAACTTCTCTCTAAATGGGAAGGTTCTTACGTTATCGAGGAGGTCTATCGTTCCGGTGCCATAAAAATCAACAACTTCGAAGGCACAAATCCGAAGGTGGTGAACGGTCAGAGAATCAAACATTATATCTCAGGTAATCCTATAAATGTTGAAACCAGTGCAATTGAAACCGTAACCCTGGAGGAATACATAAGGGACACTTTTCAGAACGATTCAGACTCCGAAAAGGAAGAGGTATGTGCTACGGTAAGTAAACCGACTCCAAAACAGTTCTAATGGCAATTTTTCATCGTTTTGGAATATTTAGAAAAATAGAAAAATAAGAGGCAGTCTGGAAAGGACACGAGGCGTCCACGAGGGTGGAGGGCGTGCCCTACCCCCCTGGGCGCGCCCACTACCTCGTGGTCACCTCGTATGCCTCCCGGACTCCGATTTCTTGCATGTTACTTCTTTCGGGTCGGTAAAAATTCACTATATATTCTCGCGATGGTTTGACCACCGCACCACGCAAAAATCCTCTATTTTTGTTTCGAGCTATTTTCTGCCAGAGTTGACAAGGACAGGCATCATGTTGTCCTCCTCCTCCAACAATGAGGGCAACGATGCTTGTCTAATGAAGATAGAACTGAAGAGGGAAGAACCTGGGGAGATCAACAAGGAGAATAGGATCAAGAAGGCTATGGAAGATCAGGCTCCGGCAGCAGAAGAACAAGACATCCTTCAACCCCTTCCAAACCTTTTTACTTCCACTGAGATTGAAGTTTTCAAGATGATTGAGTTAGCTCAAATACAGAACAAGTATCTCACAAGTGAAAATATTTTGCTGAAGGAGCATATCGCCGCACTCAAGGGTATAATCCGCAAGTTGGAGGATCTCCTATGCTTGATGTATGATGATCCGTCATCACTGCTTCCAACTCCATCGTCTCCAACTTCGAAGACGGAGACATAATCATATGGGTATGGGCACTCCCCTTGGCAACTGCCAAGCTTGGGGAAGGTGCCCCTGTATCGTATCACCATCACACTCCCATCTTTACCGCTTTTCTTAGTTCAATCCTTTTGATAATATCCTGGTCTAGTAGAATAAAGTTTAGTATGATCTAGTTGTGAGCTTTGCTTTATGATCTTTATCTTTGTAATCGAGTCCGTGAGCTATATATAATAAAGATTAGTGTTGAGTCAAGGGCTCGATTTTCTCGCTATTGTCATGAGAGAATAAAAGAAAATATAAAAACTATCCAAGAGATCATATTGATCTTATGGAAGGTAATGACTTCACATATAAAGAGTATGATGAATAAAAGTTGTTGAGAGTTGACAAACCTAGTTTTGGTCATCGTTGCAATTAATAGGAAGTAATAAAGAAAGAGAGGTTTTCACATACCAATATACTATCTTGGACATCTTTTATGATTGTGAGAACTCATTAAAATATGACATGCTAAAGAGTTGATGTTGGACAAGGAAGACAACATAATGGGTTATGTCTTCTTATATCCGAAATAAAGTATATTGTCATGGATCATCCAACATGTTGAGCTTACCTTTCCCCCTCATGCTAGACAAACTCCTTGCACCAAGTAGAGATACTACTTGTGCTTCCATACATCCTTAAACCCAGTTTTGCCATGAGAGTCCACCATACCTACCTATGGATTGAGTAAGATCCTTCAAGTAAGTTGTCATTGTTGCAACTCTCTAAAATATGTATGATCTATTAGTGTGGAGAAAATAATCTTTATACGATCTTGTGATATGGAAGTAATAAAAGAGACGGACTGCATAATAAAGGTCCCTATCACAAGTGGCAATATAAAGTGACGTTCTTTCGCACCAAGATTTTGTACATCCAACCATAAAAGCACATGACAACCTCTGCTTCCCTCTGCGAAGGGCCTATCTTTTGTTCTTACGTTATAAGAGTCCAGGTGATCTTCACCTTTCCTTTTTACATTTTATCCTTTGGAAAGCACAGTGTGTTGGAAGGATCCTGACATATATATCCAATTGGATGTAAGTTATCATAATATATTACTGTTGACATTACCATTGAGGTAGAAGGTTAGGAGGCAATACCATAAGCCCCTATCTTTCTGTGTGTCCGATTAAAACTCCATACCCATAAGTATTGTGTGAGTGTGAGCAATTGTGAAAGACTAAATGATAGTTGAGTATGTGGACTTGCTGAAAAGCTCTTATATTGACTCTTTCCGATGTTACGATAAATTGCAATTGCTTCAATGATCGAGATCATAGTTTGTTGGTTTTTAATGAAGTTTCTGATTCATACTTGACATTGTGAATAGATTGTTACATCAGCATAAGAAATCATATGACAATATATATATATATATATATATATATATATATATATATATATATATATATATATATATATATATATATATATATATATATATATATATATATATATATGTTGATGTTATAAGTTTGATCATGATGTCCTCATGTCTGTATTTTATCTTTAGCGACACCTCTATCTCTAAACATGTGGACATATTTTTCGATATCGGCTTGCGCTTGAGGACAAGCGAGGTCTAAGCTTGGGGGAGTTGATACGTCCATTTTGCATCATGCTTTTATGTTGATATTTATTGCACTATGGGCTGTTATTACACATTTTGTCACAATACTTATGCCTTGTCTCTCTTATTTTACAAGGTTTACATGAAGAGGGAGAATGCCGGCAGCTAGAATTCTGGGCTGGAAAAGGAGCAACCATTGAAGACCTATTATGAACAACTCAAAAACCCCAAAACTCTACGAAACACCATTTCAGAAAATATAAAAAATATCTAGTGAAAGAGATACGCCAGGGGGGCCACCACCTGTCCATGAGGGTGGGGGGCGCCCTCCTAGGTGCGCCCCACTGCCACGGGGGCCACCTGGTGACTCCCCGATGCCCATCTTCTCCTATATGAGGTGTTTTGACCTGGAAAAAATCACAAGGAGGCTTTTGGGATAAAACGCCGCCGTCTCAAGGCGGAACCTTGGCGGAACCAATCTAGTGCTTCGGCGGAGCTGTTCTGCCGGGGATACTTCCCTCCGGGAGGGGGAAATCGTCACTGCCGTCATCACTAACAACTATCTTAGGGAGGGTTATCTTCATCAACATCTTCACCAGCACCATCTCCTCTCAAACCCTAGTTCATCTCTTGTATCCAATCTTTGTACCACAGATTGGTACTTGTAGGTTGCTAGTAGTGTTGATTACTCTTTGTAGTTGATGCTAGTTGGTTTACTTGGTGGAAGATCCTATGTTCAGATCCATTATGCATATTAATACCCCTCTGATTATGAACATGAATATGCTTTGTGAATAGTTACGTTTGTTCCTGAGGACATGGGAGAAGTCTTTCTATAAGTAGTCATGTGAATTTGGTATTCGTTCGATATTTTGATGAGATGTATGTTGTCTTTCCTCTAGTGGTGTCATGTGAACGTCGACTAAATGACACTTCACCATTGTTTCGGCATAGAGGAAGGCATTGGGAAGTAATAAGTTGATGATGGGTTGCTAGAGTGACAGAAGCTTAAACCCTAGTTTATGCGTTGCTTCGTAAGGGGCTGATTTGGATCCACATGTTTCATGCTATGGTTAGGTTTACCTTAGTACTTCTTTTGTAGTTGTGGATGCTTGCAATAGAGGTTAATCATAAGTGGGATGCTTGTCCAAGTAAGGGCATCACCCAAGCACCGGTCCACCCACATACCAAATTATCAAAGTAAAGAACGCGAATCATATGAACGTGATGAAAACTAGCTTGATGATAATTCCCATGTGTCCTCGGGAGCGCTTTCCTTCATATAAGAGTTTGTCCAGGCTACCTTTGCTACAAAAAGGATTGGGCCATCTTTCTGCACCTTACTTACTTTTCTTATTTGTCATACCAATTAAAACTATCTGTTACCGATAATTTCAGTGCTTGCAGAAAATACCTTACTGAAACCTGCCTATCATTTCATTCTACTCGCCGTTGGGTTTGACACTCTTACTTATCGGAAAGACTAGGATAGATCCCCTACACTTGTGGGTCATCAGATGCCAACACGAAGTCAACATCCATCGTTTTGTATGCATCAGGGGCCTTCTGGGCCGTGACCTCCGCCATGAACATTGGATCGGCTTCCTCCTCAGAGATTGGGTCTATAGGACTCGGGGATTGGCCCACCGCAAAGCAAGCTTGGGAACGGAGGTCTGTGGCACCGACAGCCACCGCAATTTCTGCATGGCGCTCCGGCATCAACATCTTGTAGTACATGATCTTGCGGTGCACCATGGCTTTTTGGTGAACTAGGGGACGACTGATGCGGGCTAGGGGATCGAAAGGTGGCAGAATGGAACGAAGAGATGGTGTGGTTTCGGGGCAGTGGTGACCGGCCGGCAAGTAGATGGCGTAGGCCGAGCAGCGATGGTTCGGGTGTGAATAGTGGTATTGGTGACGACCAGTTAATCGGTTTTGACTGTGCGGAGTTTAAAAAGTTGGACGACTGGAGCTTGGAGAGTTGTGGTGGTTGGATGGGATCAATGATTTGGAGTTTCATGTGGCACACATCCGGACCTCCCCACCGTTCGCGTCGACGACGAGGTAGTGACTTCATAAATCTCAAGATGATATGCTGACTTAGTCTCTCAAAGGTGCTCATAGGGGTAGGGTGTGCCGTGTGCGTGTGTGCGTTCATAGGGGAGAGTGTATTCGTGTATGTATGAGCGCTTGCATCTGTACTGTGTTAAAATAAAGGAGTACTCGAAGTATGCAAGTTCATAAGGAATGGGTGTTGTACATCACTCTTGTCGCGTTTGCGTTGCAACTCGGCACGATGGAATCTACACGTCGCTCACCAATCGAACGGAACGCACTTTGTCTTGCATTTTCGATTGCTTGTGGGACCGCAGTTGAGAGCGAACAGACAGTAGGCAAATTGTCCCCTCCCCCTCCCCCTCCCGGACTGAGCTTGAATGCGTCTTAGATTGAATTATATTTGAAACGTTTTTAGGGATTCAAATACCATATGTCTTCTTATGCATAAAATGTTTTTTCTTTGATGTACCATCTCTGCGTATCACACATGCACCCACTCGATCTCTCCCGGTTCCATCTCAGGGTCTCCCCCCCTCTCTCGCGCACACACACATACCACCTCTATTCCTCTTTGTGCATGTCACACATAAATCGATCTCTCATGGTATCAGGATTTTCTCTCGATCGTCAGGTCGCTCTTCGACACATGCCTAGGTCACTCTACCATGCATTAATTGTAACCAAGCCTTTCATCTATTTTCTTCTAAGCATACATTCATCTTTCTCTCTACCTCTCTATATATCAGTCGATCGGTCGATCTCTGGACCCACCCTAGTGTTCTTTCAATCGATCCATAGCTAGATGGTACACGACCGACGCACCCACAAAAAACACCCCCCTTATCCACCCCACACGATCATTTCTATCATATGAGCACACCAAATATTTATCTCCTTGCACGACACGTGCTCAATATCTCAAAACCTATCGATCTGGTCAAGATGTGTCGGGTCATGAACTAAATGGGATATCAAAACTAAGATGGGAAGTGACACGTAGTGGAGGCAGAACAACACTTTAAGCGAACCATTTGTCTGTATTCATGCCGGACAAATTACAACATTGAAAATACATGCATGGTCTAGCTAGGCCCATATGCGAATGACACTCGGTGGAATGTTCGATGTGGCATGCAGGAGGATGGTGTCGACTGGAGGGTGGGAAGATCGACGGAGAAGAGGGCTTGGAGAGGAATGAGAAAGAAGCAAAGCAACATGATTATATTTGGATGGCTCAAACAACCGACCTAAGTAACTACCATGTCCTTATTTATTGGTCCCCTTAGAATTTTGTGCCAAACTTCGTGTATATATTTAACTACGAAAATAATAATGCATGTCACCAAAAATTATACTGTTGGTTTCATATCTGAACATAGTTTCTAATGATATTACTTTTGGTTACATGCATTAACATTTTTTTAGTTAAATCTAAGGTCAAATTTTAGCACAAAATGCGAAGGGGGCCAATAAACCAGGACAGAGGTAGTAGTGAGAATAACTATTGTACATGTGGGCTACTTGGCTGGCTAGAGGTGAGGTGCCAACTTCATAGGAGTACCAATAAACCAGGACGGGGGTAGTAGTACTATATGCTTTCAGTGTTACGCTCTAGTACAAGTGTTTGGTTTACAAGTTCGAAATGAAAAGGCGGTACAACGACAGCACTTGTGTCACATTCAAGTCGTGCCCCGAGACGGTCGGTCCGACATTCTGTGACCCAAGGGAATGCGGGTCATCTTGCTCTTTCAATGACATGTGGGATCGCATGTTAGAAAGGTCATATCCAACGTTTGCCACACCCACAGCTGACTACCCTGGCCCACAAAAAAACCTCGTCCCTTGCGCGTGTGCGTTAGCAGCCGGCGCCAGCTGCCCGCATTCATACCGCTCGTCCGTATGCCGTCAATCAAGTAGGCTCGCCACCCAAGGAACCAACTCCGACGACTCATTCATAATGCACTCGGACACTTGGCCGCACTGGAATGCACTACTTAAAGAGGCAACACCCAGCTAAACTCCAAACCAGAGCGCATCCTCCTCCCTGGCACCACATCCACCATGACCGCGAGTGGGAACGTTGTGAGGAGAGCTTGGCTTAGGGGATAAAGCTCGAGGTCGCCGGCCTTGCTAAACTAGACGGTCGCAAACGCGGACACAGCTGCACATGCGGTGGCCGCGCCGGTGGCCGATGACGAGAGCATCGCCAGCCACGCGTCTTACGTGCCACCGTCCATTATTCGGTGGTGCATGTGGCCGATGAACAGTGACGGACCATCCACGTCCATCATCATCGAACTCACTTCCACCAGCACCGCCAAGGTCGGGGACTCCTTCGAGGAAGAGTAGGGCAGAGGAGGCGGCAGGGCATGGTGTGCTAAGTTTGCTGGGTCGGGCCGGGCCTTTCTCATCGGAGACCGCACCTTCACTTCATGAGTCTTGAACCTCACCGCCAATCATGGACATGGCGGATGGAAGACATCCTCACCGATGTGTAAGTACAAATGAAAGTGGACGTCGGTCACCTTCGTAGTATAGGTTTAGTGTCGGGTTTCTTTTCTTTTTTTCCTGTAAGTTTAAAATGTAATGAAAATCTGTCATGTTTGCATTAATCTCATCTGGTATATATTGTATGAAAATATATTGAATGATGATTCTAGGTGTATTTACTTTGTATTGTCATTGTAATTTTTTTTGTATATATAAACTTGGTCTAAGTTTAGAAGGTTTGACCTGAGATAAAGCTAATATGCGAAGTAAATAAAAACATAGGGTTTACGTAGTACACAATTTTCTCTTAGGCCTTCCAATAGTATGTGCACTACACATTCATGCATTTCACATCTTCCTATCACTCTATCTGTCAAACAAACAAATCCATACTCCTAGCATGTCGCACAACAAAAGACCCGGGCATGTTGGTTTAGTCAGGAATTGTATCGATGAATCGGAGGACGGGTCATCGACCCATTGGTTGTTCTCCTGGAGTTGCAGCCAGCCCGCATGGGTTTGAGCCTCGGCTCTGACTCGTGGAGTTTCTCCTACATATAAAAAAGAGCCAACGAGGGTCTCATTATTTTGTATCGAAGGATTGCGCGAAGAAGTTTAAAAGGAAAATGTGGTACACTCACAGCACACCTGTCGCGGTTGCATTGCACCCCTCACACGTTCATTCCTGCACACTGCTCACCCAAGCAGAACATGCTTCGGCTTGCCTCTTCACTGGCATGGGGGACCGCACGTGGAGAAACCGACCATGCGCCAAACTCCCCCACACACCGCTCGAAAATTCCGCTCAAATCCCAAATTCTACTGCCCTTCAGCCAAGTAGCCAATAATATTCCCCAGACCCCCCTCTCCCAGCCCCCTCCACTCCATTCGCTCCGCCAAAGCCGCCCTCCCCGCTGCACCGATACGTCAGCGCCGCGGTTTGTCGAGGGGACGTACGGCCATCCTCTCGCTCCCACAGTACGCTCTTGTAGACTGCCGTCCTCCATCCGCGCTGCCACCAGTGGCGATGTTCTCGTGCAGACGCCCGGCAGTCAACTTCTCCCATGGTATGCGCATTCTAGACTGAGGCCCCATGCATGTCGGAGTAGCGATGTTAGCTGATAGACACTGTTAATCTCACTACTTTCCGAAATAGTTTACGTTCAATATGCTCTGCTTAAGAAGCTTCTTTGCCTTGTTCTCCACTTAATCTGCTTTGCTAAGATGGCATGCCACGTCCGATTAGTTGATAAAATGTCCTGCCATATATTAGGACCATGTATGTATTGAGAAATAGATTGCCATGGTCTAGTAGCCAATCTGTTAGGTGAAAT
>LR738713.1:234315985-234371483 GCA_902687465.1 Secale cereale | reverse complement strand
ACGTACGGCCATCCTCTCGCTCCCACAGTACGCTCTTGTAGACTGCCGTCCTCCATCCGCGCTGCCACCAGTGGCGATGTTCTCGTGCAGACGCCCGGCAGTCAACTTCTCCCATGGTATGCGCATTCTAGACTGAGGCCCCATGCATGTCGGAGTAGCGATGTTAGCTGATAGACACTGTTAATCTCACTGCTTTCCGAAATAGTTTACGTTCAATATGCTCTGCTTAAGAAGCTTCTTTGCCTTGTTCTCCACTTAATCTGCTTTGCTAAGATGGCATGCCACGTCCGATTAGTTGATAAAATGTCCTGCCATATATTAGGACCATGTATGTATTGAGAAATAGATTGCCATGGTCTAGTAGCCAATCTGTTAGGTGAAATATCTCAAGACCATTTTATACTCGATCTTTCTTGCTGAGATGGCCTTCGATGGCTGTGTGCTCAACCTCATTGATTGCTGAAATAGCCTATCATAATTTAGCACTCAATCTGTTTGCTGAATTTGCTTTACATATACTTCATTACTTAGATCTGGGTGTCCAAATATCTTGCCATATCTTTAGACATTGATCTAGGTATTTTTTTGGACTTTATAAAAAATCATATATGCTTTTCCTGTAATATCTATTAGAAGAACTAATTTGTATGTCTAATAGATGGACATGACTTGGATAATTTCCGCTCAAAGATTATCCCCTGCATATGTCGAGGGTGTTAAAAACTTCTTGAACTTTATCAGAGATGAGTATGGTGGTCCAAAATCAGATGTGCTCTGCCTGTGTAGCAATTGTATGAATTCAGTTTCAAGACCCCCGTCAACTGTACAAAATCATCTACACTTGTATGGGATGTCGGTCACATATACTAGGTGGGTTCATCATGGTGAAGCTGTGAATTTTAATGTTACTGACTATGTGAAAGCAGTAAATCACCATCTTGATATGCCTGATGCTCAGGAGGAAGTAGAGGAGGAGGTGTTGGCGGCGCAGCGAGTGAGTTTGACCAACATTGAAACAATGCTACGAAATGCTCGTGCATTTCATGAATTCTCACTTGCACAAGAAAAATGGTGGGACCGCATGTTGGAACCATGCAACGTGGCACTCATCGCAGGAAATAAGCTATCAATATTCTCAGCTATGGTCACCTTTCTTCAGGTAAAGACATCTGAGCGGATGACCAACAAATCGTTCGATGCGATGTTGACTGCTTTCCTCAAAATCTTACCCAGATGCATCTGAGCTGCCACACACCTACAATAAATTGAAAAGTTTCCTTCGTGCGATTGGAATCAGATATGATATGATCCATGTTTGTAAGAATAATTGGGTTCTATTTTGGAAGTATTATGCCAACTTAAGTGAATGCCCAAAATGCAAATCATCAAGATGGAAAGATGGTGCTGCTGTCAAGAGGATTCCTCATAATGTTCTGAGACATTTTCCAATTATACCAAGATTACAGAGTTGTTTCATGATGTTGAAACAAGAGAGGATGTAATGTGGCATTCTAGGAACCAAGAGTACAGAGATCAGCATGTAATGAGCCATCCATCTAATGGTAGTGACTGGATAAGCTTCAATTAGAAACACAAAAAGTTTTCTCCTCAGTTGAGAAATATTGGACTTGGCTTAGCTACAGATGGATTCAACCCATTTGGCCACCAGAGCGCCACATATAGCATGTGGCAAGTGCTTGTTATCCCATACAACATGCCACCAAATGTCTGCACCACAGAATCAAACTACATCATGGCCTTACTCATCCCAGGTCCAAAAAGTTCCGGAAAGGATTTTGATTTATTCATGGAGCCTCTTATGGAGGAACTTCAACGGCTATGGAGGGGTGTTCTCACTTGAGACCTATATAGCAGCCCACCAGCTGATTTGTTTCTCCGTGCTGTTATAATTTGGTGCATCCATGGTTATCCGGTTTGGGCACTATGTCAGCACAAACAACACATGGTTACAATGCATGTGTTCTTTGTGACAAGAATACACTGTCATAAACAATACTTAGCAAGATTTGGACCGCCCTGACTTATACAGAGCAGTTGCAGAGTTGGGACAATTCTTCAGTGAACTCTGCAGTAGATATATTAGGATAGATGCTTTGGAGCGTCTTATAGACCGGATACCAACTATCCTATGCAACCTCGAGAAGATATATCCTCCAGCCTTCTTTGATGTGATGGTGCATTTGCTTGTTCATCTACCTGATGAGGCACTACTTAGAGGTCCAGTACGGTATGGTTGGATGTACCCTATTGAAAGGTGCTCAGTCACTTTCAAGGGCTATGTTAGGAACAGAGCTAGACCTGAGGGTTACATTGCAGAGGCCTACATTGCTATAGAAGCATTGCTATTCTACTCAAAATACATTGAAATAGTTGATCAGCTTAGCAAAAAGGTGGGTGAAGACAATCCCGAGCTCAATGTTTTCGATTGTTCTGTTCGAGTTACAGGGAAGAGTTGACAAGATGAAAAACATAAGGATTTGGACAAAATGATTTGGTATGTGTTGAATAATTGTCCTGAGATTCTACCTTATATCGATTAAGAGCTAAGCACTGCAGCTTATACAATGTAATCTACTAAACTTGCAGCACATTCTTATATATTTAGATGTTTGACGCGATCACTATGTTGTGCAGCATCTAAAAAGGAGTTACTAGCAAAAAATCCAAGAAATATTGACAAACTAGTTATGGCAGGATTTGCAAAATGGTTCAAGCGTCGTGTAAGCTTTTGAATTGCACTGTCAGTTTTTTAATATATTGAGTACACAGGATGATAGGCTTGTATATATTCTAAGCATAGGTTAAGAAGATGCGGGAGGATAAGACATTATGAATCTTGCTTTGTTGGAGATGTGCGCTACAACACCCTTACACGCGACGAAGGCAGGAAGACACAAAACAGCGCCGTCATGAGCACGGATATCTACGGCAAAGAGACAACTGAAATGTATGCCAACATAACAGACATTATTTAGTTAAGGTATATCTCTAGTTTTGAGGTTCATTGATGTGTGGTTCTACTGTGCTGTCGTTGGTATAACCTATTTTCCGGGATCGCAAAACCCAAAGCTGATGATTATTTCAAATCAATCAATGTCAAGGTGGCGTACCACACCGACGAGCCATTTATTTTTGCAAATCAAGCAACACAAATAATTTCTTCGAAGACTGTCACACCCTGATTTTCATATCACATAGCTTAAGCTAATTTTCATGTTAAAAATGTGGATTTGCAAAAACTTTTGAGTGTTTTTGACTTTGCTTGATTTGACCTTTGTCTGCTGTTTGCTAGTGCTCTAAAAATCAGATATATCCTCCAACTCTTATACTTCATCTCCTTGATCCAAAACCTTTTCCCAATGATCATGCCATGTGTATAGACCAGTATAGAATTTTCTTATAAAAATATTTTGGCCAAATGGTATTTTCTAAAATTAGTTTTCCAAAAACCCCTGAATTGAGGTTTGCACTGCAAGTACCTTATTTAGGGTGTGAAAAATCTTTCGAAAAGTTTATTTGAATCCTATTAGATATAGGACTCCCAGAAACCACAAAAGTATAATTTTAAAAGTTATTTTTATATTTTAATTAAAAGCTTTTTCTTAAGGCCAGAAATGGTCTTTAATAGGGAAAAATTATTTAATCATTTTAAAAATATTTGCCAAAATTCAGGGAGACTCATAGGACATATATTGTCCATATATAAGAGTTTCAGCACATGGTCATGTTCAAAATATTGGGCAAATCCTTCCAAAACCCTTTCTGGATATTTCAAGCTTTTGAAATATTTACAAAGGAAATATTCTCCAAAAATTCCAGGGAAATTCTATCATGTCATATATGACATATTTGATGATCTTGCAAAGCCTCATGCCTTGAAGATCAAGAAAACATCCTCTAATCCCCTCAAAACCATTCTGTCCATATTTGAAGTTTGTGCAACTCTACATTGCCAAACTTGTCCAAATGCTCTCAAATTTGGTGCACATGCTAGAATGGCCTAATAAGGCATCTAGACCAAATGGCACAAGATTTGGAATAGAGCAACTTGATCAGATCACCCCAAAACCACTTCTGTTCAAATTCAAATTTGAACAACTTTACATTGTCAACTTTTTATCTGGAGCCTCAAACTTTGTGGGCATGTTCATAACCCCAAATGATGATGCTACACCAAGTGGTGCATCAAGGGGAAATGAATTGCTTGACTCAAACAAGGTGAACCCATTTCTGTTGATTTCTAGGGTTCACCAAAGTTACATTGGCCACTTTGCCCAAATGAGTTCAAATTTGGTGTAGGGGCCTAATTATAGGTGACATTTGATCCTGTTAAGTCCCATGTAAAGTGGATGTCATTTGCTTGACCAAACACTGATCAAACACCTTCTGTTCATTTACGAAAACCAGTGTTTGAACCTCTTTTACTTTTTCTCCTTACCTCAAATTCTTACCACAGCCTATTCTGATCATCATCTACCCCCAGTAACATTCCCATGGCCTCAGCTCAATTATTGGAGGGGGTAAAACCCCAATTTACACTGCTGGACAGCAGGTTTCACCCTCTTCCTCACCTCCCTCCTCATCCCAGTGGTTCCCCAAAGCATCCAAGACCTCCACGCCATTGTTTACTACTCCCTAGCACTACTGGACACTGGGGGACACGGCCTGGAAAGCAAAGACATAAGCATGCCGGCCAAAGGCGCGCTCTGGAGCACGCTACAGTGCACCGAGGCACTGTAGCTCGGCCCTCCCGAGGCTTCCAGGCGGCCTTGGGCAGAGTGGGCGTGTCCATCGAGGTCCCCTCGACGTCCGCAACCTGCCGGGCTGTCGGTCTTATCCTCCCCGGCCCTTCTCCTCTCTCTCCACGAGCTCGCCCGTGCGCGCCCTGGACCGTGCTCACGGTGCACCGCAGCTGCCCCTATAAGAGGCCTCCCCCCGAGCACCTCTTGCCACTTCTGGACCCTCCTCTCTCCCGTGCACCTCCCAGACGTCTTCCCTCTTCCCCTAGTGCTCTCCTTGCCCCTCCATGGCCGTCGAGCAGCCGTCAGTCTCCTCCCAAGTTTGCTCCCTGTGGCCTTCCTCTTCCCTGTTGACCACTAGGAGGAGAACGACCACTGGTCTGCGGAGCTCTCCGTACCCTCGCCACCTCTTCCCGTGCCCCGTGGTGTCCGCTCCACCATCACCCGACGAGTCCGCCGCCATGGCCGGTGCAGGAGATGCTCCAGGCCATCCCCTGCCGCCCCAAGGGCCTTCCCCGACGCGCCGTACCCTAGGGGCCCCTCCGGTGGCCGCGCCCTGGCCAGGGGTGGCCTGTGCCGCCGGGGACGGGCGCCGGCGTCGCGCGGCCCGAGCCTCCCCTCCCCTCTGTTGCGGGAGCGGGAGGAGGAAGACGATCCTGCGGAGGGGGCCCACCTGGCAGCGACCCGGCCAGCAAGGCCCAGCCGTTTAAGTGGAGACGGCAACGGCGCAGCCCACCTTCCCCGCGCGGAAGCGCATCGCCGAAAGGCGCCTCCGACGTCACCGCTCCCCCCTGTGCACACGGCCGAGCCATGGGCCGGCCCAGTTTCTATGCGGCCATCCTCCGCCCAGTGTGCAGCATAAGGGTATAACCCCTATTCCTTTCCCTTTTTCTTTACCCAGTCAACTTCAAAAATGCCTAGATAATTCAAATGAACTCCAAATTGCATGATTCAAATTTCCTATGGCTCCATAAATCATGCTCTATCACATGGTGCAGCATGCACATTATTCCAGAAACTTTCCCTACACAAATATTTATCAAATACCCATTTTCCACTTTCTGTGATTAACTTTAGAAAATCACAGAGAGCTCATTTTTGATCCAAATGCAGTGATTCAAGTTCCTAGATGCTTGTCATGTCCAAACTTAGTTTTGGAACATTTTTAATAATAGTTTCTGTACCCCACCAAATATTGAGCCATTTCTTCATATTTATCAGCTTTGCAAAATCTTAGGAAATTCATTTCAAATCCAAATCCAGTGAAACCAACTCCTAAATGCTTCTAAAATCATGACTTGATGATGGGTACCTTTGCTCATCATTCAAGGAAATATTTCTGTGTACTTCTTCCAAATCCATAAACCCTTTTGTTCCATCATATTGGAATGTTCCAAATCACCCATTGATCCACTACCTATGAAACCACCTTGGTCATTTCTAATATGACCAGAGGTATCCTAGAAAAGTCCAACTCCTATTTTTGGAGCACTTTTATTTTTGCTTTGATTGTGTTGCTTATTATGATTGTTTCCATCGTTAGTTGACGTAATAAACGGAGTATTCGGAGATGGACCAGAAGGTTTGAAGACTCAGAAGAATAAGGCAAGCAGCCCTTTGACCATGTTCAAGAAACCTTTTTATGCATGTCTCATAGCACCTTATTATTCAATGCATCGGAATCATGTTGAGATGGAAACCACTTTGGTTGCTACCCCTGTTACTTTACTGTTGAAACTTGCATCAAACATGACCCTACCTTCCTATGAGGGTTATGTCGGTGGGAATTGATAGATGTATGCTATAGTAGTTGGCTACGCAAAATGGGTCGGGGTTATGCATTGAGTGAAACAAGTGTGGTCTGACATACTTGCAAATGACCCAGTGGGTGCCACTAATGCCCTGGGAGTTGATGAGGAGCTAGGGTACTACTTGGTGAGAAGTAGTGTGCTAAGGCTTGACGAAGGTGTTGTTCACAGAGATGGATTAGATTTATGTGTGACTACCGTCCCAACCAAACATGCGCAACCACTCTACCCTTACATGGGATAGGGCATTATTGATTACCTAGGTCGATACTAGCATGGTGCCCGCATTACTAGTGACGGGGGTGACATGAGGTCACTCTTGGGACGTGGTCGCGCTTGGATAGGCGGCCATGACTGTCTTTACAGGGCACCGGACACACCGTTGGTACCCCGTGCTTGTGATATGTGATGAATACGGAGCGAGTCTCCACAAACCTTGAGATGTGAAATGTTTGGCATGGGGCTGCTACCAATCGAGTGGACTCTATGTTAGTGTCGTCTAGGGAAAGATAGTGATCGGGTGCTTACCCCGGGTACTTGAGGTATCGCGGGTCGTGGATGACACGGAAGTTCCCCGGATCTTGTGGGTAAAGTGTGCAACCTCTGCAGAGTGTCAAACTATTCGAATAGCCGTGTCCGCGGTCAAGGACAGTTGGGTGGTGCTACTTAGACTATGTCCATAAGTTTCTGGGAAACAACACGATTCAGAGATATTGTTGATGTGATTGTGAGAAAGTATCAATGAGCTTGAACATGAGTTGGTTACAACTCTTTCTCGATATTGATGTCTGTGACTTCCTGATACTTGTTACAGACACATGCATATCCATGTTATATGTTGATCATACCTGCATATGAAAAACTAGCTTTCCACAAAACTACCAATTTAGCAGTAGAGCCTTGCATAAATTATTCTGTTATGACACTTGGGTTGCTTGGGAGTACATTCAATGTACTCATTGGCTTGCCACTGGTTATTTTATTGGCCAGGCATGAGAGCAGGTTATGATGAAGATTTCTTGGTGACGAGCATGCGAGCTAGGACGCTTCCCAGTCAGAATGCCTGTAGGGTTAAGGCAGATGGCATGGGTCCCTGTTGTCTTCGAAGTTTTTCCGCTGCGATGATATACTCAAGGCTTGACCATAATGGTCCTATTTATGTAATACGGTATGTATGGATGTAAGACTCTTGTTATCCAGCTTCCGTGTGTTCAGTGAGCATTGATCTCTGGGATCACTGTACACGTGCATTCGGTGATCTCGACTTATGAGTCGGGGTCCCCACAAAGACACATATGCATCTAGCAATGACTGGAGAGTATTGCAAAGGTTTGAGCAGAGGAATTCATTTAATGGAGTTGCACAACAGGATGATGCTTACACTGCTCCTGATGTAGAAGATTTCGTTTGTAGTATCTTTGAGAACCATCACATCAATAAAGCTGTCGAAAAGATTCCCTGTTGGGCTGGGGACATACGAGATTTGATAAATAAGAGACCAACATTCGAGGACATTGAGGATGAAGAAGATGATGACATTGAGGAGATTACGATTCAGAATGACATACATGGTGAAGATGTTGACGCCGCAGGTGCGGATCATGATTAGATTACTTTTGTCGTATTTGCCTGTGATAAGATGACTTTTTATCTACTATGTGAAATTGTGTTTGCTATGACAGATGGAACCTGATGAAGTTGTTGTTTATTATTTTGTTGTTAGAACATCACTTATTACATATGTTGATTTGTCTTTGGTGATTGTATGACGTCTAAAACATGATGATATTCTTGTTTAGTTGTACTCAGATTTGGCTGTGAAACTTGTATTTGATGACATAGTTTGCTCTTGGGCTGCAATTTGCTTGACATCTTCGAGTGGGAACAAATCTGACCCGAAAGGGCCTCTACTAATTGATTTATTTATTAGCAAAAGGGCCTCTGCTATTCATTTATGAGCAAAAGGGCATACCCCCCCATTTTCGTTAATAGAAATCATTAGATGTTCATAACACTACGCCCAGCCTACTAAACAGGTTTCATTCATTACTAATTTCAGCAAAGTGCTCATCTCATAGCCAATGAATACATCACGAGTGCTACATACACTACAAATAAAGAGACAATCATCCTACAGAGCACAATGATCTTGCCCGGTATCTTCACAAGCTCTCTCATCTCCTCCTTGCTGCCAAGGCCGTTCAACAGCTGTTGCTTGGCCGTGATCAGATGAAATGCATCTTTAACCTTCTGCTCTGCATCTTCCTCTTCTATCGTTCCTTCATTTACTTGTCCAACACCCCAACCTGCTAGTATTGGGATTCCTCGGCTAGCCAAATAATCAGTGTAGTTCCATTCCCCCACATCGGCAACTTCCTAGAAATACAAATCACACGAATCTTCCCTTTTCTGGACGAATCAAATAGGAAGATCATCAACCAAACAATTAAATAAATCAACAACCGAAAGCGGGCGAACAACTTAAACATATTATTACCCCATGATTCGGGCATTTGTAGAAGACTCGGACTGGATTTAGGATTGTACTTGAGACGCGGCGGATGACTCTACGTGATTTGCAGCAGTGGTACCACACCAACGGCACCAGCTTGTAGTGAGCAACCGGCTGCGGTGAGTGTGCCGGCGGGGTTGTAATGAGACCCGTAGGTGATGTTATGGGTGGCGCCTTGGCACATATCTGGTTGTTGACTACTAAAGAACATGTGGACGAGCCGCCAGTAGACATGGTTGCGGCGGTCGAAGCTTCTAATGCTAGGCAGAGTAACTAGAGAAGAGGAGAAGCGAATGTTGGATATGTCAGTTTCATTACTTGCAGGGGAGCATAGCCCTATATATAGTCATATCCTAGGTTTGGATTCGAACCAGCTATAGGAGCACGTCTCTCTTTTTTCTAAAACTCTGCAACGTCTCTTTACTGGTACACGCTTGTTCCGTACGCCTTCTCAAGTCTTTGATTTTCGGGAATGTTATGTGGCAAACGTTCCCTGCGAGGAGGACGGCAAACACATTTTCCTGGTAGTTTTAGTTGCGATGCAATATCAAATAGTGGCTTGGGAATGTTATCTGGCAAACGAGCCCAACTTTTTTGTACTTCCCATAAAAAAGTATGCAACGTGGTGTCGGCTAAGTGAACAAACGATTGTGCCAACCTTGATCGTTCGATTGACATTCAACGTCTATCGTGTTTCTTTAGTCTCTTCTTCCTCCAGCCGCCAAAGCCAAACCAACGCAGGTGGGACCACCTGCTCCCACCTCCCACGGCTGGCTGTGCTATCGCACATGCATCACGGACGCATCGCACCCTAAATATGTGCAACTTCCCCGGCTCCTATTTGTTCCCGTCCAAGGCCTCACCATCGTCCTCCGCCTTGGTTCACTCGCTGTGGCACCGCCCTTCGGTATTGTCAACATGGTCAACAACCGAGAGGAATAAGGAGATGACTGTACATGGTGAGGATGACAATAGGGACCCACCAGGATCATGGCAGTAGGCAAGCAAGTGCCTCCTTTATTACAAGACCAAAAATGGTTCTACCTGATGGTTTCCTGACATCTGGGTCGCACGCCACCATCAACATAGTCAATAAGTGAGATAACTGCACAAGGAGCGGCTGACACCCAGGACCCAGCACCCCGTGCAGTATTTTTTGTTTGTTTTCGGGGTAGAATAGGGTATCAACTGGGTTGTGTGGGAGATGTGGCCCGTCTAGCCTAGGCTTTTATTTCATATGTTTACCACATGACCAGCCCAACTTTTTATTTTCTTTCTGAAAATGGCTAGCCAAGATATTTTGTTTTTTGCAAAATACCCAACGGAGGCCTACTTGCTTTTCAACGCCCTGCTCAGCCGGAAATCTTTCTAGACGAGGAGGGATGTATTCAGCTTGCCCAGAAAATGGGCTATAAGTAATAAGAAATGGGCTGTTAAATGAAAAATACAACAAATAGGCAATTAGTTCCAAATTACTTTTTTCTTTCAGATTTTGATATTTTAAATTCTATTGTGTTTGTGCAGGTAAAATTTCATTGGATTTTAAATTAAGGTATGTTTAATTTTAAATTAATTTGAATCTGGCTAGAAATTCCGGGTAGTATGCTATTTGCGATAGATTTGGAGGCTACCTTGGGTACCTACTAGGTTGACATGTACGCAAGGCTTTCTCAACTTAGTCCCCAAACGAGTCTAGCAACAGTGACCATTGGATGTTAATCAATCCAACGGTCGTGCTGCTTCTTCTATAACTGATCTTCTTACTCCAACTGCCCAAACCAGTGCCTGTGGGACCGCCTGCTGCCGCCTCCCGTGGCCGGTTGTGCTGCCGCACAGTCCGCACTGCCCCACCCTACACCCATCAATGGCCAGGCCATTTCTCTACTCACCTACACCTCCCACCATTTTTCGGCAACGGTAGCCGAACCAGTAAACCCTCGTACACCCCATCGGGTGGGTAACCACTGCCGAGTCTTTCCCGGATCTGGGTCATTCCCTTCCTAGGCTTCGTCGTCGTCCACCGCATTGGTGCTCTTGACGCGGCATGGTCAACATAGTCAACAAACGACGACATAGGAAGACGGATATACGTGGAGCGACTGACAGTAGGGACCCACATGGTCCATGGCCGCACGCAAGCAAGGGCTCCCTATTATGCGAAAAAACTGTTCCTCCCACTGATAGGCTGGACGTACCAGCTACATACCTGCATAGAAGCAAGGACCTCCTTATTACGCGGGAAAAAGTTTCCTCCGCCTGACAGCTGAGACCCACCAGCTACATCTTTGCATGCAAGAAAGTGCCTCCTTATTATGGACAAGAAAAATCATTCCTCCCGCTTCTAGCTAGGACCCATCTGATTTTGGAGGCTGACTTGTGGGCCTACTTAGTTGACGCGTACACATCGCTTTGTCAACTTAGTCAACAAATGATTCTAGTAGCAGTGACCATTGAATCTTAATCCAACTGTCGTGCTGCTTCTTCAACCTCTGGTATTCTTGATCTAGCCGCCCAAACTAGCTCTGACCGTACCGCCTGAGCCGCCCAAACTAGCTCTGACCGTACCGCCAGCTCCCGCCTCCCGTGGCCGGCTGTGCTGACGCATAGGCATCATCGCCCCACACTACTCCCACCACTGGCCAGGCCTTCCCTTTACTCACCAACACCCCATGTTATTTTCTGGCGGCGGCAGCCTCACACCGTAGCCAAACCAGTCAACCCTCGTACTCCCTTCTATGTGGGAAACCACTACCTTGTCTTCCCCGACTCCTATTCGTTCCCTTCCTAGGCCTCGCAGTTGTCCACCGCGTTGGTGCTCACGGCGCGGCGGCGTCAACATGGTCAATGAATGATAGCCATCAGAAGATGACTGTACGTGGTGAGGCAGATAGCTAGACCCACCAGCTACATCTTCACATTCAAGGAAGTGCCTTGTTATTACGCAAAAAAATGATTCCCCGCCTGACAACTGGGACCCACCAGCTTTATCTTCGCATGCAAGGACGTGTGTTTTTATCCTCCCTAATATCTAGGACCCACCAGATTGAAGCATATGTACCGTTGTTTGTGTGGTCGCAGACGTGTACATACATATCGGTCGATCGATCTGTCTGCCACGATGAACCATGGCCAAGTAAGGAGCGGTAGCAGCCTAGGCAGTCTCGTCTAAATCCTATACACATACGACAACCATGGTGCAAAGAAAGACGGCCACGTACATACATACGGGCGTGGTCTCTAACGCGTACATCGACGACATCCTGTTCATTAGGAGACAACCGGCTGGGTCAAAATGTCTCACGTTCAACGGGAGCCAACCGACTTGGACGGAACAGCTGAGACAGGGTCTAGCGTAGCACATAATGGAGGAAACGACCTTATGTTCGACCACCTACGGTCGAAACGGGATCATGTTCATCGGCAAGGGTCTACCGTACCGCAAAACAAAGGAAATACAATTCTGTCCGAGATCCTACCATCAAAACGCGGTCTTGTTGATATTGAGGGGTCTGGCGTATCGCAAAACAGAGTAAACAGGCTTCTCTTCGACCTCCTACGGTCGAAACAGGGTCCTGTTCATTGGGAGGGGTGGCGTACCGCAAAATGAGACTCCACGGGCTACTGTTCATCCACCGTCGACATACTCCAGCCTCCACCAGCCACTTTTCATCCATGGGCTACTGTTCATCCAACCTCCACTGGCTACAGTCAACCAGCCTCCATAGGGGTCCTGTTTATCCAACCTCCACTGGCTACAGTCAACCAGCCTCCACAGGTGTCCTGTTCATCCAACCCCAACCGACTCGGGTGTGTGGTGCCTCCTCGGGGTCAAGTTCATCCAGCGGCAACCGCGTACTACCACAGGGTCCAGTTCATCCAGCGGCAACCGCCTACACACGACCAGGGTCCTGTTCATCAAACCCCCAGCGGGAAGTATTCATCCACAGCCAAAACAACATGCTTGACTCACCACGTCTCGACTCATTCTACGTACCGTGCATGCGGTAGCAACGGGCACTGTTCACCCAGAGGTAACCCAACCGGCTAGTTATGTCTCGCACACAGGGGTTCGATCGGCTTCAGTAAGCAGCAGCAGCGATCGATCAGGTTCAGTTAGCAACAAAGGGGATCGATCGATCGTCTTTAATACGTAGATAGTAGCAGGTGATCGCTCGGGTTCTGTAAGTGAACGCCTCTTGCCTAGGTTCAGTTAAAGCGACACGGCTCGCACCACGCGCGCGTACGAGTGAAATGCGCGAACCACACTGCACTTGGCCCCGACCACCCACCGTAACCAGGAACTCCGTGAAAATTTCCTTGCCCTCACTTCTACCATGATATTTTATGTCATGGATGGCCCAAATAATGTCATGCATGTGCGTCTCCGGCCCGCCCAAGACGAAAAGCCCATTTTCTGTCATGATTTTTTTTCATAGAAATAGGGCCCACCACATCTATGATAATACGTGTTTTTGTCACAATTATCATAAGCATGACAGGAAAAAAATTCGTTCAGGCCAAAATGTCACGGATGTGTCTTTTTTTTGCAATGCTTATAAGAAGTTAATAAATCTGACGAATTCAATAAGATGATTACTTATTCTGAAAAATTTACAATGAGAAAATCAACAATCATTATGCTAGTAAATCTGGAAGAGAGGTCAACAGATATGGACCAAAGAGGATAGTAAATCCTAGCAAATACAATGCTTCTTCTTATGTGAACGAGAAATCATCAAGATATCATGTTAGTACAAGAATGATTCGGTTGCACGATGCTGTTGTCAATTTATCTCTTAATGGACATTTCAAATAGCATGTTTCCCCTTCATAAAATTATGCATTTCATTTGTTCTGATTCAGAAATTATTTCTGGTAAGTGCTTTTATGTCTTCTTCATTTGTTTTTGTTATCTTTTTCTAGCAAATCATGTATTGACTATGGCAAGGTTACAATGACGTTTTTTTATTTTGGTACTTCATTTGCAAATGAGCGTCTTGTCGACACATATCTTTCCCTAATAATAAAGCACCAATTGAATTCGTCGGGTTCACCGTTGCAGACTTTTTACGGAAAAGTGCTTCATGTATTTGAAAATGAACACGCAATACATCAGATTTCATTCGTTTATAGTAAAAATAAAAATAATTCGATAGACCCTCTCCCCCCACACAACGCGAGACTCCACCCGCTAGGGTTCCTTCCGCAGCCAAAGCGCCAGCGCCCCATCCCTCCGCTCCTAGCAAACCCTCGCCAGTGGTCACCATCGTAGTCCCCCGCGGCTGGTGAATAGCCTTGATGGACCGCCGTTCGGCGGCTCCCTGGAGCACGCCGCCCATCAGTAGCCACCATGGAGCACCGGTGGACTCCCTGATTCTCCGTGACCCTGCCATGGCCACTCACTGTGACGCCCGGGTAATCATTCTACAGTATACTCTACTAATGATGCCACGTCACCAAAGTCACTTTTGTTAATCTCGCGTTATTCAACCCCGTTCGAATCCAGAATTCAAAATCAGGTCAAACGGCAGAAGTTTTCAAACACTCTAACTAAAATGTTCAAAGTGTGGCAACTACTCCCTGGATGTTTGTCACGTTGAAACCCCTATTTTATAATATGTTATTGATGCCCTAAAATAAATAAAACATGGGCTAAATAATTAATTAAATGATTATAAGAATAATAAACCATTACAACTATTTTATTCTTATGTGCCAAATTATTGTGGCAGTGGGATAATTATTAATGTTGATTTAAGGGTTAGTGTGGCATTTTATAAAACTAAAAATAAAATAAAATAAACTAAATAGAAAACATAAAGGATTTAAAAGAAAGAGAATAATACAAAAGGACATAAAGTTTAGTAGGGCAAAAGCCCCTGACCCAACTGGGCCGAAGCCCACCTACACATTACTTAACCCACCCCACACCTCAATTCAAAAAAAAAGAACACACCACCGACACTACAGCACCCCCCCTCGCTCCTCCTTTCCCTCCCGATCTGGATCGGGGGGCAATGGCGCTGCTCGCCACTGGATCGACCCCGCCATCGCTGCTCGTCCTCGCCGGAACGCCTCCCCACCAGACTGCCTCCCCGTCTCCGACGCCGTCGTCCCCGTCGACCTCCCCAAGCCCCACTGCCCCGCCCCCTACGCTCCCACGGTGAGGCCAACGGCCTCGGCCTTCTTTTTTTTCCCCGTTTAGAACGTCGCCACCATCCCCACCCGTGGTCGACGCGCTCCGGCCGCGCCCCTTTGCGCGCTCACCGAACCTCCTTTATCCTCGCGCGTGTGCTCGAATCCCCTTGCCTGCGCCCTGCGCGCTCACCCCGCTCCGGCGCCAGCCCGTGCACCGCGCCGCCGACCGCTGCACCTTGCGCAGCCGACTGCCCCCGCTCCGCCTTCCTCCCTTGCTCGCCTCCGCCCGCCTAGGCCGGCCGGATGGCATCGCTGTGGCCATGGCCACTCGGCACCGTGCCCGGCGGCTCGACGCTCCCGCCCACAGCTCCCATCGCGGCCCCGCCACCCGCCTCTTAGTGCCGCGCCTCCGTCCGCCGCTGCCGACGCCCTCCGCACTTGCCGCCGGCCCTTCCCCAGGCTGCCGTGCCCGGCCACCGGCCAAGCGGCTCCGGCGAGCCCCTCCCCGCATGCATCGCCGCCCCGCTCGTCCGCCGGACCCTACTGCCATCGGGGTTGTCCCGTCGGCCGTCGTGCCTCTCTTGCTCCGGCGGGCCTCGCCTGGCCTCGCCGTGCCGCCCCGCTTCGGCCACGGCTGCGGGCGCCGGGCCACGCGCTGGCCCCCTTCTGCCGCTGGCCGAGTGCCCTGTCGGGCGGGCTAGCGCCCCATGCCCGGCTCCGCCCAGCGCCCGCGCACCCGCTAACCTGCCCCCGTTTGGCCCTTTAGGCCATTGCCAAATGGGGCCCACTGCCCCCAAAAAAAGGAAACATGAAATAAATAAATAAATATAAACAATTAATTAATTAATTAATTAACTAAATTAACTTAACCTAATTAATCAGTTAATTAAACTAATTAACCTGATTAGTTAGTTAGCTGTGAATGACATGTGGGACCTAGTGATCTGTTAACTAGTCAAAGTCCATAGTTGACCGGTGATGTCATGCTGACATCATGCTGACGTCATAATTACCTTTTTCTAATTAAATTAATTTTGTTAATTCTAAAAAAGATAAAATCCTTTTTAAATTAATATAAAATAAATCGTAGCTCGGATGGAAAAACTTTATACATGAAAGTTGCTCCGAACGATGAGACAAATTCGAATACGTGGTCCGTTCATTCGCCACCCATCTCTATCATACCGAACATGCAACATTCCCCCTCCGTTTCATCTGCCCGAAAATTCCTAACACTGGGAATACCTTCCCGGATGTTTCCCATCCTCGCCAGTATAACTCAGTACCGCGTTAGGTCACACGTAGCACCGCGTTTTGCCATGTTACACTTTGTGATGCTTTGATTGCTCTGTTATTTATTATGTTCCCCCTCTGTTACTTCTCTCCGATAGACATCGGGACTGAGACCGCTGACAGTGCCACGGTGATCGACTGCGTCGACGACGACCCCTCCTTCTTGACAGAGCAACCAGGCAAGCCCCACCCCTTGATCACCAGATATCGCCTATTCTCTTCTCTCTTACTCTTGCATTAGAATTTCTACTGTTGATGATTCGTTAGCTCCTACCCTGTTGCATAGCCTGTCATTGTTGCCACAACTGTTGATACCTTTATCTGCAATCCTAAATGCTTAGTATAGGATGCTAGTGTTCCATCAGTGGCCCTACATTCTTGTCCGTCTGCCATGCTGTACTATCGGGCCGTGATCACGGGTATATACTATATACATACTTTACATGATACATGATGTGACTAAAGTCAGGTCGGATCATTGAGTACCCGCCAGTGATTCGATGTGGGGACTGAAAGGACAGGTGGCTCCATCCAGGTAGTGATGGGCCTGAGTTCCCGACGGCCCCCCAAGATCGTGGCGGAGCGACAGGGCAGGTTGAGACACCAAGTGGAGAGGTGGCCTGGCCCTGGTCGTTGTCCGTGGTTATTTCATAATAACACGCTTAACGAGTTTGGATTTTTGATCTGAGTCTGGCCATTGGCCTATACGTACTAACCAGCTACGTGGGAATAGTTATGGGCACTCGACGTCGTGGTATCAGCCGAAGCCTTCTTGACGTCAGCGACTGAGCGGCGCGCGCCGGTTTGGACCGCGTAACGTAACTTCCTTAGTAATGGAAGTTGCTAGGTCTGCTCACCGGCCGCCCTCGCAACATGAAGGTGTGCATTGGGCGATGGGCCCAGACCCCCGTGCGCTTAGGGTTTAGACCGGCGTGCTGACCTCTCTGTTGTGCTTAGGTAGGGCTACGACGTGTTGATCTTCCGAGGCCGGGCATGACCCCGGAAAGTGTGTCCGGCCAAATGGAATCGAGCATGTTGGGTTATGTGGTGCACCCCTGCAGGGAAGTTAATCTATTCGAATAGCCGTGTCCCTCGGTAAAACGACGACCCGGAGTTGTACTCTGACCTCATGAAAACTAGAACTGGATACTTCATAAAACACACCCAATCAAGTTCCAGATATAACTCGGTGGTTGCTCTCTCACAGGGTGATGTGCGGGAGGATCGCCGGGTAGGATTATGTTATACGATGTTACTTGGTGAACTCTTCAGCTACTCAAGACGGAGGCTGCCAGAAGCTTTGACGCTTGTTACTATTCCATCTACTCTTCTCTACTGCTGCAAGATGGAGGTTGCCAGAAGCGTAGTCTTCGATTGGATTAGCTATCCCCTCTTATTCTGGCATTCTGCAGTTTATCCCACATATATTACCCTTTACACAGATACCATTGCATATGTAGTGTAGATCCTTGCTTGCGAGTACTTTGGATGAGTACTCACGGTTGCTTTGCTCCCCCTTTTCCCCTTTTTGTCCCTTCTTCTCGGATGTTGCAACCAGATGGTGGAGTCCAGGACCCAGAAGATCATGTGGATGTTTCTACATGGAGTTCGGCTTCGAGGAGTAGTTAGGAGGTCCCAGGCAGAAGGCCTTGCCTTTTCGATCGTTGTTACTTTTGTGCTAGCCTTCTTTAGGCAAACTTGTTTAACTTATGTCTGTACTCATATATTATTGCTTCCGCTAACTCTTGTGTTTCCGAGCTTTTGTATTCGAGCCCTCGAGGCCCCTGGCTTTTAATATAAAGCTTGTATTATTTTAATTTGTGTCTAGAGTTGTGTTGTGATATCTTCAAGTGAGTCCCTGATCTTGGTCGTACACATTTGCATGCATGATTAGTGTACGGTCAAATCAGGGGCGTCACACTCACCTTGCCACCACCGCGCCTCCTCCAGCATCTCCGCCCTCGCCTCACGCTGCTACGGAGATGATTCTTTTCGGATCCCATGCAGGCCCTCCTCATGGATAGCCTCCAGCCCACACCAACTATCCTGTTATGCCTCTGCCGCCTCCCGTGGTTGAGCAGAGCGAGGATAGAATGAGCAAGGAGATCGACAGAAGAAATACCCAGTTGATTTTGCAGGGCATGGAGATTGGTCTGATTTGTTTGGTTGTCCGCATATTCGACGATGACGGCCCCACACCTTCCCCGTTGTTTGAGAAAAGGCCAGTCTGTCTGATGTGCGAGCAAAACTTTAGACATGTGACAGGTCGAGGGAGATGTTTTGCAAATGTTTGGTCGGGGCTGAATGAGATCCTATGCAAACCGACGAAAGAGTGGTGGCTGCTGAAAGTTGGTTGGTGATTGATCGGGAGCTTCTTTGAGGAAAGCCAAACAAGTGGCTGGAGATGTATTTTGTTGGAGCAACAGTGTTGCTTGCATATTTTCCCTGCATCTATGACATGATGATGCTTTATTTGGTGTTGTTTACTGTGGCACTACATTATGGCTTCGTTGACGATGATTTCTGCTGATTTGTGTAGTCGTGTTCTTTTTTCACTTCCAGAGTAAAGTAAGTGCAAGTAAAACGTCAGTTTTACTCTGGCTGAACCGCTCACTGTTGTTTATGCCCCTGCGGCAGCAGAGGAATAGATCTGGCAAGGTAGGGAGCTACACCAGCGTAGTCTGTGGATTTAACTAGGAAAGTGAACCCTGGAATTTCTGGTTGGACCAAGAGGTAATTCCTGTTTCCATATACCATGCAGTAGTTGATGCAGAGTATTTGTGCATCCAAATAGCAACATGAATGTGGTGTTAGTAGTTCTCAATTGTAGTGTTAGAAAATTTATGTGGTTATTGTTGTAGCATTTTTATGGACCGATTTTGTGTTGGAGGCTAAGGATTGTAGCTGCAACTCCTGACAGGGCACCATGCCCTATGAGGGTACAAGTGGCTTACCAGTTGATGGCATGGCAGCTGGTGCTGGAATGATAAAGAAGATTGATGGGGTTGATGGTGAGCATGCTACAACCTGAATGAGAAAGAGAAACGTATGGTTAGCAATTTGTTTGGGGATCGCAAATAATCTGCCAATCTCTCAGATCCCCTTCTCTGTCGTGGATTTGGATGCTTGGCAGATTTAGATTGCGGCACAGAAGAGAGATGAGGAGGAAGAAAGCAGGACAATCAAGTTGTAATGCCCAGAATGGGACTAAATCTCCTACGTGTCGAGGCACGACTTAGAGACTTAACCCCATGCTGGAATGATCGCAAGTCTGGTATCTTTGCACAACTCATGTAAAAGATGGGGATGGAAAACATAAAATAGTTGGCTTACACTCGCCACGTCACACAAATACATTACATGTCTCAGTCATCATACAATAAAACATCACAACCCTCTAAGGGTAAAATCCAAATGGCAAGATACCAAACATTATTTAAATCCACAGGTCGGATCGAATCCTAGTAGAAGTCTCCACTACTGATCATCAGGGTAACGAACATAGTATCGACTACGCTCCTCGTCGTACTCCCAGTCAAGCTCGGTGCCATCACATGGATAGCTCACAACTGGACCTGCATCTGGTGTGGTGAAGTAACTGTGAGCCACAGAGGACTCAGCAATCCCGTTCCCGGGTAACAAGACTATTTAAGCCTTGGGGAGAGGATAAAGCTGAAGAAAAGGAATAAGTGTCTGCAGCAGCAACTAGCAACTAGCTTACGTGAGAGAGTGCGAGAAGAGAAAGCCTCGGCTGAGAGATGATCACGAAGTGATCCTAGCTACAACTCAACAAACATAACCCCACCGTGTTCAACTCCCGAATCCCTATTCGGAAATTGACAGTCACGGTACACACGCTGGTAGTGTATTGAAACATTGTGTCAAGTTATATACAACCGGATATTAACAAGCTCCCATCTGCCACATAACCGCGGGCACGACTTTCGAAAGTTCATAACCCTGCAGGGGTGTTCCAACTTGACCCATTACAAGCCCACGATCCGTGGAGTCGCAACTCCAAAGTGGGAAGACCCGAGTATTCTCGGAATCCCGTGCTCAAGATACTCCGAACTAAGGTAAGGCTAATCCAGCAATCCTCCCGGCGTGTCGACACCCTGATAGTAGCCGCGCGTATCTAAGTCTCAGGACACGACCGGATGGTTGAAGCTACGGGTTTATATCAATCCTCGAGTTCCCTCGTGGTGACCCCGCAGGCTCCCCATTTCGGACCAACACTCATGAGGAGCACTGGCCCGGGGTTGTTGATTAAGAACTCGGGTTAATTACTCCCTATGCAAGTTATTTAGTTATTAGGCAAATAGTACCAATGTTGGGACTTGCTGGAAAAGACTTAGCACTTAGCGGTTTATCGAGGGGGTCCCATACACCCCAACCGTGTTAGAAACGCATAATCTAGGAACATAACACCGGTTTATACGGTTCCTAACGGCATGAGTGGAACAAATCACCAAGCAAAAGGCTTAGCCTTCCACCCTTGCCAATATATAGATGATTTCATTTTAAGCCTTTAAATAGTGTGATATAACCCAACAACACTTCAACATGAAGCAAGCATCTTCTATCTTCACCTGCGACTAGCAATGCTATAAGAAGGGCTGAGCGAAGCGTACTTAGCCAAGCAACGAGTTGCATAGGTAGGGTGGTTAAACATGGTAATGGTTACAAGTAGGAGGCTGACATGAAAGGCATGGGCATCGAGGCAAAACTATAGAGCGATATTCTAGCAATAGGCAAAGATAGTAATGTTATCGGGGTTCGGTCATCTTGCCTGAAGAGAAGTCGTTCGGATCGTAAGAAGGGTCCTCGTGCTCAACCTCGTTGGTAACCTCGTGCTCGTACTCGTACTCGGTCTCAGCTTCCGGCTCTAAACAAAACAATCACACAAGGCACGAATCAACAAGATGCAATGCGCACTCAAAAAAATGATGGATGCATGATGGATGCACTAAGGGAGCACACGGAGCACGGAAAAATAGCACTCAAGCAAATCACCTCAAAACATGATAACAATGTGATATTATGAATCTACACAGAAAATCAATCAAGTTTCATATAAGACTCGCTGGAATCGGAGCTACGGGCTAAAAGTTATGCCTGAAACAAGAAATAGGCGGAAGCTGAAAATTACAGCAACATAGCAACTTCGGAGCACTAGAAAAATAAGCTACAGCACTCAAACAACATGGCAAAGAGCATGAACATAAACTATACATATCCTACAGCAAATAAGTCCAAAGGTGCACCCCCAAAGGAGCCACGGATCAATAGCAATAAGCTTGGACATATTGAACTTGACAATAAAATTCTGGCAGCAGAATTTTATTGAAACTTTCGAGAAAAAGTTAAACATGCTACAGCCACTTAAATAGGCATGTGAGAACATGAATGGAAATCCAACAATATATACTACAAGGAACAATCGAGATTCACCCCAAAACTATCATGGTTTGTCCTAGAGCAGCAAGCAAACATGGCATCGGAACGTTACAGATTTCAGACTTAGTGAAAAACCACTAAGTGTTGAAACAGAAGTTTCATCATGGAATCTAAAAGAGCAAGTTTAAGTCACCTCGAAACTAAACATGGCAAGTGGTAAGCACCACATCAAAGTACACATGATGGTGATTCCGAAACACACAAGCATGCATCATGGAGATAAACACAACGATAGCAACGAGCTCAACAAGATGGCATTTCATAACAAGTGAAACAACATCACAGCCACATGGCACTTTGCAACGAAGATAAACATGGTAAGAATAAATCTATCATGCGACCTAACACAAACAACATGTAGAGCATGGCAAGACGAACACGTGGACATGTCATTTGCATCAATCGGACAAACGAGCTAAAAGTTATCACTAAGCAAAGATGGCATAAAAACATCACATAGCAGCAGTTATATTGGGATGCACTCTTGCAACAGAAAAACAAGCATCTAGATGACCTCTAACATGCATGGCACAATGGAATGAATCGTAGTACTATTCACCACGAACGTCTGGACACCTCATACACTCAAATCGGAGCTATGCACAAAAAGATATCATCAATTGAAAAATGCATCAGAAAACAAGCAATCAACAGGGATAGATCTAGGTTGTTTTGAAATAACCTCAGATCTGGCTGGAAAGGTCAACGGGCTCGGGTCCGGCCTGGCGGAGGGATGGAGAGGCCCAGGCGAAAGGCCCACGCGGCGGAGGCGACGGCCCACGCGGCTGCCGGCCTCGGGAGGCTTCGGGCCCGTGGTGGAGCGCTGGAGAGCGCGGCGGATCGGGTCCCCGGCCCAGGCGAAGCCGCGGCTTGGGCGCTTGGGCGCTGGGGCGGCCCACCCGGCGCTGGAGGGGCGGAGCCTGGCCGCTGGCTGGCTGGCCCAGCGGATCTGGAGCGCGGGAGGAGTTGGCCTTGGCCCTCGGTGGCGCTGGAGGGCGCGGCTGGCGGCGGAGCAGATGGGCCGTGGCGGCGGGGAGATGCGATGGAGGCGGCCCAGCGGGATGGCGCTGCGAAGTGGTCCACACGCTGGAGGTCCCGCGAAGGATGGCGGCTGGACCTGGGCCTCGCGGGAGCGGCGATGTGGTCCAAGAGCCTGGCTCGGGTGATGCTCGATCTGCCAGGCGCTGGGAGGCGAGGCCGATCGATCGGGGGCACTGGATCTTTCGATCCAGCGAGCACGGCGGTGGCGGTTGACCTGGGATCGAAGGAAACGGCGGCGGGGAGCTGCAAAGTGGTGGTTGGGGGCTGGTGTTGCACGGAAAAAAAATGAGGGGAGAAGGGGAAGAAAAAATAGGGATGCCCAAAATGGACCTAGGGGGTTCTATAAATACCAGATTTTGCTAGGGTTAGGGGTTTTGGGGGTTTTTGAGCCCTCCGATCGCGATCCAACGGATCCGATCGCGAGGGGAGTTTGGATGGGCCAAGAGGAGGTAAGTGGCCTGTTGTTGGGATGTCTTGGGCCACAAAGTGGAGGCACTTTGGACTCACACGAATAACTGTTGGGATAGCAAACAGAGTCCAAACGCGACGAGATTTGACAGGCAGGTTGCACACAACAAAACAACAACACACGACAAGTCTCGCGCCACACCGGTAACGTACACGGCCAACAACAAAGTAGGCCTACGGGACGCCACAGACACGTGAGGGAGCTCCGGAACGCGAAACGGACAACGGGAAGGAACGCGTGGAACCGGATGCAACCGACAACACAAATGCAATGCGATGCACATGTCTACATGATATGAATGAATGCCACACACGCACACAACAAAACGACGAAAACCCGAAAGACAAAGAACCCGAAATGGAATAGATGAAGCCGGAGATATATTATATGCCCAAAAGGGAAAGTATTACATCCGGGGCATTACAACTCTCCTCTACTACAAAAAGATCTTGTCCCGAGATCTAGGACTGGAAAAAGGAAGGGTACTCGAAACGAAGATGATCTTCTCGTTCCCACGTAGCTTCTCGGTCGGTGTGATGTGACCACTTGACTTTCAAGAATTTGATGGACTTGTTGCGGGTCTTGCGTTCGGTTTCTTCGACAATAGCAACGGGATGCTCTCGGTAAGACAGGTCTTGTTGAAGATCAATCTCTTCAAACGGAATCATGCGCTCAGGTGCCTTGAAGCATTTGCGGAGTTGAGACACATGGAACACATCATGAACATTGGCGAAGTTGGGAGGGAGCTCAAGTTGATAGGCTAGATCGCCTCTTTTGCCAAGAATCTTGAAAGGCCCGATGTATCTAGGAGCAAGCTTTCCTTTGATACCGAATCTTTGGGTGCCTTTCATCGGAGACACACGGAGATAGACATGATCACCAATGTTGAATGCCAAATCACGATGCTTGCCGTCATAGTAGCTCTTCTGACGCGACTGAGCGGCCTTGAGATCCTCACGTATGACTTTGCACATTTCTTCGGCTTCTGAGATCAAGTCATTGCCAAGAAGTTGACGTTCGCCTGTTTCAGACCAGTTGAGAGGGGTACGGCATTTTCTGCCATAGAGGATTTCAAACGGAGCTTTGCCTGCACTTGCTTGAAAGCTGTTGTTGTAAGGGAACTCGGCAAATGGAAGGCAGTCTTCCCATTTCATGCCAAAAGATATGACACAGGATCTGAGCATGTCTTCTAGAATCTGATTCACTCGCTCGACTTGACCACTAGTCTGAGGGTGAAAAGCAGTGCTGAACCTGATCTTAGTGCCCATGGCGGACTGAAAGGAGTCCCAGAACCTTGATGTGAACAAGCTTCCACGGTCTAAGGATATAACTTGAGGAATGCCATGTAAGGACACAATTCTGGAAGTGTACAACTCTGCCAATTGAGCTGCATTGATTGATTCTTTGACTGGCAGGAAGTGAGCGACTTTGGTAAGCTTGTCAATCACCACGAAGATAGAATCATTTCCTCGCTTGGACTTAGGAAAACCAGTGACGAAGTCCATTTCAATGTGGTCGAACTTCCACTCGGGAATAGGAAGAGGTTGGAGAAGACCGGCTGGACGTTGATGTTCTGCTTTCACTCTTCTGCACACATCACATTCGTTCACGAATTGGGCAATTTCCCTTTTCATGCGTGTTCACCAGTAAGATTGCTTGAGATCTTGATACATCTTGGAACTGCCAGGATGAATGGAAAGGAGAAAATCATGTGCTTCTTCCATTATGAGCTTCCGGAGATCACCTTTGGGAACAACGAGTCTGTCCTCGAAGAACAAGGTATCTCTCTCATCAACACAAAAGCACTTGTATTTCGGAATGCCCTTTGCAATAGCATGTTTCACCTTATTCACCATGGTATCACTGAGTTGGGCCTCACGGACCTGATCTTCCAAGGTAGGAGCAACTTGAAGATTTGCAAGAAAACCCTGCGGAACAACTTGGAGGTTGAGTTTCCTGAATGCTTCACAAAGCTCAGGCTGGTACGGCTTGATAAGAAGGCTGTTGCAATATGCCTTTCTGCTCAAAGCATCTGCAATCACATTCGCCTTGCCAAGAGTGTATTCGATGCTGGGATTATACTCTTGGATCATTTCAACCTAACGAGTCTGGCGGAGGTTCAGATGCGGCTGTGTGAAGATGTACTTCAAGCTCTTGTGATCAGTGAAGATGTCGACCTTTCTGCCCAACAACAGATGTCTCCACGTAATCAAAGCATGTACCACAGCTGCTAGCTCGAGATCATGTGTGGGATAGTTCTTCTCACTTGGCTTGAGCTGACGAGAAGTGTATGCCACAATTCTCTTGTCTTGCATAAGCACACCACCAAGACCTTGATGAGAAGCATCACAGAATACTTCATAGGGCTTGGACTCGTCTGGAGGAGTCAGAACTGGAGCGGAGACGAGCTTTTCTTTCAGAGTTTTGAATGCCACTTCACACTCTGGAGACCAAAAGTATTTGACATTCTTCTAAAGCAAGTTGGAAAGAGGCTTGGCAATCTTGGAGAAGTTCTCAACGAACCTTCTGCAATAGCTGGCAAGACCCAGAAAACTGTGGAGTTGCTTGACGTTCTGAGGAGCCTCCCAGTTGACAATTGCTTCAACTTTCTCGGGATTAACCGCAATACCGTCAGCTGAGATGATATGGCCCAGGTACAAAACCTTATCGAGCCAGAATTCGCACTTAGAGAACTTGGCATAGAACTTATGCTCTCGGAGTCGATCAAGAACCAGACGTAAGTGCTTTTCGTGATCTTCTTCATTCTTGGAAAACACCAGAATATCATCCAGATACACAAGCACAAACTCGCCAGTATAGGGGTTGAAGATGTAGTGCATCATCCTCGAAAAGGTAGGAGGAGCATTGGCGAGACCAAAAGACATGACAGTATACTCGTATGAACCGTAGCTCGTTCTGAAGGCCGTCTTGGGAATGTCTTCCTCGCGAATGCGAATTTGGTGATAGCCCATTCGGAGGTCGAGCTTAGAGAACACTTTAGCTCCTTTGAGCTGCACGAAGAGTTCGTTGATGTTGGGGAGCGGATACTTGTTCTTTATTGTCTTCTTGTTCAATGGCCGGTAATCAACGCAGAGACGCTCCGTGCCATCTTTCTTCTTGACAAATAAGACACCACAGCCCCAAGAAGACGTACTAGGCCTGATGAGACCCATACTCTCCTGCTTATCAAGCTACTTCTTCAATTCCTTCAATTCTTCCGGAGAGAGCTTGTACGGACGCCGGCATGCTGGCTCAGTACCCGGCTCGAGTTCAATGACAAATTCCACCTGACGGTGTGGAGGCATGCCTGGAAGTTCTTCAGGAAAGACGTCCTGATATTCGTTCACCACCGGAATTTGAGATATGGCATTAATTTCGCCCTTATCATTGAGAGAGAAAAGCCTGATAGTGTTATCCCTGGAGGCAAAGATAATCACATCTTCATCAGGATGAGTCATCTTGACTTCCTTCTGTGCACAATCAATGTGAGCATCATGCTGAGAAAGCCAATCCATTCCGAGGATGAGGTCAATGTCGGAATTACCAAGAACCACCGGTTTAGCCAGAAAACGATAATCTCCCATGCGAATAGAAACATTCGGAGCAAATATGTTGTAAGTCATACGTCTCCCCGGAGAAATGACTTGCAACTTCTGAGGCAGACTTTGGACGTCAACATTATACTTGGATACAAATGGTTGAGACATGAAAGAACATGAAGCACCCGAATCAAATAGCACTTTAGCTGGAAAAGAGTTAACTGAGAGGTTACCCAAAATCACATCAGAAGAATTCTCCGCTTGTGCTGCATTCATCAGATTGACCCTTGCTGCCTTTGGATCATGCTTGACCATAGCGGTACCGACAGGTGGAGGAGGCGGAAGGCGCCTTGGGTTGTTGCACTTGTTGGAATAATGACCCTTCTGGCCACACTTGTAGCAAGTAACCTCAGAAAGCGGACGGGCAGGAGGAACACTCGGTCTTGGAGCTTGGAACTATTCTTGGACTGCTTGTTGGAGTTGGGTGGGTGGGAGAAACCACGTCCACTAGAGGTCTTGTTGCTGTTGGAGTTGTTGGAGTTGTTGTAAGGAGCTCAAATCACTGGAGGAGGAGGAAGCCAAAATTTCTGTTGCTTCGAGACCATCTGAGACGATGAGGAAGAGTGAACGGCATCTCGAATCCTCTTTTTAGAAGCCTCCATCTTAAGCTGAGCTGCTTCTTGTTTCAAAGCCATGTTACAAATTTGTCGAATTCATCGGGCTCGAACAAGGTGAGAGCAAGTTGAAGTTCGTCTTTGAGGCCTCCACGAAACTGGTAGATTTTGCTCTTAGCATCAGGAATGTCTTGCTTAGCATAGCGAGCGAGGTTTTGGAACTTGACATTATACTGATAGACTGTCATGGAGCCCTGCTTCAGGTTGCAGAATTGCTCACGCATACCCTCGATGACACTTGTAGGAATGTGGTGAGAGCGAAAGTCCTTGCAGAAATTCTCCCAAGAGATCACCTGACCTGGCCTGGAGTCTTTGTACTGCTGCCGCCAGTCAGCTGCTTGGTCTTTGAGTTGGAAGGCTGCAAACTTCACATAATCATCTTCCTTCACGTTACTGCACTCAAAATGCTTCTTTATGTCGGTTAACCAATCTTCAGCATCAACAGGGTCGACACAGTAACTGAAAGCTTTTGGATTATTGGCCAAGAACTGGTTGAGAGTAGCATGGTGCTGCTGGTTGAAGAAGTTGCCTTGATTCCCTGGAACACCCTGATTAGCTTGATTAGCTTGCATCTGCTGCATCATCTGCATCAACATCTGAGTGTTCTGAGCTGTCGTCTGCATAATCGCTCTCCAAGCCTCAGACGGAGGAGGGGGGTAAGGAGGACGATCTGGGACCTCTTCACCCTCTGGGTTAGCGTTGGGAACTCGTTTCGGAGCCATCCTGAAAGAGATGACCACGAATCAGCAATTGATTGACACAAGGTATAAGCTGAATCAATGGAATGAATTGCAACAAGTCTTCACAATAATCATTCGAACAATAGGAACGAATGAAATCATTCGAACAAGAGCAACGAATGAAATTCTTAGTTAAATGATAACATCAATCTTCACGAGAAGCCACATAGGGGACAAAAGGTAAATAAGAAAAACAACAAGGTACAGACGGGAACAAACACAAGATAGGAGCTTCGTTCTAACATCTTTGTGCTGAAAGCATATGAACGCGTTACGAAAGGGTTTTGCAATCCCCGGATCAACATAGCCAAGGACCCTTTAAGATGCAACTCCCGATCGGAACATCGGTCATAATACCACTTCACTCAATGTAGAACCCCGAACTCGCTAACCTACATTCGTTGGAAGAATGCCTACGATCTACTAGATAAAACCCACCTTTGAATTTCCGAAAGATTCCAGTTATGCAATCAGGTGTTGGGGATACACGGGAAGCACCGCACAATCAACTCTAAACCTACATCCAGGTGTATCCATCCTTCAACACATAACCAGTCTTTCTCAGAAACTGTCTACCTCGGACCTTCTAAAAGCATCCACTATAACAAGCTATGGCAATACTCCCGAACTACCTCCCCAGTACTAGGTGATGTCGGGGTTATCTTGCCACTGGCCGTATAGGAGCGATTTTCGATGTCGGCCGTCTTAAGTATTTAGTACTGCCGCGATATGCTTGTGACGACAATACCCCGAAGCTCAACTCCCCGGGACACTGCCACAACCCCTAATGTCAGGAGGCATCGAGAACAATATTCTCGTCACAAGAACATCGAAACAATCCCAGAATACTCGCGAGATTCCTAAAAAAAAATTTGGTGCAATTTTGAAGATAGAAGAGACAAGAGTAGACGTCAGGAGTCCTGACCGGAGAGAAAGGAGATGAGAAGCAAAGAATTCCTACTCTCCGATATAATATAGGACTCAAAATATTTTTCAGTGTGTGCCTAGACTCGACCGTCAACGATTCGATCAATCAGTGGGGGCTCCTAGGTCGGAGAAGGCTCTGAATACCAACTTGTAATGCCCAGGATGGGACTAAATCTCCTACGTGTCGAGGCACGACTTAGAGACTTAACCCCATGCTGGAATGATCGCAAGTCTGGTATCTTTGCACAACTCATGTAAAAGATGGGGATGGAAAACATAAAATAGTTGGCTTACACTCGCCACGTCACACAAATACATTACATGTCTCAGTCATCATACAATAAAACATCACATCCCTCTAAGGGTAAAATCCAAATGGCAAGATACCAAACATTATTTAAATCCACAGGTCGGATCGAATCCTAGTAGAAGTCTCCACTACTGATCATCAGGGTAACGAACATAGTATCGACTACGCTCCTCGTCGTACTCCCAGTCAAGCTCGGTGCCATCACCTGGATAGCTCACAACTGGACCTGCATCTGGTGTGGTGAAGTAACTGTGAGCCACAGAGGACTCAGCAATCCCGTTCCCGGGTAACAAGACTATTTAAGCCTTGGGGAGAGGATAAGGCTGAAGAAAAGGAATAAGTGTCTGCAGCAGCAACTAGCAACTAGCTTATGTGAGAGAGTGCGAGAAGAGAAAGCCTCGGCCGAGAGATAATCACGAAGTGATCCTAGCTACAGCTCAACAAACATAACCCCACCGTGTTCAACTCCCGAATCCCTATTCGGAAATTGACAGTCACGGTACACACGCTGGTAGTGTATTGAAACATTGTGTCAAGTTATCTACAACCGGATATTAACAAGCTCCCATCTGCCACATAACAGCGGGCACGGCTTTCGAAAGTTCATAACCCTGCAGGGGTGTTCCAACTTGACCCATTACAAGCCCACGATCCGCGGAGTCGCAACTCCAAAGTGGGAAGACCCGAGTATTCTCGGAATCCTGTGCTCAAGATACTCCGAACTAAGGTAAGGCTAATCCAGCAAATCCTGCCGGCGTGTCGACACCCTGATAGTAGCCACGCGTATCTAAGTCTCAGGACACGACCGGATGGGTGAAGCTACGGGTTTATATCAATCCTCGAGTTCCCTCGTGGTGACCCCGCAGGCTCCCCGTTTCGGACCAACACTCATGAGGAGCACTGGCCCGGGGTTGTTGATTAAGAACTCGGGTTAATTACTCCCTATGCAAGTTATTTAGTTATTAGGCAAATAGTACCAATGTTGGGACTTGCTGGAAAAGACTTAGCACTTAGCGGTTTATCGAGGGGGTCCCATACACCCCAACCGTGTTAGGAACGCATAATCAAGGAACATAACACCGGTTTATATGGTTCCTAACGGTATGAGTGGAACAAATCACCAAGCAAAAGGCTTAGCCTTCCACCCTTGCCAATATATAGATGATTTCATTTTAAGCCTTTAAATAGTGTGATATAACCCAACAAAACTTCAACATGAAGCAAGCATCTTCGATCTTCACCTGCAACTAGCAATGCTATAAGAAGGGCTGAGCGAAGCGTACTTAGCCAAGCAACGGTTTGCATAGGTAGGGTGGTTAAACATGGTAATGGTTACAAGTAGGAGGCTGACATGAAAGGCATGGGCATCGAGGCAAAACTATAGAGCGATATTCTAGCAATAGGCAAAGATAGTAATGTTATCGGGGTTCGGTCATCTTGCCTGAAGAGAAGTCGTTCGGATCGTAAGAAGGGTCCTCGTGCTCAACCTCGTTGGTAATCTCGTGCTCGTACTCGTACTCGGTCTCAGCTTTCGGCTCTAAACAAAACAATCACACAAGGCACGAATCAACAAGATGCAATGCGCACTCAAAAAAATGATGGATGCATGATGGATGCACTAAGGGAGCACACGGAGCACGGAAAAATAGCACTCAAGAAAATCACCTCAAAACATGATTACAATGTGATATTATGAATCTACACAGAAAATATCAAGTTTCATATAAGACTCGCTGGAATCGGAGCTACGGGCTAAAAGTTATGCCCGAAACAAGAAATAGGCGGAAGCTGAAAATTACAGCAACATAGCAACTTCGGAGCACTAGAAAAATAAGCTACAACACTCAAACAACATGGAAAAGAGCATGAACATAAACTAGACATATCCTACAGCAAATAAGTCCAAAGGTGCACCCCCAAAGGAGCCACGGATCAATAGCCATAAGCTTGGACATATTGAACTTGACAATAAAATTCTGGCAGCAGAATTTTATTGAAACTTTGGAGCAAAAGTTAAACATGCTATAGCCACTTAAATAGGCATGTGAGAACATGAATGGAAAGCCAACAATATATACTACAAGGAACAATCGAGATTCACCCCAAAACTATCATGGTTTATCCTAGAGCAGCAAGCAAACATGGCATCGGAACGTTACAGATTTCAGACTTAGTGAAAAGCCACTAAGTGTTGAAACAGCAGTTTCATCATGGCATCTAAAAGAGCAAGTTTAAGTCACCTCGAAACTAAACATGGCAAGTGGTAAGCACCACATCAAAGTACACATGATGGTGATTCCGAAACACACAAGCATGCATCATGGAGATAAACACAACGATAGCAACGAGCTCAACAAGATGGCATTTCATAACAAGTGAAACAACATCACAGCCACATGGCACTTTGCAACAAAGATAAACATGGCAAGAATAAATCTATCATGCAACCTAACACAAACAACATGTAGAGCATGGCAAGACGAACACGTGGACATGTCATTTGCATCAATCGGACAAACGAGCTAAAAGTTATCACTAAGCAAAGATGGCATAAAAACATCACATAGCAGCAGTTATATCGGGATGCACTCTTGCAACAGAAAAACAAGCATCTAGATGACCTCTAACATGCATGGCACAATGGAATGAATCGTAGTACTATTCACCACGAACGTCTGGACACCTCATACACTCAAATCGGAGCTATGCACAAAAAGATATCATCAATTGAAAAAGGCATCAGCACACAAGCAATCAACAGGGATAGATCTAGGTTTTTTTGAAATAACCTCAGATCTGGCTGGAAAGGTCAACGGGCTCGGGTCCGGCCTGGCGGAGGGATGGAGAGGCCCAGGCGAAAGGCCCACGCGGCGGAGGCGACGGCCCGCGCGGCTGCCGGCCTCGGGAGGCTTCTGGCCCGTGGTGGAGCGCTGGAGAGCGCAGCGGATCGGGCCCCCGGCCCAGGCGAAGCCGCGGCTTGGGCGCTTGGGCGCTGGGGCGGCCCACCCGGCGCTGGAGGGGCGGAGCCTGGCGGCTGGCTGGCTGGCCCAGCGGATCTGGAGCGCGGGAGGAGTTAGCCTTGGCCCTCGGTGGCGCTGGAGGGCGCGGCTGGCGGCGGAGCAGATGGGCCGTGGCGGTGGGGAGATGCGAGGGAGGCGGCCCAGCGGGATGGCGCGGCGAAGTGGTCCACACGCTGGAGGTCCCGCGAAGGATGGCGGCTGGACCTGGGCCTCGCGGGAGCGGCGATGTGGTCCAAGAGCCTGGCTCGGGCGATGCTCGATTTGCCAGGCGCTGGGAGGCGAGGCCGATCGATCGTGGGCACTGGATCTTTCGATCCAGCGAGCACGGCGGCGGCGGTTGACCTGGGATCGAAGGAAACGGCGGCGGGGAGCTGCCAAGTGGTGGCTGGGGGCTGGTGTTGCACGGAAAAAAAAATGAGGGGAGAAGGGGAAGAAAAAATAGGGATGCCCAAAATGGACCTAGGGGGTTCTATAAATAGCAGATTTTGCTAGGGTTAGGGGTTTTGGGGGTTTTTGAGCCCTCCGATCGCGATCCGACGGATCCGACCGCGAGGGGAGTTAGGATGGGCCAAGAGGAGGTAAGTGGCCTGTTGTAGGGATGTCTTGGGCCATAAAGTGGAGGCACTTTGGACTCACATGAATAACTGTTGGGATAGCAAACGGAGTCCAAACGCGACGAGATTTGACAGGCGGGTTGCACACAACAAAACAACAACACACGACAAGTCTCGCGCCACACCGGTAACATACACGGCCAAACAACAAAGTAGGCCTACGGGACGCCACGGACACGTGAGGGAGCTCCGGAACGCGAAACGGCCAACGGGAAGGAACGCGTGGAACCGGATGCAACCGACAACACAAATGCAATGCGATGCACATGTCTACATGATATGAATGAATGCCACACACACGCACACAACAAAACGACGAAAACCCGAAAGACAAAGAACCCGAAATGGAATAGATGAAGCCGGAGATATATTATATGCCCAAAAGGGAAAGTATTACATCCGGGGCATTACACAAGTGGAAGAGAAAAGAACATGCATGGACACCCCAAGTCTCTCCGATGGATATGAACAGCTTAGGTCCTGCCATGGTCCCTGACCCTGAGTTTGCCAACCCCACACCTAAGCTCCCTGCCAGGTGTGACTGTCTCATGCTTGCCACCACCTCAGCTTGCAGACCGACTTTTTAGTCATTATAGGTTGCTATTTTCTTTTTGTCATTGATATTTTACACAACAAATTTTGATTTTCTACTTACAAATATGAACCTCTATATATGTGCATAAATTAGCTTCAGTTTCATGTCAATTTAAAGGAGTCTGCAGTGTTGGAATTTGGTGATTGATCAATGAAGGAAAGTTCCCCACAAGAAAAAATGAAGGAAAGTTGCAGGTAAAAGAATATCGTGGAAGGCATTTTTCTTGTATAGGTCGCCCTTGACGTGAGAATCTACTTGGTGAAAGTCATCAGTGTGCTTCTCTGCCTTCTGTAATTTTTACCAATCCAGGCGAGATTCTGTGATTTTAACACGGAAGAGAAATTGAGAACATGCATATGTTGACCAGGTCATTTATGACTTGAAGTTTTATTTGCAATATATGTAATTGAAAAAATGTTCAGAATTAATGTATGAAGGGCACATATAAATGTTATTCAGTTTTATTTGTAGAGCTACTTTATGGTATTTCGGATTCATTTCAAGATTTTAGTAGGGTATATGCCTATAACTCTTGCTCTCCAGGCTTGCTGAAATTTTAGTAGCACGCAATAAAACATCATGTTTGGCGCACATGTTCATGCCCGGAAGTAGGTTGTTATTTTGTAGCATCCCAAAGTGTATTGGACATCACAACAATATGTATCCCGTTGAAGTGCATGGGCTGAAGAATAATTCTTTAACTTTTTACTGGTGTCAAATTAAATTATAAGAACAACAATTGAATATATGTTATTTAGGCTAACATACCAAATTGTTTTGCTTATATTATGCTGCTTCCTGTAATTATCTGTTCTCTGGAAACAATATAGGCCAATGCAACATATTCTGTTGTGTCTATATCTACCTTGCTGTTTTGAACAATAGACATCAAAACTCTCAGATATATGTTTCGTTCTACACCCTGCTTGGACCTATGAAAGCCACTTTGTAGCCTAATCACAAGAGATGTAAAATACTGTTGGTGACCTATGAAAGACACTTTGTAGACTAATCCATTTCTGAGATATTCCTATTAACTACTGTTAAAATAAATGCATTATTTGTACTTATGCATTAGTCATCATGGTTTTTATTGTTCATTTATGCACCACTTTAATTTTTTGTTATGGCGACGATGACAAAGACATAGTTGGGAGCGGGGCTAAAGGCGGTGGCCCACTCCCTCCCCATTGGGCTGAAGGAAATACTATGAAGTGGCGACCAAGGGTGAGTTCTACTTCAAGCACACCCATGACAACTATGCGGCGAAAGTTGACAAGGAGGCGGAGTTCAGAAGCACACATTCGACGATGACAACCCTGTGCATGTGTCCCTGTACCTGGTGACATGGCGACTAGGTGAATACCCCTCATGAGATGTGCGGGATCAGATGAAGACGAGACATGTCAACATGAATATGTTGATTGTTGCATGCGAGGATTTATTTCTCCTGTTGCAACGCACGGGCCCTTTTACTAGTACTATTAATGCTTGGTGTCATAGGACTCAAGAGTTCACAATTTTTCCCCTCATAGCTGTGAGTGTGTGGGGACCCCGACTTAGAAGTCGAGATCACCGAATGCACGTGTACAGTGATCCCAGAGATCAATGCTCACTGAACACACAGAAGCTGAAATAACAAGAGTCTTACATCCATACAAATAGTCTTACATGAATTAAGGCCATTATGGCCAAGTCTTACATAGGTAGAGCCTCACGGGCTAAATAGCAAATAACTCAAGTAGCGGAAGTCTTCGATAAACGGGTAGAACCCATGCCATCTGCCTTAACCCTACAGGCATTCTGACTGGGATAGCGTCCTAGTTCGCGTCTCCAAAGAACTCTTCCTCATAATCCTGTTCTTCCATGCCTGGCCAATTAAATAACCAGTGGCAAGCCAATGAGTACTTTGAATGTACTCGCAAGCAACCCATGATGTGGTAACAATGCAATGGAACAATAATGAACAATCTAGCAGAAAGCTAGAATAATATGCTATCATCAAGTTTATGCATCAATAACCTCGCGTAACCTCGAAGACAGGTTACCGATATCAACATGAATATGATTCAACTCATCGAGTCAAGTCACCATCCTTGACTTATCACACACATTCCAACACCGATGAAGTAAAATTCTGGACATAGTTTAAGTAGCACCACCCAACTGTCCATGACCGTGGACACGGCTATTCGAATAGTTTTACACTCTGCAGAGGTTGCGCACTTTACCCACAAGATCCGGGGAACTTCCGTGTCATCCACGACCCGCGGTACCTCAAGTACCCGGGGTAAGCACCCGGTCATTACCTTTCCTTAGACGACACTAACATAGAGTCCACTCGTTGGTACACGGCCCTCGGGTACAAATAGATCACGTGACTTGCCCTAATTTCAATGTCACGCGTACCCGAAGGGACCAACGGTGTGTCCGGTGCCCTGTGAAAACAGTCATGGTCGTCTATCCAAGCACGACCCCGTCCCGGGAAAGACCTCAAGTCTTCCCGTCACTAGTAATGCGGGCACCATGCTAGTATCGACCTAAGTAATCAATAAAGCCCCGTCCCATAAGGGGTAGTGTGGTTGCACATGTTTGGTTGGAACGGTAGTCACACATAAATCTAATCCATCATTCCACCATGCACATGATATTACCGGCACATCACTTCTTTCTCAAGTGATGACCTAACACATCATCACCCTCGGGCATTAGGGGCACCCGATGGGTTCATGCAAAGATTTCAACTACGAGGGTTCAAATCACACATGCATCATATAAGCATCATGACCAACTATTTGCATGTCATCTAGCACATAGTGAGATCATCAATAAAGCATGCATCATCTGGTGGTTCATCTAGGTTACCATCGTAACCCTATCATCATGCATCGGAAACAAACGGGTTTCGAGAACAAGTGTATCATGGTCAAAGGGCTGCTTGCCTGGATTGGCTTGGTCTTCAAAGTCTTCAAATCCTTCTCCTTCTTCTTCCACAACAACTTCGTCAAATACGGGATCTATACGTCGCATAATAACCACGGGAAAATAAGAATACAAACAAAACAGAAAAATCAAAGTGCTCAGAAAAATGTCAACTCATTTTTATAAAATACTAGAGGAATTTCTAAGGTGGGGAAAAATCTTAGTTGGAGTTTTGGAGTAACAGAATGGAGTATATTGATTTTAGAAGAGGAGTTATACTGCTCAAATTTGAATTTAAATTTGAACAGTACATAAAAGTTTCATGGATTTGAGTGAAAGTAGTACCATTAAATAGGTTGGAATATTACAAGATTTTAGGAGTTGGAATTATTTAATTTGGATCATTATTCTTTTCTGTAGAAATGTTTAAAACATTTACAGAAAAGAAAAAGAAAAATGTGCCCTGTGCACTGGGCCAGAGAAGGCCACAGTGCACGGCCCAGACGGACCGGCCCAGCCGCACGGGAGCCTGCGCGCGCACGTCAGGTTTTTAAACCTGACGGGCGGGGCCCGTGGGTCAGTGGCACAGAGGAGGGGGAGAGAGGTGAGGGGATGACAGGCGGGGCCCGCCTGTCATCTCTAACCCCACGGCCATGGCGACGGCGAGCTCACCGGCGAGGTTCCCGGCCACGGCGACGGCAACGGAGGGCAGGAACGTGACCAGCGTCGTGTCGCGGATGCAGGGGTGGTGGTGCGGCACAGCGGGGAGGTCCGGTTCACCGGCGGCGAGGTGGGACGGCGGAGGCCCGTCGGAGGGTCGTGGTTCTGGTCGTTTCCGACTGCCACAGAGAGGGGAAACAGGGGGGAAAGGATCAGTGAGGCGAGGGGGTTCCGAATCGGGTGGAAGGAAGGGCAGGGGAGGCCCGTACCACGAGATCGCCGGCGGACCGACGCGGCGGAGCTCCGGTTGATCCCGAGCATCGGGACGTCCTGGGGAGGAGTGGATGATGCTGGGGGACTCAGTGGAGTGGAGTGAGGCTTGTGGTGCTACTGGAGAGGCTCGGAAGGGGCTATAAATAGGAGTTCGACGGAGGCCCGTGGTCCAGTGCGCCGGCGAGCTTCGGCTCGAGGCTACAGCGCACGGGAGGCCAAGGGAGTGAGTCCGTGGAGTTCCTGGACGATCTCCACGTCCAGTAGAGGTGAGAGGAGGAGCGGGGGAGCGTCAGGAGCGTGCGCGCGTGCGAGACAGAGGAGTGGCCGCCACGGGCGGCCAGCGCGCGTGCGACGACGGCCACTGGAGGGCGCAGGAGGAGGGGGGACAGCGCCGGGGAGGTCGCGGACGTCGAGGGGCCTCGACTGGCGCGAGGGGGAGGCCCGAGGCTATCGGGGTCAGCGATTGGCCGGAGCCACCGTGCGGAGGTGCACTGTTGCGCGCTCCAGAGCGTGCGTACTGCTGGCATCATCGTGCTCTCGCCGTTTTGGTCCAAACCAGCGTGTCCAACAGTGTCCAGCATGTTGAGGGAGGAGTAAAGAAAGGGCCTGAGGCCTTGGATGCCCTGGAGATGTTGAGAGAGAGGGAGAGTGCTGGTGAAATGGTGAAAACCTGCTGTCCAGCAAGGTAAAACAGGGCTTTCACCCCTCAATCATGAAGCTGGGGTGCTGGGGAAGTTACTGGAGGTAGCTGGTAACTCAATGATCATGTGGTAAGAGGTTGAGGCCATGGAGAAAAGTAAAAGTGATCAAGTTGGAGGTTTTAGCAATTCTGCAGAAGGTGTTTGATCAGTGTTTGGTCAAGTAAATGACCTCCACTTGACATGGCACTTAACAGGGTTGAAAGTAATGAGGAAATAGGGTGCTTCACCAAATTTGGGCTCATTTGAAGAAACTAGCCAATGTAACTTTGGTGAACCCTAGAAATCAACAGAAACAGTTTCATCTTGATTGAGTCAAGCTAATCATCTCCCCTTGATGCACCACTTGGTGTAGCATCATCATTTGGGGTATTGATCATGCCCTCAAAGTTTGAAGCTCCAGATAAAAAGTTGGTAATGTAAAGTTGTTCAAATTTGCATTTGAACAGAAAGGGTTTTGAGGTGATCAGATCAAGTTTCTCCATTCAAATTCTTGTGCCATTTGGTCTAGATGCCTTATTAGGTCATTCTAGCATGTGCACCAAATTTTAGAGCATTTGAACAAGTTTGGCAATGTAAAGTTGCTCAAACTTCAAATATGGACAGAATGGTTATGAAGGGGTTTGAGGATGTTGTCTTGCTTCCCAAGGCATGGGACTTGGCAAGATCATACAATATGTCATATATGACATGATAGAATTTCCCTGGAATTTTTGGAGAAAGTTTCCTTTGTAAATATTTCAAAAGCTTGAAATATCCAGAAAGGGTTTTAGAGGGTTTAACCCATTATTTTGAACATGACCAAGTGTTGAAACTCTTATATATGGACAATATATGTCCTCTGAGTCTCTCTGAATTTTGGCAAATATTTTTGAAATACTTAAATAATTTTCCCCTATTAAATACCATTTCTGGCCTTAAGAAAAAGCTTTTAAATAAAATAGGAAAATAACTTTTAAAATTATACCTTTGTGGTTTCTGGGAGTCCTATGACTACTAGGTCTCAAATAAACTTTTTGAAATAATTTTCTCACCCTAAATCAAGTACTTGCAGTGCAAATCTCAATTCAGCGGTTTTTGGAAAACTAAATTTATAAAATACTTTTTGGCCAAATTAATTTTGTAAGAAAATACTATACTGTTATATAACACTTGGCATGATCATTGGGTAGAAGTTTTCGGTATGGAGATGAAATCTACAAGAGATCATAGTTGACTTTAATGAGCACATGAAAAAGCACATGAAGAAAACTCAATTCCAAATAAAAGCCAAATGATGCTAAAAAAAATTGCTGGTCCAAATTTTTCATGCTTCAAAGATACAAATAACATGTTACAAAATGCAGGGTGTGACAGACCTACCCCCTTACAAGAATCTCGTCCCCGAGATTCCTAAACTAGGGCTTAAAAGAGATCGGGAAACTCGGATCTAAGATAGTCTTCTCGTTCCCAGGTTGCTTCTGCTTCGGTGTGGTTGCTCCACTGGACCTTGAAGTACTTGATGGTACGGCTTCGCGTACGTCGTTCTGCTTCGTCCAGAATACGAATGGGCTTCTCGCGGTAGGTCAAATCAGGCTGCAGATCAATGGCTTGGTGATCCACATCCTTGTAGAGATTGGGCTTGTCTGGAACTTGGAGACATTTCCGGAGTTGTGACACATGGAATACATTGTGCACATCGGATAGCTCAGGTGGTAGTTCCAACTGATAAGCCACTTCTCCTCGTCGTGCAGTGACCTCAAAGGGTCCAATGAACCTTGGTGCGAGCTTCCCCTTGACATGGAAACGCTTGGTTCCCTTCAGAGGAGTTACCCGCAGGTACACATGGTCCCCGACATGGAAACTCATGTCTCGGCGTCGAGTGTCAGCATAACTCTTCTGCCTTGAATTGGCTGCCTTTAATCGCTCTTTGACTAGTTGGACTTGCTCTTCTGCTGCGCGGAGATTATCCGGTCCAAAGACTAGTCCTTCTCCAGTCTCTGACCAGTTCAGGGGTGTGCGACACCTGCGTCCGTACAACACCTCAAATGGTGCCATCTGAAGGCTTGACTGGTAACTGTTGTTATAGGAGAACTCGGCAAAAGGGAGACAGTCTTCCCACTTGGCTCCATATGCCAGGACACAGGCTCGGAGCATATCTTCGAGAATCTGATTGACTCGCTCTGTTTGACCTCCGGTCTGTGGGTGGAAAGCTGTGCTGAAAGACAACTTGGTTCCCAGGGCTTCTTGGAACTTCTTCCAGAACCTTGAGGTGAACTGGGTTCCTCGATCTGACACAATCTCCTTGGGAACGCCGTGAAGACTTACGATTCGGTCGATGTAGAGAGCTGCCAGCCGGTTGCCATCATAAGTGGTCTTGACAGGAATGAAGTGGGCCACCTTGGTCAAATGATCGACTATGACCCAGATGGAGTCATGTCCTCTATTCGACCTTGGTAATCCAGTGATGAAGTCCATTCCGACTTTATCCCACTTCCACTCAGGAACCTTGAGTGGTTGAAGCAATCCAGCGGGTCGCTGATATTCAGCCTTGACCCTTTGGCACACATCACACTTTGCAACATAGGTCGCAATCTCTCTTTTCATCCCGTGCCACCAGAATCGTGCCTTCAAGTCTTGGTACATCTTGGTTCCTCCGGGGTGGATGGAATACGGAGTGTCGTGGGCTTCTAGCAGAATCAGCGTCTTCAGCTCGGTGTTGTTTGGTACGCAGAGGCGACCCTTGTACCAAACAATCCCGTGCTCGTCTTCGGAGAATCCTGGGGCCTTGCCCAGCTTCATCTTCTTCTTGATACCTTCAATGCTTGCATGTCCATCTTGTGCCTTCTTGACATCGTCCATCAGGGTCGGTCTGACTTCCAAATGATCCAAAAATCCAGGGGTGAGCAATTCCAAACTGAATTGTTCGATCTCCTTAAACAAGGCCGGCTGCCTTTCTTGAATAACGGCATTCAAAGAGCAAGCCTTCCTGCTTAAGGCATTGGCCACCACGTTAGCCTTCCTAGGGTGATACTGAACACTGAGGTCATAATCTTTGATGAGTTCCATCCATCTCCGCTGCCTCATGTTCAATTCCTTTTGGGTGAAAATATACTTCAGACTTTTGTGGTCTGTGTAAATCTCACACCGTTTCCCTAGGAGGTAATGCCGCCATGTCTTCAAGGCATGAACTACTGCCGCTAGCTCAAGATCGTGAGTAGCGTAGTTCTCCTCATGGGGTCGTAGTTGCCTGGAGAGGTATGCTATGACGCGGCCTTCTTGCATCAGAACGCTTCCCAATCCAGTTCGAGAGGCATCACAATATATCACGAACTCCTTGTGAATATCCGGTGTTGCCAGAACTGGGGCGGTGCTCAATCTCTTCTTGAGCTCTTGGAAGCTCTCTTCGCATTTTGGCGTCCACTCGAACTTCTTGTCCTTTTTGAGGAGCTGAGTCATTGGTCGTGCAATGCTAGAGAATCCTTCCACGAACTTGCGGTAGTAGCCCGCTAGTCCGAGGAAGCTTCTGACTTCCATGACGGTCGTTGGAGATTGCCATTTGGTCACAGCTTCGATTTTTGCAGGATCAACAGATAATCCTTCCTCGGTCAAGACATGACCTAAGAATCCAACTTTATGCAGCCAGAACTCACACTTGCCGAATTTGGCATACAGTTGGTGCTCACGAAGCTTGTCTAGGACCATCGTCAGATGCTGCTCGTGCTCTTCCTCCGACTTCGAGAACACAAGAATGTCATCAATGAAGACAACAACAAACTTGTCCAAATATTCCATGAAGACTTTATTCATGAGATACATGAAGTAAGCTGGGGCATTGGTTAACCCAAAAGACATGACCGTGCACTCGTACAGGCCATATCTGGTTACGAATGCCGTCTTCGGAATATCTTGGGGTCTGATCTTCAGCTGGTAATACCCAGATCTGAGGTCGATCTTGGAGAATACCTTGGCTCCGCTGAGCTGATCAAACAGATCTTCGATCTTGGGAAGTGGGTACTTGTTCTTGATTGTAACTTCATTGAGGGAACGATAGTCAATGCATAAGCGGATGGTACCGTCCCTCTTGGCCACAAACAGAACAGGAGATCCCCAAGGGGAGGCACTTGGGCGGATAAATCCCTTCCTTAGCTGCTCTTCTAGCTGTTTCTTCAACTCGGCTAATTCTTCCGTCCCCATTCTATAAGGCTTCTTTTAGATGGGTCCTGCTCCGGGCACGAGCTCGATGATGAACTCAATGTCACGGTCAGGGGGCATTCCCGGTAGTTCATACGGAAATACATCAGGATACTCACATACCACCGGTACTTGGTCTAGCCCAACTTCAGACAGACAGTTGACTTTAGCGGCTTGAGCGGAAGAGGAGTTGGGAGCAAACTTGACTTCGACTCCCTGGTCATTGGTCACAGTGACTGTCCGATTGGCACAGTCTAACAAGCCTTGGTGCTTGCTGAGCCAATTCATGCCTAGGATCACATCCAAGCCTTGCGATCTCAGGACGATAAGGTCTGCTAGGAAGTCTACACCGTTAATGGTAATACTGACTCCTTTACAGCCTATCTTGGCTCTCAACTCGGCTCCGGGGGTTTGTACCACCATAGGGTTATTCAGGGGTGTAGGGGTCATGCCACTTTTTAATGCAAATCTTTGAGTGACAAATGAATGCGTTGCTCCAGAATCAAACAAGACAGTTGCAGGTGCTGAGTTGACAAGGAACGTACCCAGTACGACGTCCGGGTCTTCCTGGGCTTCTTCAGCAGTGACGTGATTCACACGCCCCTTCCCATAGTTCGGTGGATTGCGAGGAGCTGGGTTCCTTGGTGGCATTCCACGGCCTTGTCCCTGGTTCTGCACATTGGGGCGCGGGGCATCAGGCTTCTTGTTAGGGCACACCCTTGAGATGTGTCCGGGCTGACCACATCCAAAGCAAGTGACTTGGTTTGGAGCGTTTATCTTGTTGCCACCACTGGTATTGGGGTTGAAAGCTGGCCTGGGGTTGGCATACTGCTGAGGCTGAGGGTTGGCACGAGGTGCAGGAGCTCTTGGCTGCTGATAGGTTGGCTTGGCCGGGGCTGACTGCCACGGACGAGGCTTCTGGTTGCTGGAACTTCCCTTACTGACCAACTTGCGCTTGCGAGTGTCTTCCAAAGCACGCCGCTTGTCTTCAAGCATGAGTGCCTTGTTCACCAGGTCAGGGAAAGACGGGCAGTCGCACACGACAAGCGAGTATTGCAGAGTCTGATTAAGGCCTTCCATGAAGCGCTCCCTTTTGGCAGCATCAGTGCTGACATCTTCAGGGGCATACCTTGACAGAATGTTGAACTTCTGCATGTACTCCTTGACAGTGCCACTTCCTTGCTTCAGGGCTCGGAACTCACGCTTTTTGATAGCCATGATTCCGGAAGGAATGTGGGCCTTGTGGAATTCTGCCTTGAAGTTCACCCAAGTGATGTCTTGTTCAGCATGCATGACCTTGAATCTATCCCACCAAGCTCTAGCAGTTCCCCCGAGGCAGTGGGCTGCATAAGCCACCTTCTCGCGATCTTCGGTGCATCCGACTAGTTCCAGGATCTCCTCAATGGAACGGACCCAGTCGTCTGCATCCAGGGGTTCAGCAGTCTCGATGAAGGTTGGCGGTGCATGCTTCTTGAACTCTGCCAATGTGGAACGTCCATTGCCATTCCCCGCGGGCTGGCGGTTGTTGGTAACAGCTTGACCAATCAGCTGGAGAGCTGCAGTGTTGGCTTGGCGTTCCTCTCGGAAAGCTTGGAGAAGCTGAGCCATGTCCATGCTTGGAGGAGGTGGTGGTGGAGCTTGGTCGTTGGTTTGGTCGTGGTCTGCCTCTGGCTGAGAGGATGCTCCGGCTTCGGGCTGCTGGGTAGAGGTACCAGTACGAGTTACAACAGGCATCCTGTTGGAGCGGTAAAAGGTCTCATGACTCGGAAGAGGGAAATCAAGATAGATGGGTGCCTAGTAAGGGGGTGGGTGTGACACTAAATCAAATCATGCAAGGGCCGTAAGGCCAAAACACATTCATTAAAATCCAAATGGGTGATGTAGTCGTTTACACATTCCTGAAGGAAGAATACGACTTACATCCAGACACAGCAAAAGCAAACACTAGATGGTTTCATGTGAACCATACAAGGACTCGACTGCGCATAGGGGTTACACGACCTATCCTACCGTAGAGGTTACAACTGGCATATCTGAGTAGCGAATAATGCCTAAGCGGCGGAATGCTCGGTCGCGTATTCCGGCTCTTCTGGGTCTTCCTCCTTGTCTTCATCTGTCTGGGCTCCCTTGTCTCTTGAGGGTGTAGGGGAGTGGAGGAGTTGGATTCGACGGTGCTTCGTCGGTGGTGCAGGGAAAAGCTTGCGATATTCCCTTGCTGTCATCCGGCGTCGCCGAGGTGGTTCTTCACCCTTGGAAGATACATCCTCGGAGGGCCTTCCGCCTCGATATGCCATAGCGGATTGTCCTGAAGGTGCTCCTTCCTTCTTGATCCTATTTGCCTTCTCTTGAGCTCGACGAAGAAGTGCCTTGGTCTTGTGAAGTTCTTCTCGAAGCTTCATTGATTCCGAGGCCAAGTCTTGAGCCAAACTGTCGGCACATAGACTGAAGTAGGTCTGGAACCGAAGCGAGAGTCCTTCCTTCAGCGGAGGTGCTAGTGCGCTGCTTTCTTCGTCACCTTCCTTTCGGTAAGGTAAGAAGCGAGTTGTCATCTTGGCTGCCATCTCCGGAAGAAGCTCGCGGAGACGGGTTAATGCCTTGAGTGCAGCAGCCTCGACAGCGAGTGGTAGTGTTGCCATCTGGGGTCCCTCGAAGAACCAACTTGTGGGATGATCGTTTGCCTTCACGATCACTTACACATGGTACTCCACCTCAGTATCGCTCACCCAATGCTCAAGGTAGGTGAGGATGGGTGCTCGGTGGAACTGACACTCCTGGAGGCTATCCTCGAGAAGTAAGGGAAACCCAGTGGTCAGGTGCTCTTCGGGTACAGCGGCCATCTACAAATGTGGAATAGGAGGGGTTAATAAGCTGATGAAATCTCAGGTTTAGAAAAGAAGAGAGGTTCAGAAGGTTTTTGAAAAGGGGTCTCAACTAACTAACGCCCATGCTAACTAAGGCTTCCTACAGTCAGGATGGCTCTGATACCAGCTCTGTGGGGACCCCGACTTAGAAGTCGAGATCACCGAATGCACGTGTACAGTGATCCCAGAGATCAATGCTCACTGAACACACAGAAGCTGAAATAACAAGAGTCTTACATCCATACAAATAGTCTTACACGAATTAAGGCCATTATGGCCAAGTCTTACATAGGTAGAGCCTCACGGGCTAAATAGCAAATAACTCAAGTAGCGGAAGTCTTCGATAAACGGGTAGAACCCATGCCATCTGCCTTAACCCTACAAGCATTCTGACTGGGATAGCGTCCTAGTTCGCATGTTCGTCTCCAAAGAACTCTTCCTCATAATCCTGTTCTTCCATGCCTGGCCAATTAAATAACCAGTGGCAAGCCAATGAGTACTTTGAATGTACTCGCAAGCAACCCATGATGTGGTAACAATGCAATGGAACAATAATGAACAATCTAGCAGAAAGCTAGAATAATATGCTATCATCAAGTTTATGCATCAATAACCTCGCGTAACCTCGAAGACAGGTTACCGATATCAACATGAATATGATTCAACTCATCGAGTCAAGTCACCATCCTTGACTTATCACACACATTCCAACACCGATGAAGTAAAATTCTGGACATAGTTTAAGTAGCACCACCCAACTGTCCATGACCGTGGACACGGCTATTCGAATAGTTTTACACTCTGCAGAGGTTGCGCACTTTACCCACAAGATCCGGGGAACTTACGTGTCATCCACGACCCGCGGTACCTCAAGTACCCGGGGTAAGCACCCGGTCATTACCTTTCCTTAGACGACACTAACATAGAGTCCGCTCGTTGGTACACGGCCCTCGGGTACAAACAATAGATCACGTGACTTGCCCTAATTTCAATGTCACGCGTAACCGAAGGGACCAACGGTGTGTCCGGTGCCCTGTGAAAACAGTCATGGTCGTCTATCCAAGCACGACCCCGTCCCGGGAAAGACCTCAAGTCTTCCCGTCACTAGTAATGCGGGCACCATGCTAGTATCGACCTAAGTAATCAATAAAGCCCCGTCCCATAAGGGGTAGTGTGGTTGCACATGTTTGGTTGGGACGGTAGTCACACATAAATCTAATCCATCATTCCACCATGCACATGATATTACCGGCACATCACTTCTTTCTCAAGTGATGACCTAACACATCATCACCCTCGGGCATTAGGGGCACCTGATGGGTTCATGCAAAGATTTCAACTACGAGGGTTCAAATCACACATGCATCATATAAGCATCATGACCAACTATTTGCATGTCATCTAGCACATAGTGAGATCATCAATAAAGCATGCATCATGTGGTGGTTCATCTAGGTTACCATCGTAACCCTATCATCATGCATCGGAAACAAACGGGTTCCGAGAACAAGTGTATCATGGTCAAAGGGCTGCTTGCCTGGATTGGCTTGGTCTTCAAAGTCTTCAAATCCTTCTCCTTCTTCTTCCACAGCAACTTCGTCAAATACGGGATCTATACGTCGCATAATAACCACGGGAAAATAAGAATACAAACAAAACAGAAAAATCAAAGTGCTCAGAAAAATGTCAACTCATTTTTATAAAATACTAGAGGAATTTCTAAGGTGGGGAAAAATCTTAGTTGGAGTTTTGGAGTAACAGAATGAAGTATATTGATTTTAGAAGAGGAGTTATACTGCTCAAATTTGAATTTAAATTTGAACAGTACAGAAAAGTTTCATGGATTTGAGTGAAAGTAGTACCATTAAATAGGTTGGAATATTACAAGATTTTAGGAGTTGGAATTATTTAATTTGGATCATTATTATTTTCTGTAGAAATGTTTAAAACATTTACAGAAAAGAAAAAGAAAAATGTGCCCTGTGCACTGGGCCAGAGAAGGCCACAGTGCACGGCCCAGACGGACCGGCCCAGCCGCACGGGAGCCTGCGCGCGCACGTCAGGTTTTTAAACCTGACGGGCGGGGCCCGTGGGTCACTGGCACAGAGGAGGGGGAGAGAGGTGAGGGGATGACAGGCGGGGCCTGCCTGTCATCTCTAACCCCACGGCCACGGCGACGGCGAGCTCACTGGTGAGGTTACTGGCCACGGCGACGGCAACGGAGGGCAGGAACGTGACCAGCGTCGTCTCGCGGATGTAGGGGTGGTGGTGCGGCACGGCGGGGAGGTCCGGTTCACCAGCGGCGAGGTGGGACGGCGGAGGCTCGTCGGAGGGTCGTGGTTCTGGTCGTTTCCGACTGCCACAGAGAGGGGAAACAAGGGGGAAAGGATCAGTGAGGCGAGGGGGTTCCGAATCGGGTGGAAGGAAGGGCAGGGGAGGCCCGTACCACGAGATCGCCGGCGGCCCGACGCGGCGGAGCTCCGGTCGATCCCGAGCACCGGGACGTCCTGGGGAGGAGTGGATGATGCTGGGGGACTCAGTGGAGTGGAGTGAGGCTTGTGGTGCTGCTGGAGAGGCTCGGGAGGGGCTATAAATAGGAGTTCGACGGAGGCCCGTGGTCCAGTGCGCCGGCGAGCTCCGACTCGAGGCTACAGCGCACGGGAGGCCAAGGGAGTGAGTCCGTGGAGTTCCTGGACCATCTCCACGTCCAGTAGAGGTGAGAGGAGGAGCGGGGGAGCGTCAGGAGCGTGCGCGCGTGCGAGGCAGAGGAGTGGCCGCCGCGGGCGGCCAGCGCGCGTGCGACGACGGCCACTGGAGGGCACAGGAGGAGGGGGGACAGCGCCGGGGAGGTCGCGGACGTCGAGGGGCCTCGACTGGCGCGAGGGGGAGGCCCGAGGCTGTCGGGGTCAGCGATTGGCCGGAGCCACCATGCGGAGGTGCACTGTTGCGCGCTCCAGAGTGTGCGTACTGCTGGCATCATCACGCTCTCGCCATTTTGGTCCAAACCAGCGTGTCCAACAGTGTCCAGCATGTTGAGGGAGGAGTAAAGAAAGGGCCCGAGGCCTTGGATGCCCTAGAGATGCTGAGAGAGAGGGAGAGTGCTGGTGAAATGGTGAAAACCTGCTGTCCAGCAAGGTAAAACAGGGCTTTCACCCCTCAATCATGGAGCTGGGGTGCTGGGGAAGTTACTGGAGGTAGCTGGTAACTCAATGATCATGTGGTAAGAGGTTGAGGCCATGGAGAAAAGTAAAAGTGATCAAGTTGGAGGTTTTAACAATTCTGCAGAAGGTGTTTGATCAGTGTTTGGTCAAGTAAATGACCTCCACTTGACATGGCACTTAACAGGGTAGAAAGTCATGAGGAAATAGGGTGCTTCACCAAATTTGGGCTCATGTGATGAAACTAGCCAATGTAACTTTGGTGAACCCTAGAAATCAACAGAAACAGTTTCATCTTGATTGAGTCAAGCTAATCATCTCCCCTTGATGCACCACTTGGTGTAGCATCATCATTTGGGGTATTGATCATGCCCACAAAGTTTGAAGCTCCAGATAAAAAGTTGGTAATGTAAAGTTGTTCAAATTTGCATTTGAACAGAAAGGGTTTTGAGGTGATCAGATCAAGTTGCTCTATTCAAATTCTTGTGCCATTTGGTCTAGATGCCTTATTCGGTCATTCTAGCATGTGCACCAAATTTGAGAGCATTTGGACAAGTTTGGCAATGTAAAGTTGCTCAAACTTCAAATATGGACAGAATGGTTATGAAGGGGTTTGAGGATGTTGTCTTGCTTCCCAAGGCATGGGACTTGGCAAGATCATCAAATATGTCATATATGACATGATAGAATTTCCCTGGAATTTTTGGAGAAAGTTTCCTTTGTAAATATGTCAAAAGCTTGAAATATCCAGAAAGGGTTTTAGAGGGTTTAGCCCATTATTTTGAACATGACCAAGTGTTGAAACTCTTATATATGGACAATATATGTCCTCTGAGTCTCTCTGAATTTTGGCAAATATTTTTGAAATACTTAAATAATTTTCCCCTATTAAAGACCATTTCTGGCCTTAAGAAAAAGCTTTTAAATAAAATAGGAAAATAACTTTTAAAATTATACCTTTGTGGTTTCTGGGAGTCCTATGACTACTAGGTCTCAAATAAACTTTTTGAAATAATTTTCTCACCCTAAATCAAGTACTTGCAGTGCAAATCTCAATTCAGGGGTTTTTGTAAAACTAAATTTATAAAATACTTTTTGGCCAAATTAATTTTGTAAGAAAATACTATACTGTTATATAACACTTGGCATGATCATTGGGCAGAAGTTTTGGGTATGGAGATGAAATCTACAAGAGATCATAGTTGACTTTAATGAGCACATGAAAAAGCACATGAAGAAAACTAAATTCCAAATAAAAGCCAAATGATGCTAAAAAAATTTTGTTGGTCCAAAGTTTTCATGCTTCAAAGATACAAATAACATGTTACAAAATGCAGGGTGTGACAGAGTGCATTTTTATTCTGCACATTTCTAGTGTTACTGTTTATACATTAGTTTCTACAAGTGCATTTTGTTTTAATTGTTCTTCATATTTGTCTACAAGAGGAACATCTATTGAACATGGACTCGTATTATACTCAGTAGTTGTATGATCAAACGTCCGATATGGTTCAAAGGTGTTTTCAGTTAGCAAATGGTGCAAGAGCAATCCATACATGTGACGAGGTAAGTATAGCTTATGATGTTTTGCAGCTGGCAAATGGTGTTCTTATGAGAGCGTATTCTTTCTTTTTTACATATTGTGCATGTGATGAGTCATATCTATCTTGGTTTTTTGCAGGTCCACTTTCCAACTTTACACATAAACCATTGATTTGATTTTGTTGTTTTGTTTCAGCATGAAATATTTGTCATTCTTGATTCAGCATATGATGCGGAGAGTGATTTCCAGAAGCATGTTTTGAACATTCTGGTAACTTTCCAAACTACATGTACAGCTTTTTCCATTTTTTACTTTGAAGATGATGTGCATACAGATCTTTTTTTTATTTCTATCATTTATGTGTTTAGATCTAAATTTCCAGATCCCAAATTTTAAAAGAGTTTGGAACATGTATGGTAGCTCAAGAAATCTTAACTGGAGAAACTAGGCTATGCATTTTATTGATGTACCTAAACAAAGCAACGTGTAAGCTGACTTTTTCCTTGTCTCCGATTTCGCAGTTGAATGGATGACTGAATATGTCGAAGCATCATTCGATATCTGCATATTGACGTAATGCTATGAGGAGTTAGAGTCTTCTGCGGGAAAGACATTTATTATAGAGTTTTGTAGATCTTTTTGCTCTACTTTTTATAATATTCCTTGCATAAGATCTCAGAAGAGACAATGTTTCCTTTCATTCCTGGTAAGTAGGAATTCTATATCCTCTAGATCTTCATGACCTGTTGTGTTTGCCCTCGACTTAGTAGTGTAGTAGAAAGCTTTCTGTAACACAAGAGAAAGATTTGTCCCTAGGGAATCGAAAACTAGACCAGTAAACATTATTGAAATTTTATATGAGGGAGAGGCATGAGCTAACACACTTTTCGTACTTGGATAATATGCCCTTATGATTGGAACTCTAGCAAGCATTCGTAACTACTAAAGATCATTAAGGTAAAACCCAACCATAGCCTTAAGTATCAAGTCATGTTACTGCCATACGCAACAGCCCCTTACTCGGGTATGTGTTGCAGTCACTCACGTCACCCACTATAAGAGAATCATGAACATATTGCAACACCCTACAACAGGGATCCCTCACGTTTGCGCGACACGGAGGCCACCATAGGACAGCACCAAAATAAAATATACAACTCATAGCAATCACGATCATCGATTAACCCATATGAAAAAATAGATCTACTCAAACATCATAAGATAGCCACTTATCATTGGATAATAATACATAGTGTTGAGTACCATGTTTAAGTAGAGAATTATGATTACGCACAAGTGTAGGGGATCGCAACAGTTTTCGACGATAGAGTATTCAACCCAAATTTATTGATTCGACACAAGGGGAGCCAAAGAATGTTCTCAAGTATTAGCAAATGAGTTGTCAATTCAACCACACCTGAAAGACTTAATATCTGCAGCAAAGTATTTAGTAGCAAAGTACTATGGAAGTAGCGGGAACAGTGACAAAAGTAGTGGTAGCAGTTTTGTAGCGATTGCAACAGTAGCAGCAGAAAAGTAACTAAGCAACAAGCAATATGTGAAAAGCTCGTAGGCATTGGATCAGTGATGGATAAATATGTCGGATGCGATTCCTCATGTAATAGTTATAACATAGGGTGACACAGAACTAGCTCCAGTTCATCAATGTAATGTAGGCATGTATTTCGAATATAGTCATGCGTGCTTATGGAAAAGAAATTGCATGACATCTTCTGTCCTACCCTCCCGTGGCAGTGGGGTCCTATTGGAAACTAAGGGATATTAAGTCCTCCTTTTAATAGAGTACCGGACCAAAGCATTAACACATAGTGAATACATGAACTCCTCAAACTACGGTCATCACCGGGAGTGGTCCCGATTATTGTCACTTCGGGGTTGCCGGATCATAACACATAGTAGGTGACAATTGACTTGCAAGATAGGATCAATAACTCACATATATTCATGAAAACATAATTGGTTTAGATCTGAAATCATGGCACTTGGCCCCTAGTGACAAGCATTAAGCATGGCAAAGTCATAGCAACATCAATATTACAACATAATGGATACTAGGGATCAAACCCTAACAAAACTAAATCGATTACATGGTAAATCTCATCCAACCCATCACCGTCCAGCAAGGCTACGATGGAATTACTCACACACGGCGGTAAGCATCATGGAATTGGTGATGGAGGAAGGTTGATGATGATGATGACGGCGATGATCTCCACTCTCCGGAGCCCCGAAGGACTCTAGATCAGCCCTCCCGAGACAGATCAGGGCTTGGCGGCGGCTCTGTATCGTAAAACATGATGAATCCTTCTCTTTGGGTTTTTTCTCCCCAAACGTGAATATATGGAGTTGGAGCTGATGTCGGTGGAGCGTCAGGGGGCCCATGAGGCAGGGGGGCGCGCCCAGGGGGCACGCCCCCACCCTCGTGGACAGGTTGTGGGCCCCCTGGTCTTGATTCTTTTGCTGGTATTTTTTATATATTCCAAAATAATTCTCCATTGATTTTCAAGTAATTCCAAGAACTTATATTTCTGCACAAAAATAACACCATGGCAGTTCTACTGAAAACAACGTCAATCCGGGTTAGTTCCATTCAAATCAGGCAAGTTAGAGTCCAAAACATGGGCAAAAGTGTTTGGAAAAGTTCATACGTTGGAGACGTATCAACTCCCCCAAGCTTAAACCTTTGCTTGTCCTTAAGCAATTCGGTTGACAAACTGAAAGTGATAAAAAAAACTTTGGCAAACTCTGTTTGCCCTTGTTGTTGCAAATATGTAAAGCCATCATTCAAGTTTTCAGCAAAGATTCTGAACTAACCACATTCACAATAATTTTTAGGTCTCATGTTTACTCATATCAATGGCATAATCAACTAGCGAGCAATAATAATAAACCTCGGATGACAACACTTTCTCGAAACAATCATAATATGATATAACAGGATGGTATCTCGCTAGCCCTTTCTGAGACCGCAAAACATAAATGCAGAGCAACTCTGAAGATCAAGGACTGACTAGACATTGTAATTCATGGTAAAAGAGATCCAGTCACTATCATACTCAATGTAAATTAATAGCAATACATGCAAATGACAGCGGTGCTCTGCAACTGGTGCTTTTTAATAAGAGGATGATGACTCAACATAAAAGTAAATAGATAGGCCCTTCGCAAAGGGAAGCATGGATTTGCAGAGGTACCAGAGCTCGATTTTGAAATAGAGATGAATAATATTTTGAACGGTATACTTTCATTGTCAACATAACAACCAAGAGTTCTCGATATCTTCCATGCTACACACATTATAGGCGGTTCCCAAACAGAATGGTAAACTTTATACTCCCCAAACACCAACAAGCACACTCCACGGCCATACGAATCCACGAGGTACCGTCCATACCAACAACAGCACTGGGGGAGTTTTATTTAATTATTTTGATTTGAGCATGGGGCTGGGCATCCCGGTTACCAGCCATTTTCTCATGAATGATGAGCGGAGTCCACTCATCGTGAGAATAACCCACCTAGCATGGAAGATATAAACAACCCTAGTTGATACATGAGTTGTTCGAGCATACAAAACAGAATTTCATATGAAGGTTTGGAGTTTGGCACATACAAATTTACTTGGAACGGTAGGTAGATACCGCATATAGGAAGGTATGGTGGACTCATATGGAACAACTTTGGGATTTATGGAAGTGGATGCACAAGCAGTATTCCTTCTTAGTACAAGTGAAGGCTAGAAAGAGACTGGTAAGCGACCAGCTAGAGAGAGACAACAGTCATGAACATGCATTAAGATTAATCAACAATGAGTGCAAGCATGAGTAGGATATAAATCACCATGAACATAAATATCGTGGAGGCTATGTTGATTTTGTTTAAACTACATGCGTGAACATGTGCCAAGTCAAACCACTTGAATCGTTCAAAGGAGGATACCACCCTATCATACCACATCACAACCATTTTAATACCATGTTGGCATGCAAGGTAAACCATTATAAACTCCTAGCTATTCAGGCATTGCATGAGCAACTATGATATCTAATTGTCATTGCAAGCATGTTTCATTCATAATAGGCTGAATCAAGAACGATGAACTATCATATTTACAAAAACAAGAGAGGTCGAGTTCATACCAGTTTTTCTGATCTCAATCAATTCATCACATATCATCATTATTGCCTTTCACTCGCACGACCGAACGGTGTGGATAATAATAATAGTGCATGTGCATTGGACTAAGCTAGAATCTGCAAGCATTTAATACAAGGGAGAAGTCAAACTAATATGGCTCATGGTTAAATCAATAGTAATGCATATGAGAGCCACTAAACTTCTCATCATGGTCTTCTCCTCTTGACCCCCCAAAAAAGAAAAGAAACTATTTACACGAGAAAGCTCCCAACAAGGAAAAGAAGAACGAGAAATATTTTTGGGTTTTCATTTAATTACTACTACTATAGGCAAGCAAGGTAAACTAGCTAACAGCTACAACTTTTTTTTGCTTTTCTTAAGGTTTTTCTCTAACACACAAGAAAAACACTAAGAAAAGAAATTAAACTAGCATGTATAGTACAACAAAAAGTTATGAGCACCGACTATTGGAATGAGTGTGTGAACATGAATGTAATGTCGGTGAGAAATACGTACCCCCCAAGCTTAGGCTTTTGGCTTATGTTGGTCTATGGACAGTACTGGCCTGAAGGATATCCAAAGTCGGAGTTGGGGTAGTACTGAGATGCAACGGCTATTGCCTGACGAGCGGCATCTGATGTCTACTATGCAACCTTCTTCTTGTAGACGTTGTTGGGCCTCCAAGTGCAGAGGTTTGTAGCACAGTAGCACATTTCCCTCAAGTGGATGACCTAAGGTTTATCAATCCGTGGGAGATGTTGGATGAAGATGGTGTCTCTCAAACAACCCTGCAACCAAATAACAAAGATTCTCTTGTGTCCCCAACACACCCAATACAATGGTAAATTGTATAGGTGCACTAGTTCGGCGAAGAGATGGTGATACAAGTGCAATATGGATGGTAGATATAGGTTTTTTGTAATTTGAAAATATAAAAACAGCAAGGTAACTAAAGATAAAAGTGAGCATAAATGATCTTGCAATCCGTTGAAACAAGGCCTAGGGTTCATACTTTCACTAGTGCAAGTTTTCTCAACAATAATAACATAACTGGATCATATTAATAGCCCTCAGCATGCAACAAAGAGTCACTCCAAAGTCACTCATAGCAGAGAACAGATGAAGAGATTACTGTAGGGTACAAAACCACCTCAA
>LR738713.1:234293534-234315975 GCA_902687465.1 Secale cereale | reverse complement strand
TGTCTCTCAAACAACCCTGCAACCAAATAACAAAGATTCTCTTGTGTCCCCAACACACCCAATACAATGGTAAATTGTATAGGTGCACTAGTTCGGCGAAGAGATGGTGATACAAGTGCAATATGGATGGTAGATATAGGTTTTTTGTAATTTGAAAATATAAAAACAGCAAGGTAACTAAAGATAAAAGTCAGCATAAATGATCTTGCAATCCGTTGAAACAAGGCCTAGGGTTCATACTTTCACTAGTGCAAGTTTTCTCAACAATAATAACATAACTGGATCATATTAATAGCCCTCAGCATGCAACAAAGAGTCACTCCAAAGTCACTCATAGCAGAGAACAGATGAAGAGATTACTGTAGGGTACAAAACCACCTCAAAATTATTCTTTTTGATCGATCTATTCAAGAGTCCATAGTAAAATAACACGAAGCTATTCTTTTTGTTCGATCTATCTTAGAGTTCGTACTAGAATAACACCTTAAGATACAAATCAACCAAAATCCTAATGTCACCTAGATACTCCATTGTCACCTCAAGTATCTGTGGGCATGATTATACAATATGCATCAGACAATCTCAGATTCATCTATTCAACCAACACAAAGAACTTCAAAGAGTGCCCCAAAGTTTCTATCGGAGAGTCAAGACGAAAATGTGTGCCAACCCTTATGCATAGGTTCCCAAGGTCACGGAACCCGCAAGTTGATCACCAAAACATACATCAAGTGAATCAATAGAATACCCCATTGTCACCACAGGTATCCCAAGCAAGACATACATCAAGTGTTCTCAAATCCTTAAAGACTCAATCCGATAAGATAACTTCAAAGGGAAAGCTCAATTCATCACAAGAGAGTAGAGGGGGAGAAACATCATAAGATCCAACTATAATAGCAAAGCTCGCGATACATCAAGATCTTGCCATCTCAAGAACACGAGAGAGAGAGAGAGAGAGAGAGAGAGAGAGAGAGAGAGAGAGAGAGAGATCAAACACATAGCTACTAGTACATACCCTCAGCCCCGAGGGTGAACTACTCCCGCCTCGTCATGGAGAGCGCCGAGATGATGAAGATGGCCACCGGAGAGGGATTCCCCCCCTTCGGCAGGGTGCCAAAATGGGTCTAGATTGGTTTTCGGTGGCAACATAGGCTTGCGGCGGCGGAACTCCCGATCTAGATTATTTTCCGACTGTTTCAGTATATATAGGAGGTGTTGAAGTCGGGGACTAATAAAGGGGGTCTCCGGGCTGTCCACAAGGCAGGGGGCGCCCCCAGTGGGGCGCGCCCCCTACCCTCGCGGGCATCTCGGGAACCTTCTCGTCCCCCTCCGGCACTTTCTGGGCTTCTTCTGGTCCAAAAATAACCTTTGTTGAGTTTCAGGTCAATTGGGCTCCGCTTGATATTCCTTTTCTTCAATACTCTAAAACAGGAGAAAAACAGAAACTAGCACTGGGCTCTGGGTTAATAGGTTAGTCCCAAAAATCATATAAAAGTGTATAATAAAGCCCATTAAACATCCTAGAAGGATAATATAATAGCATGGAACAATAAAAAATAATAGATATGTTGGAGACGTATGAAGCATCCCAAAGCTTAATTCCTACTCGTCCTCGAGTAGGTAAATGATAAAAACAGAATTTTTGATGTGGAATGCGCTACCTAACATAATTCTCAATGCAATTTTTTTATTGGGGCATGAATGTTTAGATCCGAAAGGTTCAAGACAAAAGTATATATTGACATAAGAATAATAATACTTCGAGCATACTAACAAAGCAATTATGTCTTCTCAAAATAACATGGCCAAAGAAAGTTCATCCCTACAAAATCATATAGTTTGGCTATGTTCCATCTTCGTCACACAAAGTACCCAAATCATGCTGAACCCCGGTTTCAGCCAAGCAATTATTTCATACCTAAAGTTTTTCAGACTTATCAACTTTCACGCAATACATGAGCGTGAGCCATGGATATAGCACTATAGGTGGAATAGAGTGGTGGTTGTGTAGAAGACAAAAGAGGATGATGGTCTCACATCAACTATGTGTATCAATGGGCTATGGAGATGACCATCAATAGATATCAATGTGAGTGAGTAGGGATTGACATTCAACAGATGCACTAGAGCTATAAATGTATGAATGCTCAACAAAAGGAACTAAGTGGGTGTGCATCCAACTTGCTTGCTCACGAAGACCTAGGGCATTTGAGGAAGCCCATCTTTGGAATATACAAGCCAAGTTCTATAATGAAAATTCCCACTAGCAGATGAAAGTGACTAAACAAGAGACTCTCTATCATGAAGATCATGGTGCTACTTTGAAGCACAAGTGTGGAAAAATATAGTAGCATTGTCCCTTTTTTCTTTTCTTTTTTTTTTCTCTTTTTTTTCCTTTTTTTCCTTTTTTTGGGCCTTTCTTTTTTCTTTAGCCTTTCCTTCTTTTTTTCTTCTTTTTCTTTTTTTTTCCTTTGAGACAATGCTCTAGTAATGATGATCATCACACTTATAGTGATTTACAACTCGATATTACAAGTCGATACTAGAACAAAGTATGACTCTATATGAATGCCTCCGGTGGTCTACCGAGATGTGCAATGAATCAAGAGTGACATGTATGAAAACTTATGCATGGTGGCTTAGCCACGAATACAATGTCAACTACTTGATCATGCATGGCAATATGACAATGATGAAGCGTGTCATAGCAAACGGAACGGTGGAAAGTTGCATGGCAATATATCTCGGAATGGCTATGGAAATGCCATGATAGGTAGGTATGGTGGCTGTTTTGAGGAACGTATATGGTGGGTGTATGGTACCGACGAGAGTTGCGCAGTATAAGAGAGGCTAGCGTGAGAGTGCGTATAATCCATGGACTCAACAGTAGTCATGAAGAACTCACATACTTATTGCAAAAATCTACAAGTCATAAAAACAAATTACTACACGCATGCTCCTAGGGGAAGGGTTTGTAGGAGTTGACCATCGCGCGATCCCGACCTCCACACAAAGGATGAAAATCAAACAAAATACCTCGTGCTTCAAATTTGTCACACAACGGTTACCGTACGTGCATGCTACGGGACTTGCAAACCTCAACACAAGTATTTCTCAAATTCACAACTACTCTACTAGCATGACTCTAATATCACCATCCTCATATCTCAATACAATCATCAAGTATCAAACTTCTCATAGTATTCAATGCACTTTATATGAAAGTTTTTACTATTCCCATCTTGGATGCCTATCATATTAGGACTAGTTTTATAACCAAAGCACATTACCATGTTGTTCTAAAAGACTCTCAAAATAATATAAGTGAAGCATGAGATTTCATCTATTTCTTGAAAATAAAACCACCGCCGTGCTCTAAAAAGATATAAGTGAAGCACTAGAGCAACCAGCAAACTACTCCAAAAGATATAAGTGAAGATCAATGAGTAGTTGCATAATTATGTAACTACGTGAAGACTCTGAGAATTTAAGATCTTGGGAAATTATTCAAACAGCAAGCAAAAAAAATTAAAACAAATTGATCGCTCTAAGCAAAACACATATCATGTGGTGAATAAAAATATAGGCTCAAGTAAAGTTACCGATAGACGAAGACGAAAGAGGGGATGCCTTCCCGGGGCATCCCCAAGCTTAGGCTTTTGGTTGTACTTGGGTTTTACCTTGGGGTGCCTTGGGCATCCCCAAGCTTAGGCTATTGCCACTCCTTATTCCATAGTCCATCGAATCTTTACCCAAAACTTGAAAACTTCACAACTCAAAACTAAACAGAAAACTCATAAGCTCCGTTAGTATAAGAAAATAAAACACCACTTAGGTACTATTATGAACTCATTCTAAATTCATATTGGTGTAATATCTACTGTATTCCAACTTCTATATGGTTCATACGCTCCGATACTACTCATAGATTCATCAAAATAAGAGTCTCTTGTGAAAATAAAATAGAATCTGTCAAAAACAGAACAGTCTGTAGTAATCTGTAACTTTCGAATACTTCTGTAACTCTAAAAATTCTGAAATAAATTGGTGGACGTGTGGAATTTCTCTATCGATCATCTGGAAAAGAATCAACTAAAAATCACTCTCCAGTAAAAAATGGTAGCTAATCTCGTGAGCGCTAAAGTTTCTTTTTTTTACAGCATGATCGCGTAAACTTCACACAAGTCTTCCCAAAGATTTCTTGGCACAAACACTAATTAAAACACAAAACCACATCTAAACAGAAGCTAGATGCAATATTTATTCCTAAACATAAGCAAAAGCAAAGAAAATAAAATTGGGTTGCCTTGCTATCGTTTAACGCCCCTAGCTAGGCGCAATGATTTCAATGATGGTCGCATAAAATATAAGAATTGAAACATAAAGGGAGCATCTTGAATAATATGACTAGCACATTTAAGTCAAACCCACTTCCTATGCATATGGATTTTGTGAGCAAACAACTTATGGGAACAATAATCAACTAGCATAGGAAGGCAAAACAGGCATAGCTTCAAAACTTCAAGCACATAGAGAGGAAACTTGATATTATTGCAATTCCTACAAGCATATGATCCTCTCTCATAATAATTTTCACTAGCATCATGATTGAATTCAACAATATAATTATCACATAAAGCATTCTTGTCATGATCCCCAAGCATATAAATTTTACTACTCTCCACATAAGCAAATTTTTTCTAATCAATAGTAGTGGGAGCAAACTCAACAAAATAACTATCATGTGAGGCATAATCCAATTGAAAATTAAAATCATGACGGCAAGTCTCAGGGTTATATTTATTCTTTATAGCATACGTGTCATCGCAATAATCATCATAAATAGGAGGCATGCTTTCATCATAATAAATATTCTCATCAAAACTTGGGGAACTAAACATATCATCTTCATTAAACATAGCATCCCCAAGCTTGTGGCTTTGCATATCATTAGCATCATGGGTATTCAAAGAATTCATACTAACAAAATTGCAATCATGCTCATCATGCACATATTTATGCCAAGCATTCTATGTAATTCTTCTTCTAGTACTTGAGCACAATTTTCCTTCCCATCATTTTCACGTAAGATATTAAAAAGATGAAGCATATGAGGTAACCTTAATTCCATTTTTTGCATTTCTTTTATAGACCAAAGAAGTGATAAAACAAGAAACTAAAAGATTCAATTGCAAGATCTAAAGATATACCTTCAAGCACTAACCTCCCTGGCAACGACGCCAAAAAAGAGCTTGATGTCTACTACGCAACCTTCTTCCTGTAGACGTTGTTGGGCCTCCAAATGCAGAGGTTTGTAGGACAGTAGCAAATTTCCCTCAAGTGGAAGACCTAAGGTTTATCAATCTGTGGGAGGCATAGGATGAAGATGGTCTCTCTCAAACAACCCTGCAACCAAATAACAAAGAGTCTCTTGTGTCCCCAACACACCCAATACAATGGTAAATTGTATAGGTGCACTAATTCGGTGAAGAGATGGTGATACAAGTGCAATATGGATGGTAGATATAGGTTTTTGTAATATTAAATATAAAAACAGCAAGGTAACTAAAGTGAGCATAAACAGTGTTGCAATGCGTTTAAACAAGGCCTAGGGTTCATACTTTCACTAGGGCAAGTTTTCTCAACAACAATAACATCACTGGATCATATTACTAGCCCTCAACATGCAACAAAGAGTCACTCCAAAGTCACTAATATTAGAGAAGAAACGAAGAGATTATTGTAGGGTACAAAACCACCTCAAAGTTATTCTTTCTGATCGAGCTATTGAAGAGTCCGTAGTAAAATAACACGAGGCTATTCTTTCCATTCGATCTTTCTTAGAGTTCGTACTAGAATAACACCTTAAGATACAAATCAACCAAAACCCTAATGTCACCTAGATACTCCATTGTCACCTCAAGTATCCGTGGGCATGATTATACTATATGCATCACACAATCTCAAATTCATCTATTCAACCAACACAAAGAACTTCAAAGAGTTCCCCAAAGTTTCTATCGGAGAGTCAAGACGAAAACGTGTGCCAACTCCTATGCATAGGTTCCCAAGGTCACGGAACCAGCAACTTGATCACCAAAACATACATCAAGTGAATCAATAGAATACTCCATTGTCACCACGGGTATCCCACGCAAGACATACATCAAGTGTTCTCAAATCCTTAAAGACTCAATCCGATAAGATAACTTCAAAGGGAAAACTCAATTCATCACAAGAGAGTAGAGGGGGAGAAGCATCATAAGATCCAACTATAATAGCAAATCTTGCGATACATAAAGATCATGCCATCTCTAGAACAAGAGAGAGAGAGAGAGAGAGAGAGAGAGAGAGAGAGCGAGATCAAACACATAGCTACTGGTACATACCCTCAGTCCCGAGGGTGAACTACTACTCCCTCGTCATGGATAGCACCGAGATGATGAAGATGGCCACCGGAGAGGGATTCCCCCCCACAGGCAGGGTGCCAGAACGGGTCTAGATTGGTTTTCTGTGGCAACAGAGGCTTGCCGTGTCGGAACTTCCGATCTAGGTTATTTTCCGGAGGTTTCAGTATATATAGGAGGTGTTGGAGTCGAGGACAACTAAAGGGGGTCTCCGGGCTGTCCACGAGGTAGGGGACGCGCCCAGGGGGGCACCCCCTACCCTCGTGGGCAGCCTGGGAACCTTCTCGTCCCCCTCCAGCACTTTTTGGGCTTCTTCTGGTCCAAAAATAACCTCCGTTGAGTTTCAGGTCAATTGGGATCGGTTTGATATTCCTTTTCTACAATACTCTAAAACAGGAGAAAACAGAAACTCGCACTCGGCTCTGGGTTTATAGGTTAGTCCCAAAAATTATATAGAAGTGTATAATAAAGCCCATTAAACATCCTAGAAGGATAATATAATAGCATGGAACAATCAAAAATTATAGATACGTTGGAGACGTATCAGCATCTTGAAGACGAGCCGCCTCCGTCCTCTCCTCATGCTCATTCGCCTCCTCCCTGGTTATAATATATCTCCTTTTTCCTGAAAGTCAAAGAAAGTAGGAGCAGGGAGAGTAATATGGATAGTGCGACGCCTGTCAAAGATTAGTTGGTACTGGAGGGATTGTTCATCCCTCTCAACAAATTGATGGCAAACCATAACATTATAATCTAGATAAGCAGGAGGCAACTTCGCATCATTCTCATGTATGGGTATATGATGATAATTAGTCAAGCAAGTTGCATCAATTCCACCAATCAAATATCCATTTAAACCGTTAAGATGTAACCTTCGTGCAACAATGGCCCCCAAATTATATTGTCTATCACCTAATACCGCACTTTTGAGGACACTAAGGTCTGGAATGCACATGTGGCAAGCCTCATCTTTACCGTTAATGCATCTACCAATGAAGAGAGCAAAATAATGTATAGAAGGGAAATGAATGCTCCCTATGGTAGCTTGGGTGATTTCTCTAGATTCCCCCACAATGATACTAGCTAGAAAGTCCTTATACTCAGATTTGTGAAGTTCACCAACATTACCCCACAGTGGGAGTTTAGAAGCATCATTAAAATCTTCTAGGTCCATAGTATAAGATTTATCATAAAGATCAAACAAGATAGTGTGAGAATTACGTGAAGATATAAATTTAAATCTTCTCACAAAGGAATCAGTTAGGTAATGGTATTGCGGGCACTTATCTGACACACAGTCCTCAATATCAGCATTACGCACATATGTGTAAAATTCTTCCTTGATGCCTGCCTGGATCATAAACTCCTCTGATGCCATTCACAAGGCCGCACTTGAGCTTCCGTCGGTAGTTCATCGTCTGGCTCATGTATCGCGAGCCTTGATGAAACACCTTGGTAAATTTTTCTTGATGAAACACCTTGGTAAATTTTCCTTGATGAAACACCTTGGTAAATTTTCCTATGCATTTTTTCTGAAAAAATTCTGAAATTTTTAGTGACTCAAAATAAAAGTGAACCAAACTCAACAAGATTGATAGCAACTACTCCCACAAGTGCCTAGAGACTATATCAGACATTAGAACTACTTGGGACCACATAAATTTGATATGCAAGCTCAAGAACAGGGTCACCTAAGCAGCAAAAATTTGGAATAAATAAAGCACTAGAACAAAAACTAATTGGACCAATGGAGGAGTCACATACTGAAGAACAATCTCCCCAAACAGTTTTGTGAATGGAGCTTTGAGCAAGGAGATCGAAAATGGCACCAAGATGAGCTAGAACACAAGTTTGAGCTATGTGAGGATTTTTCTGGAGGAAGATGAAGTGTGTGGGTGCTGAAATAAGTGGAGGGGGGCCACGTGCGGCCCATGAGGCAGGGGGCGCACCCAGGGGGTGGGCGCGCCCTGTACCCTCGTGGCTAGGTGCTGGCTCCCCTACTGTGTTCTAAGTGCCAAATATTCTTAAATATTCTAGAAAAATTCATATTTCATTTTCGGAGCATTTGGAGACTCTTATTTTTGGGGTATTTTTGTTGCACGGTTAACTCAGAAAACAGACAGATAATAGTATTTTTTTCTTTATTTAATCTAATTAACAGTAAGTAAAAGTAGGGTACAGAAAGTTGTGCTTTCTAAATCCATCCATCTCATGCTCATCAAAAGGAATCCATTAACAAGGTTGATCAGGTCTTGTTAATAAACTCTTTCTGAAAAACATGAAACCGAAGAATTTTCGAATAACACTAGGTTACCTCAATGGGGATATGCATGTCCCCTACAATAAGAATATCATATTTCTTCTTGACAGTAGGAAGAGGAAATTCAAAACCTCCAATAATAATCGTTGAAAATTTTCCAATAGAGTTGATACTGTGGACCTGAGGTTCTTTCCTCGGAAAGTGTATCGTATGCTCATTACGATTGACATGAAAAGTGACATTGCCTTTGTTGCAGTCAATAACAGCCCCTGAAGTATTCAAAAAGGGTCTACCAAGGATAATCGACATACTATCGTCCTCGGGAATATCAAGAATAACAAAGTCTGTTAAAATAGTAACGTTTGCAACCACAACATGCACATCCTCACAAATACCAACAGGTATAGCAGTTGATTTATCGATCATTTGCAAAGATATTTCAGTAGGTGTCAACTTATTCAAATCAAGTCTACGATATAAAGACAGAGGGATAACACTAACACCGACTCCAAGATCACATAAAGCAGTTTTAACATAGTTTCTTTTAATGGAGCATGGTATAGTTGGTACTCTTGGATCTCCTAGTTTCTTTGGTATTCCACCTTTAAAAGTATAATTGGCAAGCATGGTGGAAATTTTGACTTCTGGTATCTTTCTTTTATTTGTGATAATGTCTTTCATATACTTAGCATAAGGACTTGTTTTAAGCCTACCAGTCAAATGCATACGGAAAAAGATTGGTCTAATATGCAAACTGTCCCTTTGATTGAACAGATTAATTGGTTCTTCACATCCCCTTCATGGACATCCTCTTTTCCTAACACTATGGTCCTGCCTCTTGCCAGAACTGCCTCTGATCATGTGCCATGTGTGATTCAAATTAAAACTTCTATTCCTAAGGCCAAAATCTTCAGATTTGAAATTTATTGGACTAATTTGCCTAGTTTTCTTGATTATGTCAGTGATACTTGGAATAGGCCAGTCTACAGGAAATCTACTGCTCTTGTGATTTCTGCAAAGTTCAAAGCCCTCAGACAGGCACTCAAATTTTGGCACATTGGCCTTTCTAAGGTGAAAACAATGATTACTAATTGCAATAAAGTTATTCTTTGCTTGGATGACCTTGAGGAATATAAGCCTTTGTCTAGGCCTGAGGAAACCTTCAGGAAAATTGTTAAGCTTCATCTGGCGAACATACTAAAATTGCAATTCATCTACTGGAAACAGAGATGCACCATCATGAGTATTAAAGTTGGTGAAGATAACACAAATTTTTTCCATGCCATGGCCACTGAGCGTTATAGGAGCAACTCTATTTCCAGTATAACTTCTGATAATGGCCAAGTGACTTCTGATCATGCAACAATTGCAGGCCTTTTCTTGCAAGAATTCAAGCAGAGGATGGGTTGCTCTAATAGCACTCAGATGGGCTTTGACATGCCAAATATCATTAAAAAGGTTGACTGACTTAATGACTTGACCAAGCCATTCTGTCAGCAGGAAATTGAATGTGTTATTAAAGAAATGCCACCTGATAGAGCTCATGGCCCGGATGGTTTCATTGGCCTATTTCTCAAAAACTGCTGGGAAATTATTAAGGACAATTTTCACCTTTTGGTCAAGGAGTTTTCTAAAGTAAATCTTGATCTTGAGTGTATCAAGAGCTCTCTTATAACTCTGATTCCAAAAAAGCTAGCACCTGAGGATTTGAATGAGTATAAACCAATCTCTTTGACAAATACCTGTTTGAAATTTCTGACTAAACTTGTTGCAAATAGATTACAGAAAGTGATTCTCTCATGCATACACAAAAAACAATATGGGTTTATCAAATTTAGGTCTATCCAGGATTGTTTAGCCTGGTGCTTTGAGTACATTCACCAGTGTAAAGCTTCAAAAAGACCAATAGTCCTGCTGAAGTTTGATTTCACTAAGGCTTTTGAAACTATTGAGCATGATGCCATTCTCAAGATTCTAAGATATAAGGGTTTTAATGATAAATGGATCTCTTGGATGCACTCCATCCTCTCATCTGGCTCATCTTCTGTGATTCTTAATTGTGTGCCTAGACATCATTTCAAATGTAAGAGGGGAGTTAGGAAAGGTGACCCAATGTCACCTTTACTGTTTGTGCTGGCTGCTGACCTTTTACAGTCTATAGTTAATGATATGTGAAGTAAAGGAATTTTGACACTACCAATCCCTTCTCATAGTATGGATTATCCTATAGTGCAGTATGCTGATGACACACTAATCGTGTTACCAGCATTGGACCATCAGCTGTGAATTTTGCAAAATCCCTAATGGTGCCTATGAACATTTCTGAGGATGAAGCTAATAGGTTGGCCTCAATCCCTGGATGCAAATTTGGGGTCATTCCTTTCACTTATTTGGGTCTTCCTATGGGGACTACCAGACCCTCTATTCATGATCGGATGCCTCTGGTGCATAGGATTGAAAGGAGGTTATCTTCCACTTCTTGCTTTCTGAACCAAGGAAGTAGGCTTCACTTGCTTCATTCTGTTTTAACTTCTATGCCTATATACTTTCTTTGCACCCTAGTCACCCCCTGGAATTCTGAAGCAAATTGAAAGGATTCAGAGACAGTGCCTTTGGAGAGGGAATTCTGATACTCACAGACAATTCTAGCAGCCTGGGATTTGGTTTGCAAACCAAAAAATAAATGGGGACTTGGTGTGCTCAATCTGAGGGTGCAAAATGAGGTCTTGCTTATGCAATTCTTGCACAAATTCTATAATCATCATGACGTCCCCTGGGTTGGTCTCATCTGGAATTCTTATTATGATAGCTATGTCCCTCATTCTACCAGTCTTTATGGATCCTTCTGGTGGCAAGATGTGTTTGAATTGGCACACAAATACTGTCAGCTGGCTACCCCCAAGTTAGGAGATGGAAGGTCAATTCTCTTTTGGACTGACAGTTGGGTGGCTGATCTTATGGGCTCCTCAATAAGTGAAAAATTTCCCAGGCTTTTTTTCATTAGTTATTGATGGACAACTTTCTATATCTGAAGTGTATTCTAATCAGCTTTTGTCATATTTGCATCTACCACTGTCTACACATGCTTTTGCTGAGCTGGAATGCCTGCAACAGATGATAAATGCTTATCCTTGCACTGAAAATAATGACACCTAGATTTGGCCTTTTAATCAGGGGTGCTTCAGACCTAAATCCTTCTATGTGCATGAGCACCAATATATAGTTGCTGATCCTATCTTTCAATGGATTTGGAAATCCTCATGTACTATGAAAATTAAGATGTTTGGCTGGCTTTTGCTGAGGGATCGTTTAAACACAAGAGACATGCTACAGAGAAGACATTGGCATGTGGAGGATGATACTTGTGTGCTATGCCCATATCTTATCCATGAGGATATTGCTCATTTGTTTTTCTCATGTAATTTCAGTGTTAGAGTTTGGAATTACTTGCAGATTTTTTGGGATCCTCAGCCTAGGATGACCACCTATAACATGGCTGCAAAGGCTAGGAAGGATTTTGAGCATCTTTTCTTCAATGAACTGGTTTTCATAGCTGCTTGGAATATTTGGATTATAAGGAATGGCAAGATTTTTAGGAATGAGAGGCCTACTTTTAGAGCATGGAGACATACCTTTATTCATGATATAACCTTGCTCTCTCACAGGATCAAAAGTAAATACAAGGATAGTCTTCTAACTTGGATATCTAATCTTCCTTAGTTAGTTCATGTTACCCAGCTTGGGTTGTAAGTATGATATTTTTTACTTTTTTATGCTCTCTTTGTAATTATTCTATAAAGGACTTTATGTTACTTTGTTATTTTGAATAAAGAGCTGTGAGGCTGTTGCCTTGTAGTACATAGTCAAAAAAAGATGGGTCTAATCATTACAGCAAAGCGCTCAAAATCCTCATCATCCTTTTTCTTGGACGATGTAGGAGGAAAAGGCATGGGTTTCTGAACCCATGGTTCTCTTTCCTTACCGTGCTTCCTAGCAACAAAGTCTCTCTTATCATAACGTTGATTCTTTGATTGTGGGTTCTCAATATGAACAGCAGGTTCAATCTCTACATCATCGTTATTGCTAGGTTGAGCATCATCATGAACATCATCATTAACATTATAACATGGTTCATGTTCATTACCAGATTGTGTTTCAGCATCAGAGATAGAGATATCATTGGGATTCTCAGGTGTGTCAACAACAAGTTCACTAGAAGCATGCAGAGTCCTATCATTTTTCTTTTTCTTCTTCTTAGAAGAACTAGGTGCATCTACATTAGTTCTTTGAGAATCTTGCTCAATTCTCTTAGGTTGGCCCTCAGGATACAGAGATTCCTGAGTCATTCTACCCCCTCTAGTTACAACTCTAATAGCATTAACCTTTTTATTACTATTTAATTCATTGAGCAAATCATTTGTGCTTTAAGTACTTGTTCTACTTGAGTGGTAACCATAGAAGCATGTTTACTAATGAGTTTAAGTTCACCTTTAACTCTAGACATATAATCACTCAAGTGTTCAATCATATAATTACGTTGCAATTGTCTACCAACATAAGCATTGAAGTTTTCTTGTTTAACAATAAAGTTGTCAAACTCATCTAAACATTGGCTAGCAGACTTATACGAGGAATACCACCTTCATCAAATCCATAGAGAGAATTTACCTTTACTACCTGTGTCGGGTTATCAAGACCATGTATTTCTTCAATAGGTGGTAAATTCTTAACATCTTCAACTTTAATACCTTTTTCTTTCATAGATTTCTTTGCCTCTTGCATATCTTTAGACTGAGAAATAGAAATCCTCTTTTCTTCGGAGTTGGCTTAGGAGCTGGTTCAGGAAGTGTCCAATTGTTTTCATTGGTCAACATATTATTCAATAGCAATTTAGCTTGATCGATAGTTCTTTCCCTAAAAACACAACCAACACAACTATCCAGGTGGTCTCTGGAAACATCGGTTAGTCCATTATAAAAGATAACAAGTATTTCATTTTTCTTAAGAGGATGATCATGCAAAGCATTAAGTAATTGGAGAAGCCTCCCCCAAGCTTGTGGGAGACTCTCTTCTTCAATTTGCACAAAATTATATATTTCTCGTAAGGCGGCTTGTTTCTTATGAGCAGGAAAATATTTATCAGAGAAGTAATAAATCATATCCTGGGGACTATGCACATAATCAGGATCAAGAGAATTAAACCATGTTTTTGCATCACCCTTCAACGAGAACGGAAATAACTTAAGGATATAGTAGTAATGAATGTTTTCATCATTGGTGAAAAGGGTGGCTATATCATTTAGTTTAGTAACATGTGCCATAACAGTTTCAGATTCATAGCTATGGAAAGGATCAGATTGAACCAAAGTAATTAACTCAGGATCTACCGAGAAATCATAATCCTTATCAGGAACACAGATAGGTGAAGTAGCAAAAGCAGGGTCATATTTCATTCTAACATTCAAAGACTTTTCTTTGAGCTTAGTTAATAATTTCTTAAGATCATATCTATCATTGCAAGCAAGAAAGTCTCTAGCAGTTTCTTCATCCATAACATAACCCTCCGGCACAACATGCAATTCATATCTAGGGGGAGAATCTTCATCATCACTTTCATCAATATCATCAGTTTCAATTATTTCATTCTCTCTAACCCTAACAATTTGTTCATCAAGAAATTCACCTAATGGCATAGTATTATCAAGCATAGAAGTAGTTTCATCACAAGTATCATGCATAGCAGAAGTGGCATCATCAAGAACATGCGGCATATCAGATTCAATAGCAGGAGCAGGTGTCACAAATTTACTCATAACAGAGGTTGAATCAAGCGCAGAGCTAGATGACAGTTCCTTACCTCCCCTTGTAGTTAAGGGATAAATTTTGGTTTTTTCGTCTTTCAGGTTCTTCATAGTGATCAACAGATATAAATACCAAGTAACTCAAAGAATATAGCTATGCTCCCCGGCAACGGCGCTAGAAAATAGTCTTGATAGCCCACAAGTATAGGGGATCGCAACATTTTTCGAGGGTAGAGTATTCAACCCAAATTTATTGATTCGACACAAGGGGAGCCAAAGAATATTCTCAAGTATTAGCAGTTGAGTTGCCAATTAAACCACACCTGAAAGACTTAATATCTGCAACATAGTATTTAGTAGCGAAGTAATATGGAAGTAGCCGTAACAGTGGCAAAAGTAGCGGTAGCAGTTTTGTAGCGATTGTAAGAGTTGCAGCGGAAAAGTAACTAAGCAACAAGCAATGTGTGAAAAGCTCGTAGGCATTGGATCAGTGATGGATAATTATGTCCGATGCGATTCCTCATGTAATAGTTATAACATAGGGTGACACAGAACTAGCTCCAGTTCACCAATGTAATGTAGGCATGTATTCCGAATATAGTCATGCGTGCTTATGGAAAAGAACTTGCATGAAATTTTTCGTCCTACCCTCCCATGGCAGCGGGGTCCTATTGGAAATTAAGGGATATTAAGGCCTCCTTTTAATAGAGTACCGGACCAAAGCATTAACACATAGTGAATACATGAACTCCTTAAACTACGGTCATCACCGGGAGTGGTCCCAATTATTGTCACTTCGGGGTTGCTGGCTCATAACACATAGTAGTGACTATTGACTTGCAAGATAGAATCAAGAACACACATATATTCATGAAAACATAATAGGTTCAGATCTGAAATCATGGCACTCGAGCCCTAGTGGCAAGCATTAAGCACGGCAAAGTCATAGCAACATCAATCTTAGAACATAATGGATACTAGGGATCAAACCCTAACAAAACTAACTCGATTACATGGTAAATCTCATCGAACCCATCACCGTCCAGCAAGCCTACGATGGAATTACTCACGCACGGCGGTGAGCATCAAGGAATTGGTGATGGAGGAACATTGATGATGACGACGGCGACGATCTCCACTCTTTGGAGCCCCGAACGGACTCCAGATCAGCCCTCCCGAGAGAGATTAGGGCTTGGCGGCGGCTCCGTATCGTAAAACACGATGAATCCTTTTCTCTGATTTTTTTTCTCCCCGAACATGAATATATGGAGTCGGAGCTGAGGTCGGTGGAGCTTCAGGGGGGCCACGAGGTAGGGGGCGCGCCCAGGGGGGCGCGCCCCCACCCTCGTGGACAGGGTGTGGGCCCCATGGTCTTGATTCAGGGTGTGGACCCACCAAAACAGTGGTGTCCGCTTTGATGCAGCAACCAAGACGAGAAAGGAAACATATTATGGTTACATAGAGGACATATGGGAACTTGACTATGGACGTGGTTTGAAGGTCCCTTTGTTTCGGTGCAAATGGGTCAATATGAAATGAGGCGGGGTAACTGAAGACCTGCAGTACGGAATGACAATAGGGGATCTCAACAATCTTGCGTATGCAGACGAACCATTCGTTCTAGAAATGATAAGGAAGCGAATGCATCATACGATGAGACAAAGCGCCACATAGTTCTTTCGGGAAAAGAAACATCATGGGAGTGGATGACAAGACAGACATGTCAGAAGATTATGAAAAGTTTGATGAAATTGCTCCATTCACAGTGAATATTGACACGAGCATCCAGTTAAATGACGAAGATTGTCCATGGTTACGATGCAAAGGGACACAAGCGAAGAAAAAGTTTCACACCCAAAGATCCCACTCTGGGATGTGATCGGCTTCACTGTCATCACTTTCTTCTCTAGTGAGTTTCCGGACTTATATATCTAGAAAGTCTAGCTTCGAACAAACCGGAGGGAATCTTCGTAATAGTTAGGGTACTTATGTGTTTTGGCATTTTAAACGCGAAGAAATTTTATATGCAAACAAATTCTATCATGCATTTACTAAAATTTTCAACTAAATGACCTTGAAATTGAAAAACTCTTCAAATGAACTCTGAAAAGGTTGAAAGTTGGCATGGTATCATAATTTCACCCACATAGCATGTGCAAAAAAGTAGAGAGGGTTACAGCAAAAACTGGATGCACTTCGTGTACAAGCAGTCAATAGAAAAAAACCCACCTACTGGGCCACAGCGACCTACATACGACTAGAAACCCAACCTGCAGTTGGGATAGGATGTAGGCCCGCAACCCCAGTAGGCCACCCAGGGCAGAGTAACAACGTTAGCCCAGAAGGCCTGCATTAGAGAGGAGCTCAATGCAGTGCCCACGCCGGGGCTTATAAATAGGTCTTGGGGCTCCTCAAATAGCTAGGTGGGACTAAACTTGCCGCACTGCATCTGCGCCGTGCACCACCTTTAGTACCGGGTCATGGCTGGAACCGGTACTAAAGGGGGGTCTTTAGTACCGGTTGGAGCCACCACCCGGTACTAAAGGCATGCCCTTCCCACAGCTTCGCTTGGCCAAAATTGACCTTTAGTACCGGTTGGTGGCTCCAACCGGTACTATAGGCCCATCCTATATAAAGAACACTTACAAATTTCATCAGTTTTCATCTCCTCTGCCCCGTTGCCGCCGCCCTCGTCGCTGCCCCCGTCGTTGCCTCGCCCGTCGATGCCCCCGTCGTCACCCCCTGTCGCTGCTCCCGTCGCTTCCCCCGTCAACGCCCCCATCCCCGTCGCCACCCGTCACTGTCCCCGCCACCGCCCATAGCCACGCCGTCCCCGTCACCGCCTGTCGCCATCCCCGTCATTGCCGCCCGTGGCCGAACCTGTCGCCCCCTATCGCCATCCCCTCGTCGCCGCCCGTCGCCATCCCCATCGTCGCCCCTCGTCATGCCTCGCCTCGCCGGTGAGTTCCTGCCCCGCCAGGCCACACACACACACACATTGTTACATACAAAAATGTTTGTAATTTTTATTCTTTTTAGTTATATAAATGTTTATAGAAATGTTAGAAATTTTTCCGTTTTTCAGTTATAGAAATGTTAGGTATATAGAAATTCTAGAAATTTTAGAAATGTTAGTTTTAGCTAGATGAATAATTTCAAATTGTTAGATGATGATCGATGTTTTTTTAGTTTCTTATAATTTTAGTTACTTATAATTTTAGTTATATAAATTTAGAGTTTGCATATCGAATTTTGACATATGCAACGATATCATTTTGCAGCATATAGTAGTTGTTCTCAATGATGCCCGGCACGCATCCTCACCGTCGACCCGTTCGCGAAGACGTCCTACTTCAAAAGACCCATGTCCGGGACTGGGCTCCACCGGGCTGGCACTAGGAGGTGCTACCTTCAGGGGCTCGCCGCTTGGTGAGGAACGCGGCCCCAGGTCCCGTCGTCGACCCTGAGCTCCTTTGATGGCGTTCGCGAGGGCCACTTTCAGTGGGGAGGGAGCCGGCACCGCCGGAGGTGGTGCGTCGCCGTGTCAGGGAGGAGGACGAGGACATATGTCGCTACATGGCTGCTATGGACGTCAGGTTCTCCAATACCGGGTAGTTTCTTTAGGGAGATGACCGGAGCTATGATCCTGTGATGGTTCCTTCTCTTTGGGTGTCCACCGCCCGCGCCACAGGAACTGCGAGTGAACTAGATTATTCTGTAGTATTCGATCTTTATTAGGTAGCTAGCTAGTGATGTATTCGATATATTTGAGACAATCAATGTATCCGAGATTATATATATTATTCGAGACGATGTATTTGAGATTATATATTATTCGAGATGATGCATATTATGTACTATGGTTCAGTTTTTCCTTAATGATTGCATGCATGCATTGTAATTTGAATACTAAATTGTTTTATATTTCTTCTGGATTAGTTAAATAAAAGCTATGGCGGACAATACCGACAGAGAGGGAGAAGCGGCCATGTTTGAGATCATAAGCTCCCCTCGCGGGCCAGACGATCAGAATGAAGAAGATGACGGCTTCCAATATTTGAACAATACTAGGGAGGGTGATATGATATTCGATTGCGACGACCGAATTGATGAAGTCGTGAACTATGATTATGATGACGCCGAAAATGTTGATCTTGAAATAACAAAGACCGGCGAGGTATATTTATATAAGCAGGCATCTGGTGATCATCACATGTTTTTAATGATTTGAAGATATATTAATGAATCGATATCTTTCTTCTTTCAGCCCTCCGGATCGAGCAAATCTACTGCACTAGGACAGTGCGAGGCCCAGCCAAAAAGTTGAAGGAGGGCGTAAAGTACAACATCGATGGCATCAAAGCTGATGGCGAACCAGTAGCGCCTAAGAAAGTTGCGAACAAGTACGTTCGTCAATGCGGAGTTATTGTGAAGGACCAACTCCCTATCTCCATTCAAGAATGGAAAGAGACAGCAAAGAAACGTCCAGATCTTACTTTTGTCGATGAAAGAGCAAAATCTCTGCTTTGGGAAAAACTCATGGAACATTTCACCCTACCAGATCATTTCACAGTTGATGACAAGAAGAATGGCAAGGACATTGCTCTTAGGAAGATGGCAATTGCATTCAACAACCACAAGAAAACTGTATGGGCCAACTACGTCAAAGGAGGAAAGAGGACTCCAGAATTCAAGGGAACACTGAAGAAGCAAAGAGAACACTGGCCCGCTTTCGTGAAATTCAAGAAATCAGAATTAACGAAGGAACGATCGAGAAAAAACAGGTCCAATGCCGCAAGAAAGGAGCAGTTCAGTAGGCTGGGGCCAGGTGGCTACGCGGTGGCAATGCCTAAGTGGGATCTCTCTGAGCAAGAGATGATAGATGCAGGGGTCACTCCAGTTACATTGAACTAGCCCCCCCAGGTGCAGGACTTGGTTCTATGCGCATGCGGGGCGTTGGACCCGATGACAGGCGAGGTTTCGATGAAGGCATGTCTTAAAGGAGCCGAAAAGAAGTTACTTGATACAATAGAAGAAGCTCGAAAGGGGGTGTTCACGCCCAACAGAGAGAACGACCAGCTTACGCGTGCCCTGGGAAATCCTGAACAACCGGGAAGAACACGAGGTAAGGGCGTTGTTCCGTGGTATGATGGCTTTTCGGACTGGAGGGGCGACTACAGAAGCCCTGTGAGAAGGAAGAACCTGGAGGAGGAGGAGAGGAAGAAGGAAGCAGAACGCCTTCAAGGCCTAGAATCAGCGCACACGGACTTGGCACTCAACTTACAGCAGTAGCAACAGTAGATCGACTCACTTAGCCAGGAAAGGGGGTCTCAACAGCAGCATCAGCTAGCAAATGATCCAACATTGGATAGCACCATGCCATCCATGCCGAGAAGCAGCGTGGGTTCCGCCCCGGGCAACGCACTGCTGGATAGATACCATGTGGATGGCATCATGGAGAACACTATCTGTGAGCTACACTTCAAAATGAAGAACATATACATGAAGGTGGCGGACGCCATTGCTTATACAAATCCCCCCGAAGCAACCTACTATTGCAACCCGATTACAGCCGGCTATGCTCGTGTCCTAGTTGATGAGGTGGTGGACCAATATTCGGGGCTAGAGCTTGACATTCCTAGAGGTGACGAGGAGCACACACCGGGAGAGGCCATACATCGTATCATCCTATGGAGAAAGGATTGCATCATCTTTCGAAGGCCACCGACAGCACGTCAGCCGACTCCTCCTCGGAGTCCGCCACCGCGTTAGCAGACTCCCGCTCCTCCAAGTCCGCCACCACGTCAGTCGACTCCTCCTCCAAGTCCGGCACAGCGTCAGCCGACTCCTCCTCGAAGTCCGCCATCGGGTCAGCAGACTCCCGCTCCTTCAAGTCCGGCACAACGTTAGGCCACTCCTCCTGCTCCAACTCAGCCACGTCAGCCGTCTCCGCCGTCTCGGCAATCGCGAAAGAGAGCCGTCGCAGCTATGGTGCGTAGTGGTACAACAAGTCGAGGTAGTACAGGAGGTATAGGCGGAGGCAAGCGATGTCAATATGGTCCAAGCCTCACTCCTCTTCCTCAGAGGCCTGACGACATGACCGACGAGCAAAACACAACCATAGTGAAGGCCCAAGTGGACGCCCATTTTGGACCGAAACCACCACCGCCGCCAAAGGAGAAAGTGCCTGGGAAAGTCATTGACCACTTTATTCATATGGCAAGAGAACCAGCTCCCAAGCCTGTTGACTCAGACTATGAGCGCCAAATCAGGAAGGCACATGCACGATGAGTACAGAAGGAGTCGAGCTCGGGCTCAAGCCAAGCAGCTGACAAAAAATGCGGGAAAACCGTTCCCCAGATGGGAGAACAGGCGGCGCAATCGACCCCCCCGCTTGTTGTACCTGCAAAGACCCCCCACATGTGAGTGCCAGCACCAATGATGATGTGCTAATAACCGACGATCATATAAGGCAAGCTACAGAGATCGGATGCATTGTAGAACAACTCCTAGGGCTCGAGCCCATGGAAACTTTTAGAGAGGAGGAACTAAAACGGCAATATGTCCGCGGACAACCTATGCTAGAGCCTGACGAGTTCAAGAAGCTCCCAACCAGAATGTATGAATTGCATGATTGGTACCTGAAAATTTGCAAGACTCGTAATCGAGAGTCCCTCATGGTGAATGTCAAGGCATATCATTACTTCCATGAGATCGCTCTGTCCGTTGAGAATTCAGAACTGTTTCAGTTATTCAATCAAGACGCACTTGAGAAATCTATCGTCAGTTGCTATTGTTTGTAAGTGATTTCTTTCTGTAATTTAAGTCTCAAGCTATATTAGATCATTACCTGTAATTATCCTCACTATATTCATTTCTGTGGTATTAATTATGCAGGATGAAGATCTATGAAATGAAAAAATCTGGACGCTATGGCATTGGGTTCATTGACCCAAATACCATTAATCAAGAGACATGGACACTTGCATGGTATCGAGAGGACATAGAGGAAAAGATGCTAGAGTTCTTGAAGCGCCTCAATACCAATGCAGATATACTACTTCCTTACAACTTCACGTCAGTCACACTTTCTTGTATACTATGAATTATGTTTTTGCTTACTAGCTAGATGTTAAGAAGTGTATAGGGTTTAGGGTAGTTGATGAGTGTTATGCACATGTCCACTTAATTTATACATGCGAACATGTGCGCATGCAGTTTCCACTGGATCTTGTTAGACATTCAAGTTGAAGAAGGACATGTTATACTACTGGGCTAACTACTTAAACATCCTAAAGACTACTCAATCATGAAGGGGATAGTCGATAGGTAATTCCAATCATTATTGCCCTATATGTCGGCCTCTTTAGTTCGTCGTTTCCTGATATCAACTAATTATAATAACTCCTTTATTCATTTTCTTTGCCGGTGGGCAAGGCTTGGAAAAAGTTCATCAAAGTGGTTCTAGGCCCGCCATGGAAAGAAGAACTGTATTGGTATCGACCCAAGGTAATTAACTAAGTAGTAGTACTAGCTAGCTAGCTACCATGCATCTCTTTACTTCTACTTTCAATACCATTAATTATCATGCTTGATTAATTATTACCTGATTGAATTCTATTCTCGTAAAGGCCATGAAGCAGGCATCGGTGAATAATTTATGTGCATACTACATTTGTGAGAACATTCGCATGATGGCGTCCGAAAGGACACCCGATGCTAGACAGCGATGGGTACATTTGGCAGAACACTACTCTCAGTTTTTACATCAGTATCGATATCTAATCACACAACTAATACATGCATGCATATTAATCTCCTTCTTTTGAAGTTCAACGAGATGCAGGATCAGCTCCTACCGAAGGATCGGATACGAGCAATTCAAGAGGAAATAGCGGGATTTTTGCTCGACCAGGTCATAAAGCCCGACGTAGAATACCATTCACACACACACACACACACACACACAC